>CM056056.1:112500-717500 GCA_029574335.1 Rana kukunoris
TTCGATGCGATTACGATTATCAAGTCCACGATTCGATTCGATTCGATTCCGCGATGCATCACGATGCATCAAGATTACTGCGCACGGTTTTTATCTGTTCTTAAAAAAACTCTCTGCATGTAGCAAACAGTAAACACAGCAGACAACTTAAACAGGAGCTCCAGACTGACCCCCAAATACTACGAGATGGACAGAGACTGCAGACAATGATACTAGAGAGGATCAGAGACTACGGACATGATACTAGAGAGGGTCAGAGACTGCAGACATGATACTAGAGAGGGTCAGAGACTGCGGACATGATACTAGAGAGGGTCAGAGACTGCGGACATGATACTAGAGAGGGTCAGAGACTGCGGACATGATACTAGAGAGGGTCAGAGACTGCGGACATGATACTAGAGAGGGTCAGAGACTGCGGACATGATACTAAAGAGGGTCATAGACTGCGGACATGATACTAGAGAGGGTCAGAGACTGCAGACATGATACTAGAGAGGGTCAGAGACTGCGGACATTGTCGTTTGGCAGGACTTTATGGGGACAATGTATGCCATGCTTATTGTCTTAGTGATTGATTCACATCACAACTTCATTGATACCTTTTTTTTTTTGTACGATTTTTAGTTTTGCTCATTACTACCACACGTGCAATGCATGGCTGCATGTGTGTGGCAGTGATGAGCAAAAGCAAAAATCATACAAAAAAAATAAAAAAAGGGTATCAATTTCAAATCAATGAAGTTGTGATGTTAATCAATCACTAAGACAATAAGACATACATAAACTAGTGTGCCATCAATTGCTGCCAGTGTGCCATTGCCATCAATTGCTGCCAGTGTACCGCCAGTGTGCCAATGCCATTAATTGCTGCCAGTGTGCCGCCAGTGTGCCGTCAATTGCTGCCAGTGTGCCGTCAATTGCTGCCAGTGTACCGCCAGTGTGCCAATGCCATTAATTGCTGCCAGTGTGCCGCCAGTGTGCCGTCAATTGCTGCCAGTGTGCCGTCAATTGCTGCCAGTGTGCCGTCAATTGCTGCCAGTGTGCCGTCAATTGCGTGCCAATGCCATCAATTGCTGCCAGTGTGCCAATGCCAATAATTGCTGCCAGTGTGCCATCAATTGCTGCCAGTGTGCCATCAATTGCTGCCAGTGTGCCAATGCCATCAATTGCTGCCAGTGTGCCAATGCCATCAATTGCTGCCAGTGTGCCAATAATTGCTGCCAGTGTGCCATCAATTGCTGCCAGTGTGCCGTCAATTGCTGCCAGTGTGCCGTCAATTGCTGCCAGTGTGCCGTCAATTGCTGCCAGTGTGCCACAAATTGCTGCCCATTCTAACTGTGCCCATCAATTTCTGCCAGTGTGCATGCTCCGAGTACCTGATGATGATGAATCTGACTCATGTCACTGCTGCCTTCAGTACTCGGCTGTCTCGGTTCTCCCACAGCAGCGTGAGTTAAGCCAAGGAGGAAGGCTCTGGGGAGTCGGGAGCGGGACCGGGGACACTCGCTGAACGTGTCCCTCACATGGCGATGGGCGACTGGGAATGCCGTCAGCGGGGGGGGCGGGAAACGAGGCGCGGCGTCTTCGGCTGCATCAGCAGTGGGGGGTGGGAAAAGAGGCGCGGCGTCTACGGCTGCATCAGCAGTGGGGGGTGGGAAAAGAGGCGCCAAAACTTCGGCTCCACTCGGGCGGCTCAGTCGGCTCCACTCGGCTCTGCGCGGCTGCTCAGCGGGCGGCAATGACGTCATCAGTATGCATCGATTATTTAAAGGGACAGCATCGGCGCAGAATCGCCGGAGGAATAATCGTGATGCATCGATTAAACGATTAATTTCAGCAGCCCTAATTAGTACAGACACCCCCATGACAAACCATCCCATTAGTGCAAACCCCCCATTAGTACAGACTCCCCCAGGACAACCCCCCATTAGTACAGACCCCCCATGCCAAACCACCCCATTAGTGCAGACCCCCAGAACAAACCCCCCATTAGAGACCCACCCAGACAAACCCCCCATTAGTACAGACACCCCCAGGACACCCCCCATTAGTACAGACAAACCCCCCATTAGTACAGACACCCCCAGGACAACCCCCCATTAGTACAGACACCCCCAGGACAACCCCCCATTAGTACAGACACCCCCAGGACAAACCCCCCATTAGTACAGACACCCCCAGGACAAACCCCCCATTAGTACAGACACCCCCAGGACAACCCCCCATTAGTACAGACTCCCCCAGGACAACCCCCCACTAGTACAGACTCCCCCAGGACAACCCCCCACTAGTACAGACTCCCCCAGGACAACCCCCTTTAGTACAGACTCCCCCAGGACAACCCCCTTTAGTACAGACCCCCCAGGACAAACCCCCCATTAGTACAGACTCCCCCAGGACAACCCCCCCATTAGTACAGACTCCCCCAGGACAACCCCCCCATTAGTACAGACTCCCCCAGGACAACCCCCCCATTAGTACAGACTCCCCCAGGATAACCCCCCATTAGTACAGACCCACCCAGGACAACCCCCCATTAGTACAGACCCACCCAGGACAACCCCCCATTAGTACAGACCCACCTCAGGACAACCCCCCATTAGTACAGACCCACCTCAGGACAACCCCCCATTAGTACAGACTCCCCCAGGACAACCCCCCATTAGTACAGACCCCCCCAGGACAACCCCCCATTAGTACAGACTCCCCCAGGACAACCCCCATTAGTACAGACCCACCCAGGACAACCCCCCCATTAGTACAGACCCACCTCAGGACAACCCCCCATTAGTACAGACCCACCTCAGGACAACCCCCCATTAGTACAGACTCCCCCAGGACAACCCCCCATTAGTACAGACCCCCCCAGGACAACCCCCCTTAGTACAGACTCCCCCAGGACAACCCCCATTAGTACAGACCCACCCAGGACAACCCCCCCATTAGTACAGACCCACCTCAGGACAACCCCCCATTAGTACAGACTCCCCCAGGACAACCCCCCATTAGTACAGACCCCCCCAGGACAACCCCCCATTAGTACAGACCCCCCCAGGACAACCCCCCATTAGTACAGACTCCCCCAGGACAACCCCCCATTAGTACAGACCCCCCCAGGACAACCCCCCATTAGTACAGACCCACCGAGGACAACCCCCCATTAGTACATGGCAGGCTGTGGCAGAGGCGCTCAAACTTAGCTGAATCAGGCGGCAGCGCAGCTGTATTAGTGTCTGCTCTGTATGCTCTGCTCGGCGCGCGCTCGCTCCCCCACGCTGTCTGAAGATAGCAGTGGCAGAGGTCATGGTGGGTGGAGCCGAGCGGCCGTGTGACGTCACGTTGTCACATCCCGCTCGGGTCTCTGATTCCTTCGGCGGCTCGGCCGCTCGGCGGCTCGGATAAAAAAAAAAAAAAAGAAAAATCTCGGCGGCTCGCTCGGCGCCTAGCGGATGACAGCGCTGGGTGCGGGGCACCCACTGCACCCCGGGTAGGATCGGCCCTGCCTCTGTTTTTTGCTTTTTGTTCTCCTATGGGACACGTTCACATCCATGATTTTTTTTTTTTTCAGCTGCTGCGTATTTGGAAAGGGCAAGGACTTTTTAACGCAAAACGGTGCTTTTTTTTTTTTTTTTTGTGGTTCACTATACTTCAATGGAGAAGCTGCAGAAAAGCATGTAATGTGTTTTTGCGGCAATTTTGTGTTTTGTAATCTGCCCAACAACAAATTGGCCACAATTTTTTTTTTTTTTTTTTTTTTTTTAAATGCAATTTTTTTTTAGGCTATTATCCGTTTTAATCAGCCAACTAATCGATCATGAAAATATTAGTTGCAGCCCTAGATTATTCACATTTCATGTATTGTTTGTTGCGCACACACAAGGTTTTCAGGAATATTGTATTTGACACAATAGGATCATATTGGTATTTATTTGGCATTCATCTTTGGGGGTTTGTTTTTTTTTTTTTTATGCTCCTGCTCAGCTTAAAGTGGTGGTAAAGCCTCGTGTGTTTTTTTTTTTTTTTTTCACCTTAATGCATCCTATGCATTAACCACTTAAGCCTCGAGCCTGTTTTTCAGATTTGGTGTTTACGAGACTAAAACATTTTTTTTTTTTGCTAGAAAATTACTTAAAACCCCCAAACATTATATATATTTTTTTTCTAACACCCTAGAGAATAAAATGTCAGTCATTGCAATACTTTTTGTCACACCGTATTTGCTCAGCGGGCTTACAAGCGCACTTTTTTTTTACTTTTTTTAATTAAAGAAAATAAGACAACAATAAATTTGGCCCAATTTTTTTTATATATTGTGAAAGATAATGTTACGCCAAGTAAAATGATACCCAAGATGCCACGCTTAAAAATTGCGCCCGCTCGTGGCATGGCGTCAAACTTTTACCCTTAAAAATCTCGATAGGCGACGTTTAAAAAATGCTATAGTTGCATTTTTTGAGTTAGAGGAGGTCTAGGGCTAGAATTATTGCTCTCGTTCTAACGATCACGGCGATACCTCACTTGTGTGGTTTGAACAACGTTTTCATATGCGGGCGCTACTCGCCTATGCGTTCGCTTCTGCGTGCGAGCTCGTCGGGACGGGGCGCTTTAAAAAAAAAAAAAACATTTTTGTTTTCAGATTTATTTTTATTTACTTTATAATTTTTTTACACTGAAATAAAAAATAAAAAATTATTTACTTTTATTCCTATTACAAGGAATGTAAACATCCCTTGTAATAGAAAAAAAGCATGACAGGTCCTCTTAAATGTGACATCTGGGGTCAAAAATACCTCACATCTCATATTTAGACTTAAAAGCAAAAAAAAAGAAATTTTGTCTTTTGAAAAAAGGTAAACAAAAAAAATGTTTCTTTAAGACGCTGGGCGGGACTGACGTTTTGACGTCATTTCTGCCCAGCAGAGCTATGGGGACGGGTGGGGGCCATATTGCCCTCACTCGCATCCCCAGTCAGCAGCCGAGCGGACCCGACGGCTACGGTAAGCGGGAGAGAAGCGGAAGGGGGGGGGCCCCCTCTCCTGCCACCGATAACGGCGATCTTGCGGCGAATTCGCCACGGAGACTGCCGTTATCGTAGACAGGCCCGCCCACCGAAGAGATGAATATCTCGGTTGTGGCAGCAGCTGCTGCCGTTACCGAGAGATCCATCTTTAAAAATAGGACGTGTGTATATATACAGTGGGCGGGCGTTAAGGTGAAAAAAACACCTTACACTCTCCGCCCCCCCCCCCCCCTCGAGCCCCTGTTTTTTACCTGAGCCCTGAATCTCTGAGCGCGATCCCGCCATTGGCTCCTGCTGCTGTCGATCAAATCCAATGACAGGGCTGAGTCATACAAATGGCGGCTATGGATGTTGATTGTATGGCACGGGTGCTTGCCCTCAGTACAGAGTAGGGTTAGCTCTTGCGGGAAGCAGTCGTGGGACCCCAGAAAAGGAAGATTGAGGCCACTCTGTGCAAAACGAGCTGCACAGTAGAGGTAAGTATAACATGTTTGTTATTTAAAAAAAATAGCTGAACCTTTTACAACCCCTTTTAACTTTCTGGATGAGTTCACTCAGATCTCATGACTGTAGATCGCTGTCATGAGATCTGCATGTGTGTTTGGTTAAAACAAAGCTGTCATCTGTCCTTTTGAGCAGGCCTTTTTTTGACATTCTGTTTTGTTCTTCTCTAGGTCTGGGTTGTTCTGCATGCCACCACCTTCTGCTCCAAAAAATGAAGACTCTCCCAACGGTTCCTGTAACAGTATTCCGACAGATGCCAACTTCTCCCATCCATTGTCCGAAACCCCCGTTCAAGACACTGGACTCCCTGTAAAAAGCAACACTGATCAAGCTCCTCCACTCCTTCCACCCCCAGGTACGGCTCCTCCTATTCCTCCATACTTCGAAGGGGCGCCTTTTCCCCCTCCTCTGTGGATAAGGCACTCCTACAATCAGTGGGTTCCTCAACCGCCCCCGCGCAGTATTAAAAGGACAAAGAGGCGAATGTCGAGGAACCGGGATTCCGGTAGGCTAATAATGAGCACAATAAGACTGCGGCCTAGACAAGTCCTCTGTGAGAAGTGTAAAAACACCTTAAATGCGGAGGAGTCTGCCAAGGAAAAACAGAACGCTAGAAGTGGCAAAAGGCTACAAAATGAGGATAAGGAACGACATAAAGTGGAGTCTGATCCCGAAGAGAGAAAGCCAACAAAGGAGAGGAGAGAGGAACAAAGTGCTTCTAAAGACTTGCTACCCAGGAGTCCCTCCAAAGACTTGATACCTAGGAGTCCCGTCATAAAGATCTCGTATAGTACACCACAGGGCAAAGGGGAAGTGGTTAAGATTCCATCACGCGTACATGGCTCTGTTGAGCCATTTTGTCCAAAGCAAATTTTGGAAAATGGAAGTAGGGACCAAGAGATGCCCAAGGATGCCGAACGGTGTCAAGCTCCCAAACGTTTAGCCGACAGATTAACAGACAGTCAGGTAGCTTCTATTCCGAAATTAAAGTTACCGAAACCATTGCATTCCAATGTAGATATTCCACCGCCCAAAATCAGACTAAAGCCACAAAGGATTAGTGATGGACAAAGCGTTTCAGTCTATAAATCTGAGCTAATTGATGAAGTAAATGTGCTGCAGAGCAGCCAAGAGACTGAAACGGATTCCTCGGCTTATTACATGGACAGCGCCGCCGAAAGAAGTTATCATGATGTGTCTTTGGGAAGCTCCGGAGAAGATGACGACTTCAAAGGATTTCCACACAGCAATGAAGGACACAACCTGAATTTACTTATGAATTACCGGAAAAGGAAAGCCGATTCGTCGAGTGCGTCGTTGTGCAGTAACGACAGCCTAGAGGAATCCAAGTCGACCTGTCTGGAGTTAAATACGATGGATTTTTGTGACCTTCTACCTGGTGATGAGGTTTCAGTCTCATCTTCTAAAGATCAACAGAAAGTTGTGCCACCTCTTATGGTGAGACTTCACTCTAAAAGTGTGTCAAACTGCATCACTGTAGATGGAAAGACGATGACGGTGGGAGATATCGTATGGGGGAAGGTCCATGGCTTTCCTTGGTGGCCAGCCCGTATACTGAGTATTAATGTTACTCAAAAGGAGAACGGTGAGCCCACGTGGCAAGAGGCGTCGGTTTCATGGTTCGGTTCTCCAACGACCTCCAGTTTATCCGTTTCAAAACTTTCTTCCTTTTCCGAATTTTTTAAACTGAGGTTCAATAGGAAGAAAAAAGGAGTGTACCGTAAAGCTATTGCCGAAGCTGCCAGGGCTACTAATCATCTGACTCCGGAAATTAGGGAACTGTTAACGCAATGTGAAACGTAATTTCATTAGAAGGTAAGTTTACAGGAATTTTCTGTCATTACCATTATAGGTTTAAAGGGGTTGTAAAGGATCAAATTTATTTTATTTTTAACCACTTAAGACCCGGACATTTTGGCTGCATTCACACCTTAGCGTAGCGATTTGCGGCGTTCTGTACCGCAATTTGCGGCGACAAAACGCGTCGTTTTAACCCGGTTTTGTACAGGTCATTGTCGGCTATGCCGAACGCCGAAGCCGCCCGATACGCGCAACAAAAAAGGGTCCGGGACTTGTTTGAGCTTCAGGCGTTCGGCGTGGAGATGTGAACCATCTCCATAGAGAACAATGTTATTTCTCCCCTCCAGCGTATTGTAGCGTCGCGCTTCCAGCGACAAAACGCCCAGGTGTGAATGGAGCCTTGGGCAGCTAGAGGACCCGGCCATGTTTTGCGATTCGGCACTGCGTCGCTTTAACAGACAATTGCACGGTTGTGCACAGTGGCTCCCAAACAAAATTGGCGTCCTTTTTTTCCCACAAATAGAGCTTTCTTTTGGTGGTATTTGATCACCTCTGCGGTTATTTTTTGCGCTATAAACAAAAATAGAGCGACAATTTTGAAAAAAATACAGTATTTTTCACTTTTTGCTATAAATAAATATTCCCCAAAAATATATATAAAAAAAAATAAAACATTTCCTCAGTTTAGGCTGATACGTATTCTTCTACCTATTTTTGGTAAAAAATTGCAATAAGCGTTTATCGGTTGGTTTGCGCAAAATTTATAGCGTTTACAAAATAGGGGATAGTTTTGTTGCATTTTTATTTATTTTTATTTTATTTTTTTACTACTAATGGTGGCGGACAGCTTATTTTTTTTTTTTTTTCATGACTGCGACAATATGGCGGACACTTTGGACAATTTTGACAAATTTTTGGGACCATTGTCATTTTCACAGCAAAAAATGCATTTAAAATGCACGGTTTATTGTAAAAATGACAATTGCAGTTGGAGTTAACCACAAGGGGGCGCTGAAGGGGTCATGTGTGACCTAATATATGTTTACAACTTTAGGGGGGTGTGACGTCATAGATTGTGTATCCCTATAAAAGGGATCACATGATCGATGACGCCGCCACAGTGAAGAACGGGAAAGCTGTGTTTACACCCAGCTCTTCCCGTTCTTCATCTCTGGGGACCGATCACGGGCTCCGCGGTCCCGGAGCTTCGGACCAGGGCGCGTGCCAGCGACCCGCGGCTGGGCACTAGCACAGGACGTACCTGTACGTGCATGTGCCGTTCTGCCGGCGTAAATGTGCAGGAGGCGGTCCTTAAGCGGTTAATAACAAACATATCATATGCTTGCCTCCAATGTGCAGCTCATTTTGCACAAAGTGGCGCCGATCATGGTCTTCTGGGGTCCCTCGGCTGCTGTCTCGGTTTTTTCCCCGCATCAGCTAACCCCCTTCATGGGAAGCTCTCTCCCAAGGGGGTTAGCTTGTGGGTGCGCTCCCATGATACAGACGGCGGCTATAGCCTGTTACAGGTTATAGGCGGCTACAGACTATTGTCCTAAAATCTTACCGTTGGTACACTCCTTTTGACAATTGTTGTCCAACTTTCGGCCAACAAGTTGGATGACAGGCTAGTTTTTTTTCGGCGGACAAAGGTTTGACGTAAGATTTTCGTATATGTTCAGTACACAAATCCGTCACATGAAAGTCAAAAGTACAAACGCATGCTCGAAATCAATGCTTACCAAAAATGAAATTAGCAGAAGGGGCCCAAAGGGTGGCACTCAAGCTGAAATTTCTCGTAGTACGTCACTACGTTTGTGTTTGTGGCACGACAGTTGTGTAACGTTGGTATGCAAGACAAGATCCTGGCACTTCTGGTTGCCAGATGGTCACCTAAAGAGTATAAAACTGACCTTGCCAGCATAGGGTCCCTTGTATACAAACCCATACCTGTACTAGAAGAGTTAAAGGGTTGTATGGGTTTGTTTTTTTTATTTATTTTTAAATAACAAACATGTTATACTTGCCGCCACTGTGCAGTTCATTTTGCACAGAGTGACCCCGATCCTCCTGTTCTGGGGTCCCGCGGCGGCTGTCTCAGCATCCCCTCTGCTAAAGCTAACCCCCTCTGGGAAGCTTTACCGAGGGGGTTAGTTGGCATACAGTTGGCGTCCATAGGCGCCAGCTGTATCACAGGGGGCGTCCATGGGCGCCAGCTGTATCACAGGGGGCGCCAGCTGTATCACAGGGGGCGCCAGCTGTATCACAGGGGGCGTCCATGGGCGCCAGCTGTATCTCAGGGGGCGCCAGCTGTATCTCAGGGGGCGCCAGCTGTATCTCAGGGGGCGCCAGCTGTATCTCAGGGGGCGCCAGCTGTATCTCAGGGGGCGCCAGCTGTATCTCAGGGGGCGCCAGCTGTATCTCAGGGGGCGCCAGCTGTATCTCAGGGGGCGCCAGCTGTATCTCAGGGGGCGCCAGCTGTATCTCAGGGGGCGCTAGCTGTATCATGAATGAGCCAAATAGCCCGGTCAAGAAGCCTGCTCATTCACGACGCAAGACTTTCGAGGGCTCAGTTAAGTAAACAGGGGGGCAGAAAACATCAGATGTGTGTTTTTGTTTTTTGTTTTTTTATCTTAATGCATAGAATGAATTAAGGTAAAAAAAAAACATGAACCTTTACAACCCCTTTAAATGCTTTGTGTGCTTTCCGTTTCATGTTTTTGTGTGAAGGTACTTTTTCCACATACCAGTTTTGATGTCATTTGAATATCTCATGCTCATCGTTGCTAAGCAACAGCTGGGTAGAAAATGGCTGGGTTGGATAGATTATCATATGAGGAATGTCGGCATACACTGTCGTCATATATTTGCTTCTATATAGTTTTAGCTTTAGAACAATTTCACTATGTAGGCCTTTTTTATTGCAAGTAACTGGCCCAACTCTCCTCTGGGATGAAAGAGGCCAGAAGAGACGAGCATTTTGTCACCTGCGGGTTTGGTTTTTTATTTCATTTTATTTATTTTTTTTAAGATTTTTAATTTTATCCGCTGAAACATTTTGCCCGAAAACTATGTTATCGTCATTCGGCCGATAAGAGGAAAAGAAAAAAAAATGGCATTGAAAACGCACCGTATCTTTTTTTATTTTTTTTTGCAGCAATTTTGGGGAGATTTTTTTATTTTTTTTAACATGACTTACTGTGCTTTATGGTGTGTGTTTTCATAGGTCATGTGACTCGGAAATGGGTGCGTTTTAATGATGCATTCTTGCAGCATTTTCAATGCATTTTGAACTAGTATGTGCCTCGGCGTCGGACCAATTTTAGACGGTGCTGTTGCCAGCAATGGCCGCCAATTTGGTATGCAATTTGACATAAATCGCATTTTGAATGAGAGCCTCTGGAGTAGGATATGTAAATATAGTAAAAGGTACCATCATCCTTGAAATTAGAATATAGAATAATTAGATCTAAGGTCCCCGAACCAGGTAACCAAAAAGAGGAGGGGCCAAATAGGACTGTTGCAGTACTGATACATAGGTAAAAAAAAATGAAAGTAAATATTTAAAACAAGACATTTTATTAAAACGCAGACAAAAGAATACAAAATTAAAAACGGTGATAACCATCTACAACACCAAAATAGAGGTCCCCAGGGGGGTGGAAACAGCACGATGGGTTGAATGTTATAACAGTCAACTAGTTTCGCAGTGTATACCGCTTCATCTGGAGCAAATCTAAAAGTGCTCCCCCCATTTATACATTGTTGTTTTTTAATTCAATTATTGATCGATTGTTTAATCATTTTTAGATTTGCTCCTGATGAAGCGGTATTCACCGCGAAACTAGTTGAGACTGTTATAACCTTTAACTAGGGTTGTCCCGATACCACTTTTTTTAGGACCGAGTACAAGTACCGATACTTTTTGTTCATGTACTCGCCGATACTTTTTTTTTTTTTTTTTAAATGTGTCCCCCGACAAAATTCAGCCGCGTCCCCCGACAAAATTCAGCCGCGTCCCCCGACAAAATTCAGCCGCGACCATGCCCGCCATCGCCGTTGCCTAGTTGATCAGCGCGGGGAACAATACAGCTTTCATTTGAATAGCTGTGTGTTCCCCCGCCGTGCCTTGTCATATATATGACCCCTCCCCCTTCTCCGGGCACTTTGATAGACAGATCACCCGTCCAATCCTGGGACGGATGACCTGTCTATCAAAGTGCCCGGACAAGTACTCGCGCAAATGCTCAGTATCGGGACAACCCTACCTTCAACTCACCGTGCTGTCGTCGCCGCCCCCAACCCCCCCCCCGGGGACCTCTATTGTGGTGTTGTAGATGGTTATCACCGTTTTTAATTTTTTATTCTTGGAGTTATGTCAGACTCCCCACCCACCTCTACACTCCCTTTGTCAATAGGCATTTTTTCCTGTGTGTTTCTTACACTGAACTTCTGCTATGATCACTAACATCCAGTCAAAACCCAGAAAGGTCACCACATGACTTCAGCATGCCCAATCAGGCTGGGGCGTGGAGCAGCCAATCCTGGGAGAGCTGGGGAACTAAGGAGGAGGGGATCTGACACAGGATGTCTCTCTCAGCCCAGGGTTTGACAAATTTGCTTGGAATCTAGGAGCCAGCTAAAAAAGTTAGGAGCCAAAAAACGCCCCGTCCCGCCAAGCTTGCGTGCAGAAGCCAACATACGTGAGTAGCGCCCGCATATGTAAACGGTATTCAAACCACACATGTGAGGTATTGCTGTGATTGGTAGAGCGAGAGCAATAATTCTAGCACTAGACCTTCTCTGTAACTCGAAACATGCAACCTGTAGAATTTTTTTAAACCTTGCCTATGGAGATTTTAAAGAGTAAAAGTTTGTCGCCATTCCACGAGCGGACGCAATTTTGAAGCGTGACATGTTGGGTATCAATTTACTCGGCATAACATTATCTTTCACAATATAAAAAAAATTGGGCTAAATTTACTGTTTTCTTTTTTTTTATTAAAGTGTATTTTGTCCCCAAAAAAAGTGCGTTTGTAAGACCGCTGCGCAAATACGGGGTTGCAGAAAGTATTGCAACAACCGCCGTTTTATTCTTTAGGGCAGTGGTCATCAACCCTGTCCTACAGGGCCCACTAACAGGCCAGGTTGTATGTATTACCTTGGGGAGATGCAGACTAGAATCCTGCAATCACTGAGCAGCAAATGATATCACCTGTCATGCATTTCAGTTATTTTGGAAACCTGGCCTGTTAGTGGGCCTTGCAGGACAAGGTTGATGACCACTGGTATAGGGTGTTAGAATAAAAATGATATATGTTTTGGGGGTTCTAATTAGAGGGAAGGAGATGACAGTGAAAAAACACATTCGAACTGCTATTTTTTGCTACTTGTAATGTAACCTGTAATGCCAACAGCCACCACAAGATGGCCACTCCTAGATTCCTTCTGCTGGCCTCGGCTTCCATCTGTGAAGGCCGCAAAGCCGCGGCCTCAATTACCGGTGGGCTGGTAATTGAGGCTGCGGCTTTGCGGCCTTCTGCAGCCCTAAGCTTCCCCAAGCGCCAGGTCACAATTGCGACCTGGCGCCCAGATTTTGTCGAGGCCTGCCTCGGGCTCCTGCATGAGATATGTAAATCGCCTGTCACTCACAGCAAGGGGGAAGAACTGACTTCTCTGTCTGTTTTTTATCTCACTTAAAAAAGATAAGATGATTGCTCAGAGCTGCATTAACTGTTCATGGCAAGACTGGGCACAGGTGACATTAAATCCTATACTGTACAAGGTGCAAGCCTTAATTAAAAGAAAAAAAAAATGGGTTTATGTCCACTTTAAGATCTGGCCTGTTTGTGGGTTTTGGGGATAGGAGAACCACTGAGGAAGTTTCAGAGATGAGCACAGGAAGGGGTTACAGCTTACATTGGCAGAGTTTAGGTATTTAGAGAAGCAGGAGCTGACCTTGCACGCTTTGTGAAAGTGATCAGCGCCTTGCCAGCTGCCGATCTCATCCATTCTCAAAGGGAAGGTGTTGGGTACCTCTTGGGTGAAGGTTTTGTTGGCTGCTGAGCTTTGCTGCATACGGGTTACTGAGCCGGTCTGCTGCGGGCAATTCTTCTCCGCTGTAACCCTCATGTCCGTGGCAGTAAAAGGGTTACAGCAAACCTCAGCTTCACTTTGGGCATCCTAAACACACAGCTTAATAGGTGTGCTGACTCATCCCAAGCTGTCTGCAGTCTGTAAGCCTCCGCTTTACTTATTAGCTAGCAGCTCGTTTAAAGTGACGGCACTCCCAATAAAATCTGTGCTGCAGATCCATCAACTGGAGCTGACGGGTCCTACAAATGCTTCAACAATGCGGCTCAGACTTGATGAAAGCATTGCAGATCTTCTCTAAAAGCTTGTGGTACACGTTGCCGAAAGATCGCTAATGATTACGTTCAGCAATCAACCGGGGCTTTAGTATAGATAAGTGATAGAGTGGTTAAAGGAGTTGTAAAGGAAAACGTTTTTTCACCTAATGCATTCGGGTGAAAAAACTTCAGAGTATACCGGCCCCCCGCTATACTTACCTGACCCCTCGAAAGTCCCGTGTAGTCACGAGTTCCTCTTTGCCGCTGATTGGCTAGAGCGGATGGATTGAAAGCAGCGCAGAAATTGGCTGGCGCTGCTGTCAATCACATCCAGTGATGCGACGCACCAAGGGGCGGGGCCAAGTGATACAGTGAGCGGCTATGGCCGCTCGGTGTATCACGACAGTGTGCCCGCAAGGACTACACACATTGCAAACTCTCTCACATGAACATGTGTAGTTCGTGTGGGGAGGACCAGAGACAGCCGCCGAGGGACCCCAGAAGACGTGGATCGGGGCCACTCTGTGCAAAACAAACTGCACAGTGGAGGTAAGTAGGGTTGTCCTGATACCAGTATCGGGACCGATACCGAGTATTTGCGGCAGTACTTGTACTCCCGGCAAATACCCACGATGCCTAAATAGAATACTTCATCCAATCCCGAGAAGGGGAATGTCTATACGCGGCGGGCATTACAAGAATTCAAACGAAAGGTGCCTGTAATGTGGCGCTGTAATGCACAGGGATTAACGCGGCGGTGGCATCGGCATCATCTACTACTAGGTATGGGGGACATGGCTGCATCTGTGGGGGACATGGCTGCATCTGTGGGGGACATGGCTGCATCTGTGGGGGACATGGCTGCATCTGTGGGGGACATGGCTGCATCTGTGGGGGACATGGCTGCATCTGTGGGGGACATGGCTGCATCATATGTGGGGGACATGGCTGCATCATATGTGGGGGACAGGGCACGGCTGCATCATATGTGGGGGACAGGGCACGGCTGCATCATATGTGGTGGGACATGGCTGCATTTGGGGACACATTAAAAAAAAGTATCGGTATTCGGTATCTGCGAGTACATGAATAAAGTATCGGTACTTGTACTCGGTCCTAAAAAAGGGGTATCGGGACAACCCTAGAGGTAAGTATCACATGTTTATTATTTTAAACCAAAAAATTCCTTTCATGACCCTTTAAGGCGCAGTTCCACCCAAAAGTGGCTGCTCCTATTGCCCGGGGCCCAATGAGTTGTGGGTACACCCCTGGTCATGGGCGTCAGCTCCAAAGGGCAAGGGGGGGCAATTGAGCCCCCCCCCCCCCAGGAAAATCGAAACGGTGTTGAAGGTGTTGAGTTTTGCGGCTGCGCGCTGTCTGTCCCGGGCTGGATGTCGCACAGGCACAGCGAGCAGAGTGAAGCCACCCCCCCTCCAGTGTTTATGTGTACACAGGGGGAGGGAACCTGCTGTGCCTGTGCCGCGGTGATGGCTGATCTGAGGTACTGAATAGGATGGGGGAGAGGGGTCCGTTTGTGCTGAAGGGGGGGGTCCGTACATTCTCTAGGCTATATTTATATGGGCATGGAGTGAAGATGAATTATCTCAAGAGCTTCAAACTGCCAGTTGGCCGGGTTATTGGTAAAGCGCCCCGCTAAAAAGTGACGCTTTAACATCGTTTTAGCTGCGCTATTTGGCCGCTAGTGGGTCACGTTTAATCCCCGCTAGCGTTTGAAGAATGGGTTAAATGCGACTGTGTATTGCTGCTGCCAAAGCGCCCCTCCCTGAAAAAATTTCAGCTGACACCCATGCCCCTGGTGGTCATGCCGTGTTGTACCCAAATGAAATTTGCATCCTTCTTTTTTTTTCCCCACAAATGGAGCTTTCTTTTCATGGCATTTGATTGCCTCTGTGATTTTTATTTTTTGTGATATAAACGGAAAAAGCCAGAAAAATTAAAAAGATGTATAAAGTCCAATAAACACAATTTTAGTCGTACATTTAGGCCAAAATGTATTCAGCCACATGTCTTTGCTAAAAAGTGTCAATAAGCGTATATTTATTGGTTTGCGCAACGGTTATAGCGTCTACAAACTAGGGTATATTTTCTGGAATTTACGCAGCTTTTAGTTTGACTGTCTATTAGGGTTATACCTAGGGTTGTCCCGATACCGATACTAGTATCGGTATCGGGACCGATGCCGAGTATTTGCGCTAGTACTTGTACTCGCGCAAACACTCCCGATGCTTAAATAGAATACTTCCCCCCCCCCGCCGCCGCAAAGCCACCGCCGCAACGATAATCGCCGTTACAGCGGGCATTACAAGTTTTCGTTTGTATACTTGTAATGCCCGCCACGCCATCTATAGACACTCCTCTTCTCTGGATTGGACGGATCTGTCCAATCGCGAGCAAGGGGGAGTGTCTATGCACGGATCCGTGTGTATAGACACTCCCCCTTGCTCGCGATTGGACGGATCCATCCAATTCAGAGAAGGGGAGTGTCTTTAGATGGCGTGGCTTGTAATGCCCGCTGTATTTTGCACGGGGATTAACACCAGCAGCAGCTGCGGTGCCAGGTATGAGGGGCATGGCTGCAGTATGTGAGGGACATGACATGGCTGCAATATGTGGGGGACATGACATGGCTGCAATATGTGGGGGACATGACATGGCTGCAATATGTGGGGGACATGACATGGCTGCAATATGTGGGGGACATGACATGGCTGCAATATGTGGGGGACGTGACATGGCTGCAATATGTGGGGCACGTGACATGGCTGCAGTATGTGGGGCACGTGACATGGCTGCAGTATGTGGGGCACGTGACATGGCTGCAGTATGTGGGGCACGTGACATGGCTGCAGTATGTGGGGCACGTGACATGGCTGCAGTATGTGGGGCACGTGACATGGCTGCAGTATGTGGGGCACGTGACATGGCTGCAGTATGTGGGGCACGTGACATGGTTGCAATATGTGGGGCACGTGACATGGCTGCAATATGTGGGGCACGTGACATGGCTGCAATATGTGGGGCACGTGACATGGCTGCAATATGTGGGGCACGTGACATGGCTGCAATATGTGGGGCACGTGACATGGCTGCAATATGTGGGGCACGTGACATGGCTGCAATATGTGGGGCACGTGACGTGGCTGCAATATGTGGGGCACGTGACGTGGCTGCAATATGTGGGGGACGTGACGTGGCTGCAATATGTGGGGGACGTGACGTGGCTGCAATATGTGGGGGACGTGACATGGCTGCAATATGTGGGGGACGTGACATGGCTGCAATATGTGGGGGACGTGACATGGCTGCAATATGTGGGGGACGTGACATGGCTGCAATATGTGGGGGACGTGACATGGCTGCAATATGTGGGGGACGTGACATGGCTGCAATATGTGGGGGACGTGACATGGCTGCAATATGTGGGGGACGTGACATGGCTGCAATATGTGGGGGACGTGACATGGCTGCAATATGTGGGGGACGTGACATGGCTGCAATATGTGGGGGACGTGACATGGCTGCAATATGTGGGGGACGTGACATGGCTGCAATATGTGGGGGACGTGACATGGCTGCAATATGTGGGGGACGTGACATGGCTGCAATATGTGGGGGACGTGACATGGCTGCAATATGTGGGGGACGTGACATGGCTGCAATATGTGGGGGACAGGACATGGCTGCAATATGTGGGGGACAGGACATGGCTGCAATATGTGGGGGACAGGACATGGCTGCAATATGTGGGGGGACATGGCTGCATTTGGGGACACATTAAAAAAAGTATCGGTATTCGGTATCGGCGAGTACATGAAAAAAAGTATCGGTACTTGTACTCGGTCCTAAAAAAGAGGCATCGGGACAACCCTAGTTATACCGGTACTAGTATCGGTATCGGGACTGATACCGAGTATTTGCGGGAGTACTTGTACTCCCGCAAATACCCCCGATACCTAAATAGATCCCAATCCCGAGCAAGGGGGGGTGTCTATGCACGGATCTGTGTATAGACACTCCCCCCTTGCTCGGGTTTGGACGGATCCGTCCAATCACGAGAAGGGGAGTGTCTATACATGGCGAGGCGGGCATTACAAGTATACAAACGAAAGCTTGTAATGCGCGCTGTATTGCACAGGGATTAACCCGGCTGCAGCAGGAGTGGCGGCGGCATCTACTACAGGTATGGGGGACATGGCTGCAATATGTGGGGGACAGGACATGGCTGCAATATGTGGGGGGGACATGGCTGCATCTGTGGGGGGGGGGGGACATGGCTGCATTTGGGGACACATTTAAAAAAAGTATTGGTATTCGGTATCGGCGAGTACATGAAAAAAAGTATCGGTACTTGTACTCGGTCCTAAAAAAGTGGTATCGGGACAACCCTACTGTCTATCTTATTTCTATGCAATAGGGCCCTTTCACACGAGTGGACAAACGGTCCGCTTTTCATAAGTCCGTTTACGGACTCACAATGCATCCCTATGGGATCGCGGACGTTGGCGGATGAGCATCCGTAAACATCCGCCTCCGTCAAGATCCGGTTTTTCGGACGGAAGAAAATCCTATTTTTCTTCCGTCGATCGGATGAATACGGACAGACGGTCCGTATTCATCCGATTCCCCATAGGGGAGAGCGGAGAAAAGACAGGGCGGTCCCCGCACAGTGTGCGGGGACCGCCCTGTCAGCCCCCGCACAGTGTGCGGGGACCGCCCTGTCAGCCGACAGCTCAGCGGGGATTTACGGATGATCCCTGCTGAGCAGACGGACACACACGGGGCGGATCAATACGGATCCGCTCCGTGTGAAAGAGCCCTTAAGGTGAAAAAACATCCGAGCATTAGCAGCCCCCTCGAGCCCCCCGTTTACTTACCTGACCCCTTTAAAATTCCAACGCCATCAACGTGCTGGCTTCTTGGCTCATTTCATTGGTTGATTTGAAAGCAGCGCAGCCATTGGCTTGCACTGCTGTCAATCATATCCAATGACGCGACAGTGATGCAGTAAGCGGCTATAGCACGGGAACGCGCCCGCAAGGACTTACCACCATACGAGAGAGCTCGTATGCAAGCCCAGATGAAGTGGCGCAGGGATGTCGGATTCAAAGTTTCAGCGGTGTGAACGAGGGGTAAAAGTATTTTTTAACCACTTATCCTCCGCCCACCGTCAAATGACGGCGGGCGGAGGACTCCATTGTCCTGACATTACGTCATATGACGTGATGTCCTTTTAAAGCCGCGGGCGGGCCCGCGCACCCGCCGCTCTGCTGGTATCCCGGTGCGAGTGCCCGGCGGCAACGATCGCCGCCGGGCACACGCGATTGCCCAGTAACTGAGCAGGGACGTGGAGCTCTGTATGTAAACACAGAGCTCCAAGTCCTGTCAGGGAGAGAGGAGACCGTTGCTGTGTCCCTTGTACATAGGGACACAATCGGTCACCTCGCCCAGTCACCCCCCCCTCCCCTACAGTTAGAACACTCATAGGACACACATTTAACCCCTTCCCCGCCCCCTAGTGGTTAACCCCTTCACTGCCAGTCACATTTATACAGTAATCAATGCATATTTATAGCATTGTTCACTGTATAAATGTAAATGGTCCCAAAAATGTCAGAAAAGTGTCCGAAGTGTCCGCCATAATGTCGCAGTCCCAATAAAAAAAATCGCAGATCGCCGCCATTAATGGTAAAAAAAAAAAAAAAAAAATGCCATAAACTATCCCCTATTTTGTAAACGCTATAAATTTGGCGCAAACCAATCGATAAACGCGTATTGCATTTATTTATTTTTTAACCAAAAATATGTAGAAGAATACGTATCGGCCTAAACTGAGGAAATTTTTTTTTTTTTATATATATTTTTGGGGTTATTTATTATAGCAAAAAGTAAAAAATATTGCATTTTTTTCAAAATTGACGCTCTATTTTTGTTTATAGCGCAAAAAATAAAAACCGCAGAGGTGATCAAATACCACCAAAAGAAAGCTCTATTTGTGGGAAAAAAAGGACGCCAATTTTGTTTGGGAGCCACGTCGCACGACCGCGCAATTGTCAGTTAAAGCGACGCAGTGCCGGAAGCTTAAATTTTGTCTGGGCAGGAAGGGAGTGTAGGTGCACAGTAGGCAAGTGGTTAATATCTAAAGTTGAAAAGTAAAGTAATTGGGAATGGGTGGAAATATTATTTATTATTTTATATTTTTTTTCTCTGCCATTTTTTGACAATGACCCAAAGTCTAGCCTGCATGTGAGGAGCACCCAAAATGGGCGCTTGCATCCTGTTTCCTTAATTACGGCTAGGTAATTATGTCACAGCGTTTAATTAGCCACAGAATGTATGTCATTTAATTGTCTCCGTGATTAAAGAGCTCGACTGGAACCCCTGCTGAGTAGAAGGCGTATCAAAGTGATGCTTGCCTAATCAATGCGTTTTGTTTTTATCTCCTAAGGAAAAGATTAACTCTCTGGCTCCGTTCACACCTAATGAAGATGCGGCTCCCAGCGGGGGTCCGGTGCGTCCTGGATCACTGTTTCAGGTCCGATTTCAGCCCGAATTTTGAGCTGAATTTGGACCTAAAATGGACCAAAAGACACACAGGGCTTCTGTGCAGATTCACACCGGAGCCGCAACGGAGATACAAGACCCGGCTCCATAGAGAGCCATTCACATTCTCCTGCTATTGTGAATTGGATGAGGAGAAAACCGCATCCAATTCGCAATGGTGTGAGCCCAGCCTAAGGCCTCGTGCACACTGGACGTTTTTACCGCGGCTGTGTTTGGTGTCAGAGGTTTTTTGTTTTTTTCAGTCCATAAACTCCCCTGCATGTTCTCCTATGTTTCCATGCACACATAGGCTGTTATCAACTGTTTTTGGCTGGGGCGTTTCTGGGCTGTAAAAAAAAAATACCCAAAACGAGTGCGTTCTGAGAAGTTTTGTCAAAAATCGCAGATAAATGCTTGAAAATGTGTCACCAGAGTTTTTTACATTTTTGATCCCATTGATTTAAAATAGAAACATAAAAATGCGAACGTTAAAGTGGAGTTCCGCCCATTTTTATGTTTGTCTGTGCTGCATGCCCTAATCTCATAGTGTTCAGAATGGACAAGTTTTATTTATTTTGTTGCTTGTAAATACCTTTATTTTGTAGTCCTTCATTACTTCCTCCTCCTTATTAGCCTAGGCCAGTGATGGCGAACCTTAGCACCCCAGATGTTTTGGAACTACATTTCCTATGATGCTCCACTACACTGCAGAGTGCATGAGCATCATGGGAAATGTAGTTCCAAAACATCTGGGGTGCCAAGGTTTGCCATCACTGGCCTAGGCTAATAAGTCACAAGGCTATTTGCAAGGGTTTCTGGGATAGGCATCATGTTTCCCAGTAGTCCTTGCAAACCTGACTGAAACCTATTACATTGCTTGTGCAGCACTGAGCATGTGCGAGATATGCAAAGCTGAAATCCAGGAAGTCATACAGTCTGGCTTCATAATGCCCACACTTAAGATGGCCACGGTCTATTTCTAGATTATAAACGATCTAAATGCTGTAACAACCTAACAAAACGGACCTTAGTTTACAGACTAAATTTACTACAATACATTAAGCTTGTGTATTACAGGGGTATTTATATTTAAAAAGTGAAAAATTGTGGGTGGAACTCCCTTTTTAAAACGCTATTGCAAAAATGTTGAAAAACTCGCTGCAGAGCTAACCTTTTTTTGTTGTGCATGAGACCTTGCGCTGGTCATACAGTAATTGTTTTGTTTGAACATTTTGTACTGAAATAAAAAAAAAAATTTTTGTCAAGAACATTTGTTCTTCTCATTGTAGCGACTAATTTTATTGTAATTACTTAAAATGTCCAGACCTTGTGCTTAGAAACGGCATTGTAATCTGTGTGCTTTTTTCTGAACCACATTCACAAATATAAATTCTTTTTTTGTTTGAGAAAGTTTCCATCAAAAAAATCGTTTGAATTCTTTCGTAAAGTCAAAAATGATTTGTTGTTTTGACCTCGCCAACCATAAGACAATTTTATAAATGTTCCAGAAATTATGATTTTCAAACGTGGCCAGCTTAACTACTTGAGATCCGCGCTATAGCTGAATGACGGCTTTAGCGCGGATCTAAATTGCCAACAAGCCGTCAATTGACGGCTTGTCACTAGCAGCTTCCCTGCGCGCTCTCCAGAGCGCGCTGCGGGGAAACACTGTGTTGGCCGTGTCCCTTGGACACAGCCAATCACAGATCACCGCGAATGGTCAATCAGAGTGGCCGTTTGCGATGCGATCTGTGCAGCGAATGAGAGATGATCTCATAGATCATCTCTCATTGCCGTTTTACACAGAGACAGCGTCCTGTCTCTGGAGAGGAGGAGACCGATCTGTGTCTCTTGTACATAGGGACACAGATCGGTCACCTCCCCCAGTTAGAACACTATGTAGGGAATACATTTAACCCCTTCCTCACCCCCTAGTGTTAACCCCTTCAATGCCAATCACATTTATACAGTAATTAGTGCATTTTTATAGCACTGATCGCAGTATAAATGTGAAGGACGCCAAAAATGTGTCAAGTGTCCGATGTGTCCGCCATAACGTCGCAGTCCCAATAAAAATCGCAGATCGCCGCCATTTCTAGTAAATAAAAAATAATAATTCTGTCCCCTATTTTGTAGGCACTATACATTTTGCGCAAACCAGACGCTTATTGCGATTTTTTTTTTTTTTTTTTTTTTTACCAAAAATATGTAGAAGAATACGTATCGCCCTAAACTGAGAAAAAAAAAAAAAAAAGTTTTTTTTTTTTTTAATTGGGATATTTATTATAGCAACAAGTAAAAAATAGTATTTTTTTTTTTCAAAATTGTCGCTCTTTTTTGTTTATAGCGCAAAAAATAAAAACCGCAGAGGTGATCAAATGGCACTAAAAGAAAGCTCTATTTGTGGGGAAAAAAGGACGTAAATTTTGTTTGGGAGCCACGTCGCACGACCGCGCAATTGTCAGTTAAAGCGATGCAGTGCCGCAAGCTGAAATATCACCTGGGCAGGAGGGGGGTATAAGTTCCCAGTAAGCAAGTGGTTAAAAGAAGTATGGAGATATATATAATTTCTTTTTATTAGATTTGTAAAATAAATGAAACGTACAAACAGAGCCTATTGGGCATACCCATACCAACAGCTCACAAGGACCATGCAAAGGGTTACTGAACCCCCATGTTTGTTATTTAAATAAAAAAAAAAACATACTTACCTCCACTGTGCAGTTAGTTTTGCAAGTAGTGGCCCCGATCCTCCTCCTTCTGGCGTCCCCCAATGGCGCTCGCGGCTCCTCCCCCGCATCGGGAAACCACCTGGGAGCGCGCCCGCGCAGTTACTCCCAGGGAGAGCGCCTCTCCTAAGTCTAGCATTTGCATCAATAGACACAGAGTGCCGGCCTTGGCCCGGTGCCCGCATCATTGGATGTGATTGACAGCAGCGGGAGCAAATGGCTGCACTGCTATCTATCCAATCAAGAGCCGAGACAACGGGCAGAGAGGGCATGGGAATTGCAGGGCTCAAAGGATGCATGAAGGTGAAAACACAAGGATATAGATACCGTATTTGCCAGCGTATAAGACAGCTGGGCATATAAGACGACCTCTTAATGTTCAGTTCAAAACGGTGGTTTTGTGCTCTATTCACTGTATAAGACAACCGCCTTGTGCCGTAATGTCGTATGTGTTCAAAAACGATACTTTTTTTCAAGTACTCGCCGATACTGAATACCGATACTTTTTTTTAAATGTGTCCCCCCCCCCCCATATGCAGCCAGGGTGGCAGGGGGGGGGTTAGTGTCGGATCTGGCATCGGGGGCATTTTCGGGAGTCCAATGCAAATGCTCAGTATCGGTACCGATATTGGTATCTGGAATATATATATATATATATATATATATATATATATATATATATATATATATATATATATATATATATATATATATATATATATATATCTATATATATATATATATATCTCAGATTCAGGTAGAGTTAGGCTGGAGTATCAGTGATACTCCAGCCTAACTGTCACTTTAAGCCGGCGTTTTTGTTTTCTGTAACCAGAAAGCAAACGCCGGGTTGGAGTTCCGATGCGTAATTGAATTTCGCCATCGCATCGCAACTTTAATTTAAAAATGGCGCCGGGGGCGTTCCCGCTGATTAACGCCGAAAAAATTTTAATCAGCGGGAATCGGCAATTCACGATCGTATTCGGGCGCGGTGACTTTCCGACGTTTCCGTAAGCGATACGCGGCGTAAAGATAAAGCAGCCCCCTGTTGCAATATCCTATGTTGAGTATAGCCGTCGCCATCGCGTCGCTTGCGTAAAACGTCCATGAATGGGGATTTGACGTTCACTGACAGAATTTGGAGCATGCGCACTGGGATGCATTGACAGTCGACGCATGCACAGTACGTTCACCGCGGGGTTGCGCTTAGTTTAAATAATACACGCCCCGTACCCGCCCAATTTGAATTCCGCCGGCTCATTTGCGATGCGCTGCCGCAACTTTAGGAGCAAGTGCTTCATGAATAACAGCACTTGCTCCTAAAATTTCGCCAGAGTAACGTAAATGAGAAGCGTTACTCCAGATTAAAGATGCTCCCATCTACCTGAATCTGGCCCATAGTGTTCATTACATGTTAGAATAAGCCTGCCTATGTTACGCCCCTTGTTACTGTACGAATGCACTATTAATGAGAGAGAGAGATGTATATCTATGTATACACAAATATACATGGATGCAGTATGAAATCAATCCCCCGCCGATTCTGCAGTGATAACTGAGTGATCAAACACTGCTGACCGCTTGGTTCTCCCCTCTGTTCTTAGCAGAGAGAAGTTGACAGTCAGTCATTGGCTCTCTGCTCTCCCCTCCATCACTCACTGGAATGCTGGGGGGGGGGGGGGGGTGTGTCTGGGAGCACCTGGTTTGAACTCTCTGCAGATCGCTGAGAGGCTGAGCCAGGTGCCTAGGCCAAAAATCAGGAAGTAACTAAAATGCACAAGAAATGTTTAAAATAGATAGGAAAGTATACTTACTGAATAAGGCTAATGGCATAAGGATAAAAATAGTTGATGTTGATTGAGTTTAGTTCCCGGTTTCATAAAGTATCCATTCCTATTCAACCCATGAAACTTTCTGGGAGATTCCAAACCTTCAATGGTGGTTCATATTTCCAGTAAAAGGCCTGAAGAGGAGCCGGCTGTTTTTATTGGGTGCTTTTTGTTTTTCTTACGTATTGAATTTTTTTTGGCCTGCTAAACAATTTACCTGGTTAAAGAGTAACTCCAGTTTTGTTGAAAAAAAAAATAAAAAATTCCCCTCCCGATGATCAATGTACATTACAAGGATTTTAACGAACTTTATTGCAGATTTCTACCTTTTTTTTTTGTTATTCTGAAGAAGTCCCTGTGTGTTCCTCTGTGTCCATGTGGTAAAGTGAGTCTAGTGGGAGTGGTTTCATAATTTATCAATCAGCTGTGCACCTGCAGGGCTCTGAGGAAAGCGGCAGGGTCTGCATCCCTTTAGATGAGATTTATTTTATTGGGAGTATCTCACCAGGAATTTCATTTTTGTTGCAGGAGATGCCTGAAATCAGCCAATCATACAAGCAGGAAATGTTTCTGGGGGGGGGGGGTGTTCTGTACACTGTCTGTGTACTGAATACCTCCAGGTGGCCATATTACATTTTCAGAAATGACAGTGGCTGCAGATTAAAAAAAGTACATTTTTAATAACAATTCCAATATGACTTGTGTTGCAATTGTAAGTTTTTTTTTTTAATTTTTTTAATTTTTTTTTATTTATATATTTTGACTAATTTCGATTAATTATAAAAGACTGTAGTATGAGACATCCCCCCCCCCCCACTGTAGTATCAGACATTCCCCCCCCCCCACTGTAGTATGAGACATTCCCCCCCCACTGTAGTATGAGACATTCCCCCCCCCCACTGTAGTATGAGACATCCCCCCCCCACTGTAGTATGAGACATCCCCCCCCCCCCACTGTAGTATGAGACATCCCCCCCCCCCACTGTAGTATCAGACATCTCCCCCCCCCCCCCACTGTAGTATCAGACATCTCCCCCCCCCCCCCACTGTAGTATGAGACATCCCCCCCACTGTAGTATCAGACATCCCCCCCCCCCCACTGTAGTATCAGATATCTCCCCCCCCCCCCCCACTGTAGTATCAGATATCTCCCCCCCCCCCCCCACTGTAGTATCAGATATCTCCCCCCCCCCCCACTGTAGTATCAGATATCTCCCCCCCCCCCACTGTAGAATCAGACATCTCCCCCCCCCCCCCCCACACTGTAGTATCAGACATCTCCCCCCCCCCCCCCCCCACACTGTAGTATCAGACATCTCCCCCACACTGTAGTATCAGACATCTTCCCCCCCCCCCCCCGCACTGTAGTATCAGACATCTCTCCCCCCCAGCATGCACAGCGACGGAAAACCCCCTCTGATAGGCTGCTGGGGAAGAGCACCCAAACCTCGACTCCACTGCTGCCACCTATCGCACTGGGGTAGGAACTACACCCCAGAAATGACAGAATGAGCCCACAGCACCGCCATGCTGAAACGGAGACCCAACTTTGAACACAACAATTTGGATCTGAGTGAGTTAACCCTCTGATCCCCCTCTAAATGTAACTAGCACCTGTACTTGGATGCACCCAGGCGCTACACTAGCAAAAATAAAGATGATTTTACATGTAGGAGAGAAGTGTCGGCATAGGCCCGGGATGGAAGTGGTTAAGTAAATTTTATACTTGCAAGCCGGTGCGTTTTTCACCTGTTAGCCTCTTCAATTTCATCTTGTTAAGGAATTAATTGGAATCGATATCGGCCACAAAGTTTTTGACATGCCTGTGACAACAAGGGAGGCCAAATGAATAGGTCACACGGCTAAATGTGGCGCACACAGGAGGGATGTGTAGAGAGGCGACAATAATGGCTCCTGTTACTATAGAGGTAATCTATACCCCGCTGATATATTTGCACATTATCGCCAACTGACGTATCCAACGGTTTATATGCGGAAAAACGACTCCGGCGTTTTATTTACTTTTGGCTTGGCTCACGTTGGGCTTCGTTCCCAGCAGTGTGCTTTGTCTGCAGGTTGTATGCATTGTGGAGCGCCTGCAGACTGTTATTTAAAATACTTCTTATTTTTATATATAGGTCTTTCCAGGAGTGTGCAATTATGTGCCCTGCACATGCTGCATTCAAAATTAATATTTGTGCCTTCTTAAAGCGATAGTAAACTGCCATGATTTTTTTAGTTTTTTGCAAGTTTTGTTGCAAGGTAAAGTTATAATGTGCTAGTATGCATTGCATACTAGCACATTATTTAAAACTTGCTTTGGAACAAAGCTTTCAAGTGACACGCGTCACCGCTGATGGGGCTTCCACCTTCACCCGATCTTGCACCCTCCGACCGTCTGGCCGTGATTACATCACTCCCGAGCATGGGCACGGGAGCCACGGTACTTAGCACTGGACTCTATAGGAACAGCACGGGGATGCAACAAAAAAAAAAACAATATTTTTTTACTTTTTGCTATAATAAATATCCCCCAAAAATATATTTAAAAAAAACATATTTTTTCCTCAGTTTAGGCCGATACGTATTCTACATATTTTTGGTAAAAAAAAAAAATCGCAATAAGCGTTTATCGTTTGGTTTGCGCAAAATTTATAGCGTTTACAAAATAGGGGATCGTTTTTAATCCATTTTTTATTATTTTTTTTACTACTAATGGCGGCAATCAGCGAAATTTTTTATTTTTTTTCGTGACTGCGACATTATGGCGGACACATCAGACAATTTTGACAAATCTTTGGGACCACTGTCATTTTCACAGCAAAAAGTGCCATAAAAATGCATTGTTCATTGTGAAAATGACAATTGCAGTTTGGGAGTTAACCCCGTCAGCGCCCCCTAGTGGTTAAGTGTGACCTTGTATGTGTTTCTAACTGTAGGGGGACGGGGCTGGACGTGTGACGTCATTTATCACCTTTCCCTATATCAGAGAACAGACGATCAATGACACTGCCACTGTGAAGAACGGGGAAGGTATGATTACACTCTCCTCTCCACGTTCTTCAGCTCCTGTGACCGATTGCGGGACTCCGGCAGCGATCAGGGCTACGGTGACGTGCCCGCGACCCACAGCTGGGCATCTAACAATCGCATACAGGTGTATACATCGCTCCTCCACCGCCCCTACCCATTAGCATGCATTGGCAGCGCTTCTGAAGTGCTTTGGAAGCGCAGCAAAACGGACAATTTTTTTTTTTCCCCTCAAAGCGCCCAGCTTTGCCGGTGCCCGCCGCAGTGTGAAAGTAGCCTTACCATAAAAATCCACTGCAGTACGCCAATGTATAGTGCGTTTGTGTATTTCTATGGGTACAGTGTTACATGACTGCTCAATTGTCATTCAAAGGGGGCTGAAAGATGAAATTAGCCTGGCCAGGAAGGAGGTGAAAGTCCCCGGTATTGAAGGGGTTAAAGCATTTAACCCCCCCCCCCCCCCCCAAAAATGGATCCTGCTCCTTTTAAAACATGTTATATGACCCAGTGCTTGTCCTGTGTCATTTGGCCCCCTGTAACACCTAAAAACGGTCTGATCCTGCAAGTTTCCCCCCAACCCTCTGTAAACTGACCACGGTGTATCATGGCTGCTAAGACCAGACACTGTGGTCAGTTTACATATTCTCTGTCATCAGCAGCCTGCTCTCCTCTCTACTCTTGTGTCCTCCTCCCCCTCCCCTCTGTCTGTGTGTGTGAGCCGCCCCTCCCCCTCCCCTCTGTCTGTGTGTCGTCCCCCCCCTCCTGCTGCTCTCATAACACTAAGCTGTATACACCATCAGCACTGCCTCCTATTGCAGTGTCCCCCTCTGTGAACGATTTATAAATATAAATGCTGTAAATACCTAATTTCACTGTTGGGATTGCGATCACATGACCGGCTCTTTCCTCCTCCTCCTCTCCAGACTGAGACAGCAGGGGAATCTCAGCCCTGCCCACTGTATCTCTCAGGAGGAAAGGAGAAAGCTGGCCAGTCATGTGATCACAATCTCAGCAGTGAAATTAGGTATTTGCAGCATTTATTTTTATAAATCACACAGAGGGGGATACAATAGAAGTGGTGTATACAGGTTAGAGTGGCTTAACAAACACTTTAAAGAGCGCATGTTGGTTTGAGCATAAAGGAACACTCTGTAGTGTTAGGAGTCGGCTGGACTCGGACATATCGAGTAAAAATGTAGCTTTTTAGCAATTGGCAGTTTCAGGGATCGGGTGTAAGGCTGTAATCACACGTGTGTCTGGATTTCTGGTGTGTCATCAACAGCTGTTGGGTATCTACAGCTACTAATGAGAGACAGCTGAAGTCATAGAGACAACTTGATGCAGAGGCCTTTCTTCTGATTGTTCTTGTCACTCATAATGGTGCCCTTGGAGGCATAGAGTGTGCCGGGAAGAAGAGCCTGAATTCCGGGTGATGAGCATGGCCTGTGTCCATATAGCTGAACCTTCATAATATCCCATACACGTGGTATGTTCGGCAGTGGCGGCCACACCTTTCCATATCCACACTTTTTTTTTTTTAATCTTTCTCCAGTGACCAAAATCTATTGATACTCAACTTTTCTTGGAGGTCGAGGCTTTTTTGCTCAGAGAAAGGGTCCAGGAAATCTCCCTCCCCGGCCCCAAACTCCACCCCCAACCCCTGCCTTCCTTAGGGTAGAGAAGTACAGCGGCACCAAATAATAGTAATAACTAGAAATATCCCTCTCCCAGTTTTCCTCTCTGCTCAATAGGGGGGGGGGGGGCAAGCAACTCAAACCCCCACCCCACATTGTCTGCCAGTTAATCCACTGGCCCTTACCCCATCTAGGAGGTGAGGGATCAGGCCTTTGAGGAGCTTGCGAGGATTGGGGCACCAAGCAGCGGGAGGGATTGGGCATCCAAGAAGCAGCAAGGATCGGGGAAGCGACGGGGATTGGGGCATAAGCAGCGGCAGTGTTCGGGCACCCGAGGAGCTGGCAGGGATGGGGGCACCCGAGGAGCGGCAGGTACATTTTTAAATCCATATATAAACATTTTCCCCCCGTGTGTGTGTGTATGTATGTATGTATGTATGTATGTATGTATGTATGTATATATGTATGTGTGTGTGTGTGTGTGTATGTATGTATGTGTATATATATATATATATATATATATATATATATATATATATATATATATATATATATATATATATATATATATATATATATATATATATATATATATATATATATATGTGTGTATATATATATATATATATATATAACTATCTTTTACAGAAATGTATAATTCGGCCTTGCAACCCTGGTTGCTAAGACGGAACAATTGGATGTTTCTTTCCTTTTTTAAACAAGCTTGGACTGATGTCTGTAGAATCAATACCACAAAGTCTATAATAATACTTGCCAAAGGCGTACAGTTTGTTAGTTTGTTTTATTTGTATTCCAAGGTGTTATCTGCTCTCTTTTAATCTGTATGCTTTGTAAATAGATTCCTTAGGAGTTGGCACAGGATGAGTCAAAGTATCCGGATATCCTATTTCTATTGTACTTCTCAGTGGCACAAATTACTGGATGTGTCAGGATTTCCCTGGTTTCATTGAAAAATAAATTGTCTTCATTTTTCATAAACCTCCGCCAATTCTTTACCGTTTATTCATTCTATAGATGTTTCCTCTGTACAGTGGGCAAAGTTGTGTCCACATCTCGGACACTTCATGGCAGATTTTGGGTGCCTTCATGCCAGTTATGAAGAGATCAGCAGGCACTGGCTGTATTTAACCGCTCGGCCTGTAGCAGAATGACGTCAAGCGGTGGTTGCGTTATCCTGACAGGACATCATATGACGTCCAGCAGCATAACAGCCGCTGCGCGCCCGTGGGGCCTCGCATCGCGGCGATCAGTGGTGTTTCAGTGTCAGTCTGTCAGAGGCTCTTTACCACGTGATCAGCAGTGTCCAATCACTGCTGATCACGATGTAAGGCCACAGGACGCTGCTAAACGTACGTTCAGATGCAGTTGGACAATTTTTTCAACTGCCCATGAACTCATTCAATGTTATCCTATGTGTCCATGCACACAGTCTCGTTTATTGCCAGTTTTAGGCAGTTGCGTTTAACAGCGTTTCTTTAAAAGTAAAAAAAATGGGTTCAGATGCCAAACGCGACTAAATGCGGTAACCCACATTTAGCAGTGTTTCGTTTGTAGGCGTTTTTGGTCATTAAAAAAATATATATAATCTCTAATTATAGTGAGTGTGTGTGTATATTATTTTTTTTTATTTTTTTTAACGTAAACGCATCAAAACAGACGTTTTAAACGTGGGTTACGATCTGTGAATTTAGGAGTAGTTGTAAAAACGTCCTGTGTACATGGAGCCTAAAAAGGAAGTGCCATTGATCGGCTTTTCCTCACTCGCATCTGACAGACGCAAGCCGATCGGCTGCTTTCCTGACAGGTGGGGTGTGTACTGATTGTTTATCAGCGCAGCCTCCCCTCGGATGCATGCCCTGGATCACCAGGTATGCCACCTAGGCCACCAGGGAAATGCCAATCTGTGCCCAGGCAGCTGCCAATCAGTGCCCACCCACAATGTGTGCCAGTGCCACAAGGAATCGGTGACGCCTATCAGTGCCACTCATAAGTGTCCACAAGTGCCACCCATGAGTGCCTATCAGTGCTGCATATCAATGCCAACCTACCAGTGCCGCTTATCGGCGCAACCTATGTGTGTGATTATATGTCAGTATTATATTGTATATCCCTGTATGTTGTGGTCATTCAGGTGCTTATATAATATATAGTTTCATGAACCCCAACCCCCCCCACTCCCCGCTGAGACCACCGCCTGTGTAAGGGAATTCCACATCCTTGTCGCTCTTAGGCCTTGTACACACGAGCGGATATGTCTGCTGAAAACGGTCCGATGGACCGTTTCAGCTGACATCTCCGCTCGTGTGTATGGGCTAGCGGACAGATTTGTCCACCCGACAGATTTCAAAGCATTCTTTGAAATCTATCGGGTGGGAATGTGTCCGCCCGACATGTCTGCTGGTTAGTACACTTGCCAGCAGATATGTCGTCCCGCACCGACGCCGCGCCGCCGCCGAATGGATTCGGCGCATGCGCGGAAGTGTTTTACTTCCTGGTGTGGTGACGTAGCGGTGACGTGGCGGCGTCAACGTCACCGCCACGTCACCGCGCCGTCCGCCGGCGGGGAATTTGATCCGATGGTGTGTACACGCCATCGGACCAAACTCCATATCGGACATATCCGATGAAAACGGTCTGCGGACCGTTTTCATCGGATATGTCCGATCGTGTGTACAAGGCCTTTCAGTAAAGATCTCTCTACGTAGTTTAAGTTTAAACCTCTTTTCTTGTGATTTGTGAGTGGCCACATGTCTTGTTAGTTTTCTCCCTATTGTGGGGTCACCAGTACGGTATTTGTACATTGAAGTCATATCCCCTCTCAAGCATCTCCAGAGAGAATAAGTTCAGTGCTCGCAACCTTTCCTCATAACTAATATCCTCCAGACCCTTTATTAGCCTTGTTACCCTTTTCTGTACTCGCTCCTTCTCCAGTACATCCTTCCTGAGGACTGGTGCCCAGAACTGGACGCCATACTCCAGGCGCGGCCGGACCAGAGTCTTGTAGAGCGGGGGAATTATCGTTTTTATCTCTGGAGTTGATCCCCTTTTTAATACATGCTAAAATTATGTTGGCATCGCGTGCCGTTGCTGAGCCCATCGTGTACTAGGACCCCCCAGGTCCTTTTCCATCCTAGATTCCCCCAGACATTGATAAATGTTACCTGCCTCTGCTGAAGCACGGCTACTTTGCTGTTCATTGTGTGACTCCATCTCATCGCCCCAACTGCTTTATGCCTCCATATTTTTCCATTTTTCCATTTTTTCTTTTCTTATTTTTTACCTTTATGCCTTGATCAGCTCTACATAATTGAAAGAAGAAAAGAAAAACTATTTTAAATCCTTACAGTTGGAGCTCTCAGTGGTGAAGTTTGTATATACAGAAATGGTTTTACAAATGCGTAATTTTGTGAAGGGTTAGTCTATGTGGTTCCATTAGATATAGAGACGGCTCAGTAGAGTGCTTGTAGTGCAGAGCAGATTGGCAAGTGTCACATTACTTTATAGCTTCGCATGCAATTTCCTGCAGGGAGAGTACATTGCTTTCTACTGTCTTTTTCAGCCATATCATCTTGCGGAGCTATTAAGGTTTATTACTTGGGATCATGACAAAGCTTTTCTGCATGACCCTGTTTTTTAGAACTGGTATCCTGAGACTATGCATTCTTTCCCAAGGCAGCAAATCTCCTGCACCTGCTGATCTAAAGATATAGAGCAGTGGTCCCGGAGGCTGGATGCGGCCCTTTGCTTTAATCGGGCCCTTGGGAGACACTTCCTCCCACCGATACAAGGAACAATTCCTTCTACACCAACAATGGGGCTGAATTCCGGTCACTGACGCTAATCTTCCTTCTGACTCCAACAATTGGGCATGAATCCTCTCTCTGACGCGGCTGCCGGGTCCCACCGTGCCTCCCTCTGACGCGGCTGCCGGTTCCCACCGTGCCTCCCTCTGGCGCGGCTGCCGGTTCCCACAGTGCCTCCCTCTGGCGCGGCTGCCGGTTCCCACAGTGCCTCCCTCTGGCGCGGCTGCCGGTTCCCACAGTGCCTCCCTCTGGCGCGGCTGCCGGTTCCCACCGTGCCTCCCTCTGGCGCGGCTGCCGGTTCCCACCGTGCCTCCCTCTGGCGCGGCTGCCGGTTCCCACCGTGCCTCCCTCTGGCGCGGCTGCCGGTTCCCACCGTGCCTCCCTCTGGCGCGGCTGCCGGTTCCCACCGTGCCTCCCTCTGGCGCGGCTGCCGGTTCCCACCGTGCCTCCCTCTGGCGCGGCTGCCGGTTCCCACCGTGCCTCCCTCTGGCGCGGCTGCCGGTTCCCACCGTGCCTCCCTCTGGCGCGGCTGCCGGTTCCCACCGTGCCTCCCTCTGGCGCGGCTGCCGGTTCCCACCGTGCCTCCCTCTGGCGCGGCTGCCGGTTCCCACCGTGCCTCCCTCTGGCGCGGCTGCCGGTTCCCACCGTGCCTCCCTCTGGCGCGGCTGCCGGTTCCCACCGTGCCTCCCTCTGACGCGGCTGCCGGGTCCCACCGTGCCTCCCTCTGACGCGGCTGCCGGGTCCCACCGTGCCTCCCTCTGACGCGGCTGCCGGGTCCCACCGTGCCTCCCTCTGACGCGGCTGCCGGGTCCCACCGTGCCTCCCTCTGACTCGGCTGCCGGGTCCCACCGTGCCTCCCTCTGACTCGGCTGCCGGGTCCCACCGTGCCTCCCTCTGACGCGGCTGCCGGGTCCCACCGTGCCTCCCTCTGACGCGGCTGAATTTTCTACTGCCATTGGTTACAATTCAGCTCCCCTTAAAGGGGAGTTCCAGCCAAAAATTGTGTTTATTACAAGTCAGCAGCTACACTTTGTAGCTGCTGACTTTTAATAAACACTCGCTTACCTGCTCCTGCGTTCCAGCAACGCGCCGACCGGGGCTCCGCTCCTTTCCCCCCTCCCCGGCCGGCGTCTTCATTCTGACTGTGGGCACCCAGCCGTGACAGCCTTCGGCTTCACGGCCGGGCACCCACTGCGCATGCGCGAGCGGCTCGCCGCTGATTGGACAGGCGATCGCATGGGACCTGTCATGTGTCCCATGCAATCGCCTTCAGGGAGGGGCTGCTGTAGGCGATTAAGCTTAACCGCCTAACCAGCCCCTCGGCGGAAGCAGGAAGTAGGACAGGAAGTCCCACAACTTCCTGAAGCCCCCCCCCCAAAAAAAATTACATGCCAAATGTGGCATGTAAGGGGGAGGGGAGTGGATTAAGCGGAAGTTCAATTTTTGGGTGGAACTCCGCTTTAACCCCCCTGCCGGTATCCCCGAGCACGACTCGGGATGGATTTTTCAGGTAAATATCGATATCCCCGAGACGCGCTCGGGGTGAATGCAGAGCCTGCAGCGCGCGCTGGCTTACCTTGGATCCAGGCAGGGTATACTGTACTTACCTTGTCCCTGGATCCAGCGATGCATCCCCGCTGTGTGAGCGAGTGGCGTCCTCCATTCGACTCACACAGTGCCCGCGCGCCGCCGATCTCCGTTCCCTGCGACGTAACGGCGCACGGGGGCGGAGACCGGCGGCAAATTCAAAAAAGTAAACAATCTTATAGATTACAATACTGTATGTAAAAAGTACACACCCCCCCTGTCCCTAGTGCTCTGCCCAGTGCCCTGCATGTTCTTTTACATAATAAAAACTTTTTTTTTCTCCCTGCAAACTGTAGATTGTCCATAGCAACCAAAAGTGTCCCTTTATGTCAAAAGTGATTTTAGAGCAGCTAGAAAACAGCGATAATAAATGATAATCACTTGCAGAATTGAGCGATAGCGATTTGTGGGGAAATTCGTCATAAAAATATAAAAGTAATGACAGCGACAATTCTGCAACTGAGCAAATTTCAGTGATTTTGATTTGATTACATTAGTGAATAATTTTTATTATAATTACATTATTATTTGTTATAATTATTTATAGTTATTTATTATATTATAATTTTATGATTTTGTGTTTCAAACTTTATCATACCCGGGATGTCTACTAGACTCTGGTTTGGACAAATTTAAGTGAGTTATTCCTAAAAATTGCAGGCCTACAGTATAAAACGCAGAATTTCCATGCAAAATAATTGTACCGCTTTTGGTACGTAATTCCAGACAGAATCATACCGCCAGGGAGGTTAAGGTCTGATGGACCATAAACTGGCCCTTTTGTGCAGGAGGTTTGGAGGACCCCGATTTTAGAGCAATCGGATGCAGCCACTGTTGAGGTATATAACAGCTGGCACCGAGGTATATAACAGCTGGTACCAAGCTAAAGTCGGCCATAGATGGCTTGAATCTTGGCTGGTTCTTGGCTGATAATCTGACAACACACATTTGTTGTCGCAAAATTTGAAAGCATGCGATCCAACATTTGTTGGCGGAAAATCCGACACGCAGCTTTAGGAAAGCGACTAAAATTCTTTCCAATTGTCATTGATAGGCGCACAAACCGCAGTTCTGTATTTTGTGATTCTATAAATGTCGATTATCGACTTAACACTCGACCTCGTTTGTTCATTAACTAAGCAAATATGTGTTTTTATTCCGGCGTCTTTGTACCGGAAATTCGGTTTAATACCTGGTTAAGTCGAAGGCACATTGGAGAGAACCGTCATTAGCTTTAGAAAAGGGGGCGTGTCTCTGCGCTACTGATTAGGATGTCTAATTACGTTTCGTCTTAATATTGATTGCGTCCTTGCTGGTCCCGAGTGGTTTCATAGCTCTGTCATCAATCATTTTGTGCCGTTGCTTAGGAATGGTGAATGGATTCTTTTTTTTTTTTCCAGCTAATCTGCCGAATCATTTAAAGGGATAGTCACAATTTTCTTTTGCACAGGATTGGCGTGCTTTGGTCAGTCTAGTTTTTGCTGCTTTTGTAGGTTATTCAGAATTGTCTCAATTTAGTGGACGGTACTGAAATGTCCGCATTGGATTAGGTTTCACGTCTAATGTATACAGCGAGGGGGGGGGGGGGTGTATTTTGATTTCCTGCTGCTTTTTGTATGTTTGCCCACCGACAAAGAAATGATCAGTCTATCATTTTAACCGGTTAAGACCCGGACGATAGCGATTCGGCACTGCATCGCTTTAACTGACATTTGCGCGGTCGTGCGATGTGGCTTCCAAACAAAATCGGCGTCCTTTTTTCCCCCACAAATAGAGCTTTCTTTTGGTGGTATTTGATCACCTCTGCGGTTTTTATTTTTTGTGCTATAAATAAAAATAGAGCGACAATTTTGAAAAAAATGCAATATTTTTTACCTTTTTTTTTTTTTTTTACCGCTTCAATACCGGACTTTTATACCCACCTCCATACCGGGCCTATTCTGGCACTTCTCTCCTACATGTACAAATCATAATTTTTTTGCTAGAAAATTACGCAGTACCCCCATTATATATGTTTTTTTAGCAGACACCCTAGGGAATAAAACAATGGTCATTGCAACGTTTTATCCTGTACGGTATTTGCGCAATAATTTTTCAAGCGCCTTTTTTGGGGAAAAAAATTGTTTCATGAATTAAAAAAAAATAACAAAACGGTAAAGTTAGCCCAATTTTTTGGTAAAATATGAAAGATTAGGTTACACCGAGTAAATAGATACCTAACATGTCACGCTTTAAAATTGTGCACACTCATGGAATGGCGCCAAACTTCGGTGCTTAAAAATCTAATAGGCAAGGCTTTGCAATTTTTTTACAGGTTACCAGTTTAGATTTACAGAGGAGCTCTAGTGCTAGAATTGTTGCTGCAACTCTAACGCACGCGGCGATACCTTACATATGTGGTTTAAACGGCGTTTACATATGTCGGCGGGACTTGCGTGTGTGTTCGCTTCTGCCCGCGAGCTACCGGGGACGGGTTTTTTTTCTTTTTTTTTCTTTATTTTTACATTTATTTTTTTTACACTTTTTTTTATTTTATTTTTTTATTACTTTTATTCCTATTACAAGGAATGTAAACATCCCTTGTATTAGGAATGTGTGTGACAGGTCCTCTTCATGAAGAGATGCGGGGTCAATAAGACCTCACATCTCTCCTCCAAGCTGGAAACCATGAGACCGGTGAAAAAAATTCACTGATCTCATGAATACTGTGGCTTACAGCCGCAATCGCGGCTTTGTTTACTTACGGGACCCGGGCGTGACGTCATCACATCGCGCCCGGGTCCTCCGACGGTCATAGAGATGACTGGTCACCATCTGGTCACCAGTCATCTCTATACTTCCTGCAAGCGCCGGTGACGCGTCATATTCGGCTCCCTATCATACAATGCTCCGGAAGTGACGTAGCGGCCAACTGCGCATGCGCGATGCATTCCAAACGCAATTGTGATGCGTTCCAATAGATTTACGACCGTACACACCAGCGAAGCCGTCATTCAGGGGGACGTGGACTTAAAGGAAAGTGGCCTGTCGGCCTCACGTCCTTGCATCGCTCGGCCTCCTGGCTCTTTTTTTTAACATCCTCCAATCCACAGGGATGTTGAGGAAAGAGCCTGGATGCCGAACGAGGTTTCGCTGGTGTGTACTGTCGTAAATCCATTGGAACGCATCACAGATGCGTTTGAAACGCATGCGCAGTTGGCCGCCACAGCACTTCTGCAGCATTCTGTTATAGGGAGCAGAGTATGACAAGTCACCGGAGGATTCGTTCTCCGGGCCCCCGATGGCACGGGAGAGCCCGGAGAAGCACCGGATGGCTGTAAGAACGATCAAGCGGCGGAACCGCCAATATTATCGTTCTTATGTTGTGCAGAATCGCCGGCACAAGAGATGCATATCTGGATGATGCCTCTCGCTGTAGGCATCATTCAGATATCCCCCTTCAAAGTCCAGGACGTCATATGACGTCCACTCTGGGTGGGAGAGACACTTCGTGGACGTCATATGACGGTGGCTGGTATTGAAGGGGTTAAAGATCCCCCAAAAAATATTAAAAAAAATTATTTTTTTCCCCCCCTGGTAAAAAAAAATCGCAATAAGAGTAAATCGCTAAATTTATAGTGTTTACAAAATAGGGGATGGTTTAATTGCATTGTTATACATTTATTTTTTTACTACTAATGGCGGCGATCAGCGTTTTTTTTTTTTTCTTTCGTGACTGCGACATTATGGCGGACACATCTGACAATTTTGACACATTTTTGGGACCATTGTCATTTTTACAGCAAAAAGTGCTATAAAAATGCACTGATTACTGTGAAAATTACAATTGCAGTTTAGGAGTTAACCCCTACAGCGCCCCCTAGTGGTTATGTGTGACCTCATATGTGTTTCTAACTGTAGGGGGGCAGTACGTCATTGATCGTGTCTCCCTATATTGGGGGAACAGACGATCACTGCCACTGTGAAGAACGGGGAAGGTTTTGTTTTCACACACCTCTCCCCGTTCTTCGGCTCTGTTACCGATCGCGGAACACCGGCGCCGATCGGGTCCCACGGGAGTGGTCACGGAGCTTCGGACCAGGTCGCGAGTGCGCCACCCTATGGCTGGGCCTTAAAGAGACACATACAGGTACGTGATTGTGCTCAGTCGCGCCATTCTGCCGACGTACATCGTCGACGTAGGGGGTCCTTAAGTGGTTAAATGGGTATGGGGTGGGAACAATGTTAAGAATAGTTGGGTTTCTTACACTTTAGCAAACAAGGATGTTTGGCACAGACCCTTTTTATAAAAAATAATTAAAAGATCGTCTGTGCCAAAGTTCCTTGTTTGCTAAAGTGTAAGAAACCCAACTATTCTTAAAATTGTTCCCTCCCAATACCTATTTAAAAAAAAATCCTGTTTGTTAGGAGAAAACACAGTACACGGCCGTTTCACTTGTACACAGTACTGGCCTGCTTTGCAGAGCCCTGAATGTAGTTTTTTGTACTCATTACTAGTAAATGTATTTATTTTTTTAACCACGTCCATACCAGGCACTTACGCACCTTCCCGCCCAGACCAATTTTCAGCTTTGAACGCTGTCACACTTTGAATGACAATTGCGCGGTCATGCTACACTGTACCCAAAATTCACGTCCTTTTTTCCCCACAAATAGAGCTTTCTTTTGGTGGTATTTTGATCACCTCTGCGGTTTTTATTTTTTGCGTAAATAATAAAAGACTGAAAATTTGGAAAAAATTATTTTTTTTTGTAAATAAGTAAGTTTTCTTTCAATTACGGGCACGGATGAGGTGGCACTGGTGGGCGGCACGAATGAGGTGGCACTGGTGGGCGGCACGAATGAGGTGGCACTGGTGGGCGGCACGAATGAGGTGGCACTGGTGGGCACGAATGAGGTGGCACTGGTGGGCGGCACGAATGAGGTGGCACTGGTGGGCGGCACGAATGAGGTGGCACTGGTGGGCGGCACTCATTGACGTGGCACTGGTGGGCGGCTTTTATTGGCGGCACTGATGGATCCATGTTGCCAGTCAGTGCCCATGTGTGGGCACTGACTGGCATCTTTTTTTTTTTTGATTGCCCCTTTTTTCTCCTCTTCTCTGGTGGTCCAGTGTGGGCATCCGAGGGGGGGCTGCGCTGATAAACAATCAGCGCAAACATCCCCCCCCCCCCCTGTCAGGAGAGCCGCCGATCGGCTCTCCTCTACTCGCGTCTGTCAGACGTGAGTGAGGAAGAGCCATCAACGGCTCTTCCTGTTTACATCGTGATCAGCCGTGATTGGACACGGCTGATCACGTGGTAAAGAGCCTCCGCCGGAGACTCGTTACCGAGATCGGAGATGCAGGGTGTCACACCCAGCATCACCGATCAATAGAAGTCGTCAGGATTTCAGAATCACTTCCCGGACGTCAATCTGCAATTGACCGGGCGGGAAGTGGTTAAGCAGATGACTGCCACCACTTCACACCTATTATATCACATATTGGTCCTTTTTTTTTTTCCTCTGGCTAAGCGTCGTCATGTGAGAAAGCTGCATGTCTGTGTGATGTGTCATGATGGGGTGGTGCCGCCTTAACCGTGTACATTGCAAAAGCTTGCAGCCAGCTCTCGCTTTGATTCCCTTTGAAGCAGGTGTTATCCGAAGACTTGCATAAAATCATTAAAACATTACAATTTCAATTACCGTATATACTCGAGTATAAGCCGACCTTTTCAGCACATTTTTTTTATGCTGAAAAAGCCCCCCTCGGCTTATACTTGAATGAGGGTCTCCCGCTGTCAGTCTACTGTTCGGCTGTCCACTGTAACAAAGCCCCGCCTCCTCCTCTGTGATAGACGGAACACTGGTCACTGATAACAAACTGAATCAGTGTCCCGTCTATCACGGACCAGGAGGAGGCGGTGCTTTTTTTATAGTGGGCAGCCACCTACTGCAGTTGCATGACACAGCGGGAGATCAAAGGTACATGAGGCTGGAGGTGGGGCGGGGGTCGGTGCGGCTGGAGGTGGGGCGGGGGTCGGTGCGGCTGGAGGTGGGGCGGGGGTCGGTGCGGCTGGAGGTGGGGCGGGGGTCGGTGGGGCGGGGGTCGGTGCGGCTGGAGGTGGGGCGGGGGTCGGTGCGGCTGGAGGTGGGGCGGGGGTCGGTGCGGCTGGAGGTGGGGCGGGGGTCGGTGGGGCTGGAGGTGGGGCGGGGGTCGGTGGGGCTGGAGGTGGGGCGGGGGTCGGTGGGGCTGGAGGTGGGGCGGGGGTCGGTGGGGCTGGAGGTGGGGCGGGGGTCGGTGCGGCTGGAGGTGGGGCGGGGGTCGGTGCGGCTGGAGGTGGGGCGGGGGTCGGTGCGGCTGGAGGTGGGGCGGGACTCGGTGCGGCTGGAGGTGGGGCGGGACTCGGTGCGGCTGGAGGTGGGGCGGGACTCGGTGCGGCTGGAGGTGGGGCGGGACTCGGTGCGGCTGGAGATGGAGCTCGAGAGTCAGAACGTGTGCGTGTGCACGCGCACACACCTGTTCTGAGAGGAGAGACAGGTCGTCTGTTCCTACTAATTGAGAACAGCAATGTATCTCCTCCCCTAGTCGGTCCCAGTTCCCTACCGTTCACACACAGGAACCCATTTAACCCCTTGATCGCCCCCTAGTGTTAACCCCTTCCCTGCCAGTTACATTTACACAGTAATCTGTGCATTTTTATAGCACTGATCGCTGTATAAATGTTAATGGTTCCAAAAATGCGTCAAAAGAGCCTTGTCTGTCCGCTGCAATGTCACAGATCAATGCCATTACTAGTAAAAAAAAAATTGAAATTGTCAGTTGTCATACGGCACTACGACTTGGTGCCGTATCGCAAAAAATTGTCTGGTTATAGAACGAGTTTAGATGAGAAACATTAAGGGTTTACAACCCTTTTAAGGGTTTTATGCTTATGCAATTACTGTATGAATGCCGGATCTTCCTGGCATCTTGTGTAATATGTACATAAAAAATACTCTAGCTCCCAGAGTGCCAAATATTAAAATTGTATGCTACTATTCAAGGGGGAAAGTGAGATTTGCGTTTGTGTATTACACGTTAAAAAATTTTGCTCTAAAATTGGTGCAATGACTGTTAAGGACTGGCTCCTGTAGATCTACGTCGGCAGAATGGCACGGCTGGGCCGAGTAACGTGCGTGTGTGCCCCTGCTGCGAGCTCCGTGACCGTGCCTGCGGGACCCGCGGACTCTGTGTCCCGCGATCGAGTCACAGAGCTGCAGAACGGAGAGAGGCAAGTGTAAACATGCATCTCCCTATTCTGCCTAGTGACACAGTCGCTGTTAATCTGTTCCCTCTCATCGGGAGCAGCAATCAGTGATGTCACTCGCAGCCACGCCCCCTAACAGTTAGAATGACTCCTACCTAGTGGTTAACCCCCCCCTTCACTGCCAGTGCTATTTTCCCAGTAATCTGTGCATTTTTGTAGCACTGATCACTGTAAAAATGGCAATGGTCCCAAAATGTGTCAAGTGACCGATGTGTCCGCGATAAAGTCACTGATCGCCGCCATTACTAGTAAAAAGAAAAATAATCAAAATGCCATAAAACTATCCCCTATTTTGTAGACACTATAACTTTTGTGCAAACCAATCAATATACGCTTATTGCATTTTTTAACAAAAATATGTAGAATAATACATATCAGCCTAAATAATGGATTTTTGTTTTGTAGTTTTTTTTTTTTTTTTTGGGGCGGAGGAATATTAAAGTAAAAAATATTGCAGTTTTTTTTTTTTTCAAAATTATTGCTCTTTTTTTTAGTTTATAGCGCAAAAAAATCAAACCGTAGTGGTGAGCAAATACCACCAAAAGAAAGCTCTATTTGTGGGAAAAAAAGGACGCCAATTTTGTTTGGGAGCCACGTCGCACGACCGCGCAATTGTCAGTTAAAGCGACGCAGTGCCGAATCGCGAAAAGTGGCCTGGTCTTTGGCCAGCGAAATGGTCCGGTGGTTAATACACCTTTTTGTGTACAGGCCCATTGAAAGCAGTAGACAGAAATCGGATCCGTTTTAAAAACATAAAATAAATCCCGAATCCCTAAAAACGTGGATTCTATGGCGCCCTTTATTGTGTTTGTTGGTTTTGCCGCGTCGGTTGCCAATAGTAAATAAATGTGTGGCCATACATAATTCATTTTTTTTTTTCTCTTCTCTTCTTTAGATCAGAAGATGGGAACACAGCTGTTCTTCTAGAGTTTCACTACCGCCTATAAACATCCTAACAAATTCCCAATGGAGATTCTTGCAGCGGCTGCACTTCTGACAGCGAGATGAGTTATCTGGTCATGCGAGAAGGACGGCGGTCACCTGGACCTCAGCGAGGAGCCCGCTACAGAGCCGACATGCAAAATTCTCAAGGACGTTGACCCACAAATAAATCTGCTCTCTGTTTTTAATAATAGGGACATAAGAACAGCAAAACAAACGCAAACTTTTAATTTATTAATTTTTTTTTTTTTTAACTACAAAAAAAATAAAAAATCTTGCTGCTGCTGCTTAGTTTACAGGTAATAGACTAAAGCTATGAAACAACATAACCAAACAGGAGTATTTAATCAAAGCTAAAAAAAAAAAAATCCTTAAACTCGAAATAAGTGTCTTCAAGGTAAATTTCAACGGTTTCAAAAATATCAGTTTCTGGATCTTTTCTGCACAAAATGTTCTTTTCTGAAATCGCTACCAAAGGAAACTGTAGTTTCAACTAGTATTTATTTAACAATGGTTTTAGGGATTTTTATTTTTTTTCTAAAAAAAATTTTTATTTTTTTGGTTTGTTTTTAAATCCTAATGTGAACTCTCATGTATTTATTAGATTACATGAACTTTTTTCAGGCTCTGTATTGGTTGATTTTATCCCAAACTTAGTAAAAACCTATTTTATTTTTAACGTTTGTTTTCTTTACTGTATTCCAGTGCCTTTTTTTTTTTTTTTTTTTTTAATATTATTTCAGCTGGTCTGCTATCAAAAAATCAATGAATCAGAAGTAGGCAGAACAAGGAGGGGGAAGCAATGACAGGAACGATGCCCTGTGTCTGTGTCTCTCCCTGCAGCAGCTGAAAGGGAACCTTTCCGTAATTGCCTGACCACGCTGACTCCTCCTTCTGTTCGGCGCCCCCTACAAGAGGAATGGTGGGTGTTTGTTTTCTGCTGCCCTGGGACACTAGTTCTTAGGGCCTGGGGGGAGCAATAGTTTCCCTTAATTTGCATAGATTTCCTCGCATTTCCTGTTTGGCCTATGGGGCAGGAAGTGAAGTGAAATCTCTGCACTGGGTCGGGATGGTAAAAAATAAACTGACGGGGGCTATAATCCTCCCTTACTCTATTTAAAGTGGAGTTTCCATCCCAATTTTTTTTTCATTTTTTTTTTTTTTTTACTCATCTGGAAATGCCTGTTGCTATGCGGTCCCACGAAATCTGCCCTTGGAATCACCTAGGATTCTGACATCATCTCCCTCTAATTCTCCTAGGAAATGTGTATCATCATTTCCCAGGATGCAGTGCGCTGCCCAATTATCACTCCCCAGGAAGTAAGTGCTTGTGGGCTTCACAATGCTCACAAGCAAAATGACAACGGTGTGGACCTAGTTTTATAAACTATCTTTTTTTAACCACTTAAGGAGACCCGCTCATGTACATTTACATCGGTACTTTAAAGATGGCAGCTGCTGCCACAACCGGAGGTATCCATCTTTAGTGTGAGCGGTCCTGTACACGATAACGGCGGTCTCCACAACGGATTCGCCACAAGATCGCCGTTATCGGTGGCGGGAGAGGGGCCGCCGCTCTCCCGCGCCCTCTGCCGCTTACCGTTGCCGTCAGTAGCGGCGGAGGCGATCGGGTCTGTTCGGCGGCTGACTGGGGATGCGAGCGAGGGGAAAAATGTCCTTCACCCGTCCCCATACCGCTGCTGGGCGGAAGTGACGTCAAAACGTCAGTCCCGCCCAGCGTCTTAAAGAAACTTTTTTTTTTTATTTCATTTGAAAAAATTAGTTTCCAAAAATGTTTTTTTTTTTTTTTGCATTTTAGTCTAAATATGAGATGTGAGGTCTTTTTGACCCCAGATCTCATATGTAAGAGGACCTGTCATGCTTTTTTTCTATTACAATGGATGTTTACATTCCTTGTAATAGGAATAAAAGTGATCACATTTTTATTTTATTTTTTTCAGTGTAAAAAGTAATAAAATAAATAAGAAAACAAAAACAATTTTTTTTTTTTTTAAAGCGCCCTGTCCCGACGAGCTTGCGTGCAGAAGCGAACGCATACGCGAGTAGCGCCTGCATATGAAAACCGTGTTCAAATCACACAAGTGAGGTATTGGAGCGAGAGCAATAATTCTAGCCCTAGACCTCCTCTGTGTCTCAAAAAATGCAACCTATAGAATTTTTTAAACGTCGCCTATCGAGATTTTTAAGGGTAAAAGTTTGACGCCATGCCACGAGCGGGCGCAATTTTTAAGCGCGACATGTTGGGTATCATTTTACTTGGCGTAACATTATCTTTCACAATATATAAAAAAAAATTGGGCCAAATTTTATTTTATTTTTTAATTCAAAAAAGTGATTTTTTTTCCAAAAAAAAGTGCACTTGTAAGACCGCTGCGCAAATACGATGTGACAAAAAGTCCTGCAATGATCGCCATTTTATTCTCTAGGGTGTTAGAATTTTTTTTTATAATGTTTGGGGGTTTTAAGTAAATTTCTAGCAGAAAAAAACTGTTTTAGTCTTGCAAACACCAAATCTGAAAAACACCCAAGGTCCTTAAGTGGTTAAGAACTATGTGGAGCAGCGGCGGATTGTCAAGTAGTAAGTGACCGGATTTATATTATAAAAACGCAGGATGAAAGGACATCCATTTAAAAAATGCTAATTGTGGTTGGAATACCGCTTTAAAATAAAAAAAAAGTGTTGCCTATACAATGGAACCTCGGATAATGAGCATAATCCGTTCCAGGAGAATGCTTGTAATTCAAAGTACTCGCATATCAAAGTGCGTTTCCCCATAGAAGTCAATGGAAACTAAGATAATTTGCTCTGCATTGACTTCTATTGCATGCAATACCGCATGTGGCCAGAGGTGGGGGGCACCGGAGAGCCTTGGGAACAGCTTGGCTGATCTTGCAAAGGTTAAGAAATACTTGGAAACTGAGTATATCCGAACTGTTCCGAGTGTCATCGGTGCCCCCGCACCTCTGGCCAAATGCGGTATTGCATGCAATAGAAGTCCCTATTAGCTTGAAGCTGGCGGGGACTCTTTCGATGCTGCCCCCCTGCAAAGTGCTGCCCTAGACCTGGGCCCTGTTGGCCTAGGCCAGGATACAGTGTTGGGGGGTGGCCCTGTTTGGAAGTGCTGTCGATCTAAGAGGGACGTACAAGTAAAATACACCATTTTTGTTTGCACATGATTGGATGATATAAGTAAGCAGAGCTTCCCTTCATTTCTGATCTTCCCCTCAGATCTACAGCGACTTCACTTGTTGTGCACGGTGGGTTTGCCTTTAGTAAATCAACCCCACTGTGTTTGAAATGCCAATAAAGTGGATGTAAAGCCACTCTCATCCTCAACTGTTGCCATAGTGCTGATATAGACGCCTCCTGCATGTATCCTTACCTGTCGAATGTCTCCCCTCTGTCTGTTATAAGAACTGAAAAACTGCAGATTCTGTGGGTGGGTCTGTTGTCTGGAGCTCGGTGGGTGGAGTAATGTCGGTAGACTCCCCACCCACCTCTACACTCCCCTTGTCAACATGCATTTTTTCCTGTGTATTCCTTACACTGAATTCTGCTCACCAACATCCAGGCAAAATCCAGAAAAGTAACCACATGACTTCAGAAGTGGGGGGGGGGGGGGGGGGGGGGAATTTAAAAAATAATGCCTGTCTCCAGGCTAGTGCATGAGATATGTAAATGACCTGTCACTCACAGCAAGGGGGCGGAACGGACTAAGGTTTTTCTCTGTAAGTCCGTTTTAACTCACTGAACAATAAGAGGATTGCTCAGATCTGGATTAACTCTGTGTAGCAAGACTGGGCACAGATGATAGGAAATCTTATACTGTACATTGTGACAAAAAAAAAAATTGGGTTTACATCCATTTTAAGGTCTTGGTATCTGCAACAGATCGCAAAGGCAGTGCATTTTCCACGCAGTGTGAGAAACATACACGGAACACACCTTACCCTTCCTGCATCATGTTCTGGTATGCCCCGGCCCTAGGGGCACATCCTTGCCCACCCAGCCATTTTTCCATTAAGAGATGCTAGTCTTTATCAAGCCTTAAAAGACTAAGTTTGCCTTTTTCAGAAAATCTCATACAGTAAGGAAAAAAGTATTTTAACAGTGAGGAACAGAATAACAAAAATATCAGGAACACATTTCAAAATGTTATATACGGTGGAACCTCAGATAACAAACATAATCCGTTCCAGGAGAATGCTCGTAATCTAAAGTACTCGCGTATCAAAGCGAGTTTCCCCATTGAAGTCAATGGAAACTAAAATAATTTGTTCCGCATTGACTTCAATGGCATGCAAAACTGTGTGTGGCCATAGGTGGGGGGCGCCAGAGAGCCTTGGAAAAGGACACCTCAGCTAAACTTGGAAAGGCTCGGGAACTGGGTGTTTCTGAGATTTTCCAAACTGTGCCGTTCGGCTCTGCATTGGCGCCCCCCCCCACCTCAGGCCAAACGCGGTATTGCACATCGCTTTGGCTTGAATCCTGCTTGTTTTGCGAGACAACACTTGCAAACCGAGTTAGGATTTTTTTATTTTTCTTGTTTAAATACAGTGCTTTCATTGTGAAACGCTCGTTAACCGCGTTACTCGCAATCTGAGGTTCCACTGTATTGATTTGCATTTTAATGGGTGAAAATAAGTATTTTATCACCTATCACTCGTCAAGATTTCTGTCTCCCAGGTGTCTTCTATACAGGTAACAAGCTGAGGTTCGGAGGACTCTCTTAGGCTGGGTTCACACTTGTTCCGACAACGCTCCGACATTGGGAGCTCATGTAGCATGACGTGTGAAAATCAATGTTTCCCTATGAGAGCCGTCTTAACTGATCCGACACAAGTCGGTCCAACTTTGAAACTACTCCCTGTACTACTTTGCTCCGACATTCATCCTACTTCAGCCCATTGAATATCATTGAAGTCGGACCAAAGTAGGAGCCTTGTCCTTATCAGACATCCGACATGTGATTACAGCAGCAGTAAAAGGAATTTATCTCACTCTGGGATTGTTTTGATTGGTCAAAGAACAAGTCAGACTATCACAAAGTCGGTTCAAAGTAGTATCCTGTTCATGAAAGTCGGATGGATGTAGGACCAATGTAGGATGAATGTAGGACAGATGTCGCAGAGCAAAGTAGGATGAAAGTTGTACTGCTGTCGTGTAGTATAGTGTGAACCCAGCCTGAGGCTGGGTTCACACTACACTACACGACTTTCATCCTACTTTGCTCTGCAACATTGATCCTACATCTATCCTACTTTGATGAACAGGATACTACTTTGGTCCTACTTTTTGATAGACTGACTTGTTCTTTGACCAATCAAAACAATCCCAGAGTGAGATAAATTCCTTTTACTGGTGCTGTAATCACATGTCAGATGGCAAAAGTTGGTTGGTTAGGACAGGGCTCCTACTTTGGTCCTACTTCAATGATATTCAATGGGCTAAAGTAGGATCGATGTAGGACCAAAGTAGTACAGGGAGTAGTTTCAAAGTCGGACCGACTTGTGTAGGACCAGTTAAGACGGCTCTCATAGGGAAACATTGATTTTCACATGTCATGCTACATGAGCTCCCAATGTAGGAGCGTTGTCGGAACAAGTGTGAACCCAGCCTAAAGGGAGTGCTCCCAATCTCAGCTTGTTACCTGTATAAAAAACACCTGTGCACAGTAGCAATCAATCAATCAGATTCCAATCTCTCCACAATGGCCAAGACCAATAAGCTGTCCAATCTTAAGTGAGAACCTTCTTCCCTCACCCAGGGCATTAAAAACAGGTTGTGGATTGGTATTCCATTCCAGCATGACAATGACCCAACACACAGCCCAGGCAACAAAGGAGTAACTCAAGAAGAAGCTCATTAGGCCCTCGAGTGGCCTAACAAGTCTCCAGACCTTCATCCCTGTGGAGGGAGCTGAAGGTTCGAGTTACCAAAGTTGGCCTAGAAACCTTAATGACGTGGAGAGGATCTGCAGAGCAGTGGGACAAAATCCCTCCTGAGATGAGTGCAGACCTGACGCCCAACTACAAACGTCTGACCTCTGTGACTGCCAACAAGGGTTTTGCCACCAAGTACCAAGTCATGTTTTTTGAAGTCTTATTTTGCGCATTAAAATGCAAATCAATTTATAACTTTTTTGGAATGTGTTTTTCTGGATATTTTTTTATTATTATTATTCTGTCTCTCACTGTTATAATAAACCGACCATTAAAATTATAGACTGATCTTTTCTTTGTCAGGGGGGCAAATGTACAAAATCAGCAGGGGGGCAAATACTTCCCCCCCCCCCCTCGCTGTATGTAGTCAAGGGGCCCCTGAATGTAGTAAAAATCTGTGCAGCTTTGTAAAATGTTTATTAAAGTAGATGTAAACCCGATTCATGAATTTTACCTTGGCACATGCAGTTTTCTTATCTCTCTCCACAGTACACCCCTCCCACATTTATGTAACTATTTTCTTGTATCTTTTCATGTGACAACACTGAAGAAATGACACTTTGCTACAATGTTGTGTAGTGAGTGTACAGCTTGTATAACAGTGTAAATTTGCTGTCCCCTCAAAATAACTCAACACACAGCCATTCATGTCTTAACTGTTGGCAACAACAGTGAGTACACCCCTAAGTGAAAATTTCCAAATTGGGCTCAAAGTGTCTATATTTTATGTGGCCCCCATTATTTTCCAGCACTGCCCTAACCCTCTTGGGCATGGAGGTCACCAGAGCTTCACAGGTTGCCACTGGAGTCTCTTCCCCCTCCTCATGACGACATCACAGAGCTGGTGGATGTTGGAGAACTTGCGCTCCTCCACCTTCTGTTTGAGGCTGTCCCACAGATGCTCAATAGGGTTTAGGTCTGGAGACATGCTTGGCCAGTCCATCACCTTTACCCTCAGCTTCTTTAGCATGGCAGTGGTCATCTTGGAGGTGTTTGGGGTCGTTAACATGTTGGAATACTCCCCTGCGGCCCAGTCTCTGAAGGGAAGGGATCATGCTCTGTTTCAGTATGCCACAGTACATGTTGGCATTCATGGTTTCCTCAATGATCTGTAGCTCCTCGGTGCCGGCAGCACTCATGCAGCCCCAGACCATGACACTCCCACCACCATGCTTGACTGTAGGGAAGACACACTTGTCTTTGTCCTCCTCACCTGGTTGCTGCCACACACTCCTGACACCAAATAAGTTTATCTTGGTCGTCTCAGACCACAGGACATGGTGCCAGTAATCCATGTCCTTAGTCTGCTTGTCTTCAGCAAGGCTTTCTTGTGCATCATCTTTTAGTAGAGGCTTCCTTCTGGGATGACAGCCCTGCAGACCAATTTGATGCAGTGTGCGGCGTATGGTCTGAGCACTGACAGGCTGACCCCTTCAAACCTCTGCAGCACTCATACATCTATTTCCCTAAGACAACCTCTGGATATGACGCTGAGCACGTGACCTCAACTTCTTTGGTCGACCATGGTGAGGCCTGTTCTGAGTGGAACCTGTCCTGTTTAACCGCTGTATGGTCTTGGCCACCGTGCTGCAGCTCAGTCTCAGGGTCTTGGCAAACTTCCTATAGCCTAGGCCAGTGATGGCAAACCTTGGCACCCCAGATGTTTTGGAACTACATTTCCCATGTGCTCTTGCACTCTGCAGTGTAGTTGAGCATCATGGGAAATGTAGTTTCAAAACATCTGGGGTGCCAAGGTTTGCCATCAGTGGCCTAGGCCATCTTTATGTAGAGCAACAATTCTTTATTTTATTTTTCCAGATCCTTAGAGGGTTCTTTGTCATAAGGTGTCTAACTCACTTTTGTGAGATACTGTACATGTAGAACTTACAGGAAGCTGTTAGTAGTTATGCCTGAGTTGCTGGGAGTGAGCATGCAATGGTTTCCACATCCTAGCAACAAGTCAGGATGTGGGGTTGGCTAATTGGGAGTTGTCAGTCCGGCTTCTGAGGGGAGCTTGAATTGCCTACAGGAAAAAAAAAAAAAAGCTGCACAGATTTTCAATAACTACTGTGACCTCTATATCGTCTGTTTTCTAGAAAGTGGAACGAAATTCGCCAATTTAAAGGTTTACCAAAACCGTTCCATTTCTGGCATGCCTTGAGTAGCTCTCAACTATACCATAAGCCATCAAATGGCTGGTGTCATAGTTGATCACTTGTCTAACCCCATGGCAACTATGGATCAAAATCAGGGTAAGATGGCAGCTTCCTTGGCAGTAATGGATAGTGGGGTTTAGTACTGCTCTTACCAATTGGCGCCCAGAGGACTTCATATGACGTCCTGGGCTTTGTGGTACTATATCTGAATGATCCCTGAAGCTGCAGGCATGATTCAGATATCGGCATTTTCAGCCAGCGATTCCCTACACCAGGAATCTCCAAACTTCTTAAACAAAGGGCCGCTTTTCTGTTCAGACCTCAGGGGGCCAGACTGTGGCCAGTGGGAGCAGAAAATGTCCTGGCTTCAATAGGAGGAATAGTGACCCATATTCAGTATTGGGGAGGAGTAGTCTCCCATATTGGTATCAGTAGGAGGAATAGTGGCCCAAGGGCCGAATAAAGGCAAGGAGAGGGCCACATCTGGCCCCCGGGCCACAGTTTGGAGACCACTGCCCTACACCATAGAAACGATCATAGCGGCTGTTCCGCCACTTGATCGTTTCTACGTCGTCCATCCAAAATGTAAAAAAAAAAGTAAAATTAACAATAATATATATATTTTTTTTAAAGTGCCCCTGTCCCGTGTGCTCGCACGCAATAGCGAACGCATATGTAAGACCTGCCCACATATGAAAATGGGGTTCAAACCACACATGTGAGGTATCGCTGCGAACGTTAGAGTGAGAGCAATAATTCTGGTCCTAGACCTCCTCTGTAACTCAAAACATGTAACCAGTAAAAAGTAAAGTGTCGCCTATGGAGATTTCGAAGTGCCAAAGTTTTGCGTAATTCCACGAGCGTGTGCAATTTTGAAGTGTGACATGTTGGGTATCTATTTACTCGGCGTAACTCCATCTTTCACATTGTACAAAAAAAATCGGGTAACTTTATTGTTGTTTTTTTTTTTTTTTTTTTTTTTTTTTTTAAAGCATGACACTTTTTTTTTTTTCCAGACAAAGATAAAAAATGTTTTATATAAACGGGGGGGCCCCTGCCATGAGTTTCTAAAGGTGGGGGGGTCAGACGAAAAAAAAAACAGGGGGCCCCTTACAGGTGTAATGCCTGATGGGGGCCCTGGTTACACCCATAATTAGGGTGGAATATGTAACCTGTTTCTGTGCTGTCAGAAGAGGAGACATGGTAAAAAACGCGGTACTTGAATTATATTACATGCAAAACGCTACTTTTTGCAGGAAAAAAAAAGTCCCGACCCTTTCCAAAAACGCAGAGGCAAAAAAAAGCATTGATGTGAACATGTTCCATAGGAAACCATGTTAAAAAAATTCCCTGCATTTCTGCAAAATGCACCAAAAAACGCATTAGTGTGAATGGAGCCTTAATGACACCTCCAGATCGGTTTGCAGTGCGAACTGGAATGGCGCAGGAACACCCAATTCGATCTGATTTCCAGTGTGGAACCAAAAAATAAATTGTCCTGCATAATTTGGGTGTGAATGCGGCTGTATGTCTGAATTTGCATCGCACAGACATCGCATGTGATCTGCAAAGCAATGCGGTGCGAATCGCATGCGATGTCTGTGATCGCAACAAGTTTTTACCCAGACAAAGAAAAAAAATGCAGGCACTAAGTTTTAAGGATCGGTGTGCACTATATTACATTTCTCTTTTAGGGTTTAATACGACTTTATTGTAGACTCTACTAGACTAGGGTAGTGAATTCATTTATAGAGGAGGGAGGTCCAGGTGGAATTGTCTGCGCACCAAAGAATAAAAAGGGCGTTACGGCTTTTATTATGGAGTGCGGCTTCTTTTCATTTATCCATATGGTAGATTTGTGAAGCAGATTGTGGGCTGCTGGCAGGCGACACCTATTATCAGAAGTGCTGGAGCATAATATCTCCTGTACCGTAATTGTGCTGCCCCCCCCCCCCTTCTACCTTGTAAAGCGCTGCGTAAACCGTTAATAATAATAATATCTGTAGCGAAGTGGTGAACCTTTCTGTATATGTAAAGCAGGGTTTGACAAATTTGCTTGGAATCTAGGAGCCAGAAAAAGCGGCCCATCCCACCAAGTTTGCGTGCAGAATTGACCGTAGAGCGAGAGCAATAATTCTAGCTCTGGCCCTCCTCTGTAACTCAAAACATGCAATCTGTAGAATTTTTTAAATGTCGCCTATGGAGATTTTAAAGGGTAAAAGTTTGTTGGCATTCCACGAGTGGACGCAATTTTGAAGCGCGACATGTTGGGTATCAATTTACTCGGCGTAACATTATCTTTCACAATATAAAACAAAATTGGGCTAACTTTACTATTGTCTTATTTTTTATTTTTAAAAAAAGTGTATTTTTTTCCCAAAAAAAGTGCGCTTGTAAGACCGCTGTGCAAATACAGTGTGACAGAAAGTATTGCAACGACCGCCATTTTATTCTCTAGGGCAGTGATGGCAAACCTTGGCACCCCAGATGTTTTGGAACTACATTTTCCATGATGCTCATGCACTCTGCAGTGTAGTTGAGCATCATGGGAAATGTAGTTTCAAAACATCTGGGGTGCCAAGGTTCGCCATCACTGCTCTAAGGTGTTAGAATAAAAAAAAATATATATATATAATGTTTGGAGGTTCTAATTAGAGAGAAGGAGATGGCAGTGAAAACACTGTAGAAGCTCCAAACTGATTTACTTGTCATGCCAATGGCCACCACAAGGTGGCGCCAGATAACAGAAGGAAGCTTAGGCCTGCAGAAGGCCACAAAGCAGCAGCCTCAATTACTGGCCGGCGCGCCGGGGGAGGTGGGGGCGCACAGAGACACAGGATGTGGTATCCTGTGTCTCTGTGCGCTCCCCCGGCGCGCCGGCCAGTAATTGAGGCTTTGCGCCCTACTGCAGGCCTAAGCTTTCCTGGGCGCCAGGTGGCGAATTTTAGTCGCAATTTGTGACCGGATTTTGTCGAGCCCTGATGTAAAGCATCAACATTTACAAGGACCTTGAAAAGTGATATTTGCCAAAACCAACCAATCGGCGTGTGTGATGTCATAGTGATGTCACAGTATGCACAAACATATGACATACTGATCTCCCTAGGCTTGTTCAAACCCAACGCCTGGATCTGCATAGATCAATGCAAAGACATTTGTACCCTATGTGCCATGTTCACACAATGCTGTTGATACATGCTGCAATGTTTCCAACGTGCAACTGACCACGCCGCAGGTTACTGGGCTGCAAGACTTCACAACCTACTGCCAGTGGCGGCTGTTTTTGTTTGTTTGGGGGGGGGGGGGGGTGAAAACAACCACCCCCTGTGCCACCTCAAACACCCCCTTCCTTCCCATCTGCCGGTCTCAACCGGCACTTGCCCCATCCAGGCGGAGGGCACATTGGGCAGTGGCGGGGATTGGGGGCATTGGTTTGCTGTGTCTTCTCGCTACCACTGTGCCTCTTTTCCCCTCCTCCTAGGCGTCCAATAGGATCACCTGTCTTTTCAGCCAATTGGGTGACAGGTATTAGACTCGCATCCTGATTGGCCAGGAGGGGGATCAGTGTTACAACACTGAATGAATATTCGCTGTTGCAACACCTTGGTGGGCTCATGACGCAATGCTCTTTATCCCAGTCCACCCTATCTTTAAGCCTATTAGAGCCTATGGCAGTGATGGCGAACCTTGGCACCCCAGATGTTTTGGAACTACATTTCCCATGATGCTCCACTACACTGCAGAGTGCATGAGTATCATGGAAAATGTAGTTCCAAAACATCTGGAGTGCCAAGGTTCGCCATTACCGGCCTATGGCTCGGAAAAACTCAGAATCACTCGGAAACACCTTACAACATCTCGAGGAGGATTCCCCCTATCCACCTTGGGTGTGTGGATGGGGGTAATGGTTGAATGAAAAAATGACTAATGCATGGGCTAAAATATTTCCTATGTATTCAATATCACCTCCAATGTGAGAAGGAATTTTAATCATTGATTTTCAATGGAAAAATTGCAGCCTAGGTCTTTCTATTCAGCTGATAAATGCTATATAAACATATGGTTAATTTGGGGACCCCTCTCCCACTGATACAGGGAAAAGGAAGTACACTTTTGAAAAACAAATTGTATAAGTAAGGTTCTTTAACCACTTAAGACCCGGACCATTATGCATGTAAAGGACCAGGCCCCTTTTTGCGATTCGGCACTGCGTCACTTTAGCTGACAATTGCGCGGTCGTGTGACCTGGCTCCCAAACAAAATTGACGTCCTTTTTTCCCCACAAATAGAGCTTTCTTTTGGTGGTATTTGATCACCTCTTCGGTTTTTAATTTTTTGCGCTATAAACAAAAATAGAGCGACAATTTTGAAAAAAAAATGCAATATTTTTAACTTTTTGCTATAATAAATATCCCCAAAAAAATTATACATTTTTTTTTTCCCTCAGTTTAGGTCGATACGTATTCTTCTACATATTTTTGGTAAAAAACAAAAACAAACAAAAAAAAAATCGCAATAAGTGTTTATTGATTGGTTTGCACAAAAGTTATACCATTTACAAAATAGGGGGATAGTTTTATGGCATTTTTATTAAAACATTTTTTTTTTTTACTAGTAATGTCGGCGATCAGAGATTTTTTTCATGACTGCGACATCATGACTGCGACATTATGGCGGACACATCGGACACTTTTGACACATTTTTGGGACCATTGTAATTTTCACAGCGAAAAGTGCTATAAGACCACAAACTATTACTGACTCGGCTTGCTGAAGTAGCCAGAGTCGCAGAAGGCGATTTATCTTGGTTCTCCTCTTTTCTGGAAAACCGATCGCAAACAGTGAAGTTAGGACCTTTTACGTCTGAAAAACGCACAGTAACATGCGGTGTCCCTCAAGGATCGCCTCTGTCACCAGTGCTGTTTAACATTTATCTTCGTCCTCTTTTTGAGATTATCAGCAGCCAAAAACTGCTCTACCACTCATATGCAGATGATACGCAACTGTATTTCCGCATCTGCAATAGACAGGATCACCACCTCAATCTAGAGACATGTCTCTCTTTGATAGAGGATTGGATGACAAAGAGTTATCTTAAACTCAATGGAGCAAAAACAGAACTTCTTCTGTTTCACGCCAAGCGCAGGAATCAACTTTCAACAGCGTGGACCCCCCCGCCTATTTTGGGCAAACTCATCACCCCTAGCGCCAAAGTCAAAAGCCTAGGGGTAATTTTTGACTCCTTTATGACAATGGACGCACAAATAGGGTCAGTAGTCAGCGGATCTCACCATCTGCTGCGCCTACTACGCAGACTCACTCCGTTCATCCCCAAAGAAGACTTAGCGGTCGTGGTGGGAGCTATTGTAAACTCCAGGTTGGATTATGCAAATGCCCTTTACCTCGGACTCCCCAAATACCAAATCGCTCGTCTGCAAGTCGTTCAGAATATGGCCGCCAGACTTGTGACTGGGAAAAAACCCTGGGAATCCATCTCACCTTCACTGAGAGCCCTTCATTGGCTGCCAGTTAAAGACAGAATTGCTTTTAAAGCTCTCTGTCTTACGCATAGATGTGTCTATGGGAATGCCCCCCTGTATTTATGCGACATAATAAAAGCTCATAACCCCAATCGTGTTTTGCGATCCACTAATCAGAACCTGCTCCAGGTTCCGAAAGCCAACTTCAAGTCCAAAGGAGAAAGAAGATTCGCGATCCAAGGTCCTAGACTGTGGAACGCTTTACCAACCAGCATTCGGTTGGAGGAGAACCACCTAGCATTCAGGAAAAAGGTCAAGACTTTTCTCTTTTGATATCAAAGGAGACAGGAACAACAAGCGCCCAGAGGCGATTCAGTTCGCATGTGCCGCGCTATATAAGTTTTCATTCATTCATTCATTCACTGTGAAAATGACAATGGCAGTGAAGGGGTTAATCACTAGGGGGCGCTAAGGGGTTAAGTGTGCCCTAAGGGAGTGATTCTTACTGTAGGGGGGCATGGCTGGGCATGTGACGTCACTGATCGTCGTTCCCTATGACAGGGAACAGACGATCAGTCACAAGCCACAGAGAACGGGGAAGGTGTGTTTACATTCACCTCTCCCCATTCTTCAGCTCCTGTCACCCGATCGTGGGACACCAGCAGCGATCGGGTCCGCAGATCCCACAGGAGCGGTCACGGAGCTTCAGACTGGGTCGTGAGCACGCTGCCGGCGGCACGCAACCCAAGGCTGGGCACCTGAAGGGCAATGTACCTGTACGTACCTGTGCCCAGCCGTGCCATTCTACCATTAGGCGGTCATTAAAGCGTCACTGTTTACAGGGTATAGAGACATAAAAGTTAACTGATTCCTTTTCAAAATGATTAAAAATAGATAAAAAACAATCATATAATGTGCCTGCAGGTTAGTTTCACTTTTGAACTGGCTTCATGTTTCTGTGAAGTAGAAATAGACACACAGAACAAAAACAAACAAATCCAGGGCAGTGTTTTGTTTTTAAAATGAATCTGATTGGTTCTGGGAAGTTTTAGACACACAGTAATGACAGCTCAGACCACCATGAGAAAGCTCCCAGCACTGTGGTTATAAGGAAACAGACAAGCAGGAAGTGTGGAGATCGGAGCAGGATTACAGCAACTTCAAAGCAAAAATGAACAATAAGGACATGAAACCAGTACTGCAGTAAGGTAAAGGAAGCTATTTAGCTAAAAAAAAAAAATCCTTTAGTGATCCTTTAAGTGGTTAAAAAATGTTCTTCTACAAATACACTTGTATGATGGGAACACGACTATCCACCAAAAAAAACAAATGTTGAGCTGATACAAAATGATACAATTTTACATTGCAAAACATTGCAGTCTGACAACTTGTGCAACTTCTCGCTGCGTCTGGTAAAGGGAAAGAGAAAATGCAATCCAGAGAGTAAACATTACATGGGCTCAGCTCCCATCGCCTAAAAGGTCAACACTAACCGAGCCGTTCCACTCACAGTGGAAGCACAAATATAGTAACTGCTGTGTCTGCGATAGATTTGGGAGGTGCTGCACACAATTTCTAAGATACAATATTTAAAGTGATTGTAAACCTCCCAGTTTTATTTATTTTTTAAATAACAAACATGTCATACTTACTAGTGATGAGCGGAATACGCCATATTCGATTTCGCGATATTTTACGAATATATAGAAGAATATTCGTGAAATATTCGCTAATATCGAATATTCGTGATATTTTATCAAAAAAACAATATTGCGAAATTTCGCTAATGCGAATGCGAAATTGATTGCGAAATTCTCGTCAACACGCGAAAACGGAGATCATTTCCTGGATTACTAAACTATTATGCACTAAACACACTAACTCTACTTACACAAACTTATATGACTAAACTAAAGCAATTTTTTTTTTTTTATACACAAAACACAAAAGGGCAGAGAAAGTATTCGCGAAAATTCGTAATACGAATATTCACATTGCGAATTTTCGGCAACATAAAAGGATCGCCTCAGCTACTCGGCCCAGGGTCTCTAATCATACCAGCAATGCTTTTAGACGTCGATGGAGATCACTAGGATGTGATCTGTTTTAAAAATAAATTTGAAAAAATACGAATATTCGCAATGCGAATATTCGTGAGCAACACTAAGGCCTCGTACACACGAGCGGACAGATTTGTTGAAATCTGTCCGTCCGACAGATTTGAACAAATCTGTCTGCTGGGATTTTGGTTTGCTCGCGTGTACACACGAGCAAACCAAAATCCCCGCCAGCAGACGGCGCGCTGACGTGTCGGTGACGTTGACGCCGCCACGTCACCGCACCAGGAAGTAAAACACTTCCGCGCATGCGCCGAATCCATTCGGCGGCGGTGCGGCGGCGGTGCGGGATGACATGTCTGCTGGTAAGTGTACTAACCAGCAGACATGTCGGGCGGACAGATTCCCACCCGATAGATTTCAAAGCATGCTTTGAAATCTGTCGGGTGGACAAATCTGTCTGCTCGGCCGTACACACGATCAAATCTGTCTGCTGAAACGGTCCAGCGGACCGTTTCCAGCGGACAGATTTGATCGCGTGTACGAGGCCTAATACTTACCTCCACTGTGCAGCTCGTTTTGCACAGAGTGGCCCCAATCCTCCTCTTCTGGGGTCCCTTCGCAGTTCTTGCGGCTCCTCCCCGCATTAGATAACCCCCTTGGACAGTGATGGCGAACCTTGGCACTCCAGATGTTTTGGAACTACATTTCCCATGATGCTCATGCACTCTGCAGTGTAGTTGAGCATCATGGGAAATGTAGTTTCAAAACATCTGGGGTGCCAAGGTTCGCCATCACTGCCCTAGGAGAAGCACTCTCACAGGGGGGGGGGGGTTACCTTGCGGGCACGCTCTCTAGTCCAGCATTTGGCGTCCAATGCCAGACTCGGCCCCGCCCCCCCAGTGGCCGCGTCATTGGATTTGATTGACAGCAGCGGGAGCGAAGGGCTGCGCTGCTATCAATCTATCCAATCAAGAGCTGGGACGCTGTGCAGAGAGGGAGAGTGCGTTTCCGCCAAGGGAATTACGGGGCATTTAAGTAGGTAATACGAGTGGGTGGGGGGGCCCGTCACTGTCAGAAGTTTTTTCACCTTATAGCATAGGATGCATTAAGGTGAAAGAACCCAAGGGTTTACAACCCCTTTAACTAAACTAAATGTTTTATATATATATATACACACACACATACATACATACATATACACAGTTGCAAGAAAAAAATATGTGAACCCTTTTGGAATGAGATGGATTTCTGCACAAATTGGTCATAAAATGTGATCTGATCTTCATCTAAGTCACAACAATAGACAACCACAGTCTGCTTAAACTAATAACACACAAACAATTAAATGTTGCCATGTTTTTATTGAACACACCATGTAAACATTCACAGTGCAGGTGGAAAAAGTATGTGAACCCCTTTGGATTTAATAACTGGTTAAACCTCCTTTGGCAGCAATAACTTCAACCAAACATTTCCTGTAGTTGCAGAACAGACGTGCACAACGGTCAGGAGTCATTCTCCACCATTCCTCTTTACAGAACTGTTTCACGCATCGGCATCAGGGGCGAGCGGGGGGCTCGCGCCCCTATTGGCTGAACTGCTAGATGACGTATAGCTATGTGATCTCGCGCAGCCGAGCCGACCTGCCGCTGTATAACTGCCGCGGCTGGTCGGCAAGCAGTTAATTCATAGATTTTAATGTTTTTTGTAGTCACACTTTGGTGCCTAATTTTTCCCTGCGAACAGATGTTTGTCTGCAAATGTAATAATTCATGCTATTGATCAATCTAAGATTTTGAATTAATTGTTTCCAAAAAAAGTTTTAGAACAATTATTCTATAGCACCTAGACTTGAATAGAAAATGTCATGTCAAATTTTTCACTTTAGCCACAGATTTTCAGATCACGCACTTTGCATCCAAATATGGTTCCTGTTATGTGTGCAGGTTTCAAAATGAGAAGCGAACCGAGAAGCATTCATACTTGTGTTGTCATTTAATTATAGAAAATGACTAAGCTAATTAATATGAGTAAGTGAGAGTCTGCCAGAATCCTGGCTTTGGGTAAAGCTGTATGTCATATTGACTGGATTAGATTCTAAGTAAACTGGAAGAGGTAATCCCGGTGCCAAACACGAGACATTTGCTTTTAGGTTTTTATTACATTTTTAGATTCAAGAACAAGTGCTCTAAATTCAATACAGATAATAAAATGAAAACATATAGGCCCGGATTCACAAAGCACTTACGCCGACGTATCTCCAGATACGCCGCGTAAGTGCAAATATGCGCCGTCGTATCTGTGCGCCGAACCCACAAACCTAGATACGCCTAAAAACAGACTTCATCCCACCGACGTAACTTGCCTACGCCGGCGTGGAGTGGGCGCATATTTACACTGGACGCATGTGGCTTTCCCATTGATTTTCTATTCAAATATGCAAATGAGGGAGATACGCCGATTCACGAACGTACCTGCGCCCGGCGCATGATTTAAGCGGTTTGCGTAAGTTTTACGTTCGGCGTAAAGTTATTCCCCACAGATGAGGCGCAACCCATGCAAAGGTATGGACCAGGGAACACATGCCTACGTATTGTACGTTGGACGTCTGTGAATATGAGCCGACGTGGGTCTGGCTGGGCGTAGGTTACGTTCACAACGTACACAGTGATCCGGCGTATCTTAGGCAGTTGTTCCGACATGGTTGTACGCATGCGCACGGGGATAGGTCCACGTCTTGATGCATGCGCAGTTCATATTAAGTACTTGTCTGGCACCCGGCCCATCATTTGCATGGGGTCACGCTTCATTAACATGGATCACGCCCACTTCCAGCCCACTTCCACTTACGCCAGCTTACGCCTACGAAATATACGCTACGCTAGCGCAGAGTTGGGAGCATTTGTTTGTGAATTCCATGTTTGCCTCTCCGCACTGCGCCGGAGTAGCGTAAAAGAGATATGCTACGGCGGCATAAATGTGCGCCAATGTATGTGAATCCGGGCCATAGGGTCTGTTAAGACTATATTGCACTATGGTAATACATGCATTGCAACAAGTTTTATTGTACGTTGAAGTGTCCTGCATTCAGGCCTGCCATCAGGGGGGTACAGGCTTTACACCTGTAAGGGGCCCCCGATGGTTCCCAGGGACCCAGCTGGCCCCCTCCCATTTTTTTGTTTTTTTTTAAATGTTTTAATTTTTTTGCATTACACCTGTAAGGTGCATGATGGTCCCCAGGGCCCCATACAGCCCCCCTGACATTTTTTGTCCCTCATTCTGGTCTGATCTATATGGGCCAGATTCAGGTAGATGGGCGCTTGTTTATGGTGGAGTAACGTTTCTCATTTACGTTACTCCGCCGAAACTTTAGGAGCAAGTACTGTATTCACAAAGCACTTGCTCCTAAAGTTGCGGCGGCGTAGCGAAAATGAGCCGGCATTATTCAAATTGGGCGGGTAGGGGGCGTGTATTATTATAACTAGGCGCGATCCCGTGGCGAACGTACTGCGCATGCGTCGACTGTCAGTGCGCATGCTCCAAATTCTGTCAGGGAACGTCAATGACGTCAATCCCCATTCACGGACGTTTTACGCAAACGACTCAAATTTTTTTTTCGACGCGATGACGACGGCCATACTTAACATAGGATACTCCACTAGGGGGCTGCTTTATCTTTACGCCGCGTATCTCTTACGGAAACGTCGGAAAGTCACTGCGTCGGGCCCGAATACGATCGTGAATTGCCGATTCTCGCTGATTAACATATCTCTGCGTTAATCAGCGGGAACGCCCCGAGCGCCATTATTAAAATTGCAGTTTCCGATACAACGGCGAAATACAATTACACCGCTCGTATAGGAACTCCAACCCGGCGTATCTTGTTTTCTGCTTACTGAAAACAGAAACGCCGGCTCAAAGTGAGAGTTAGGCTGGAGTATCACTGATACTCCAGAGTAACTCTACCTGAATCTGGCCCTATAGATGTATATAAAATTCACTTTTTATCTTTCAAAAAGTGTTTCCCAGTGTTAACCTTTCATCCAATTTCAAATTTTTCTGCATTTGTAAATTTTAAAAGCCAATATAAAGTCACAGTAGTGGTAAAAAGCCCCTGTGGATTTAATTTACTTTTTTGGGGTTAATTCTTCATTAAGGGGGTGTGTCCTATGCCTACATACATACGCTAGTAGGTGTCCCTCATTCCCATCTCAAAATGTTGGGAAGTATGTGTTACTGAGAGATTACTCCTGGGGGCTGGGACAGTAATGAGGACAGTGCCACACTAATTTTGTCCCCCCCCCCCCCAAAACTCATATGTTAGCTTGATAAAAAGAAAATGCAAAGTATCAAAAGTTCCATCAAAGTTAGACCAGGTGGGTCAGTAATAAGACTGTGATAATCCTTAAAACGTCTTTAAATCTCCAGATACTTGAAGCCCCTTCATAAAATTGCTAGGTCATGAAATCTCTAGCAAATGTCAGATGTGATGTCAGAAATGGCCCGGGTGGCAAGTGGTTAAATAAAGCCCTACCTATGTAGCGCTCACCCCCAAAGGAGCTGCTGGTTGATTTCGGGGTCGGCGTATTAAGTTACCAATTACACTTATCTAGGGGTGAATTCTTGTGGAAAGTGAATAAAGCGAGTGTCCAGACATCAGAGCGTGTTTTCAAAGTTTTATTCCAAGGCCCAACATGGCCAACATCAACATGGCACACTATAGAGAAAGGTTGATGAGCGGAAGAAAACTGCAGTATCAGGCCTTGGATATTATAGAGAGCAACTTGCTCTCAGTACAGTCACACTTAAACGTCGCCACTCCCATCAGAGTGGGTAAAGTGCCCCGGACAGGCGTTTAACTTGGGCCTGGCAGCCGGAAGGTCACCCACAATAGTCACTGGGAGGAATTAGGGCCTCTGCCACAGAGGAATTTCCATAATTTTCAAAGGGGTAGAACTAATGGATCCTCCCAGAAAGTCACTCTCTAGAGTCATCAGAGGACAGTTGAAGTGTACCTGTCATGTAGTGATGACCGAATCCCCGGTGGTTCGCCTAGGCCTCGCGGACAACCTCTGCCCTTGGGTCTCCCGAGCCAATCCCCCACCGTACAGCTCCCAGCTTAGGATCTGGGACCTGGCTAGCCGCTGGGCCCCCCTCTCAATGTCAGGGTGAGGCTCTGCTTGGTGCGTAGCTTTGGCCAGGCAGGCCTGGATGGCTGGGCCCATGGATGCGCGCACCCTGAAGGTGGATGCCGCACCTGGAACGCGATGCCGCATAGAACGTCTCCTCCCAGGCGTCTGCTAAAGATATACTCCCCCACCAGCAAGTCCAGAGGGAAAATTCTCCTCTGATTGGCTGCTGGGAGAAAGTGGGTCTGTCAGAGCCCCTTCTAGCGCCAACTGTCACCCAGGGGTAAAAACACCTCCCCGAGCATGCAGACTGGCCTAGAAAGCAGTTCTAAGCTGACAGCTGCCTAAACTTAACCAACTTGTGAGTGGGAGCAACTTAACTCTCCCATTCCCCACTAACTTTAGTGGAACGCCCCACCAAATAGGGGGGGGGGGGCGCTACACCTATAACAGAATAAACGCTAGTCACTGTTGGGGATCCAGGAAGGTGAAACTCCTGGAAGTATCGGTTTCCTGTGCACTTTGGCCAATTTCTCAGGATCGGAGATGCTTCTGCAGCACAACAAGTAGCAGAAAAGACTTATCCTGGGTACACACGGACGGAATCTTCGACAACAAATGTTTGATGTGAGCTTTTGGTCGGATATTCCGACCGTGTGTAGCCTCCATCAGACATTTGCTGTCGGAATTTCCGACAATAAATGTTTGAGAGCTGGTTGTCAATTTTTCTGACATCAAATGTTCTTGTCGGAAATTCCAATTGTCTGTAGCAAATTCCTACGCATGGACAAAAAAGTAGGGCTGCGTAAATTAACTATTAATTCCTTGATTAATCTTTAATTTGTTTGATCGATTAAAATGTTGATCGATACTCACGGTCTTCAGGGAGATCCATCGGAGATCCGGTAATGTCACGGACATGGGCGGGGCTTGTCATGTCCATCTGAAGGCCTCCTTTGCTGTGCCTTCATATCTGCAGGCCGGCAGGACCTTTCTCTCTGCCACGCGCAAGGGCTGTTACACTTCCCTCTATCACTTCCCTCTATCAACTTGGGATTCTACAACCATCCACTGGGAGTTGTGATAGTTCCCTTCACGAGACATCTACATGTCGGCGGACTGATGTTAAAGCGGATCTCCACCCTAAAGTGAAGATCCGCTGATCGGAACCCTCCCCCCCTCCGGTGTCACAATTGACACCTTTCAGGGGGGAGGGGGGTGCAGATACCTGTCTAAAGACAGGTATCTGCAACCACTTCCGGCCCGCAGTCTCGGGCAAAAGACGGGTTTTTTGGCGACATCCCGTAGCCCCCCCGTTGTGTGCTGGGAACTCTCAGCTCCCAGCACACAGCGGGAGCCAATCGCCGGGCGCAGCGCGACTCGCGCATGCGCCGTAGGGAACCGGGGAGTAAAGCCGCAGCGCTTCACTTCCTGGTTCCCTCACCGTGGATGGAGGGGGGAGCAGCAGGGTGACGAGCGATCGCTCATCCTCTGCTGCGGACGCCGCTGGACTCCAGGACAGGTAAGTGTCCTAATATTAAAAGTCAGCAGCTGCAGTATTTGTTGCTGCTGGCTTTTAATATTTTTTTTATAGTGGGCCATCCGCTTTAACCTCTCCTCATCTGGATTCAGCAGTGGCATCGTTGTACACATTTTTATACCAGTATCCTACTTAGTATACATGTTTTTATGACTGCTTTTGGTACCGTTTGGTATTACTCGCACCATTTTTACAGTTTATGTAGCTACATCGATTTTATCTCCAGTGCAATATTTATTTTGTTACCTACTTGAAGACCATAAAAATGTTATCGCTATTCCCATCGAGCGCTTCCCATCGTGTGTTTTTTGTATCTTGCTATCCATTTTTGTGCTGAAAATGCCCCCCTTGGCTTATAGTCGAGTCACCCGTTTGAACCTGATCTCCCGGACATATAGCCCAACTCTCCCTCTATAAGTGTGCAAAGCTTGTTGTCCGGGGGACCCATGGCCGATTTTTCAAATCCGGGCACCCCTTCCATAGACTCTCATGTTAAATGGTAATTTCTCTGGTGAATTTGGGGACCCGGTACCAGCCGGTCGTAGGTCCCCTGGATCTGGAACTTGGCACACATGTAGCCCCATTTCTCCTCTACAAGTGTGCAAAGTTTATGCTCTGGAGAACCTACGACTGGGGAGCACAGATTTTTCCAACCGGGCACCCCTTCATAGACTCCCATGTTAAACGTCGGAGGCATGCACATGGGCACAGTGAGGCAAAGTGAGGCATGCGGATGGACACCCTAGGCTTATACTCGAGTCAATACGTTTTCCCTTTTTTTGTGGTAAAATTAGGTGCCTCGGCTTATATTCGGGTCAGCTTATACTCAAGTATATACGGTAAGTAAGATGAGATACAGCTTGTCTATATTATCTCCATTTGGAATATTCCAGTTATGTGGATAGGTGCAGTCAATATATCAAAGTTGTGTAAGTATTGATTCTGGTTTAAAAAAAAAAGAATCCAGTTTATGTGAACATTTTAGAGAAAGACGTCTGTTTGCCTCCTTTATGCAGGTTGCAGTTTTGGAAGGAAAATGGTTTTGTACACCTTGCTGTGAAAACAAATGTGTGAATGCATCTTGTCAGTGTCCAGTACAGAATTGCTGCTTGTCCCCTTGTAGGTACACAAACAAGGAACACTCCAATCATTTACCCATTTTTGTTACTATTAACTCGTTAATACTTACAGAGAGACTATAATAAGATTAACCGCTTAAGGACCGCCTCCTGCACATATACGTCGGCAGAATGGCACACACAGGCATATAAACGTACCTGTACGTCCCCTTTAACCGCTTGCCGACCTGCCGCCGCAGTTATACGGCGGCAGGTCGGCTCAGCTGTGCAAGATCACATAGCTATACGTCATCTCGCGATTCAGCCAATAGGGAGCGCGCCTGCGGCGCTCGCCCCTGGTCCCGACACGCGTGCCCGGCAGGCACGATTACCACTGGGCTCCCACGATCGCTCGTTACAGAGCGAAAACCGGGAGCTGTGCATGTAAACTCCTGTCAGGGGGAGAAATGACTGATCGTCTGTTCATACAATGTATAAACAGCGATCAGTCATTTCCCCCAGTCAGTCCACCCCCCCTTCAGTTTGAACACACACAGGGAACATAATTAACCCCTTCCCTGCCAGTGGCATTTTTGATAGTAATCAATGCATTTTTATAGCACTGATCGCTATAAAAATGACAATGGTCTCAAAAATGTGTCAAAAGTGTCCGCCATAATGTCGCAGTACCGATAAAAATCGCTGATCACCGTCATTACTAGTAAAAAAAAAATATTAATAAAAATGCCATAAAACTATCCCCTATTTTGTAGACGCTATGGGCCAGATTCTCAAAAGAGATACAACAGTGTATTGCAGGAAACACCGTTGTATCTCTGGGTATCTATGCGTGTGATTCCTAGAATCACTTACGCATAGATACAGTGAAGATCCGGCAGGTGTAAAACACTTACACCGTCGGATCGTAGATGTAATGACTTTCCTGGCCGCTAGGTGGCATTTACGTTGTTTTCTCATTTGCCTATGCAAATGAGGCTAATACGCCGATTCCCGAACGTTTTTACGCCGCCCCGTCGTCGTTTTTATGTCGTTTCCGTAAGCGTAAACCTACCCCTGCTATATGAGGGGTAGATTTACAAAGTTCCGTCGTTGCCATGTTAAGTATGGCGTCGGGTCAGCGTCGTCTTTTTTCCGTCGTTTTACTAAGTCGTTCGCGAATAGGGCATTGCGTAAGTGACGATCACATCGTTTTGACGTCGGTTTCAACTACGCTTTCCGACGTGAGCTGGAGCATACGCATGGGCTTTTTTCCCGGCCGGCGCATGCGCAGTTCGATCGACGCGGGGGCGCGCTTAATTTAAATACAAGCCGCCCCCTTTGAATTACGCGGGGATACGCAGGGCCATTTACACTACGCCGCCGCAAACTACGGAGCAAGTGCTTTGGGAATACGGCACTTGCTCCATTAAGTTGCCGCGGTGTAGTGTAAATGGCTTACGCTACGCCGCCGCAGATTGTATGTGAATCTGGCCCTATAACTTTTGCGCAAACCAATCAATAAACACTTATTGCGATTTTTTTACCAAAAATAGGTAGAAGAATAAAATTGACGCTCTATTTTTGTTTATAGCGCAAAAAATAAAAACCGCAGAGGTGATCAAATACCACCAAAAGAAAGCTCTATTTGTGGGGGGGAAAAAAGGACGCCAGTGCCGAATTGTAAAGAGTGCTCTGGTCGGGAAGGGGGTAAATTATTCTGGGGTTGAAGTGGTTGGAAGTGTAGGAGTCATTTGGAGGACATTGCGGAGGTTTCACAATTCATATACCTTCATGCAACAGTGTGGTTAAAACTAGAATGGTAAGATATTGCTTTTGTTTCTGTCAGCAGTGTGGTCAGTATACTCTGCTCCTTTTTTTGTGAAGTGACCTCAGAAATAAGCACAAAGATTTTTTAATGCACTGAATTCTCAAGCTAGGATTCTGGTAGGAAATTGCCCTTAGTGGTGTACCACCAAGAATGCTTAGGTCAATAGCATCTAGCAGGGACCCCATGGGATAGTCAAAGGGGCTCCGTGTGCTCTTTCCTCCCCCTTTCCTTCTTCTCTTGTGGGTTGCTATTGTTTTTTTTGTAGCCTCCTTCACCCCCAGAAACAACCTACTGACTGGCTGATTCTGGTGGGCTCTGTACCCACTTGCTGCTACAGCTGATAAATAATTCCATTGTTGCCAGTCAACCAGCCATCTCTCATCTCCCGTCATCTACTTATGCTCAGCTCCCTCTCCACTGAATAGGAAACAGCAGTTGTAGAACACTTCAGTAGCTGCAGTTAGTTCCCTTTGAAGGACCTCCTTGACTAGGGTGACCACATTTCCAATCTACCATTCAGGGACCCTCTCCCTTCCCAAAAATCAGCTTGTGCTGATCAGCGAATCACAGCACAGTGATTGGACACAAGAGGAGGGATTAATGATTTCTCCAATCACACGCATTGGGGTGGGGATTGTGCTCCTCCAGGCATTCCTGGCAAGTACTGTCAGTGAGTAAAGCGGTGATGTGGCTGCCTTTTTTGGGGGCATCAGATTGGCCCCGGGGGTGGCTGTGTCAGTTTCATTCTGGGACACTGTATTGTCCTGGAATCAAGGTCCACGGGACAGACCTGCAAAATGCGGGACTTTCCCGGGCAATCCGGGACACGTTGTCACCTTATCCTTGACCCCTTGTGATGGGAGCAAGGCACTTTGGTTCAACTAGCTGAAAGGCCTGGCGGACCCCTCTCCTTGTGGCTAGCTGAAGCCAACCACAAAGTACAAGTAAGGGGCTTTCCAGATAAGAGATTCTTAGTTACATAGTTGGTCAAGTTGAAAAAAGACACAAGTCCATCTAGTTCAACCATAGAAAAAAAAAATCATACAATCCCATATACCCAATTCTATACCCTCAGTTGATCCAGAGGAAGGCGAAAAACCCCCAGCAGAGCATGATCCAATTTGCTACAGCAGGGGAAAACATTCCTTCCTGATCCCCCGAGAGGCCATCAGATTTTCCCCGGATCAACTTTACCTATAAATGTTAGTACCCAGTTATATTACGTGCATTTAGGCCGGGTTCACACCTATGCGAATTGAGTGCGGCTTAAACCGCATCTAATACGCAGAACATTTCTAAATACATTGTTTTCAATGAGGCTGGTTCACATATGTGCGATGCATTCGCACTGCGCATTGCAGTAATAACGTATGCGGATTTTATGCCTTGTGGTGCGGCTCAGGTGCGAATTCAGTCCCATTATCTTCTATGGGTACGCAGCTGATTCGCAGATGTGTTCAGTTCTCTTCAGGAATTTCTCTCATTCAGCTCAATACATTTCTCCCCCACTCTCCTCTCACTCTGAACTTCTCCCAGGTCTCCAAATCCGCAGCTAAAACGCAATGGATCTGCTGAACACTTCCCTTATCTATCTGCAGAGATTACAGAGCTGGAATTCACACACTAGTGTGAACCCAGCCTCAGGAAAGAATCCAGACCTTTCTTAAAGCAATCTACTGAGCTGGCCAGAACCACCTCTGGAGGGAGTCTGTTCCATATTTTCACAGCTCTTACTGTGAAGAAACCTTTCCGTATTTGGAGATGAAATCTCTTTTCCTCTAGACGTAAAGAGTGCCCCCTTGTCCTCTGTGTTGACCATAAAGTGAATAACTCAACACCAAGTTCACTATATGGACCCAGGGGCAGACTAACAACTCATGGGGCCCCTGGGCAATAGGAAATTATGGGCCCCCCAGGCAATAGGAGATTATGGGGCCCCCAGTCAATAGATTATGGGGCCACACAGTATACACACCAGTGGCGGCTGGTGCTCAAAATTTTTGGGGGGGCGCAAACGAAAAAAAAAAATTGAAGCCTCACTGTACCCATCAAATGCAGCCACTGTGCCATCAAACGCAGCCACTGTGCCATCAATTGTCACCACGGTGCCATGCCATCAAACACAGTCACTGTGCCATCAATTGTCACCACTGTGCCATTCCATCAAATGCAGTCACTGTGCCATCAAACGCAACCACTGTGCCATCAAATGCAGTCACCGTGCCATCAAAACACAGCCACCGTGCCATCAAAACACAGCCACCGTGCCATCAAAACACAGCCACCGTGCCATCAAAACACAGCCACCGTGCCATCAAAACACAGCCAGTTTGCCATGCCATCAAAACGCAGCCACTGTGCCATACCATCTAAACGCAGCCACCGTGCCATCAAAACACAGCCACCGTGCCATCAAAACACAGCCACCGTGCCATCAAAACACAGCCACCGTGCCATCAAAACACAGCCAGTTTGCCATGCCATCAAAACGCAGCCACTGTGCCATACCATCTAAACGCAGCCACCGTGCCATCAAAACACAGCCACCGTGGCATCAAAACACAACCACCGTGCCATCAAAACACAGCCACCGTGCCATCAAAACACAGCCAGTTTGCCATGCTATCAAAACGCAGCCACTGTGCCATACCATCTAAACGCAGCCACCGTGCCATCAAAACACAGCCACCGTGCCATGCCATCAAAACGCAGCAACTGTGCCATGCCATCCAAACGCAGCCACTGTGCCATGCCATCAAAACACGCTCACCCCCTCCCCATTCGTAGCCCTTCTCTCTATCCTCCCCAGTGCCACTAAGTTTCAGAAGAACTCCCTCCTAAAATTCTGCTTGAGTGCTGGACGGCAGTTGGTTTCTAGACATTGGTAGTCGTCCTCCCCCCCCTTGATTACCGAGTGGATAAGCGAAATGAATAGCATTATGCTTATGGAGGAAATGCAGGCCAAGTCTCTGGACAGGTATGCTAAATTTTCCTTTACCTGGAGTTGGAGGCATTACTCCACTTCGGATAAACTTAAAGACAGGGTCGCTCCGGCGACGCCCATTTGAGGGCCCAGAACTAGCTTTCACTGCAACCTCAGGAGCTCCTTTTTGGATGATTTATTGTCTCCCTCTTCTCTGGCGGTACTCGGCAGAGTCCATATGACGCGCCCCCGCTAGTGAGAGAGTGCACCGCACCCTGTACCCCACCTCCAACCCTCCACCACTTCCTTCCTCCTCCTCTTCCCTTCCCCACCCCCCCCCCATTCTTACCTTCTTCGCTCTGCCCTTGACCCCCTTCTCTCTCTTCTTCCTTCTTCTCATTTGATTTCTCGTAATGTACGATCCAATGGCTACACGGGACCTCTTGCTTGTACACTTCATTTTTGGTACTCTACACCTGATTGCATATTGTGATATTTTATATAGGTACCCTGGATAGCTGCCTTCACCGAATCACATGATTCTCCAAACTCCCCCAGGCCCTGGACGCAGAAGGTTCCCATTGGGGCGCCCAGGCTGGGGGAGACCATAGAAGGCCACGTTTGTGCCCTGTGTGAAGTGCAGTCCCCTGTGTCCTCACCTTGCCGCAATGTCCCCCTTATTGTTTTGTTTCCTCTTGCTATCTCCCTTGACAAGGATTGTTTTTGTTTTAACTGTTATGTGATTGTGCCCGAGCCGCCCTTTGTTGGGTCCTCGGCCACGCCATGGTATGTTTCTGTTTATACTATCTGAAAAACTCAATAAACCTTTATTGAACCTTAAATATTGTACCTGCTGGGTGTCTATACCTGTGATAACGTCTTTAAATAGCACGATCACCTGCCTGCCAGTAAATTAGGAAGAACTGATCTAGCTAAGCTATACAGTGTATAAATATATGTACAACACCTGGGATGTATATATATCCTCTACACACTGTAAATTAAGCTAAACTGACTAGCCTGCCTTATCTAGCGATATAAAAAGACTATCTCTCTGTCTCTCTGACTGATCTCTGTTCAGCGCTGGAACACACTACATGAGGCCCCCCAGTAGGCGGCCTTATATAGTGTGGGGCGTGTGCTAAAGCCCTGAGCCATAATTGACCAAAGCCACCCTGGCTTTGGCCAATTATGGCTCTCCGTTTTTTGCGCACTGTGATTGGCCAATCATCAGCGCGCAATGCCGCAGTAAATTATGGGCCGTTGCGCGTCACTCGAATTTGGCGCGAACGACCCGTTTTGTTCGAATTTCGTCTAACATACGAACAGACAATGCTCGCGTCGAACATACGTTCGTATCGAACGCGGAGCTCATCCCTAGTCAGTGCCCATGAATGTCCTTCTGCAGCCTGATTAATGCATGAATGAAGCCTGAACATTGGAAAATCACACCGTCATCACCTGTCTACTCGGCTCTCACACACATACCTCAGAGGGGAAGGAGGGGGACGAGCGCCCGCCGGAACAATCACAGAGCCGTCATCTCCTCTCCACTCGGCTCTCACTTGGCTGATGGTCTGATGTGCCTACACACCATCGGTTAAATAACAGATCGTGTCAGAACGCGGTGACGTAAAACACAACGACGTGCTGAAAAAAATGAAGTTCAATGTTTCCAAGCATGCGTCGACTTGATTCTGAGAATGCGTGGATTTTTAACTGATGCTTGTGCCTACTAACGATCGGTTTTGACCTATCGGTTACATTTTAAAGCAAGTTCTCTTTTTTTGTGACCGAAGGATAACTGACCGATGGGGCCCACACACGATCGGTTCGGACCGATGAAATGGACCTTCAGTCCGTTTTCATCGGTTTTGACCAATTGTGTGTACGCAGCCATAGACAGAACACTGGTCCAATGCTGGTAGCGGGACTGTGCGTGTGTGACGTGACCGCCAAGAGGAGATGACGGCTCGGTGATTTCCGGCAGGCGCTCGTCCCCCTCCTTCCCCTACGAGGTATGCTATCGGCGTATAACGCTCACCCACGATTTTCCCCTAATTTTATGGGGAAAAAAAGTGCGCGGTATACGCCGATAAATACGGTATCTATAAAAATTCGTCCTGTAAGGTTCCATCTTGCTTGTGGGCCCTGTGAAGCCCACAAGCAAATACTTCTGGGATTCCTGCTTCCCTAGTCATGTGACAACTGATAAGTAAAATCTTGCGATATCTCGTCATTGTGTGTTAGGAAACGTCTCCTGGGAAGCGTCACACTGTGCACCCAAGAGACATTGTGATCCTGTCCCATGAAACACTGGGCCGCTGAGAAACAGAGAGACACACCCACTCCCGCAGGAGGGATAGCAGGAAGTGGCTGCTATTATCTTCTGAATAAAGGTATTGAAACTGCTTTAAAAATTATGGATAGCGGAATGTAAAAGTAAATACGGAGCTGCTCAGAATAAGGTGTAGTTAATATTGAGGGTGAACCTCCGCTTTAAACTTTTAATATCCCCAAAAAGGATTAAAAACACTTACAGAATTCGAGGATAAAAAAGAAGTGTAACGGAACGTCCGTCCCACACTCCCCTTGAGTGCTTCCGTCATATACCGCTTCCTATCAGTCTGGATATAGATATCAGGTATTCCAGCTGCTCACAAGCACACAACGAGACGAGACTTGTTTGTCTGCTGAACATGGAGTGTTTAATAGAACCAAGAATACAACCTTATATACAGTAGAGGAGGTAACCAGAACATAAATTAACATGAGCTAATTAACTAATCATTTACCCAGACTAGGCGACTCATAGATATGACCTTTCAGGGTCTCCTCGCTCACCTGCTATACAATACACATTATCATAAGTGTAAACACAGGACATCTTCACACAATAGCAGGGTCAATTAGCAAAAGAACAGAAAGATGACTGGAGGGGATGGCATTAGCATCTCCTTACACTATGTCCCAACAGTATGATTCAGTCACTCTAATGGCATATACAGGGTCCCCAGGCATACAGCTCACAAAGCGCACCGGATGGTGGGCCAACCCAATATTGAACTCTACATATCAAGACCGGGATGCCAATAAAGCTCATGTGCATGTTAATGCATGTATCCCAATACTTTTGGTAATATAGAGTGTGTATATATATATATTTTTTATTATAGAATATATGTTTTTATTTTTAGTACCTTTTCATCACCATTCCTTAACCACTTGCTTACTGGGCACAGGCGGAGTTTCAGCTTTCTGAAATTCGTGTAACGCGTGACGTGGCTCCCAAACAAAATTGACGTCCTTTTTTCCCCACAAATAGAGATTTATTTTGGTGGTACTTGATCACCTCTGAGGTTTTTATTTTTTTGCGCTATAAAACAAAAAAGTGTCAATTTTGGAAAAAAAAAACACGCAAAAAACGTATAGGGATTGGTTTGCGCAAAAGTTATAGTGGCTACAAAATAGGGGATAGAATTCTGACTTTTTTAGATTTTTTTTTACTAGTAATGGCGGTTATCTGCGATTTTTGTCAGATTAGTGCTATATGCACTGATTACTGTAAAAATGTGACTGGCAGGAAAGGGGTTAACACTAGGGGCTAGGAAGGGGTTAAATGTGTTCCCTGGGAGGGATTCTTACTGTGGGGGGAGGGGAATGACTGAAGGAGGTGACCGATCTGTGTCCCTATGTACAAGGCACACAGCATCGGTTTCCTCTCCCTGACAGGACACGTGATCACGGCAAAAGATCCGTGGGAAACCCCCCCGCTCAACAACTTCGTGGGGAGGTATGCTAGACATTGTTATGTTATGTTAGACATTGTCATGAAGTTATGCATTGCGGGACTACAAGTAGCAGGAGATATGGACTCCATTGACTCTTAGGAGAAGCGGACTACACTTCCCGCAATGCCTTGCCCTGTTGGAGGATGTGACGCCTCTGCACAGATTTGTGGGGGAGGTTACTTAAGGAGAGGGAGTGGCTGACAGAGACAACCGTGCTGTTAGGCCAGAAGCCTGGGCCTAAATCTACCGAGGGACCGGCCATCCAGAAGGAAGAAAGGCTCCAGGATCCAGCCCTCGTTCCCGGAGATCGAAGAGGAAATCTAGCTGACGACTGTGAAAACAGTGGAAAAACTCCCCCCCGTCCGGGACCCTTGTGCTATGGAGCAGTGACTTACCAACACGCCTTCTTGGGGGAATTCAGGCGGATCGGCCTACTGGGTGAGAGAGCACACGCTCGACTCTTGACTCTCTATTTCATATAGATACATAGTGCCGCCTCACAGGCCACAGACATACGTTCGGCCCGTAGCCAAATTTAGAGGCCTAGTAAATTGTTCCCCCTGTTTCATCAAAGTGACCAACGCTGAAGAGCGATCGATTCACCAAGATTCTATTGTCCTAGATTCTTCCATTAATTATCACCCGTGGATTACAACTTTGTTAATGTGCACCAACCGGTCGCAACGCGGATCCTGACTGTTCTGTAAAACTGCCCACTAGGGGCACCCATGAATATTATAGACTGTCTGTTAAGTTTAGCCGAATGGTACCATTCCCAGGTTTAAACATTGTTCATTTACATTAATTGCTGATTCTTGCAAGTGCCCTTGCGAATCGGAGTTATATGCCGGTTGTGTTATGCCTGAAATCTATGCCTGTTGTTCCCAAGTCTTTATACAGTAAACTTACTTTCTTATATTTAAGTAAATTCACAGTGTGGAGTGCATTTTCTCATCTGAAGGGGCCGTCCTTTACAGCAGGTAATCCATTGGGATATTGTCATTACACCTAGTAGGCCTGTCATTGTGACCCCAGCCAAGCAGAGGTCATAATACATCACTGACAGACTTCTGATGTGTCAAGGGAGGGTTCGAGCCAGTTAAACAGGGGTGAGCGGAAAAAGAAAAGAGAGAGTAGATCCCAAATCAATCAGTGGCTCCTTCGGGGGTAGCGCTACACAGAGATCAATGTCCTTGGTGTAACGGCCGATCGTGGCTACCCGGAGGACATCGCGGCACACAGGCGCACCCAACGGCATCTCAGTAATGCGCCGGCGCTCGCACGCCCCCCAGTGGCCGGAGGAGCCACGGCTGTAAAAAGACGGCCTCCCGGCACTGTAGAGCCACCTTGTGGCCGTCTTTTTACAATGGCCTGGGTCTGAAGTGGTTAAATACTAGAAGTTGAGAGCAAAAACCTAGTGTTTGGCACTGGAATTGGTTCCTTTATTTTACTTAGATTGTCATCCTGTCAATATGACATACAGCCGGGGTTCCAGCATACTTTCAATTATTCATATTAATTAGCTTAGTCATTTGCTATAATTAAATAACATCATAAGTATGAAAGCTCTTCAGTTCACTTCCCCCTTTGAAACCTGCACACATGATATAATAAACCATATTTGGAAGCAATGTGCGTGATCTGAAGATGTCTGTGACTAAAGATTTAGCTTTTTATGACATTTTTAAAGATATCAGAGATAAGGCCTGATTCATGTTTTTTTTCAGCCTCGTGACAAACATTTGACTTTTTTTTTTTTTTATTGAGATATTTATTATAGCAAAAAGTAAAAGATATAGGGCCGGATTCACGCAAGTCTTACACCAGCGTATCTAGAGATACAGCGTCGTAAGTACAAATGTGCGCCATCGTATTTTTACGCAGATTCGTGAAGCTAGATACGCCGCAAAACAAGGCTTTAGCTGCCCGACGTAACTTGCCTACGCCGGCGTATCTTGGGCCGATAGTTACGCTGGACGCATTCAGCGTTCCCATGTTAAATATGCTATAGTAAATATGCAAATGAGTAAGATACGCCGATTCACGTACGTAGATGCGCCAGGCAGAAAAGATACGGACGTCGGAAAACCCGTTGAATTTTACGTCGTTTACGTAAGGCGTACGTGAATGGGGCTGTGCGTAAGTTACGTTCACGTCGTAGGCAGAGTTCGACGTATCTTAGGCATTCTATCCGACGTGATTCTGAGCATGCGCACTGGGATTTATTTATTTTTTTAGATATTTATTATAGCAAAAAGTTAAAAAGATATGGGCCCGGATTCACAAAGCACTTACGCCGCGTAAGTACAAATATGCGCCGTCCTATCTGTGTGCTGGACCCACAAATTAAGATACTCCTAAAAACAGACTTCATCCCACCGATTTGATTTTCTATTCAAATATACAAATGAGGGAGATACGCCGATTCACAAACGTACTTGCGCCCGGCGCATGATTTACGTGGTTTGCATACGTTTTACGTTCGGCGTAAAGTTATTCCCCATAGATGAGGCGCAACCCATGCAAAGGTATGGACCAGGGAACACAAGCCTATGTATTGTACGTTGGACATCTGAATATGAGCCGACGTGGGTCTGGCTGGGCGTAGGTTACGTTCACGGCGTACACAGTGATCCGGCGTATCTTAGGCAGTTGTTCCGACATGATTGTACGCATGCGCACGGGGATACGTCCATGTCCCGACGCAGTACTTGTCTGGCGCCCGGCTCATCATTTGCATGGGGTTACGCTTCATTAACATGGATCACGCCCACTTCCACCTACTTTCACTAATGCCGGCTTAGGCCTACGAAATATATACGCTACGTGTAAAAGAGATACGCTATGACGGCATAAATATGCGCCGATGTATGTGAATCAGGGCCATTGTGTTTTTTCAAAATTGATGCTCTTTTTTTGTTTATAGCGCAAAAAATAAAAAACGCAGAGATGATCAAATACCCCCAAAAGAAAGCTCTATTTCTGGGGGGAAAAAAAGGACATCAATTTTGGACTGGGGACAAAAGGACTGCACAATTGTCAGTTAAAGCCACTCAGTGCCATATCGCAAAAAACGGCCCGGACATTGAGCAGCCGGGGCTGAAGTGGTTTAAGTGTACAATAAAATGTATTTTCAGTGACACAAATATATAATTATTTTTTGATACCGCACAAACTTTTAAAGAAAATGACCCCACTGGGTCTCTTTTTCTTACTATAGATGTACATCGAAGCCCCATTTATTGCTAGGAGTGAGCTGTAAATCATTGGATAGCCAGAGGCTGCCATAAATACAGCTCACTTAAGGGAATAAATGGGGCCGGGTACACAAGTCTTTGTTACAAAGGCTGTGGGACGGTATGGAGGGCTGCACGGTAAAAATTACTGGAATGGGAAATAAGGTACGTAAGGACAACTGTTCTAGAGGTACAATTGTCCTTTAAATGTAGGAGGCTTGTAGATTAATCTGCAGAGGCAGGAAAAACGAATTTAATGACCTAGAGATAAAATATAAACTATAAACCATACAGGGATACAGGGAGTGCATTGTTTTCAGTGAGTCATCTGACCAATAGACTTTTGAAAACGCAGTGAAGCAACTGTTGTATCTGCCAAAGCAGAAAGTATATCCTCCTGAGTAAGCAGCTATGGCTTCCCACATGTACACAGTGTATATTTTATTTTTATTGTACTCGATTTATATTGCACAACAGTTTGCACAGCACTTCACACATTCAATTAAGGGAGACCAGGGCCGCCATCAGGGGGGTGCAGGCATTACACCTGTAATTTTTTTTTATATATTTTTTATTAACATATATATTTTAAAATATATTTTTATTAAAGGGACAATTTTTTTCCTTTTATTATTTTTTAGGGGTCCGGAGGTCCCCTGGGGCCCGGAGGCCCCCAGGGCCCCAGACGGCAACCCCCTCTTTTTTTATTTATTTTTTATAAAAATATATATTTAAAATATTTTTCTTTTCTTTTTTATTAAAGGGCCAATTTTTTTTCTTTTATTATTTTTTAGGGGTCCAGAGGTCCCCAGGGGCCCGGAGGCCCCTAGGTGGCAACCCCCTTTTTATTTTTTATTTTTTTTTATAAAAATATATATATTTTTTATATATTTTTATTTTATTTTTTATTAAAGGGCCAATTTTTTTTCTTTTTTTTTTAGGGATCCGGAGGGCTCCCAGGGGCCTGGAGGCCCCCAGGGCACCAGATGGCAACCCCCTCTTTTTTTTATTTATTTTTTATAAAAATATATATTTTTTAATATATTTTTTTATTAAAGGGACAATTTTTTTTTCTTTTATTATTTTTTAGGGGTCCAGAGGTCCCCAGGGGCCCGGAGGCACCCAGGGCCCCAGATGGCAACCCCCTCTTTTTTTCTTTATTTTTTATAAAAATATATATTTTTTTAATATATTTTTATTTTATTTTTTTATTAAAGGGCCAATTTTTTTCTTTTTTTTTTTGTAGAGGTCCGGAGGTCCCCAAGGGTCCGGAGGCCCCCAGGTGGCAACTCCCTCTTTTTTAAATGTATTTATTTCTTCATTTTTTGTAAAGGCCCCCCCCGCTTCTCAATTCGTAGCAGCCCCCCCCCCCCCCGCTTCTCAATTTCAGGCGGCAGCACCCCCCCCCCCCGGTTCTCCAGGGGGCCCATGCCTGAAGCTGTGTAAGGGGCCCCATCATTCCTGATGGCGGCCCTGAGGGGGACAGTAAGGTTACAATTCAATACAGGAGGGTACAGAAGTCTTTACATGTGGAAGTTTACAATCTAAAAGGGAATATATAGCTGGCAACTTTACATAGAAGCAAGTTCTTTAAAAAACACTTTAACATACTTTGATCAATTTATATATGTTAAGTCGATCTCCTTAGCATATATAACTCTGGCACCACAGTGGTTAGTACCTCTGCATTGCAACAGTGGGGTCTTCAATTTGAATCCTGTAACAGTCAGGGGAAAACGCAGTTTACGATATTCCATTCCACCAACCCACGACAGCTTATCGACACTCCACAATCCAGCAGACGAACGCGACCCATAGGATTCCCCAGAAACGAGACACAAAGCTCTGTTCTCTGGTTCCAAACGGATAGACATTTTAATGGTAAACTCGGGCTCTTATACAGTTAGAAACCCCAAGGAACAATGGCGCAACTCCGCCCACAACATGACACAAGGGACTCAATACACCTTAACAGTCTGTGTTCCCACATTGAATGAGTCACTATTGAGTTTCTATTGACCAGTTGGGTTTAGAATCAACAACCTGTAATATTTCAAGATATCCTGGAATAGATTGTGAATCATCATTACTACCCCATGCTTCATGTAATCCAAGATCTAATTTCTCAGTCATCCTATGCCCCTAGTGGACATAGGATGACTTTAGGCACAAGAGTCATCGATGAAGCTGAAACAGGAGTACCCCACACCCTTCAAGAGCCTCTGGGTCCCACGGGCCATTCCGTTACAAATCCCAACCAGCATGTAGGCAGGTGCAATCTACTTTCCCCACTGCAGGTGGCACTCATCTGCAGCGGCACTGTTGTTGGAGAGGAAGTCAAGAGGAACAGGGTTCCTCTATGGCTTCCTGAGTCACTGGGCAAGCTATTCTATTGGATGCTACCGCCCCATGTGATACTAGCCGCCATATTGGGCCATGCAGAGCCTATGTAAGGCCCTGGCTCCCAGATTTAGCATGCAGTTGCGAGTTGGTAAATTACAGACGGGGAAAGTTTCCCAACAAGGAGGAAAAGTGCAGGGTTGCAACTTCCTTTAGATATCTTCCCATTTGGGCACGAGATGACCAGACCGCATTCTACACTCTTTACAGATGCTGTCATTTTGGCTGATACCCGCTCTCTTCAAATTACTGGAAACCATGCACCCGGTTGGGCAGCCTTCCCGCCAGGTTTGTGGTGAACTGTTGCTGTGCTATTTCAATACAAGTTTTCCGTTGCACCCGACTGTATAAATTATTGCTGCTGCACCCCACCTACAAGCACACTATCTGTATGGAATTTGCATTTTCCCCTTGTGCTTTCATGGGTTTCCTTCCAGGGACTCCAGTTTCCTCCTGCACTCCAAATACATACTAATAGATGAATTATCTGCTGCATAAATTGTCCTAGTATGTGCGTGTATGCATGCATGCATGTGCATTAGGGATCTTAGATTGTAAGCTCCTTGAGAGCAGGGACTGATGTGAATATACAATACTTAAAGCGCTACAAAACATATTGATGCTATATAAATACCTATAATAAATACTACGGGCCAGATTCTCTAAGAATTCCGGCGGCGTAGCGCAAGCCAGTTACACTACGCCGCCGCATCGTACTAGAGCAAGTGCTTTATTCTCAAAGCACTTGCTCCGTAGGTTTCGCCTGCGTCGCGTAAATCGTGCAGCGTAAACCCGCGCAATTCAAATGGGGCGGCTTGTATTTAAATTAAGCGCGCCCCCGCGTCGAACAAACTGCGCATGCGCCAGCCGGGGAAAAAGCCCACTGCGCATGCTCCAGCTCACGTCGGAAAGCGTCGTTGAAACCGACGTCAAAACGACGTGAGCGTCATTTACGCAACTCCCTATTCGCGAACGAGTTAGTAAAACGACGTAAGCGACGGAAAAAGCCGACGCTGACCCGACGCCATACTTAACATGGCATCCGACGGGACACGACGGCATCCGACGGGACCTCGTAAGGTTACTCCACATAGAAGCTGGGGTAACCTTACGCGAACGAAAACGACGTACGCGACGACGGGGCGGCGTAAAAGCGATCGAGAATCGACGTACTACTTCATTTGCATATGCAAATGAAAAAACAACGTAAAGGCCATCTAGTGGCCGGAGTTGTCATTACACCTACGATCCGAAAGTGTAATGCTTTTACACTTGTCGGATGTAGAAGCGTATCTATGCAAAAGTGATGCTCAGCATCACACGCATAGATACGAGACAAAAAAAAAAGCGATACGACGGGGTATCTGAGATACTCCGTCGTAACGCCTCTGAGAATCTGGCCCTATCTTTTTAATACAACACATACAACATTTATTAAAACAGTAGTAAACACTCTATCTTAACGTGTCCCTACAGGCAAGCTTACAATAAGGCTTACCTGTGGTTAAATAAATATTTCCTAAACATGCACCATTTAGGCGATATTTACATGGCCTCCACCCAGGGCCGGTGCTACCACTAGGCAAACTAGGCAGCCGCCTAGGACGCCCTGCTGCCTATAGGGTGCCCAGCCACTGGTGTTCCTACTCTCTTCTCTCTGCAGCAAGCAAATAAGTCTCAGCATCAGCAGGCAACCACTAGCACATAGTGTCAGTAGCGCAGTGGCGGCGGAGGACTGTGTCCCGACTCCTGAATGAATGGAAGCAAGCAAACAGTCTTTGATGGGCGCTGGTAAGCTGCATGTGATGGACACTGGTGAAGCTACATTTAATTGGTGCTGGTGAGGCTGCATTTGATGGACGCTGGTGAGGCTGCATTTGATGGACGCTGGTAAGGCTGCATTTGATGAACGCTTCATTAAAAAGGTGGGGTTTAAATGGGCAGTGGAAAGGGGTGGAGTCAGGGGAGGGGCGGCAAAATAAGGTTTTCGCCTAGGGTGCCATCCTTGGCCAACCCTGCTTCCACCCGCGCATATGCAGTGATACTCTGCATTCAGGGTACACAGAATGCCATGGAATGCAGAGCGCTCTTCCACAGCCGAGTCTTTCGTGCACATGCATGGGAGTGACATCATTGTGGCCCGACCATTCAAATGGCTGGAGCCTGCAAATCAAGAAGGATGACCAGGTGAAGAAGCCAGGTGAAAGCCCTGGCAGCAGTGACAGCATGTCGCTGCAAGGCTTCATTTGAAAAGGTAAGTATGTCATAATGTACTAGAATGTGATGCATACTAGCACATTATTGTGTAGTGCCCATGTACTTTACAGTACTGATGCTAGTTAAATTTAAGGGTAGATCAGAGTGTAGTTAAACTCTGATCCTGATTGTTAGTAGCAAAATACGGTCTCTGTCTCAGCTTGGCTGTGCTGTGAGCCCATTCTGTTGTACTGGGGTGCTCTTCCAGCCCCGGTGCTGCAGGTGGCAGCAGTGGAGTCAAGGTTTGGGTGCTCTTTCCCAGCATCCAATCACAGTGGTTTGTCCTTGCTGTGCATGCTGGGGAGGGGTATTTATGGGGCAGATGCCATTGGTTCTGGGTTCTTCTTCGTCCAGTGTGGCACCCACCTTCGTCCAGTGTGGCCACATCACGGCCCCCCCGGCGCTATGGCCTACCTGGCCGGGGGGGGGGGGGGTGCATGCCATGCGGTGTTCCTGGTCCCAGAGCCATGCTGACCCAGAGCATCTGAACAGTGGCGGGGACCCAGTGAGTGACTGGGTTCCCAATTTGAAGATTCCAAGCTGTACTGCTGTTCGGTGGGGAGTCAGTCTGAGGAGCACCATGGCTGGTGGTCCAAAAGGTCTTGGATAAACCACTGGGGATCAAGGTAGCTGGATACCGAGGGATTGATCAATTGTCGGTCGATACCTGGGCTACAAGTTGAAGAAGATCCAGACGTAACCCAATTGAGGAGGCATATCTCCAATAATTCAACCCAGAGGGGACCTGTGGCAGAGGTATCTTCTGAGGCTCATTAAGAGGGGTCTGTGGAAGAGACTTTCTCCCAAGTTCAAGTTCACCAAGGAGGGTCTGTGGCAGAGACTTAATCCTACAATTGTCCGAGTGATACTACGGCTGCCAGGTCAGTGAGAGAGGCCTGTCCGGGTACACTAAACCCACTCTGGCCGAAGTGGTGCAAAGAAGTGTTACGTTTGGGAGCAGGACTATTCCCAATCATTACGCCTAAATCTGCTATTCTCCTTTCTTCTTCAGCTTTACTTTCCTCACCACAAGTTTACTGTTTTTACCCGGCTGATTAATAAAGAGCACAGCTAAGAGCACCTGTCTGGACATTCCTTTACATCTACTATTTGCAATACGCATCATTCACCCCTAGGGATTTCAAAGGAGCCAAGAGGTAACACACCGCCCAAAAATCCAGCAGCTCCTCCGGGGGTAACGCTACCATTGTATAAACCTGCGGGGGACACTTTTTTTTTGGCCGGTTTACTGACGCTTTTACTCCAATGATGTATAACTGCAGGTTTTGTTACTTTTGATAGAGCAGTGCCAGCAATAACAGTTTATACAAAGTGTAACGTTTTAGGTTTTATGTGTACACAGAGAAGATCCGAATTGTTTGCAGATGGAGACATTTCTCACTTTTACAGAGACGACAATCTATCACATTGTTTGACTTTTCCGGAGAAAGGATTTGCACGCATCCAGCCAGCAAAGGCCATATTCATTGACCCACATATTATGGTTTCGTGACTCTCTTATTCACTTTTATTATGTAACATGTTGTGAAGTATATTACTTGGGAATTTGTACATTTGTGTAGAAATTTCTCTTTATCACCTAATGAAAAAAAGTGCAACATATGGCAGCCTTTTTGTTTACTTTGCTTATAGTATTTATTAGGCGGTTTTAAACACAATTAGGTTTTGAGCAAGTAAAGGGAGTGGATTGTAGACAACCTACCTGAAGGCTGGTGGATGTAAAATGTTCTTTTTTTTTATTCATTGAAATATTGTATTGTTTCCAAGTTTATGCATGTTGTTAAACCTCTAAAATTGTAGTATAGATGAAGAAGAGCGGTTGGGACTTTAAATGAGGCCATGACTTGGTATCGTCATGTACCTTCATCCCTGTAATATTTGTATAGGAAAGGTTTGAGAATTGGGTATTGTAGTATAAAAGTTTTGCACTTTTTTTTGTGTTGCCCTGCTGAGGTGGTACTCCCTGAAAGTCATTATCCCTGAGGAAGTCACGTGACCAGTGATGCAACGCGTCAGGTGGAGCCTTGTGGCATCAGTTTCGGTGGTGTTTTATGGATGTACGGTTATCCCTATGAGATATTTACCTTTATATGAACTGACTCCTACCATTGGGCTTTAGTTGAACCTTTATTAACATTTATTTGTATGTTTGGATACTCATCATAGTCATTCTTTGAGTATATTATTTTATGGCACATAATTGAATAAGCGTATCATTCTCATCTTTTTCTTTTACTCCCGCCTAGAAGGTAAGTATTAAGACTGCTGGCCAAGGTTTCCCAGGCTTTATAGGGAAGTACCACCCTCCGCTGGGGCAAACACAAACGGAGCCATCCCTCCGGGGTGCCAGTGTTAGTGGGGCAGCCAGAGGTACGATTTCAGGTTACCCCAGTTAAGGAACAACAAAGACATTTGAGATGTAACTAATACTTGCTGCTTAACTATCCAATGAGTGAACCCAGTTGGGGTTCCAAGGCTATGGAATTGTGTGTCTCGTTTATGGACTTTAAGAAATTCTCACCTACGAAGATAGGAATACCACTAAGGGCCACTTAGAAGATCATGCACAGGAATGTGTATTGAAGACATATTTGTTGAACTGCTCATGTTATAGTTAAACAACTTCATTAAAATAACTTTTTGTTGGTATTTAACTTTGCCTGTTCTGAAGTTACTTGAGGACAACCTTAAAGGGGCGCATACATGCTTGGCATATCACAGAACCAGGTTTTCTAATAGGGGACGAAATAAAAGAAAAGAAGATGCAGTATAGATGAATAATATGCAGTCAATCTATTTGGAGGAGCCTATACTGCCGTTCTCAATGACTTCAGTACTAGTGTTGATTGCATAAGACGCCAGCTGGTCAGGAAGCGTTGTGACTTGGCTTAGGGTATGGAGAGGTCTGGTGGTAAAGAGGCTTGTGTGCTTAGGTTCCTTCCTTAGTGACTGGTACTCCAGTATATGGCCGACAGTGTGGCATCCTAGGGACCGAGCCCCTACGATGTAGGGCCTACGTCATAGAAGATGGAATGAGGCCATGAGAGAGAATAAGCATGGTGCTGTATAAAGCCTCTGTTACGTACCTCGTGGATAGAGCCTCGTATGCAGGAAAGAGCCCCTCTTACCGCCCGGGTTCAGGGACTGCTGGAGTGGGGACAGCAAGTCCGGGAGCACGGTGGGTTAAGAGTGCTTGGAATGACAGCAGACCGGTCGGGATGGAAATCTTGCGGACAGGCAGCGTAGGAGACAGCGTCTCTGGAGGGCCACCGGAACCGGATAGCGGGAACTGGTGGACGAGCCTGGTCAGATGCAAGACAGGAACGGGTATGCAGTCAACAAGGGTCAGATGGGCGGATCACCCGAAAGTCACTCTGTAGCGGAGGTAGCGTTGTCAAAGTTCAAGCATAGGTCTGATAACGATGGGCAGCAGAGTAGAGCGGAGTCGGATCAAGCCAGGGGTCGGTAACGGTATTCAGGTAGTCAGACGGAGCCGGGTCAGGTATCGGGTAGAGCAGGTATCAGGTTTCAACAGGTATCAGGTAAGCAGGTATCAGGTTTCAACAGACATCAGGTTTCAGGGTTTTTAGGACACAAAGCTGTAGATCAGACAGCAAGGTGTCACTGCTGCTACTGATCTTTTAAAGGGGAAGAGAGGCTAGTGCGCATGCGCGCGCGCCCCCGTGACGCGGACGCGCGCCGTGCACGCGCACGATAGGTGCACGCGCGCGCACGCGCGGCGCGCACACACGCGAAATTGGAGCGCGAGCAACAGGGACTCGTCGGAGCCCACAGGTAGGTCCCTGACATTGCCCCCCCCCAAGGGGCAGCCTCCGGATGCCAAATTGGATTCTTTTTTCAGGGTGAGCGGAAAAAAAATTGTGAATCAGTCTCTGTGCATGGATGTTGTTTTCGGGTTCCCAGGAATTGTCTTCTGGGCCATACCCTTTCCATTTTACTAAAAATTGAGTTTGCCCTTGCCGCTTCCTACAGTCGAGGATGGCCTCCACAACGTATTCCTCGCACCCATCAACAAAAACAGGTTCTGGGGGACTGGTCCCTCTATCAGGAAAGGGATCCAGAACTGCAGGTTTCAACAATGACACATGGAATACTGGATGAATTTTCAAAGAATCAAGTAAGGATAGTTCATACGATACCTCATTGATCTTCCTTCGTACTGGAAAAGGTCCTATGAACTTTGGTCCCAACTTCTTTGAAGGACAGGCCAACTTGAGGTTGGTTGTAGATAGCAATACCTGGTCACCTGGCTGAAGATTCAATTCGCCTCTCTTCTTCCGGTCAAAGAACTTTTTACTGGCAGCTTGAGCTTTAGTCACCGCTTCCCGTAATACCTGGTTGTTGTGGCTGAGGAACTCCATCGTACTCTGCACTGCCGGGACTGGGGATTCTGAAAAAAGGTCAGGTAAAAAGGTTAGATCAAAACCATAATTGGCAAAGAAAGGGGATTGCCCGGTAGCTGAGTGGTTGGCGTTATTGTACGCGAACTCCGCTAAAGGTAGCAGGGAAACCCAATCGTCCTGGGAGAAGGACGTAAAGCACCTAATGTACTGTTCAAGAGTCTGGTTGGTCCTCTCTGTTTGCCCATTGGTTTGGGGATGATAAGCTGAGGAAAAGGAGAGTTTAATCTTCAAGGTTTCACATAGGGATCTCCAGAAGCGGGACGTGAACTGAACCCCCCTGTCAGACACGATGTCGGAGGGAATTCCGTGTAGCCGAACAATCTCCTTGATGAAGATTCGAGGGTTTTCCGAACCCCAAAGTGTCCCGCCAACGGGTGGTCGTGAAGGAGTTTCAGGACTTCCACACGGCTTGTTTCTGGAACGAAAATTTGGCTGCCTCTCCAAAACAGTCCATCCCTAGATGTTAAAGTGATGCTGGAAGGTTTGGAGGCGTCTGTGGATGCTTCTCTAATTTCGGAGAGTAGACCAGACTGGAGAAGTAGGAAGTTACCTGCTGGTAAAATAGTGTCAGGAACCGGTATATCCTTGGGGTTATCATGCATCCGGGATAGTGCGTCTGGTTTGACGTTCTTTGAACCTGGCCGGTAGACGATGTGAAAACAGAAACGTGAGAAAAACAGCGCCCAGCGGGCTTGACGGGGCTTCAACCTTTTAGCAGATCTTAGGTACTCAAGATTCTTGTGATCGGTATAAATTAATACTGGATGGGCTGCGCCTTCTAACAGATACCTCCATTCCTCCAATGCGGTCTTGATGGCAAGTAACTCACGATCTCCGACATCATAATTTCTTTCCGCAGGAGAAAGTTTCCGGGAAAAGAATCCGATGGGATGCATTAGGTCTTTATTCCCCTGGCGTTGGGAGACAACAGCTCCCACTGCGACTTCAGATGCGTCAACCTCGAGGATATAGGGTAGTGCAGGATCAGGGTGACTGAGGATCGGGGCTGACGTGAAAAGCTTTTTGAGACGGTCAAAGGCCTTTTGAGCTTCTGGGTTCCAGTGAAAACGTAGGTTTTGTCTGGTCAATTGTGTGATGGGGGAAATTATTGCAGAAAACCCCCTGATAAATCTTCTATAGAAGTTTGCAAAACCTACGAAGCGTTGTACCCCCTTCTTGTCCAGGGGTACTAGCCAGTCGAGGATAGCAGACACCTTCTGAGGGTCCATCTTAATTCCGGTGGGAGAGATTACCAGGCCCAGAAACTGGATGGTCTGACGTTCAAATTCGCATTTCTCTACCTTGGCGTATAATCTGTGTAGTCGGAGCCGGTGGAGGACTTTACGAACATGCTCTCGGTGTCTGTCTAATGATCTGGAAAAGACTAAGATATCATCAAGATAGACAATTACAAAGATGTCCAGAAAGTCTCTGAGTACGTCATTAATAAAATGCTGAAAGGTGGCGGGCGCATTACACAGTCCGAAGGGCATGACTAGGTATTCGTAATGACCGAATCGGGTACGAAAAGCTGTTTTCCATTCGTGCCCCTCCCGAATACGGACCAGGTTGTAGGCCCCTCTCAGGTCTAACTTGGTGAAGACGGTAGCCGACCTCAGTTTTTGAAAGAGCTCGGGTACCAGGGGTAGCGGGTACCGGTTTTTCACTGTGATATTATTTAGTTCCCGGTAATCCACACACGGACGGAGGGACTGATCCTTCTTGGTAACGAAAAATATTCCAGCGCCTGCTGGGGAGGTAGAAGGCCGGATGAACCCCTTGTGTAAGTTTTCATCTATATATATTTTTAGGGCCTCCTGCTCCTTTTCTGATAACGGAAAGATACGCCCAAAAGGAATTTCGGCCCCTGGGAGGAGCTCGATCGGGCAGTCATAGGGGCGATGGGGCGGAAGGGAGTCGGCCCCCCGTTTACTAAAAACGTCCAGGAAGTCATGATAGGGTTCAGGAATGCACTGAAGCAGGCTTGGGTCAGAGTCCATACATAGTAAGGTGGGAGGTGAACTGGTGGGCCCGGGTAGACAGTATTGTTGGCAGTAAGGGGACTGAAAAGACACCTCTCCAGATGCCCAATTAATCAGAGGGTTGTGAGCCTGAAGCCAGGGTAGGCCGAGGATTACCGGAAACAGAGGAGAAGAAATCACATCTAGGACCAACAGTTCCTTGTGCTGAGGAGCGATTAAAGCAGGTAGAGGTAGAGTCTCTTGGGTTACCTGTCCAGAACTGATGCGGGAGCCGTCGGCCAGAAAAACAGAGAGTCCATGGGTCTTTCTTCGTAAGGGAATGTTGTGCAGGTTGACAAAAGCGGTATCGATGAAGCAGCTGCATGCGCCAGAGTCAAGGATGGCGTTGACCGGAATAGTCCTTCCCTGGCACTGTAACGAGAAAGGTAGAGCAAGGTGGGTTGCATTGCCTGACAGGGCTGAGAAGTTGACAGGAGCTGAGATGAGGCACTTACGTGTCTTAACAGGACAGTTGCGAACGTAGTGGCCAGTCCCGCCGCAGTACATGCAAAGGTTGAGTTGGCGACGGCGTGCCCGCTCTTCAGGTGGTAGTGTTGGCCGCATGAGGCCAAGTTGCATGGGTTCAGATGAGTCCTGGTTGGTGCTGGGGGAGTCTGGGTGGGTAGGAGGCAGGTAGCGAGAAGCCGGCATAGGTACCTTTGCAGTCATCCAGGTGGGACGGTTCGGTTGAGAAGATCGCTCAGCCTGGCGTTCACGAAGCCGGCGGTCGATCTGGATAGCTGTGGTAATTAGATCCTCGAGGGTCTCGGGCACCCCCACTCGAGCGAGTTCGTCCTTCAGACTTTCAGAAAGGCCCAAGCGAAACTGGTGCCGCAGAGCTGCATCGTTCCATTGAGTGTCCGCGCTCCAGCGCCTAAAGTCCGTGACATAGTCCTCAGCCGCTCTGCGGCCTTGCTGGAGCGTGAGTAGGGCAGACTCTGCGGTAGCGGCTCATTGAGGGTCATCATATAGCAGAGCCATGGCCTCAAGAAAAGCGAACAGGGTCCGCGTCTGGTCACCATTCTCCTCGAGCAGCCGGTGGGCCCAGGTCTGAGGGTCCCCTTGTAGTAGGGAGATTACGAATCCCACTTTGGTGACCTCCAAGGAAAATGTCCGGGGTTGCAGGGCGAAGTAGAGCTCACAGGCGCTACGGAAGGCTCGAAATTTGGTGCGGTCGCCAGCGAATCGCTCTGGCACTGGAACTCTTGGTTCAGGTGGGAGCATTACCACCGAAGGAGCAGAAACAGCTGATGCGGATCTGGAGGTTGAAGGAGCAGCTGGATCACTGGGGGCAGCCAGGCTGTGTACCTGTCCTTCTAATCTAACGTAGCCATCCTGTAGGTTCTTTACTGCTTCTGTGAGAGACGCCAGGTGTTTGCAGATTTCGTCTATGGCAGGGGCTATTCCCGCAGGCTCTGACATGGCTGTCTGATACTGTTACGTACCTCGTGGATAGAGCCTTGTATGCAGGAAAGAGCCCCTCTTACCGCCCGGGTTCAGGGACTGCTGGAGTGGGGACAGCAAGTCCGGGAGCACGGTGGGGTAAGAGTGCTTGGAATGACAGCAGACCGGTCGGGATGGAAATCTTGCGGACAGGCAGCGTAGGAGACAGCGTCTCTGGAGGGCCACCGGAACCGGATAGCGGGAACTGGTGGACGAGCCTGGTCAGATGCAAGACAGGAACGGGTATGCAGTCAACAAGGGTCAGATGGGCGGATCACCCGAAAGTCACTCTGTAGCGGAGGTAGCGTTGTCAAAGTTCAAGCATAGGTCTGATAACGATGGGCAGCAGAGTAGAGCGGAGTCGGATCAAGCCAGGGGTCGGTAACGGTATTCAGGGAGTCAGACGGAGCCGGGTCAGGTATCGGGTAGAGCAGGTATCAGGTTTCAACAGGTATCAGGTAAGCAGGTATCAGGTTTCAACAGACATCAGGTTTCAGGGTTTTTAGGACACAAAGCTGTAGATCAGACAGCAAGGTGTCACTGCTGCTACTGATCTTTTAAAGGGGAAGAGAGGCTAGTGCGCATGCGCGCGCTCCCGTGACGCAGACGCGCGCCGTGCACGCGCGCGCACGATAGGTGCACGCGCGCGCACGCGCGGCGCGCACACACGCGAAATTGGAGCGCGAGCAACAGGGACTCGTCGGAGCCCACAGGTAGGTCCCTGACAGCCTCTGACCGAGACAGAAGTACAGTTAAATCACACTTGTTAATAATAATAATAATAATAATAATAAAAGTAAAAAGATAAACAGAGTAAGCGTAGTCAAAACATAGCCAGAGTTCAAGAACTGGATTGGATAGTCAGCCAAGCCAAATGTCAGAGCCAGAGATAAACATAGTAGAACAGAAAGCAGGATCTGGAGCCAGAAGGAAGGTCAGCCAAGCAAGTCTTCAACAGGAATGCAGAAGATAGTTTCTGTGATGTTGACCAAGGTAAGGCAGAGATCAACTGAGCTGGACAGCTTAAGTAGGCAGGACTGACAAGCAGATCATCAATGGGTGAGTCACTGTGGAGAGATAGGAGCTGGCATTTAGACAACAGCTGAGCGGCCAGCTCAGAGAAGGAAGGGCTGAGCCCAGCCCTGACAGCCTCATACACACGATCGGACTTCCATTGGACAAATCCGTGGATTTTTGTCCAATGGGCGCTGTCCGTGAACTTGGTAGAACATTTTCAGCCTACATACAAGAAACATGTTTTTTCAGCTCTTTAGCGCTACCCTTTGGGTAACTTCTGCCAATGTTGTCTCACGGTCAGCATTGATTTGGGAGCATGCATGTTTCCACTTTGGATTTTAGTCAGAACGATTTGTGTACACACGATCGGATAATCCGACGGAACACATTTGTTGTCGGACAATTTGAGAGCATGACCACCCAACATTTGTTGTCGGAAATTCCCAAAACTATTGTCCGATGGAGCATGCAGACGGTCAGATTATCCGACAAAGCACGTCCATCGCACAATTGTTGTCGGAATATCCGATCGTGTGTATGGGCCTTAAGAGTTTAGCTTGCTAGTATTAAAGTTTAATATACGTATCAATGTTACTAGGAGTGAGGCGACAGTTTACTGGGCTGTTGGAGTCCAATACAAGCTCAGTGGTACTTTCTCAGAAATTCTACACAATCAAAGATAGATAAGAGTTCTGAAGTAATGAGGAACTATTGTCCACAGTGTACATTGTTAAGAGTTACAGAACGTGGGCCACGGTTTACAAGGAGTTAATCATGTCAAGTGTCGCTTTTAGGCTGGAGTGCTGCCTTAATACCAGCCTTGCATTACATGGTAGCCTCAGCCCACCTCCGGGGGGGGGGGGGGGGCTAGGTTACTTTAAATCTGTGCAATCATTTTAGCTTTCAAAATCTGCTTGACATTGCAATATAGTTGATGTGTGTATGCACAATGTTCTAGCTTCTGGAATCATACTGACTGCTGTAATGCAATTTTTGCCTCCAGGGCCCCATACATATCTGAGCGATTTAAAGTGCATTTCCAGAAGCACTTCAATATTTCATTTTATTCTATGGGGCTCCTGTTAGGATCTAAATGATGTACTGTCACTTGTTGTGCCAAAGGAGTACAAGAGCTTCTTCGGAGAAGGACAATTTTTCCCATTAGCGCATTAGAAAATACACATAACACACAGTTTTCGCACCCAACAACCTGCTGTTAATTGGCCTAAACAAAACCACTTATGCTGGAAAATGTGAATAATAAAGAATAAAAAATAATAATATATACAGAAAATGCAGAGAAGGGCAACCAAACTGATAAGAGGCATGGAGGAGCTCAGCTATGAGGAAAGATTAGAGGAACTGAATGTATTCACTCTTGAGAAGAGGAGATAAGGGGGGATATGATCCACATGTACAAATATATAAGGGGTCCATATAGTGAACTTGGTGTTGAGTTATTTACTTTAAGGTCAACACAAAGGACAGGGGGGCACTCTTTACATCTAGAGCAGGGGTCTCCAAACTTTCTAAACAAAGGGCCAGATTATTGTCCTTCAGACATTAGGGGGGCCAGACTGTGGTCCCCCAAGAGTAGCAAATGCCCAGAGTCTGTGGGAGTGAACAATGCTTCTGACTTTGTGCCCATTGGGATAAAAAAAAAAAAAAAAAGACAGGAGGTCAGTAGGAGTGGGAATAGTGCCCTGTCACCTGAATTGGAGGCATAGTGGTGCCCTGTTACTGGTATCAGTGGAAGAGTTAGTTCCCCCAATGCTGGCATCAGTGGTTGGAGGGATAGTTCCCCCAATGCTGGCATCAGTGGTGGGAGGGATAGTTCCCCCAATGCTGGCATCAGTGGTAGGGGGGGATAGTTCCCCCAATGCTGGCATCAGTGGTAGGGGGGGTATTTCCCCCAATGCTGGCATCAGTGGTAGGGGGGATAGTTCCCCCAATGCTGGCATCAGTGGTAGGGGGGATAGTTCCCCCAATGCTGGCATCAGTGGTAGGGGGGATAGTTCCCCATTGCTGGCATCAGTGGTAGGGGGGATAGTTCCCCATTGCTGGCATCAGTGGTAGGGGGGGGGGGATAGTGCCCCATTGCTGGTATCAGTGGTGGGGGGATAGTTCCCCATTGCTGGTATCAGTGGTGAGGGGATAGTTCCTCATTGCTGGTATTAGTGGTGGGGGGATAGTTCCCCATTGCTGGTATTAGTGGTGGGGGGATAGTTCCCCATTGCTGGTATCAGTGGTGGGGGGATAGTTCCCCATTGCTGGTATCAGTGGTGGGGGGATAGTTCCCCATTGCTGGTATCAGTGGTGGGGGGATAGTTCACCATTGCTGGTATCAGTGGTGGGGGGATAGTTCACCATTGCTGGTATTAGTGGTGGGGGGATAGTTCCCTATTGCTGGTATCAGTGGTGGGGGGATAGTTCCCCATTGCTGGTATCAGTGGTGAGGGGGATAGTTCCCCCATTGCTGGTATCAGTAGTGAGGGGGATAGTTCCCCATTGCTGGCATCAGTGGAAGGAATGGTGCTCTGAGGGCCTGATAAAGACAAGTAAAGGCTGCATTTAGCCCACGGCCTCAGTTTGGAGACCCTTGATCTAGAGGAAAAAAAAATGATTTTCCAAATACAGAAAGGTTTCTTTACAGTGAAGCCTCGTACACATGCACAGTTTTCTTGGCAAGAACCAGCAAGAAAACTGCTGGCAGAGCTTTGTTGCTGAGTAAACCATTCCCTGACAAGATTCTGGCCTGTGTGTACAGGGCTAAAGAGCTGTGAAAATGTGGAATAGACTCCCTCCAGAGGTGGTTCTGGCCAGCTCAGTAGATTGCTTTAACCACTTGGAAACGGCACGCCGTCAAATGACGGCGGGCGGAATAGCCTATTGTTCTGACAGGACGTCATATGGTGGCAAGCGACGGGATCCAACCTTACAGCCGATAAGCGCAATTCGTGCAATGTGAACTACCGATGTAAATGGAGACAAATTATTCTACGCTAAAGCGGCAGACATTAAAGGAACTCCTAGATGCCAGGGGTAAGGTAGCCAGCAACAAATCCAAAGCTGTACTAACTGTTGAGCTGATGGAGGGAGACAGAGCCCACAGCGCTACACCACCAGCAGCCATGGAAGAAACCCTCTACCAGAGAGAAATGAGGACCAGGCTGGAATTTTTGCCACAGCCTATATCAGATGCCATGCTGCACATGGTAATGGCGAATGTGCAGGAGTACGTGATGGCACACAGTCCACAGTATACACAGTCTCGAGCAGAATCCACTACTGGGTCACTCTACAACCAGGTAAAACCCAAAATTCCCTATCATGCCTTTAAAATGTTTTGCGAGGAGAAGGATGAGATTGATGGGTATTTACAGGATTTTGAGAGACTGTGTGATTTACATGAATTGGAACGGACGGTATGGGTCCCATTGCTAGCAGGCAAGCTGGCCGGTCGGGCAGCAGAAGCATATCGCGCTGTACCCAGTGAGGACAGCAAGGATTATGATAAAGTGAAGCGAGCGATATTAGAGAGATACGCCATTACTCCAGAGGCATACCGGCACAAGTTTAGAAACCTGCACAAACCAGAGAAAGATTCACATGCTGAATGGGCACACAAGCTGGACCAAGCTTCCCAAGGGTGGAATCCCTTGACAAGCCAGCCAAGCCACTACTATGGAGGAATTGCGACAGTTAATGCTGTTGGAGCAATTCTTCAACGGTTTGTCCCCAGAGGCACAAGAATGGGTGCGAGACAGGAAAACTCTCACCCTAACCGAAGCGGCTCGATTAGCGGATCAGCATTTTGATGCGAGAAGACATCATCGGCCCCTAACCAAGAGTTATCCTCGACCCGTGGGACCACCCAGTACTCTACCACCCCCCGCTCTCACAGCCTCCCCTTTTCGTCAATCCCAAGGGACTTTACTACCACCCTCTAGATATAACGGACGTGCCAACATCCAATGCCACACCTGCAAAAAGTGGGGACATATGGCACGCGAGTGCACCCAAAACCGGGGAAGACCCGCCTGGAACCAAGGCCGACCGAACCCGGCACCAAGGGCTGCTGCCTGTCATTATCAATGGGAGCCGGCCACTCAAGAGATGTTGAGCATTCCAGCGGAAGAACCCCTGGGAATCTTGCATGAGGTGATGACAGTCCGAGCCACGGATCATCGACAGCCAGTGACCTTGGAGGGGAAAGAAGTACAGGGGCTTCGGGATTCAGGAGCTACTTTAACCTTGATAGCACCCCATTTGGTCCCTGACTCCACACACACTGACGGATCTGTGGCAGTATGAGTGGCAGGGGGAGCAGTGTACCGATTACCCACTGCCAAAGTACATTTGGATTGGGGTGTGGGAGGGGGGACGGTAGAAGTGGGCCTCATGCAAAATTTACCAGCAGATGTTGCGCTGGGAAATGATTTGGGCCAGATGACCTCTGCTTTGGTACCCCAGGCCCCATACCAGGAAGCCCATCCAGGGACCACACGGCAACAGGCTCGCACCACGGTTCCACCGACACACTCTGAGGCTCCGGTAAGAGACCATGACCCCCACACGACACGTATATCCTGGGATACCCTGACTAAGTTTGAGGCCGAGGTGAGGTCAGACCCCACGCTACAGGTATACAGGGACATGGTACACGCTGACCAGGCTGGGCTAGAGGGGGAGCAGTACACCTGGGAGAAAGGGCTACTTTACCGCATTGCTGAAAGAGGAGTGGGAGGGTCGGCCACAGTAACGACTAAACAGTTAGTGGTTCCCCAGAAGTATAGGCAAGAACTGATTCGGAATGCCCATGACATTCCCCTGTCTGGGCATCTGGAGATGACACGTACCCGATACAGGTTGACTCTCAGAGCTGTGTTTCGTCCGGTTACTGGGGGGGGGGGATTTGGGACATTGCCTTACTTTTCAACGCTGACTGTGGATTTACCCTGGTTACTAGCGGAGATCGTGGAGTTTAATATTGTACTCCGCTACAGGGGGCGCTTGCCCGCGATTGCCCAGTAACTGAGCAGGAGTAAACACAGAGATCCACGTCCTGTCAGGGAGAGGAGACTGATGCTCTGTCCCTTGTACATAGGGACACAGATCGGTCACCTCCCCAAGTCACCCCCTCCCCCTACAGTTAGAACACTTACTAGGCTACACATTTAACCCCTTCCCCGCCCCCTAGTGGTTAACCCCTTCCCTGCCAGTCACATTTATACAGTAATCAATGCATATTTATAGCACTAATCGCTCTATAAATGTGAATGGTCCCAAAAATGTGTCAAAAGTGTCCGATGTGTCCGCTATAATGTTGCAGCCCCGAAAAAATAAAAATAAATAATCGCAGATCGCCGCCATTTGTAGGCAATATAACTTTTGCGCAAACCAGTCACTATACGGTTATTGCGATTTTTTATTTTTTTTACCAAAAATATGTAGAAGAATATATATCGGCCTAGACTGAGATAAAAAAAAAAAAATATATATATATATATATATATATATATATATATATATATATTTAAATTGTGAGATTTATTATAGCAAAAGTGTTTTTTTTTCAAAATGTATGTTTTTTTTTTTTTGTTTATAGCCCAAAAAATTAAAACCGCACAGGCGATCAAATAGAAAGAAATCTCTATTTGTGGGGGAAAAAAAGGACGTCAATTTTGTTTGGGAGCCACGTCGTACGACCGCGCAATTGTCAGTTAAAGCGTTGCAGTGCCGGAAGCTAAAATTTCATCTGGGCAGGAAGGGGGTGTATATGTGCACAGTAGGCTAGTGGTTAAGAAAGGCCTGGACTCTTTTTATAAATGTACATAATATACAGTTGTGTTCAAAATTATTCAACCCCCACTGAAATTGATTGTTTTGGCCAGTTTGACATTGATTTTGATCATTCAGTCATCCTGCTTACAATTAATTTAAAGAGGCACGTGTAGGTCAGACAAATATAACATAACAGTTATAATAAAATAACCACAAATATCTTTTCTGTGCTCACATCATTATCAGTTTTATTCAACCCCCAAGTGACATTCAATCTTAGTACTTACAGTTGTATTCAAAATTATTCAACCCCCCAATGTTGTAAAGGGTTTTAGGGAATTCAGTGAACATTTGTAATTGTATTCAGAATGAAATCCTACAAGGAGTTCTTAAAGAACCATATGCAACTAAAATGACATCAATTGGTTTTGTAATACAGTAGTAAATGTTTCTTTTGTGAATTCTTCATTTACACAATTATTCAACCCCTTAAAGACTACCACTCTGAAGAACAGAGGTTCATTGAAGTGTTTTCAATCAGGTATTGAAAACACCTGTGGATGTCAGGGAGCAGCAATAAAGCCTAATAAGCACCAATTGGGCAGCTTTAAAATGACTGTGATACTCGGCTCCTTCTAGACCAGGGGTCTCAAACTGGCGGCCCTCCAGATGTTGGGAAACTACAAGTCCCATCATGCCTCTGCCCGTGGGAGTCATGCTTGTAACTGTCAGCCTTGCAATGCCTCATGGGACTTGTAGTTTCGCAACAGCGGGAGGGCCGCCAGTTCGAGACCCCTGTTCTAGACATTTACTGGTGTGGTTACAAACATTGTGAAGTCAAGAGAATGGTCCAGGAAGACAAGAGACGAGGTGATTACTCTTAACAGGAAGGGCAATGGCTATAAGAAGATTGCAAAGATGTCAAACATACCAAGAGACACCATAGGAAGCATCATTTGCAAATTCAAGGCAAAGGGCACTGTTGAAACGCTACCTGGTCGTGGCAGAAAGAAGATGCTGACTTCGACTGCTGTCCGCTACCTGAAGCGTAGAGTGGAGAAAAGTCCCCGTGTGACTGCTGAGGAACTGAAAAAGATTTGTCAGATGTGGGTACTGAAGTTTCTGCTCAGACAATACGGCGCACACTGTGTAATGAAGGCCTCCATGCCAGAACTCCCAGGAGCACCCCCTTGCTGTCTCCAAAGAATAAGAAGAGTCGACTGCAGTATGCCAAAAGTCATGTGGACAAACCACAGAAGTTTCAGGATTGTGTTCTGTGGACTGATGAAACAAAATTAGAACTGCTTGGGCCCATGGATCAACGCTATGTTTGGAGGAGGAAGAACAAGGCCTATGAAGATAAGAACACCTTGCCTACTGTGAAGCATGGCGGGGGGTCAATCATGCTTTTGGGCTGTTTTGCTTCTGCAGGTACAGGGAAGCTTCAGCGTGTGCAAGGTACCATGAATTCTCTTCAGTACCAGGAGATAGTGGATAACAATGTGATGCAGTCTGTCACAAACCTGAGGCTTGGGAGACGTTGGACCTTTCAAAAGGACAATGATCCCAAGCATACCTCCAAGTCCACTAGAGCATGGTTGCAGATTAAAGGCTGGAACATTTTGGAGTGGCCATCGCAGTCACCAGACTTTATACCGATTGAGAACCTCTGGTGGAACTTAAAGAAAGCAGTTGCAGTGCGCAAGCCTAAAAATGTGACTGAACTGGAGGCTTTTGCCCATGACGAATGGGCGAAGATACCCGTAGATCGCTGCAAGACACTTGTGTCAAGCTATGCTTCACGTTTAAAAGCTGTTATAACTGTAAAAGGATGTTGTACTAAGTACTAAGATTGAATGTCACTTGGGGGTTGAATAAAACTGATAATGATGTGAGCACAGAAAAGATATTTGTGGTTATTTCATTATAACTGTTATGTTATTTTTGTCTGACCTACACGTGCCTCTTTAAATTAATTGTAAGCAGGATGACTGAATGATCAAAATCAATGTCAAACTGGCCAAAACAATCAATTTCAGTGGGGGTTGAATAATTTTGAACACAACTGTATTTGCAATCTTCTTATAGCCATTGCCCTTCCTGTGAATAGTAATCACCTCTTCTCTTGTCTTCCTGGACCATTCTCTTGACTTCACAATGTTTGTAACCACACCAGTAAATGTCTAGAAGGAGCCGAGTATCACAGTCAGGGGCGTTGCTAGGTGCAAAAAAGACCCGGGGCTTCAGCCCGAATCCAAGCCGGCACCTGGGGGGGTTGAGTGCAGATGACCTTCCTGACACATACCCAGACCTACGTGAATGTGTGTATGTGTCAGTACACCCTAACATAACCTGCATACACCAACACTGACCTGTCCTGACTACACTGACCTGACCTACATACACAATCACTGACCTGACCGATTCCTATACTGGCCACTACACTAACCTCTACATGGACCTACATGATTCTTAGACTGACCATTACACTTACCTACCTGTCCACTGTAGTGACCTACCTGATTCCTACATTGGTCGCTACACACTGACCACTAACCTATCCTACACTGACCACCTGGGCTGGTGCAAGGATTTTTGCCGCCTTCCCCCCGGCTGCGCCCTGACTCCACTTTACCGTGCAACACATGTGACCTTAATTTAAGAAGATAATAAAATAAATTATGAGAAAGTGTATGAGAAAGCAGCTGGCACTTAAGTTGAATGAATGAATGAATGACTTGTATAGCGCTACACATGCGAACTGAATCACCTCTGGACGCTTTTTTTTTTTTTCAGTACAAAAAAAAAAAAAAAAACTTAGGATAGATATGGAAAGAATACAGCGCTATGGGGTTAAAACCATGCGTGTAATAAATGTTAAACCTTGAAATGTAAATATGTGAAAAATAAATATATTAAAAAATTGTTAAAAAGAAGGTGTAAGGTCAGTGGGTCAGTGTATGTGTCAGGGGGTCAGATAGGTCACGTGTTGAAAAAAATGGAAAGAGTATAGCGCTATGTGGTTAAAATTATGTGTGAAATAAATGTTAATCCTTGAAATGTAAACAAATTAAATGTGAAAAGTTAATAATAATAAAAAAAAACGAATGCAGAGTCCAAAAAACACATGTCCGTAAAGAGTTAATTCCAAAAAAAATTGAACACGTGACCTGACACACCTCCCTAACACCTACACTGACCTACTAGACAGACCCACCAGACTCCTAGAGTAGGAGTCCTACTTGCTGAACTACTCACCCCCCCCTCCTCCCCCCTCCACACAGCTCGGTACAAATCCATACTCCTCCTTACCTCTCTCTGCTCTCTGCGCCAGCCCAGGACTCTCCTCATGACCTCAGCGCTATGCAGAATTAGTCCCGACTCCCCGCCAGCTCCATCCATCCATGTGTAACACGCTGCACCGGCTCCGCTCCACCTCCATGTGTCACACGGACACACGCTGCACCTCCGCTACATGCTCCCATCTCCACCCGAGCCTCACCCCTCCGAGTCCGCTAGACACACACCCGTGAGCAGAGCCAGGTGGTGAGGAAGACGGTGGCTCACACAGTGCTTCTCTCCGGCCGCCATGTGTCTCCCGGCGCACTGTGATTGGGCTATGGCAGACAGTCATGTGCGGGGGCGGGACATCTAGAGCGATCGCACACAGGCCAGCTCCACACCACACATGACCCCCATACGCCCAATCACAGGGCGCCGGACAGTAAACATGGTAAAAATTAGGAGGAGGCAGGCGCTTGTAAAAAAAATGGTCCCTGCTCGGCGGGATTCGGGGCTATTCATGAAATCGTTAATGGCCGAGACTCAGGGCTTTTCATCCACCCATTCGGGGCTCCAGCCTCCTCAGCCCACCCCTAACAACGCCTCTGATCACAGTCATTTTAAAGCTGCCTAATTGGTTCTTATTAGGCTTTATTGCTGCTCCCTGACATCCACAGGTGTTTTCAATACCTGATTGAAAACACTTCAATGAACCTCTGTTCTTCAGAGTGGTAGTCTTTAAGGGGTTGAATAATTGTGTAAATGAAGAATTCACAAAAGAAACATTTACTACTGTATTACAAAACCAATTGATGTCATTTTAGCTGCATATGGTTCTTTAAGAAGTCTTTGTAGGATTTCATTCTGAATACAATTACAAATGTACACTAAATTCCCTAAAACCCTTTACAACATTGGGGGGTTGAATAATTTTGAATACAACTGTAACTGGGTAATGACATTTATAGGTAAAGTTGATCCAGGGAAATCCGATTCCCTCTCGGGGGATCAGGAAGGTATTTTTCCCCTACTGTTGCAAATTGGATCATGCTTTGCTGGGGGGTTTTCGCCTTCCTCTGGATCAACTGTGGGTGTAGAATTGGTATATGGGATTGTATGATATTATTTAAATTTGTGTTTGTTTTTATGTAACTATGTGTGTACAAACGTGCATAAAATATGCGCACAAAACAAATAAAGAAGACAACGCTCAACTGTGAACCTAGCAGACTCAACATTTATCTGACAGTCCAAATATATTTAGAGCTCAGAGAAAGGTAATACGACTATTTATCACCGGGGTAGAAGCTAAAAACAGAGATGTCATTGTGATAGTATACACGACCACGTATTGCATTTCACACTTCTCCCGAGTGTATGACAGACACGGAAACACCGGCAAGTCATTGACACTAGCTGCGGACTACATTACATATAGAGATACTGCATGCCGCACAGAAAGAGCTGTGCTAATTATTTGAAAAGTATTTATAACACCCTTTGGAGCGCAATCTACAAGTTAAAGTAAACATATTTTTTTCCAGTTTTTTGGAGTGGAAAGGATTTATAAATCCACATCTGTGCCCCCCATTAGGGAAATTAACCCTCTCGATTTGTCAGGTTTACCATTATCATCGAAAATTAAGGAAAATCCCACATTTTGGTTTTCCCTAGAGGAGAATTCCTCCAATGTGGACACTAGTTCTGGTCACCTTGATCTCTACCACCAGGCCTATCGCTACAGGACAGGCAAAACAAACAATTGCTTGGGGCCCCCGAGCTGGCCTTGGGCCCCCAACTTCCCCTTCGCCGGGTTTTAGCATGGCCGAGCTCCTCTTCCTGTCTCCTGGAGTCCTGTCAGTCTGGCACGGTACAGGAGATTCAGTTTCCTGCTCCTGGCCGGACTGACAGGAAGGGCACACTGAGTGCTCACTTCCTTTCAGTGCGGACGGGGAACACAGGAAACTGAATCTCCTGTACCGCACGGTACCCAGCATGGACACTATCTGATAGGGGACTGCGGACTCATAATGATACAACACTGGACTGACAGGAGGAAGAGGAGCTCGGCCACGCTACAGCTACAGGGAAGAAGGGGAGGTGAAAATAGGAAAAACATAGGGACTGGGGGGGGGGGGTGGGAGTAAGAACATGGGTGTAAAAAATTTGTGAAGCACTAACGTAGGCTTTTCATGCGGGGGGGGGGGGGGGAGTAAGAACATGGGTGTAAAAAATGAGTGAAGCACTAACGTAGGCTTTGCGTGCTTGGGGCCCCCAAATTCCATCAAACGGCCCTGACTACCACTACACTTCCATCAGCTCATTCCACACAATGAAAGAAAGAAAGTTACCGCTCCAGGTGGATTGTGTTAGGATGATCAGTATGGTCTCAGGAGATCAAGGGTGCTGGCAATGCACAAGGCAACAAATGGAAAAAGAAAATATGGACAGCCTCACTCCAAAAAGGAAAAATGCACTACAAGTCACAGCACACAACACGGGAGTAAAACAGCTGATGCATTTTGCACTATAAATTAGTGCTTAATCATAGCTGACCACGCCATGTCAGCTATGATTAAGCACTGATTTATAGTGTGAAATGCATCAGCTGTTTTACTCCCGTGTTGTGTGCTGTGACATGTAGTGCATTTTTCCTTTTTAAAATAAAGACAACCATCAAGGTTTTTTGGAGTGCAGCTGTCCATGTTTTCTTTTTCCATTTGTTAGCTCATTCCACACAGTCACAACCTTTTGTCCCACCCTATTAGACTGTAAACTCTTCTGAACAGGGCCCTCTAAATCCTCTTGTATTTTATTAAATTGTAACTGTATAGTCTCCCTTTTGTAACGTGCTGCATAAACTGTTGGCACTACACAAATACTGTCCCACGGTCCGGTAGGCGCATTTTGAGACAGACGTCTCTCTCTCTTATATTTTAGGCAGAATTTGTTTTTTTTCATTTCAAGTGCCATGTAAAAAAACACGCTCCTAATGAAGATGTTTACACTGCAAAATGCGTAGACCCACCTGTAATTAAAGAGTTTGGAACATCAACCAGGTTTGAGGCTTGTCTCTCTGATGTTTGGCGTATTGTAAGTGGGATACTTTGTGGCATTTGCGTAGTAATGACTTTCTTCTGGCAACTCGACCATGCAGCTCATCTTTCTACAAGTGCCTCATTATTGTGAATCTTGGAACAGCCACACTGCATGTTTTCAGAGAGTCCTGCATTTCACCTGAAGTTATTTGTGGGGTTTTCTTTGCATCCCAAACAAGTTTCCTGGCAGTTGTGGCTAAAATTTTAGTTGGTCTATCTGACCGTGGTTTGGTTTCAACAGAACCCCTCATTTTCCACTTTTTGATTAGAGTTTGAACACTGCTGATTGGCATTCTCAATTCATTGGATATCTTTTTGTATCCTTTTCCCATTTTATACAGTTCAACTACCTTTTCCCCGCAGATCCTTTGACAATTATTTTGCTTTCCCCATGACTCAGAATCCAGAAACATCAGTGCAGCACTGGATGAAAGATGCAAGGGTCTGTCAGGAGTCCAGAAACTCATTGACCCTTTTATACACACACTAATTACAAACAAACAGATCACAGGTGAGGATGGTTACCTTTAATAGCCATTTAAACCCCTTTTGTGTCAACTTGTGTGCATGATATCAGTACAAAATCACCAGGGTATGTAAACTTTTGATCAGGGTAATTTGGGTAGTTTCTGTTGTCATTATGATTCAAAAAGAGTAAACACAGTTGATTGATAATAAATGGCTTCAGCCAAACACTAACCATGAGTGAAAGAAAGGTGTTTGTATTATCATTTATATTCTCTGAAAAAATGGCCAAGAAATTCTGCCAAGGTATGTAAACTTATGAGCACAACTGTATCTGTATATTATTTATATATATATATATATATATATATATATATATATATATATATATATATAATTTATTTAAAATGTTTTTTTGTTTACGTAACTCGTCGGGACGTGGATCGCCCGTAAAGTACGCTACATAAACAACGAATGACGTCACGACGTGATTTCGCGCAATGCACGGCGGGAAATTTGCGAACGGAGCACGCACAGATCGATCGCCGCGGGAACGCGCCTAATTTAATTGTTTCACGCCCCCTACTCGCGCAGATGGATTGCAACGGGAGAAATACACTACGCCGCCGTCGTTTACCGTAGAAAATCTACCTGAATTCCACGTAGAGCCAGGTAAAAAACGGCGGCGTAGTGTATTTCTGATACGCTACGATAATCCATTTCTCTGTGAATCTGCCCCTCTGTCTTTGACCATTCTTTCCTTCTAGGTTATTTCATGAGGCTGTATTGTAGATTGTTGTTGATTTTCCTACCATAAAATCAAAGTTCAGACTAGCCTAGGATCAACCAGTTGCTAAAGGGGTTGTAAAGGTACATTTTTTTCCCCCTAAATATCTTCCTTTACCTTAGTGCAGTCCTCCTTCACTTACCTCATCCTTCCATTTTGCTTTTAAATGTCCTTATTTCTTCTGAGAAATCCTCACTTACTGTTCTTCTGTCTGTAACTCCACACAGTAATGGGAGGCTTTCTCCCTGGTGTGGAGTGTCGTGCTTGCCCCCTCCCTTGGACTACAGGAGTGTCAGGACACCCACTAACACACAGCTCCTTTCACTATCCGCAATGTAGAGAGCGTTCCGACTCTCCTGTAGCCCAAGGGAGGAGGAGAGCACAACACTCCACACCAGAGAGAAAGCCTCGCATTACGGTGTGTAGTTACAGACAGAACAGGAAGTGAGGATTGCATTTTGGATGCGGGTCCATTGAAGTCTATTACATGCAAAACGCTGCATTTTGCGGGAAAAAAATAAAGAAAAACAAGTAGTTTTTCAACCTGCGCAAGCAATTTCAATGCTTAAAGGGTCACTAAAGGAAAAAATGTTGCTGAAATGACTGTTTACAGGGTATAGGGACATACAAGTTAACCGATTCCTTTTAAAAATGATTAAACATAGATAAAAATCAATCATATAATGTGCCTCTAGTTTCACTTTAGTTTTTAAAATGATTTCATGTTTCTGTGAAGTAGAGAGACACACAGAACAAAAACAAACAAATCCAGGGCAGTGTTTTGTTTTTAAATTAATCTGATTGGTTCTGAGGAGTTTTAGACACAGCTTGGACCACAGTGAAAATCTGCCATGAGTTTTTTCATAAGGAGCCAGACAAGCAGAAAGTGTGGAGATCAGAGAAGTATTACAGCAACTTCAAAGCAAAAACTAACAATGAGAACATGAAAACAGCACTGCATTAAGGTACAGGAAGCTATTTAGCTTAAAAAAATAAAATAAAATTCCTTTAGTGATCCTTTAAACCAGGGGTGTCAAACTGGCGGCCCTCCAGCTGTTCCGAAACTACAAGTCCCATCATGCCTCTGCCTGTGGGAGTCATGCTTGTAACTGTTAGCCTTGCAATGCCTCATGGGACTTGTAGTTTTGCAACAGCTGGAGGGCCGCCAGTTTGACACCCCTGCTTTAAACTATGTTGTATATATTTCCCTGACACTACCTACCTCTTTTTTTTTTGTACATAATAAAATGTTGATTAAAATTGTTTTTGTATGCAAATATTTTTTTTCCTAAAAATGTTTTATAAACAGTTGCACAAACATTGTGTAACATAATTTTTTTTAACTACCATCTATTTATTCTATTTGGCCTCTACATTCAGAAAATATAAAATGTTCTGGGGGTTTAGGTAGTTTGATTATGGAAGAGCCCTGGGGCCATCATACATACATTTTTGAGTTTGAAAAAAATAAATAAAAATATTTACAGACATCACAAAAGGTTTTTTGATTTATTTTTTCAAACTCAGAATTCTGTAAAAAAAAAAAAAATTTGATAACCTACACTGGACACGTATGCACAAAAAAAAAACTGCTCTAGATAGGAGCTGGTTAAGTATGCAGAACACCGGGACCACAACACCGGGATTTGATAAAACAAAAAGCAAAAAAAAAAAATGTAAATTTTTTTTTAAAATAATAATAAAAAAAAAAAAAGGAAAAAAAAATTGGGAAAAAAAAAGTGATGCCAGAAGGTCATATTTCATTTTAAATTCTCGGGGAAAAAAATTAAACAAAGCGTCTGACTGGTTACCATCGGCCTCTTCTCACTTTTACCCCCTCAAGTTTATTTTGTTAAAAGCTCACGTAGTTACATATTTTTAATGGTAATAAACTGCACAGCACTGCAGAGGATTTTGATTCTTCAAACAAATAACACAAAGAAGTCTTTTCAAATGTCAGTGCAATGATCTTCGACCTCCAGCAGGTACTGTGGTGCCCTCTGCTGGCAGCACAGCTTCTAGTTCACAGCACAGAAATTACTAATCATATAGTCTTCCATCCCTTTTGTTGGACCTTATTTATTTTCCTGATCTTTGCGCTTTTAAAAAAAATATATATATTTTTTATTGCATGATATGTGTTTAATATATATTTTTTTAACCACTTCAATACCAGGCACTTGTGCACCTTCCTGCCCAAGCCAATTTTCAGCTTTCAGCTCCGACGCAATTTGAAGGATAATTACGGTCATGCGAACACTGTACCCAAACAAATTTGTTTATCATTTTGTTCCCACACATAGAGCTTTCTTTTGGTGGTATTTGATCACCTCTGCGATTTTTATGTTTTGTGCAACTAATAAACACATTTAACACATTTTTGTTTGTTATTTTTTTTTGTAAATAAATACATTTTCTTCAATGACGGGCACTGATAAGACAGCACCGATGGGCATCAATGAGGTTACACTGATAGGCACCGATTTGTGGCACTGATGGGTACATATGGATGGCACAGATGGGGCACTGATTACTGGTGGGTGGCATTGCTGGGCATCACTGTTTTTAATCACTGTACTATTCTGGTGCCCTTGTGGCACTGATTGGCATATTTTGGCACATGTGGATGGCAGGGGCGGACTGACAACTCATGGGGCTCCCGGGCAATAGAAGATTATGGGGCCCCCGGGCTTACAGATGGCCACCATTCCAGGTGGCAGTGCAGAAGTGGGGCAGCTAAAATCTCTGGATTTTCACATCAAAAGCATGTCAGTTTTGGACATATCAGGGACAGATGTAAAAAAAAAAAACACATACTGTCCCTGGTTTTACTGAGCCTGGCAACCCTGATGGGGCCCCCTAGTGGCATGGGGCCCTCAGGCAGTGCCCGAGTGACTCAATGGTCAGTCCGCCTCTGGTGGATGGCCATGGGGGATGTACCTGGCCATCCACATGTTGAAGGCTTCCCTGGTGGTCCTAGCGGCTTCCCTGGTGGTCCAGTGAGGGCATCCGAGGTGGGCTGTGCTGATGAACAATCAGCGCGACCCCTCCTGTCATGATAGCTGCCGATCGGCTCGCATCTTTTGGACACAAGTGAGGAAGAGCCAATCAACGTTTGATAGGACACGGCTGATCACATGGTAAAGAGCCTTCGTCGGTGTGTCAGACTGACTGAGTGCGCGGCGGCTGTTATCCTGCAGGGCATCAAAAGACGTCCAGTCCGGATAACAAAACCACTTCCCGGACGTCAATCTGCTATTGACCGGGCGGGAAGTGGTTAAGGAGCAAAAGGTGTATTAAGAATCTGTTGGAGATGTGTTGTTTGCACCTCAAACTGACAGCTGAAACACAAATTATCAGCGATTCCTCTGATGATCAACAGTGACTGTATAAGTAGGTGACCTAGGTCATCACATAGCAGGTTATTTATGAAGTCATCATGTAAAGCACAGGTGTCGAACACAAGGTCCGTGGGCCAACTCCGGCCCTCCAGACCATTTCATGTGGCCCTCGCACCTCTCCTGCAGCTGCAGGAGAGCTCCAGCCCTCCTCTGATCATACGCCAGACCCCTACTTTCAAGAAATGCATCTACTTCCCAGCAGCAGCATAATGAAAGGGGGGTGCACTGTGATGTAATGGAGGGTGGGGGACTCAACGTCTGATGGTGGGGTGGCTCTTGACATCTAATGTAAGGGGAGGGGATACGCTGGGCATCTAATCTTACAGATACAACTGGCCCTTTTGAGGGCAATCATAATGCTGATGCGGCCCAAAATGAAATGGAGTTTGACACTCCTGATGTAAAGTGTCTTTGCTCTGTCTGTGAATCTAAAACTGATTTTACAATGATGCCAGTGGATTGTATTGTTACTTGATTGCAGTGGCAGCTGGTGGTCAAAACTTCGGGGGGAGTGAAACAGACCTGGCCCTCGCATTAGCAACCCCCCAATTGATTGATCACAGCGGCAATCCTCTCGCATTAAAGCCACTTCCCATTTCTTTTGATCGATCACAGTGACGATCCTCTCTTACTACCCCCCCACCCTGTGTGATCAATGGCCTCATCTTATACTGTGTTAGAGGTGCAAGGGAAATTAACAAGGTGGTGGTGCACTGCTGAATCTGAGGTAGGCTGCCGCTGGGGCCGATGCTTCTCCTCCTGGCTGAATGGGAGGCGAGTCCTGAGACCCAACAGCTTGAAGGAGAAGCAGGAAGACATTAGTGAATATTGATTCGCTAATGTCACACAAGTGGGTGGGCTCTGAGCGCAGTGCTCTGTGCCCCAAGCCCACCCTTTTTTAAGCCAATTAGAGCCTCCTGCATGCATCTCTATGGGACAGGCCGCCACTGCTTGTATGTCTTGCGCCCTCTTTCTCTGGAACTTTCTGCACTAGAGTTCTAAACTTACACAGCTATTGCATCCCATACCAATGGTCTTAGTCTTCCAAATGGATGTTTCATTTATTTTAAAGTGGTGTTCCACCCAAATATAATGTTTATTAAAAGTCAGCAGTTACAAAAAGTGTAGCTGCTGGCTTTTAATAAACAGACACTTACCTTCTCCACGTTCAAACGACGCGACGACCGGGGCTCCGCTACTCTCCCCCCCTCCCCGGCCGGCATCCTCATTGCGATTGTGGGCACCCAGCCGTGACAGCCTTCGGCTTCACGGCCAGGGCACCCACTGCGCATGCGCGAGCCACACTGCGCATGCGCGCGCGGCCCGCCGCTGATTGGACAGGCGATCGTCTAGGACCTGTCAGTGTCCTAGACGATCGCCAAAGGGAGGGGCTGCAGTAAGGCGATTAGGCCTAATCAGGAAGTCCCACTCCTACTGAAGCCCCCACTACCCCCCCAAAAAAATTACATGCCAAATGTGGCATGTAAGGGGGAGGGGATTAAGCAAAAGTTAATTTTTAGGGTGGAACTCCGCTTTAAAATACAGAAAATGTAATAATACTCAAAGGAAAAAACACTTTTTAGGACAATAACTTGCATGTTAGCACTTTAGATTTCAAACGTTCGAGTCACATTAAAAGGGTTCTAATGTTCACACATTAACTAGGCCTTTAATTTATGCTATTTACTGGACCTAAGGGAGTGGTCAAGAGGCGGAGCTCTATCACTAGTATGCTGTCATGGTTTGGCGTCAGGAAAAAAAAAACATAAATAAATAGCTGCACAAATACCGTGCGACATAAAAAAATTGCAACGATCACCATTTTTTTTTCTCTAGAGCCTCTACTAATAAAAAAAAAAATATTAAAATGATTATATATATATATATATATATATATATATATATTGGACTCAATGCAGGGACAAACAGTTTCTTTAGGAAAACATCACGTTTATTCCACAGGATATTCCCAAACAGAAGAAAACCATCTTGTCATCAACAATAAATGTCTGCTCTACTGAGCCTTATGCCGCGTACACACGACCATTTTTTGTGATGAAAAAAAACGACGTTTTCTGTGAAGTAAAAAACAACGTTTTTGAAACGTCACTTTCAAAGACGATGTTGCCCACACACCATCGTTTTTTTCACAAAAAGCGAGGTTACGTTCACCACTCTTTTCCATTGAAGCTCGCTTCATAACTAGCTTCTGGGCATGCGCGGGTTGAAAAACGTCGTTTTAAACGACGTTTTTGCTACACACGGTGACTTTTTGTGAAACAAAAAACGACGTTTTGAAAAACAACACAAAAAATTCAAGCATGTTGGAATTTTTTTTTGGTCGTTTTTTTGAAGACAAAAAACTATGTTTTGCCCACACACGATCAATTTAAATGACGTTTTAAAAAACAACGTTTTTTTTTCATCGCAAAAAAAACGACCGTGTGTACGCGGCATTACTCTGTTCATAGACTGACCAGTCCTTGGTCTTGTAGTTAGTGTCCTTACAAACGCAAATCTTTTGTCTCTAACATCAGGGATGAGCAGTTACGCTCCTAGATGCCTCCTCACATGAAGACACTCTCTCTCTCTCTACACTGCTCAAAAAAAATTAAAGGAACACTTTGAAAACATATCAGATCTCAATGGGCAAAAATCTCATGCTGGATATCTATACTGGTATGGACGGGGTAATGTGTTGGGATCTATACTGGTATGGACGGGGTAATGTGTTGGGATCTATACTGGTATGGACGGGGTAATGTGTTGGGATCTATACTGGTATGGACGGGGTAATGTGTTGGGATCTCTACTGGTATGGAAGGGGTAATGTGTTGGGATCTATACTGGTATGGACAGGGTAATGTGTTGGGATCTATACTGGTATGGACGGGGTAATGTGTTGGGAATTCAAGGTTGGCACATCATTTGATGGAAATGAAAATTATCCACCTACAGAGGGCTGAATTCAAAGACACCCCGAAAATCAAAGTGAATAAATTATGCAGCAAGCTTGTCCATTTTGCTGAAATTTCATTGCAACAACTCAAAAGTAGTTTGTATGGCCCCCCAAGTGCTTGTATGCATGCCTGACAACATCAGGGCATGCTCCTAATGAGACAACAGATGGTGTCCTGGGGTATTTCCTCCCAGACCTGAACCAGAGCATCACTGAGCTCCTGAGCAGACTGAGTTGCAACCTGGCGGCACCGGATGGCCCGTAACATAATAACCCAGTGGATTTAGGTCAGGTGAGCGTGGGGGCCATTCAATGGTATCAATTTCTTCATCCTCCGGGAAATGGCTGCATGCTCTCGCCACATGAGGCCGGGCATTGTCGTGCACCAGGAGGAACCCAGGACCCACTGCACCAGCGTAGGATCTGAAAATGGGTCCAAGGATTTCATCCCGATACCTAATGGCAGTCATAGTAAAGAAAAGTATACCGCTCTGAAAAACTATTAATCCCCGTTGCTTCCGACCCAACGAACCAAGAGGGTGCTGGCTGTGCACAATTTGCATGGGATGAAAGTAAAATCCTGGACCGCCGTGCTCCTCAAAAAACGATGTCTTTATTCAGAACATAAAAAACAAAAATTCAATTGGAAAAACAACCAAAGTTCATGCAGTCAAAAAAGAAGAAGTGGACAAGGGGAAAAGGCTGACATGTTTCACATCGTGCGATGCTTACTCGTAGCTATAGCTACGAGTAAGAGTGCCATTGTGTAGCCTGTAGAGGTCTGTGCGTCCCTCCATGAATATGCCTCCCCAGACCATCACTGACCCACCACCAAACCGGTCATGCTGAACGATGTTACAGGCAGCATAAAGTTCTCCGCGGCGTCTCCAGACCCTTTCACGTCTGTCACATATGCTCAGGGTGAACCTGCTCTCATCTGTGAAAAGCATGGGTCACCAGTGGCGGACCTGACAATTCTGGTGTTCAATAGAAAATGCCAATCGAGCTCCACAGTGTCCGGCATTGAGCACAGAGCACACTAGAGGATGTCGGGCTCTCAGACCACCCCCATGAAGTTTGTTTCTGATTGTTTGGTCAGAGACATTCACACCAGTGGCCTGCTGAAGGTCATTTTGTAGAGCTCTGGCAGGGCTCATCCTGTTCCTCCTTGCACAAAGGAGCAGATACCGGTCCTGCTGATGGGTTAAGGACCTTCTACGGCTCTGTCCAGCTCTCCTAGAGTAACTGCCTGTCTCCTGGAATCTCCTCCATGCTCTTGAGACTATGTCGGGAGACACGGCAAAGCTTCTGGCAATGACACGTATTGATGTGCCATCCTGGAGGAGTTGGACTGCCTGTGCAATCTTTATAGGGTCCAAGTATCGCCTCGTGCTACCAGTAGTGACACTGACCCTAGCCAAATGCAAAACTAGTGAAAAACAGTCAGAAAACATAAGTAGGGAAAAAAATGTTAGACACCTCCACCTGAAAAACCCTTCCTGTTTTGGAGGTTGTCTCATTGTTGCCCATCTAGTGCACCTGTTGTTAATTTCAATTAACAGCAAAGCATCTGAAACTGATTAACAACCCCCTCTGTATGCACCCCTCCCCCTCTGTATACACTTCTCCCCCTCTGCTACTTAACTGACCAGATCAATATCCCAGGAGTTCTGATTCAAAAGTGTTTCTTCATTTTTTTTAAGCAGTATATATATATATAGTACAGAGCAAAAGTTTGGACACACCTTCTTATTCCAAGAGTTTTCTTTATTTTCACAACTATGAAAATTGTAGAGTCACGCTGAAGGCATCAAAACTATGAATTAACACATGTGGAATTATATACATAACAAAAAAGTGTGAAAAAACTGAAAATATGTCATATTCTAGGTTCTTCAAAGTAGCCACCTTTTGCAGCAGACGCATCTCTAGAACAACTGATAAGAGGAGACTGTGTGAATCCGGCCTTCATGGTAGAATATCTGCTAGGAAACCACTGCTAAAGAAAGGCAACAAGCAGAAGAGACTTGTTTGGGCTAAAGAACACAAGGAATGGACATTAGACCAGTGGAAAATTGTGCTTTGGTCTGATGAGTCCAAACTTGAGATCTTTGGTTCCAACCACCGTGTCTTTGTGCGACGCAGAAAAGGTGAACGGATGGACTCTACATGCCTGGTTCCCACCGTGAAGCATGGAGGAGGAGGTGTGATGGTGTGGGGGTGCTTTGCTGGTGACACTGTTGAGAATTTGAGAACAGGGGGGAGGGACCAACTAGATAGAGACAGTGAAGCTGCTTGACACTAGACTGATCCCTCCCTCCCCCTTTTTCTTTCCCCCCCTTCCCCCCCCCTTCCCTTCCCTTTTTTCCCCCCCTTTCCCCCCCCCCCCTCCTTCCCCCGCCCGTGACTGTTTGTACGTTTAAGGCTGTTACTCTCTGCCCATATGAAATGACATTTGAAACAAATCTCCTCTTTAATGACATTGTCTGTTTTTTAAAAATTGACTATACTTGTAAATGTAATCTCTATTTTATTTTTCATGTTTGTAAATCGGCCGCTTTCCTGTGTAACCTGACTGCGGGGATTACCCTGTTTCTTTGGCAGCCTTGCTACAACGGGCAGCTCTCTCTCCCTCCCCCTTCCCATTGAAACTATGGCTCGCGCTACTCCGTCCCGGGGGCGGGGGCTCTATCTCTAGCCCCCTCCCTGCGACTGATGACCTGGCTCTGCCATTGGGTCCTCAGATCGCACACCGACGCCTCACCCACGTGGGACGCTGGTCCTTGGATGGATGATCACATCATGCCTGCGTCTGCGACGTCACACAGGCGCCGCCGTCACCTGGCGCCCCATGTGATCCGGGGAAATCTCACTTAAGCAGCAATCTGCTTGCTTATGGTGAGATATGACAGGCTCTCCCTGGGGATACGTATCGGCCATCACATTAAGGTAGGACACTCTTTAACCAATCGTTTTTTGTTTTGAAATCTTTAACCCTGCCAGTTTGTTACTGGCGGGTGTATTTTAAACCTAACTCGCCTTATATCCTATTTTGCAGCTAATTGCTTACCAGCGCCTTTGGCTCTCCTCATACCTCATAGGTTGCCACGTGCACCTATTAGTTTGTTGATGTTGCCGTTTATCCCCAGTATCTTGTAAAACTTTATACTTTTTTCGGGTAAGAACTACTAGGTTATCCCCCTATATGAGTACTGGTGTATCCTGGGTTCCTCACATGTGCACCACCCAATTGCTCTCCTCACACACACCTTCTCCTTGCTTCTTCTGCCACACCGCCCAATTTCTTCCCCCCCCCCTTTTTTCCTCTTTATTACCCCCCCTTTTACCCCCCGTTTTTACCTCCCTTTTCTGTTCATCCTCCTTCTTTTCATTCCTTTCCTTTGTCCTTATTTCTCCCCCCTTCCCCTTCTCTCTCCTTCTGGCCCCATCCCTTCACTCCCTCCCCCCCCCCCTCCTCCCCATCCCCCTCCCATACCTTCTTATCAATTTATTTCCTACATGTTCTTTTCTTCTTCTTTCTTTTTCCTCCCTTTTTTTTTCCTCCTTTTCACGTCTTTCAGGTTCACTCTTTACTCTCCCTCCCCCCTCCCTCTCCTTTGTCTTCTTGCTGGTTACCCTTCTTTTTTCCCTTTTTTCTTTCTTCCCCCCTTTTTTTCTTCCTTCCTTCCCCCATTCCGGCTCTCTCCCTCCTTCCCCCCCCCCCCTTTCCTTCCCCCCTTTCCCTCCTCCCCCCCCTCCCCCATGTCCATCACCAATCCTTCCTTAACTTGCCCCTCCCACCTCCCCTCCTTTCTTTTCTTTTCCTCATCTTCTTTCCGTCTCCTACCCCCCCATCCCCTTTATATGTCGCCTTCCCTCACATGTCCCTCTTATTTCTTACCTGGTCTTTTTACCTGTACCTCTCTTTCCCCCCCTGGTTCCTTTTTTCTTTTCCATTTCCGCTGCCTCCATTCCACACACTCCCTCCCTCCTTCCTTCTATCCTTGGCCTTCCTTACCCCACTATCCCTCACCTTTTCTCACCTAGTCCCTTTCTCTCCCCTTCCCCCAAAACCCCCCCCCCCCCACCCCTCCCGTGGTGTCCCCTATTACTTTTATTTGCTGCATACCTAAAAGCATTATCCTTTGCAACTGTCTACCCTTCAGAGCTTTTTTGTCAGCTTCCCCGGCGCGAGCCATTTTGTACTCTTTCTTTGTTTGGGGGACACGTTTGTTGTCTGCTCATTCCGGGCCACCTGCCATCCCATGTGAGTATATCTTCACAGTCAGTCTAACACTGGTCTTGCTGCTTTGTTTCTTAAAATGTGTACATTTATGTAAATTTTGCTTGTCTTTCTTCATAAATACATGTATTTTATATAGATCCTCCTGAAGAAGCGGTATCAACCGCGAAACCGGTCGAGGTCGCAGATTGGCTCCACGCATCTGACCAATACGGTTTTGCTTTGTTTTATGTCATCTTAACAAACACCTTACTGTGTCCGAATTGTGGGGCCTGTCCCATCTTTTTATTATTGATGTATTGTTCGTTTTGTAATAAATCTATTTTTATATGATATACGTCTCTCTACGAGTACCTCGAAAATCCCAACCAAACCCATATCGATGGATATAGTATAGATCAGTCTAGTGTCAAGCAGCTTCACTGTCTCTATCTAGTTGGTCCCTCCCCCCTGTTCTCAAATACTCCGGGATGCTGGTACATTTTAAATTTATTATCCGAAATTGAATAACTGAGACTATACTCTCCCTTTTTCACTGTTGAGAATTTATTCAAAATTGAAGGCATACTGAACCAGCATGGCTACCACAGCATCTTGCAGCGGCATGCTGTTCCATCCGATTTGCGTTTAGTTGGACCATCATTTATTTTTCAACAGGACAATGACCCCAAACACACCTCCAGGCTGTGTAAGGGCTATTTGACCAAGAAGGAGAGTGATGGGGTGCTGCTCCAGATGACTTGGCCTCCACAGTCACCGGACCTGAACCCAATCGAGATGGTTTGGGGTGAGCTGGACCGCAGAGTGAAGGCAAAAGGGCCAACAAGGGCCAACAAGTGCTAAGCATCTCTGAAAAATCTTTCAAGACTGTTGGAAGACCATTTCAGGTGACTACCTCTTGAAGCTCATCAAGAGAATGCCAAGAGTGTGCAAAGCAGTAATCAAAGCAAAAGGTGGCTACTTTGAAGAACCTAGAATATGACATATTTTCAGTTGTTTCACACTTTTTTGTTATGTATATAATTCCACATGTGTTAATTCATAGTTTTGATGCCTTCAGTGTGAATCTACAATTTTCATAGTCATGAAAATAAAGAAAACTCTTGGAATGAGAAGGTGTGTCCAAACTTTTGGTCTGTACTGTATATATATATATATATATATACTGTATTTATGGGCGTATAACATGCACAGGTGTGTAACACGCACCCTAACTTTAAGAGGGAAGTTTTAGGAAAAAAACATTCCACAGACCCCTGTGTATAACACGCAGGCACAGTTCATCCTCTATTTTCAGGTTAAAAAAGTGAGTGTTGTATGACAATCAATACAGTATATATATTAACCGAGACCCTAGAGAATAAAATTACAGTGCCTTGCGAAAGTATTCGGCCCCCTTGAACTTTGCGGTCTTTTGCCACATTTCAGGCTTCAAACATAAAGATATAAAACTGTAATTTTTTGTGAAGAATCAACAACAAGTGGGACACAATCATGAAGTGGAATGAAATTTATTGGATATTTCAAACTTTTTTAACAAATAAAAAACTGAAAAATTGGGCGTGCAAAATTATTCAGCCTCCTTACTTTCAGTGCAGCAAACTCTATCCAGAAGTTTAGTGAGGATCTCTGAATGATCCAATGTTGACCTAAAATGACTAATGATGATAAATAGAATCCACCTGTGTGTAATCAAGTCTCTGTATAAATGCAACTGCACTGTGATAGTCTCAGAGGTCCGTTTAAAGCGCAGAGAGAATAATGAAGAACAAGGAACACATCAGGCAGGTCCGAGATACTGTTGTGGAGACGTTTAAAGCTGGATTTGGATACAAAAGATTTCCCAAGCTTTAAACATCCCAAGGAGCACTGTGCAAGCGATAATGTTGAAATGGAAGGAGTATCAGACCACTGCAAATCTACGAAGACCTGGACGTCTCTCTAAACTTTCAGCTCATACAAGAAGAAGACTGATCAGAGATGCAGCCAAGAGGCCCATGATCACTCTGGATGAACTGCAGAGATCTACAGCTGAGGTGGGAGACTCTGTCCATAGGACAACAATCAGTCGTATACTGCACAAATCTGGCCTTTATGGAAGAGTGGCAAGAAGAAAGACATTTCTTAAAGATATCCATAAAAAGTGTTGTTTAACGTTTGCCACAAGTCACCTGGGAGACACACCAAACATGTGGAAGAAGGTGCTCTGGTCAGATGAAACCTTTTGGCAACAATGCAAAACTTTATATTTGGCGTAAAAGCAACACAGCTCATCACCCTGAACACACATCCCCACTGTGAAACATGGTGGTGGCAGCATCATGGTTTGGGCCTGCTTTTTTTCAGCAGGGACAGGGAAGATGGTTAACCACTAGCTGACGGCCGTACGACTATGTTCGGCCGCAGCGCAGCTCTAGTTCTCTAACAGGCCCTGTTTTTACAGCCGCCCCTTTCCTCGTTCCCCGCGCACGCTCCCGAGCACGCAGCGGGGAACTGCTGTGCTGACCGTGTCCCTTGGACACAGCCAAACACAGATTGCGGTAAATAGCCAATCACAGCGGCTATTTACATCGAGATCTGTGCGGCCAATGAGAGATGATCTCATATGTAAACATATGAGATCATCTCTCATTGCCGGCTCTCCCCTCCTCACACAGACACCGCGTGTGAGGAAGGAAGAGCAAACTGTGAGTAACCAATCAGTGCCCCCAGGACCACCTGTGCCCCCCAGTACCACCGTGCCCACCAGTGCCACCGTGTGCCCACCAGTACCACCGTGTGCCCACCTGTGCCACCGTGCCCACCAGTACCACTGTGCACACCAGTACCACCGTGCCCCCACCAGTACCACCGTGCTCCCCCAGAACCACCATGCCTACCAGTACCACCATGCCCATTAGTACCACCGTGCTCACCTGTGCCACCAGTACCTTCTGTGCCCAGTGCCCATCTGCCACCTCAGTGCACATCTGCAATCAGTGCCCACCTGTGCCACCTCATCAGTGCCCACCTGTGCCACCTCATCAGTGCCCACCTGTGCCACCTCATCAGTGCCCACCTGTGCCACAGTCAACCAGTGCACATCAGTACCCATCTAAGTGCCATCTGTGCCACCTCATTAGTGCCATCTGTGCCGCCTCATTAGTGCCATCTGTGCCGCCTCATCAGTGCCCACCAGTACACAGGCCTCATCGGTGCACATCAGTACCCATCTCATCAGTACCCATCTCAGTGCCATCTGTGCCGCCTCAGTGCCATCTGTGCCGCCTTATCAGTGCCATCTGTGGGCATTTGTACTTTCCTGGCTTGTTAGGGTCTTAAGAAATGAGATAGGCCTTCAGTACATCAGGTGTGATCAGATGTGATAATTTTTTATGATTTGCACTATAGCTTGTAGACTCTAAGGCGCCGTACACACGGCAGAGAACCTCGACGGGCAGAACACATCGTTCCGCCCGTCGAGGTTCTCTCCTGGCCGTCGGAATCGGCGACCCGCCCGTCGGGAATGGCAACCAGCCATTCATCCAGGCGGGCCGTCGAGGAAATAGAGAGCGTGCTCTCTATTTCTGCTCGACGGGCTTCCCGACGGGAAGCTCACCGAGACCGTACACACGGCCGAGGTCCTCGCTGGAATGTGCATTCCAGCGAGGTTCTCGCTGGTTTTCAGCGAGAACCTCGGCCGTGTGTACGGCGCCTAAAACTTTCACACAGACCAAATAATTTCCAAAAATGTTGGGTTATTTTTATATCAAAGACATGTAGCAGTATAAATTGTGGCCAAAATTTATGAAGAAAAATTTATAATTTGCAAAATTTTATCACAGAAACTAAGAAAAAAACATATTTTTTCCAAATTTTCTGTCTTTTTTCATTAATAGCGCAAAAAAAATAAAAACGCAGAGGTGATCAAATACTACCAAAAGAAAGCTCTGTTTGTGGGAAAAAAAGGACAAAAAAAATCATTTGGGTACAGTGTTGCATGACTGAGTAATTGTCATTCAAAGTGTAAGAGCGCTGAAAGCTGAAAATTGGTCTGGTCAGGAGGTGTGTTTAAGTGCCCAGTATGGAAGTGGTAAAAATTGATGGGAAGATGGATGGAGCCAAATACAGGACCATTCTGGAAGAAAACCTGATGGAGTCTGCAAAAGACCTGAGACTGGGATGGAGATTTGTCTTCCAACAAGTCAATAATCCAAAACATAAAGCAAAATCTACAATGGAATGGCTCACAAATAAACATATCCAGGTGTTAGAATGGCCAAGTCAAAGTCCAGACCTGAATCCAATCGAGAATCTGTGGAAAGAACTGAAAACTGCTGTTCACAAACGCTGTCCATCCAACCTCACTGAGCTCCAGCTGTTTTGCAAGGAGGAATGGGCAAAAATTTCAGTCTCTCGATGTGCAAAACTGATAGAGACACCCCAATCGACTTACAGCTGTAATCGCAGCAAAAGGTGGCGCTACAAAGTATTAGCTTAAGGGGGCTGAATAATTTTGCACACCCAATTTTTCAGTTTTTTATTTGTTAAAAAAGTTTGAAATATCCAATAAATTTCGTTCCACTTCATGATTGTGTCCCACTTGTTGTTGATTCTTCACAAAAAATCACAGTTTCATATCTTTATGTTTGAAGCCTGAAATGTGGCAAAAGGTCGCAAAGTTTAAGGGGGCCGAATACTTTCGCAAGGCACTGTATGTTGGAATTTTTATGTCATGCGGTATTTGCACATTAATACACTTTAATTAATTTTACTGCAAAAACACCAGTTTAGCGTTACAGAAAAGGTCTAGCGCTAAAACTATTTCTCTTGCTGTAACAGTCGCGGCGATACCTCACATGTGTGGTGTGAACACTGTTTTACATATGTGTGCGCAACTTACGTATGCATTCGCTCCTGCTTGCGAGTTCGAAGGGGTGGGACACTTTAATTTTTTATATTTTTCCTTTTTTATTTTTTTACGACGTCCCTTTATTTATTTTTTTATCACTTTTATTGCTATTACAAGGAATGTAAACATCCCTTGTAATAGAAAAAAGGGATGACAGGTCCTCTTTATGGAGTTTTCTGAGGTATTTAAGACCCCAAATCTTTCCTCTACCTTTGAAAGCAAATGATTAAAAAAAAAATTATCTTTTTGTTTTTAAAATATATTTTTTTAACTTCCCCCCTAAACTAGAAGTGACATCATGACGTCTCTCCGGTCCTCCTACATCAGTGGTCTCCAAACTGCGTCCCGGGAGCCGGATGCGGCCCTTTGCATGCTTTTATCCGGTCCTTGGGGAACTATTTCATTCAATGACACCAACAATGGTACACCAACAATTGGACCCAATGACACAAAAGATGGGGCACAATTCCTCCCAATGACATCATCAATGAGGCCCAATTCCTACCAAAGACACTAAAGATGGGGATCAATTCCTCCCAATGACATCAACACTGAGGCCCAATGATGGGGCACAATTCCTACCAAAGATGGGGCCCAATTCCTCCCAATGACATCAACAATGGGGCCCAATTCCTACCAAAAACACCAACGATTGGGGCATAATTCCTCCCAATGACACTAGTGATGGGGCACAATTCCTCTCACTGATACCGAAGATGGGGCATGGTGTACTCCAACTGATGCCGGGACCTTTTTCTACTCCTGATGGCCACAGTCTGGCCCCCTTAACCACTTAAGGACCACCTACACATATACGTCGGCAGAATGGCACGGCTGGGCAGATCCACGTACAGGTACGTCCTGTACTACTTACTACCCAGCCGTGGGTCACGGGCGCGCGCCCGTGACCTGGTCCGAAGCCCTGGGACCGCGGGACTTGCGGACCCGTTTGCCGCTGGAGTGCGTCGATCAGTCCCCGGAGCTGAAGAACGGGGAGAGCCGTGTGTAAACACGGCTTCCCCGTGCTTCACTGTGGCGGCAGCATCGATTGCGTCATCCCTTTTATAGGGGGGACCCGATCGATGACGTCACACCTACAGCCACACCCCACACTACAGTTGTAAACACACACAGGGAACACATAACCCCTTCAGCGTCCCCTTGTGGTTAACTTCCAAACTGCAACTGTCATTTCCACAATAAACAATGCAATTTAAATGCATTTTTTTCTGTGAAAATGACAATTGTCCCAAAAATGTGTCAAAATTGTCCGCCATAATGTCGCAGTCACGAAAAAAAATCGCTGATCGCCGCCATTAGTAATAATAAAAAAAAAATGCAATAAAACTATCCCCTATTTGTAAACGCTAGAAATTTTGCGCAAACCAACCAATAAACGCTTACTGCGCCTATTTACCAAAAATAGGTAGAAGAATACGTATCGGCCTAAACTGAGGAAGAAAAATATTTTTTATATATTTTTGGGGGATATTTATTATAGCAAAAAGTAAAAAATATTGAATTTTTTTCAAAATTGTCGCTCTATTTTTGTTTATAGCGCAAAAATAAAAACCGCAGAGGTGATCAAATACCACCAAAAGAAAGCTCTATTTGTGGGAAAAAAAGGACGCCAATTTTGTTTGGGAGCCACGTCGCACGACCGCGCAATTGTCAGTTAAAGCGACGCAGTGCCAATTTGCAAAAAGGGGCCTGGTCCTTTAGCTGCATTTTGGTCCAGGGCTTAAGTGGTCAAAGCCTGATGAACAGTAAAGTGGCCCTTTGCTTAGAAAGTTTGGAGACCCCTGTCCTTGATCATAGAGGTAGGGAGATACGATCTGGTCTCTATGATCAGCCACGCTAACTGTCAGATTGTTTTCTGGGCTTGGTGAACAATGCAAGGTGCTGTCCCTTTAAAATTTGGAAAAAACAGGGTGGTTTCCTTTGAGAAGCACATTTGTTGGGACTAGTCACTTTAGAATGGGAAATTGTAGGCAAGGGTCAGTTTAAGATATGAGGTTGTTTGTACAGTTTGCTTTAAGAAAATAAATGTAAAGGTGTGGCAAGCCCAAGAAACACCAGCACGCAGGGGGTATATGATCAAAAAAGCGATTCAGCAGCTAATCAGCCACTCGGATCGCTTTTAATGAGAAAGAAAATCGCTGGCTTAAAAAAAAATGAAGAAAATGCTGGGTTTATGGCTGGTAGGTTCAGTAAACCACTTGCAGAACGCAACCTATATATATATATATATATATATATAAACATATTGCGGTCATGAAGTGGTTAAAATTCTTGGGCCAGATTCTCAAAGGACTTACGACAGCGTATCTCCACGTACACCGTCGTAAGTCCGAATGTGAGCCGTCGTATCTATGCACCTGATTCTTAGAATCAGTTACGTATAGATTTGGCCAAGATACGAGCGGCGAAAGTCTCCTACGCCATCGTATCTTAGTTGCATATTTACACTGGCCACCAGGTGGCGCTTCCGTCGTTTTATGCGTCGAATATGTAAATGAGCTAGATACGCCGATTCATGAACGTACTTGCGCTCGCCGCATTTTTTTAAGTCGTTTGCGTAAGCGTATGTCTGGCGTTAAGTTACCGCTGCTATATGAGGCGTATGTAATGTTAAGTATGGACGTCGGGACAGCGTCAAATTTTTCCATCGTTTGCGTTAAACGTTCTCTAATAGGGCTTTGCGTAAGTTACGTTCACGTCGAAACCAATGAGTAGTTGCGGCGTAATTTTGAGCATGCGCACACTGGGATACGTCCACGGGCGGCGCATGCGCCGTTCGTAAAGAGCATCAATTACGTGGGGTCTTAATGCCCATTTTGAATTAGGCGCGGTTACGCCGGCCCATTTACGCTACGCCGGCGTAACTTTGGTCGCAAGTGCTTTGAGAATACTGCACTTGCGTCCAAAGTGGCGGCGTAGCGTAAATATGATACGCTACGCCCCGCTCAAAGTTACGCCTGGCCCCTTGTCTGTAATTAAAGTCCCCAGCAGGAACTATTGAAAAATGTCACGTTTGTTCCAGGTTAGAGACTGAAGCTAAAGGGATCAGCCAAGCAAATAGCATTGTCTGAAGATCAACAGGAGTATCCAATGTATTTGCTCACAGAAATAAATACGTGGGATACAAGTCATTGACATAGGAGTGAAGCCAGAGGATAGGCAGCATGACAGCCGGGCAACTTCCCATGGAGATCAGCAATGGTGGCCTCTGTGCATCTCTAATAACAGACAATACTTTTTTTATTTTAGTAATACTCCAATTCAGCCAGCAGATGGCGCCGTGGCTCACCGTATGCCGATCCTGTCTGTGCCGCCTCATTAGTGCCATCTGTGCCGCCTCATCAGTGCCCACCAGTACACAGGCCTCATCGGTGCACATCAGTACCCATCTCATCAGTACCCATCTCAGTGCCATCTGTGCCGCCTCAGTGCCATCTGTGCCGCCTTATCAGTGCCATCTGTGGGCATTTGTACTTTCCTGGCTTGTTAGGGTCTTAAGAAATGAGATAGGCCTTCAGTACATCAGGTGTGATCAGATGTGATAATTTTTTATGATTTGCACTATAGCTTGTAGACTCTAAGGCGCCGTACACACGGCAGAGAACCTCGACGGGCAGAACACATCGTTCCGCCCGTCGAGGTTCTCTCCTGGCCGTCGGAATCGGCGACCCGCCCGTCGGGAATGGCAACCAGCCATTCATCCAGGCGGGCCGTCGAGGAAATAGAGAGGGTGCTCTTTATTTCTGCACGACGGGCTTCCCGACGGGAAGCTCGCCGAGACCGTACACACGGCCGAGGTCCTCGCTGGAATGTGCATTCCAGCGAGGTTCTCGCTGGTTTTCAGCGAGAACCTCGGCCGTGTGTACGGCGCCTAAAACTTTCACACAGACCAAATAATTTCCAAAAATGTTGGGTTATTTTTTATCAAAGACATGTAGCAGTATAAATTGTGGCCAAAATTTATGAAGAAAAATTTATAATTTGCAACATTTTATCACAGAAACTAAGAAAAAAACATATTTTTTCCAAATTTTCTGTCTTTTTTCATTAATAGCGCAAAAAAAATAAAAACGCAGAGGTGATCAAATACTACCAAAAGAAAGCTCTGTTTGTGGGAAAAAAAGGACAAAAAAAATCATTTGGGTACAGTGTTGCATGACTGAGTAATTGTCATTCAAAGTGTAAGAGCGCTGAAAGCTGAAAATTGGTCTGGTCAGGAGGTGTGTTTAAGTGCCCAGTATGGAAGTGGTAAAAATTGATGGGAAGATGGATGGAGCCAAATACAGGACCATTCTGGAAGAAAACCCGATGGAGTCTGCAAAAGACCTGAGACTGGGATGGAGATTTGTCTTCCAACAAGTCAATAATCCAAAACATAAAGCAAAATCTACAATGGAATGGCTCACAAATAAACATATCCAGGTGTTAGAATGGCCAAGTCAAAGTCCAGACCTGAATCCAATCGAGAATCTGTGGAAAGAACTGAAAACTGCTGTTCACAAACGCTGTCCATCCAACCTCACTGAGCTCCAGCTGTTTTGCAAGGAGGAATGGGCAAAAATTTCAGTCTCTCGATGTGCAAAACTGATAGAGACACCCCAATCGACTTACAGCTGTAATCGCAGCAAAAGGTGGCGCTACAAAGTATTAGCTTAAGGGGGCTGAATAATTTTGCACACCCAATTTTTCAGTTTTTTATTTGTTAAAAAAGTTTGAAATATCCAATAAATTTCGTTCCACTTCATGATTGTGTCCCACTTGTTGTTGATTCTTCACAAAAAATCACAGTTTCATATCTTTATGTTTGAAGCCTGAAATGTGGCAAAAGGTCGCAAAGTTTAAGGGGGCCGAATACTTTCGCAAGGCACTGTATGTTGGAATTTTTATGTCATGCGGTATTTGCACATTAATACACTTTAATTAATTTTACTGCAAAAACACACAATATATTGCCCAATTGTTTGATAAAATATAAAAGATGATGTTATGCCGAGTAAATAGATACCTTCCATGTCACTCTTTAAAATTACTTTTATTTTTTTTATTTTTTACAGATTCCCAGTTTAGCGTTACAGAAAAGGTCTAGCGCTAAAACTATTTCTCTTGCTGTAACAGTCGCGGCGATACCTCACATGTGTGGTGTGAACACTGTTTTACATATGTGTGCGCAACTTACGTATGCATTCGCTCCTGCTTGCGAGTTCGAAGGGGTGGGACACTTTAATTTTTTATATTTTTCCTTTTTTATTTTTTTACGACGTCCCGTTATTTATTTTTTTATCACTTTTATTGCTATTACAAGGAATGTAAACATCCCTTGTAATAGAAAAAAGGGATGACAGGTCCTCTTTATGGAGTTTTCTGAGGTATTTAAGACCCCAAATCTTTCCTCTACCTTTGAAAGCAAATGATTAAAAAAAAAATTATCTTTTTGTTTTTAAAATATTTTTTTTTTTAACTTCCCCCCTAAACTAGAAGTGACATCATGACGTCTCTCCAGTCCTCCTACATCAGTGGTCTCCAAACTGCGTCCCGGGAGCCGGATGCGGCCCTTTGCATGCTTTTATCCGGTCCTTGGGGAACTATTTCATTCAATGACACCAACAATGGTACACCAACAATTGGACCCAATGACACAAAAGATGGGGCACAATTCCTCCCAATGACATCATCAATGAGGCCCAATTCCTACCAAAGACACTAAAGATGGGGATCAATTCCTCCCAATGACATCAACACTGAGGCCCAATGATGGGGCACAATTCCTACCAAAGATGGGGCCCAATTCCTCCCAATGACATCAACAATGGGGCCCAATTCCTACCAAAAACACCAACGATTGGGGCATAATTCCTCCCAATGACACTAGTGATGGGGCACAATTCCTCTCACTGATACCGAAGATGGGGCATGGTGTACTCCAACTGATGCCGGGACCTTTTTCTACTCCTGATGGCCACAGTCTGGCCCCCTTAACCACTTAAGGACCACCTACACATATACGTCGGCAGAATGGCATGGCTGGGCAGATCCACGTACAGGTACGTCCTGTACTACTTACTACCCAGCCGTGGGTCACGGGCGCGCGCCCGTGACCTGGTCCGAAGCCCTGGGACCGCGCGGGACTTGCGGACCCGTTTGCCGCTGGAGTGCGTCGATCAGTCCCCGGAGCTGAAGAACGGGGAGAGCCGTGTGTAAACACGGCTTCCCCGTGCTTCACTGTGGCGGCAGCATCGATTGCGTCATCCCTTTTATAGGGGGGACCCGATCGATGACGTCACACCTACAGCCACACCCCACTACAGTTGTAAACACACACAGGGAACACATAACCCCTTCAGCGTCCCCTTGTGGTTAACTTCCAAACTGCAACTGTCATTTCCACAATAAACAATGCAATTTAAATGCATTTTTTTCTGTGAAAATGACAATTGTCCCAAAAATTTGTCAAAATTGTCCGCCATAATGTCGCAGTCACGAAAAAAAATCGCTGATCGCCGCCATTAGTAATAATAAAAAAAAAATGCAATAAAACTATCCCCTATTTTGTAAACGCTAGAAATTTTGCGCAAACCAACCAATAAACGCTTACTGCGCCTATTTACCAAAAATAGGTAGAAGAATACGTATCGGCCTAAACTGAGGAAGAAAAATATTTTTTATATATTTTTGGGGGATATTTATTATAGCAAAAAGTAAAAAATATTGAATTTTTTTCAAAATTGTCGCTCTATTTTTGTTTATAGAGCAAAAATAAAAACCGCAGAGGTGATCAAATACCACCAAAAGAAAGCTCTATTTGTGGGAAAAAAGGACGCCAATTTTGTTTGGGAGCCACGTCGCACGACCGCGCAATTGTCAGTTAAAGCGACGCAGTGCCAATTTGCAAAAAGGGGCCTGGTCCTTTAGCTGCATTTTGGTCCAGGGCTTAAGTGGTCAAAGCCTGATGAACAGTAAAGTGGCCCTTTGCTTAGAAAGTTTGGAGACCCCTGTCCTTGATCATAGAGGTAGGGAGATACGATCTGGTCTCTATGATCAGCCACGCTAACTGTCAGATTGTTTTCTGGGCTTGGTGAACAATGCAAGGTGCTGTCCCTTTAAGATTTGGAAAAAACAGGGTGGTTTCCTTTGAGAAGCACATTTGTTGGGACTAGTCACTTTAGAATGGGAAATTGTAGGCAAGGGTCAGTTTAAGATATGAGGTTGTTTGTACAGTTTGCTTTAAGAAAATAAATGTAAAGGTGTGGCAAGCCCAAGAAACACCAGCACGCAGGGGGTATATGATCAAAAAAGCGATTCAGCAGCTAATCAGCCACTCGGATCGCTTTTAATGAGAAAGAAAATCGCTGGCTTAAAAAAAATGAAGAAAATGCTGTGTTTATGGCTGGTAGGTTCAGTAAACCACTTGCAGAACGCAACCTATATATATATATATATAAACATATTGCGGTCATGAAGTGGTTAAAATTCTTGGGCCATGAATAAGCACTGATCCAGTGCGAAACGCGTCGGCTGTTCCTTGTTTCTACTGCTGTGACCCTATTTTTGTACATGCTGTCTATTGAATAAAAGACCACCCATCAGGTTTTGGAGTGCGGCTATCCATTTTTCTTTGTCTTCATTTTGCTTAGTGCACCGCCAGCACCCTCGGTATCCTGCACCACCTGTAACCATTTAGTGATCCCACCTGGAGCGGTGACTCCTTTCTCTCTACAGTTACGTATAGATTTGGCCAAGATACGAGCGGCGAAAGTCTCCTACGCCATCGTATCTTAGTTGCATATTTACACTGGCCACCAGGTGGCGCTTCCGTCGTTTTATGCGTCGAATATGTAAATGAGCTAGATATGCCGATTCATGAACGTACTTGCGCTCGCCGCATTTTTTTAAGTCGTTTGCGTAGGCGCATGTCTGGCGTTAAGTTACCGCTGCTATATGAGGCGTATGTAATGTTAAGTATGGACGTCGGGACAGCGTCAAATTTTTCCATCGTTTGCGTTAAACGTTCGCTAATAGGGCTTTGCGTAAGTTACGTTCACGTCGAAACCAATGAGTAGTTGCGGCGTAATTTTGAGCATGCGCACACTGGGATACGTCCACGGGCGGCGCATGCGCCGTTCGTAAAGAGCGTCAATTACGTGGGGTCATAATGCCCATTTTGAATTAGGCGCGGTTACGCCGGCCCATTTACGCTACGCCGGCGTAACTTTGGTCGCAAGTGCTTTGAGAATACTGCACTTGCGTCCAAAGTGGCGGCGTAGCGTAAATATGATACGCTACGCCCCGCTCAAAGTTACGCCTGGCCCCTTGTCTGTAATTAAAGTCCCCAGCAGGAACTATTGAAAAATGTCACGTTTGTTCCAGGTTAGAGACTGAAGCTAAAGGGATCAGCCAAGCAAATAGCATTGTCTGAAGATCAACAGGAGTATCCAATGTATTTGCTCACAGAAATAAATACGTGGGATACAAGTCATTGACATAGGAGTGAAGCCAGAGGATAGGCAGCATGACAGCCGGGCAACTTCCCATGGAGATCAGCAATGGTGGCCTCTGTGCATCTCTAATAACAGACAATACTTTTTTTATTTTAGTAATACTCCAATTCAGCCAGCAGATGGCGCCGTGGCTCACCGTATGCCGATCCTGTTGCTGATTAGTTCAGGAAAGTGCGGATCAGAATAAAATGGTGATAAAAAAAAAAAGATCCGAAGCTGAAAAAAATAAAAATAACAAAACTTACAGTTTTTGCCACCATGATTGCATTTTCACCAAAATCTACAGCTCCCTCTTTTTTTTTATTATTGGCTTACTGTCTATGCACAGAGCTTGAAGCCAAGTTACAGGCATTCCCGGCAAAGTCTTTAGTTTTAATGAACTGAGGGGTGACCTCTATGCATAGAGTGCAGTGTGTCCAGAGGGGGGAAATGTCTCTCCCTTCACTTCTCTGGGCCTCATAAAAAGACCCCCCCCCACTCTGCAGCTACTGTTCTTTAAAGTGGACCTGTCTTCAGATCTGTATGCAGTGCGGCAAGCTGAGTAATGTGTCAGTGTGACACTTCCAGGTATTTAATCACTCTCACAGAGATCACAATACCCCCCCCTGCTTTCATCTGCTTGTCTATTCAGAGGGATGGCGCCATCTTTATTCAGGCATCATCCAGGGTCACCACCTACTTCCAGTCCTCTCCCGGCCTGAGACGGCTTACTCTGATTTCACTGCACACCCTGAGCTTCTCACAATGTGCATTAGAAGCTTCACCAAGTCAGATAGAGCTCCGCCTCATTTCCTGGCTGGAGGGCGTCCAGCATCATCTTTGATTTCCCAAACTCTGCCCCTTCTATTCATTGGATTTCAGTTCTTTCAATCATGGAAGCTTAGCTGCACATGTGGGAGTTACCTATGTAAATGACTTGCCAAGGAATGCCCACTTCTCTGGACTGACACCCGCCCATCAAGGCATTTTGATATTTGCATGACTCCTCCCACTGTAACAGCACTGAGCGTAGGGTGCTGTGATGTTTTTTAGGCGCTGCACCCAGCCCCCTCCCAACAAAATGATCTGCCCTGATGGGCGGGTGTCAGTTTGGAGAAGTGGGTGTTCCTAGGTAGGTTTTTCCCTGCTGCCCCCTCCCATCTGCCATGATCTGCCTGCATTTCATAGAGGAGTTCAGAGACTCAGTGATGACATCATCATATAAATGGCATCATATAAATGGTTTTATATAAAAATATCATGTTGATGAGAGTGGGGGAGGGGGGCAGATGAAACTTCAGCTTTAAATCCGGATGCAGAAAAGGATCCGGGGATAGATTGGATGCATTGTTGTTATTCAGCACTAATCCTTTCATTCAATTTCTAAATTCAAATTGCCCCATCCTATTGCCCCATCAAAAACTGCCCCCATCAAAACTGCTCCATCAAAAACTGCCCCCATCAAAACCTGCACCATCAAAATGTTCCCATCCTATTGCCCCATCAAAAACCGCCCCATCAAAATTGCCCCCTCAAAAACTGCTCCATCAAAAACTGCCCCATCAAAAAATGCCCCCATCAAAACTACTTCATCCTATTGCCCCATGAAAAACGGCACCGTCACAATTGCCCCATCCTATTGCCCCCAACAAAAACTGCCCCTATCAAAACTGGCTGATCATGGTTGATCATGGGGAGGTCATAATGTTTTGGCTGATCATGAGGTTGTCAGCTTTTGTCAGCTCCCACTGTATTTTTGAACATTTGGCCATTCATTCCTATGGGACCAATTTTGCCGCAAAAACTATGATATTTCGTGAACCATTTGGGAAAATGTTCCACAAAGTAATAGCACACCAATCAGGAACAATCTGCACGTTTCGGTATATTACTTGTCCATGTAGTGTAAAAGCTGTAGGAGGAGTTAGGGCGGTAAATTTGGCTATAATAAGAATAATATATATGTGAGATAACAGTAAGTAATCTTGCTATGCAAGAAAACTTAAATATATAATTTCTATAAAAACAAGCATATTCCCATATCTGTCTGATTTAAAAAAAAAGTATGTATTTCATATTTTCAATATTTTTATATTTTACCTCTAATATATAACATAAGCTCCCTATACATAACATTATTGGTTGTTTGTCACTGAACATACGCTGCATAAAGTTTTTGAAAAAAAAAAGCTGTTATTTTTCTCCTGCTCTGACAGGCAGCTCTCCTGTGGCTCGGTGTCATTTGTTGGTGGCTTTCGTAGCGGTAAGTTCATTTCTTCTTCTCTCCTGGATTCTGGGGACAGATTTACACTCGGCATTCACATCACCATCTGAGATTACAGAATTCTGCACATAACATAAGATTTATCAAATCTAGACCAATATAAGGATATAATATATATCATTTGTATAAAAACAAGCAGAATTCTGCAGCATGTAGCGCTCAGTAATGTTATGTAGAGAGTGCTTATGTGATGTACTGGTCAGTTTTCAAACATCTGACAGTTATTTTCAAAGGTCGGCTAAAAATAACTGCCAATAAAAAAGAAGAAGAGGATTCTCATGCTGGAATATTTTAACCACTGAGGACTTCATATGACGTCCTAGACTTTGTGGGACTTTGTGGGGCTATATCTGAATGATCTCTGAAGCTACAGGCATCAATTAGATATCGGCATTTTCAGCCGGCGATTCCCTACACCATAGGAATGATCATAGCGGTTGTTCCACCGCTTGATCGTTCCTATGGGTGGCGAAAGTGGACGTCCCCCCTTTACCACTAATATATAACATAAGCTCCCGTTACATAACATTATAGGTTGTTTACACGTTTGTTACTGAACATACAATGCATGAGGTTTTTTATGACATCACTTGCCAGTTGGACAGAGTCCATATAAGGCAGTGCTGCCCTCTGCTGGTTGCCATGTGACCATTATTTTCAAATCTCAACTGTCATTTAAAAATAAAACTTCTGATTAATTGATTTAAAAATGATAAAGCCATTATTTAGAGTCCTGCAGTACAAAGACAATATGAGGCAGTGAAGTGGAGGCAGCCATAGAGAATATGTACATAGAGAAGTCATTGCACTGCATAGGGCGATGGGTATCAGCAAGGACGTGGCTGTGCGTTATAAATGATTCTGATATCCACCTATTTACCAACCGTTCATCATTGCATAACATAAGCACCCATTACATAAAATGACATGTTCATTACATAACATATGAGGAATAAAGTTGGATTGTCTGTCTGTTGGATTTTTAATGTGATTTATAAAGAATTTGTGTCCCCCCCCCCCTGTGTCTCCCTCCATATTAATCATAATTTTCTCTTTTTCTTCCCTGCAGATTCTTGAGCTTTTGTGTGACGGATTTGGCTACAACTACAACAATATTAGCGATTTGGTGATAATCACGACGACTGGAAAATGAATAGTTACACCACATCAGTAACTGGAGGGACTTCCCATCAGACCTCCCAGGGACCCTGCTATACCACCGCAGGTCCCTACTCTTTTCCATTAACTGGAGGGACTTACCATCAGCCCCCCCAAGGACCTTGCTCTACCACCGCAGGTCCCTATACCACTATTGTAAACGGAGAGACTTTCTATTATTCCTCCAATGGACCCTGCTATACCAGCGCAGGTCCTTACACTATTCCCATAACTGGAGGGACTTTCCATCAGCCCTCCCAGGGACCCTGCTATACCACCGCAGGTCCATATACCAGTGTTGTAAACGGAGAAACTTTCTATCAGTCCTCCCAGGGACCCTGCTATACCATCGCAGGTCCCTACAACACTCCCATAACTGGAGGGACTTTCCACCAGCCCTCCCAGGGACCCTGCTATACCACCGCAGGTCTCTATACTAGTGTTGTAAACGGGGAGACTTTCTATCAGTCCTCCCAGGGACCATGCTATACCATCGCAGATCCCTACAACGCTCCCATAATTGGAGGGACTTTCCATCAGCCCTCTGAGGGACCCTGCTATTACCATCGCAGCTAGTACCATCGCAGGTCCTAACACCACTCTCAGTAACAGGAGGGACTTTCCATCAGCCCTCTGAGGGACTCTGCTATACCATTGCAGGTCCTGACACTGCTCCAGTGACCGGAGGGACTTTCCATCAGCCCTCCGAGGGACCTTGCCATACCATCGCATGTCCCAACACCTCTCCAGTGACCGGAAGGACTTCAGTGTCATTCAATTCAAAAGTGACTTGCAGTGAGCGTATCAAGATGAGATCAAGGACCACTCTATATGGTTATCAATTAAGAGCCAGATCACAACTCCTCTTCCAGAGAAGAGGTCTATACTATACCAGAGGTCTATCCCGACACCACTATGACCCGAGGGACTTTCCTGCAGCCCTCTCCGACACCCTGCCACTCCAGTCCAGCGGAGTCCTGACACTGACTTTCCATAAGCCAGTGATCCTGAGGGACTTTCCACCCTGCCACCTTTGAGGGATCGCAGGTCCCAATATCACTGTTTCAGTGATCCAAGGGACACCCACTTTCCCTGATGCCCTTTGAGGGACCCTGCTTCACCGCAGGTCCGACACCACCCTGATGGAGGGACTTTCATCAGCCCTCCGAGGGACCCTGCCATACCATCCATCCCAACAGGTCCCCACCTGCTCCAGTAACAGTGAGGGACTTTCCACCTGCCCTCCGAGGGACCCTGCAATACCATTGCAGGTCCCAACACCTCTCCAGTGACCGGAAGGGCTTCACATCCAGTGTCATTCAATTCAGAAGTGACTTGCAGTGAGCGTATCAAGATGAGATCGAGGACCACTCTATATGGTTATCAATCAAGAGCTATATCACAACTCCTCTTCCAGAGGAGAGGTCTATACTATACCACTGCAGGTCCCGACACCACTCCAGTGACTGGAGGTACTTTCCATCAGCCCTCTGAGGGACCCTGCCATATCACCACAGGTCCCAACACCATTCCAGTAACCGGAGGGACTTTCTTCTATCAGCCCTCTGAGAGGGACCCTGCCATAACACCGCAGGTCCTGACTGCTCCTGACCAGTGATGGAGGGACTTTTCATCAGCCCTCTGAGGGACCCCTGCATCAATACCATCGCAGGTCCTGACACTGTCCAGTGATCCAAGGGACTTTCCAGTGATCCAAGGGACTTTCCATCAGAACTCTGAGGGACCCTGCCATATCACCCGCAGGTGTGGCTTCGAGTCAGATCCCTGTGCCAGTAGTGGCTGCCACCAAAAGTCCCAGGTTCAGACTAAAACGGGCACACTTGATCCCTGCTCCAGTGGTGGCTGCAAGTTGCTTTCCCACACAAGTGGTGGCTGCCACTCATACTTCCACCACAACAGTCCTAGACATGTCTGGCCAGTCCTCCCAGGGTGCGGCTTCGAGTCAGATCCCTGCGTCAGTGCCGACTGCCACTCAGACTTCCACCACAACAGTTGTAGACATGTCTGGCCAGTCCTCCCAGGGACCAGGTGTGGCTTTGAGTCAGATCCCCATGCCAGTGGTGGCTGCCACCAAAAGTTCCAAGTTCAGACTAAAGCGGGCACACTTGTTTGATCTGTCCTCCCAGGGACCAAGTGCGGCTTCAAGTCAGATCCATGTGCCAGGAGTGGCTGCCACCAAAAGTCCCAGGTTCAAACTAAAACGGGCACACTTGATCCCCACACCAGTGGTGGCTGCAAGTTGCTTTCCCACACAAGTGGTGGCTGCCACTCATACTTCCACCACAACAGTCCTAGACATGTCTGGCCAGTCCTCCCAGGGTGCGGCTTCGAGTCAGATCCCTGCGTCAGTGCCGGCTGCCACTCAGACTTCCACCACAACAGTTGTAGACATGTCTGGCCAGTCCTCCCAGGGACCAGGTGTGGCTTTGAGTCAGATCCCCGCACCAGTGGTGGCTGCCACCAAAAGTCCCAGGTTCAGACTAAAAGTCCTCCCAGGGACCAGGTGTGGCTTTGAGTCAGATCCCCGCACCAGTGGTGGCTGCCACCAAAAGTCCCAGGTTCAGATTAAAACGGGCACACTTGTTTGATCTGTCCTCCTAGGGATGACTTTACATTCCTTCTCTTTCTCGCAAAACTCGAGATAATTCTGAGTATTCAAAATGTCACAGAAGATCCTTCTCGGAACTGACCCTGGCCTGTTATATGACCACACGCTTCTGCCTAATGATAAACTGTACCTACCTCTGCCTGCTCTGGAACTGACCCTGGCCTGTTTGACCATGTTTTTTGCCGGCCTCTTTTACTGATCTTTTACTCTGCTACTGGAGTAGTGGGATTCATAACACAACGGTCTCACATATGTGAGGGGCTCCAGAATTGTTTTCTGCATGATGAAAACTCATTTTTCAGTCTTCTCATTCCCGGATTAGGGTCTGGAGACTCGGAGGCTTCAAAGAGATTTAGGTGGGAGAAGCCTCTACCCCTGTCCCCATTCTTTCCTGGCCTACTACTTGGACCATGTTCCTGCCTACTACCAGGACCAATATTTTGGCACTTCTGGCAATGTCTCTACTTGCACTGACCCTGGACTGTATATGGACAGTATCCCTGCCTGTACTGACTATGGACAATATTCCTGTCTGCTGCCTGGACAATTCCATTCCCTGTTGCTGACTGTCAGGAGGGATGAGAGATCAGACCCGTGTGACTGCACAGAGAGACCAGACAATATGATCAGTGAAGTAAAAGGTGTTTAATAAAGTAAATAAGGACAACCAGTAAAGATAGCAAACAATATATATATAATCAAGAAGGGAATACCGTACAGATAGGTCAAGCCAGGCCGAGGTCATACACAAGGGATACCAGCAGATGGACAGGACGGAGCAGGGGTCGGATGGATGGACTAGCTGCAGGATTCAGGTTAAGGGGACACAGGGAACAGGAAGCGCAGGGCAGACAGGTCCAGGCGGGATCAGGGATCAGGATGCAGGCAGACAAGTCCAGGCGGGATAGGGATCAGGATCAGAACAGGATCAAGGTACCGAATCAGGGTCAGAATACAGGTCAGGGTACAGGCTTAGGTCCAGCAGATATGAAGATACCAGGGCAAGCTCTGCTTGAGCTCGCCGGGTATAAATAGGGAGTGTCTTAATTACGTTCAAGTCACACCTGAACGTATGAAAGGCTGTGAGCTCCAGAAGACCAGGAACCCCCCGCTGGTGGAGGCCGATACTGCAGCCAGACTAACAAGCAGATGTACCAACAGGGGGGACCATTCCTGACACTGACCATGTCCCTGCCTGGATCAGGGCTCTCCTCCTGTAGACAATTGCACTACTAAAACCACAGGTAATCTTTTGTTTACCATTTACTCAGCAGAATGTATTTTAGGGTGTAATTCTTGGTATGTACATGCTATGTGCTAGAAATATGAAGGGCCTTCAAAAAATGTGCACCTGATGATGCTTCTTGGATGTTGGGCCTCTATGTGGCCAGGCTGTGTAAAAGTCTCACAGATGTGGTATCCCCATACTCAGGAGGAATAGCAGAATATATTTTGGGGTGTCATTTTTTCTATGTACATGCTATATGTTGGAAACATCTTATAAATGGACAACTTTGTTTTAAAAAAAAATGCTTTTTCATTATTTTTCCACATTTTCCCAAAACTCCTGAAAAAAAATGAACCACTCAAAAGACTCATTATGCCTCACAGATTATACGTTGGGGTGTTTGCTTTCCAAAATGGGGTCACTTTGTGGGCGTTTCCATTGTCCTGTTTGTTGCTCCAGGGCCTTCAGAAGTGTGGTTGAGGTGGTTGAGAGATTAGATGTGTAATTTATGCTCCTAGAACGCCTGAAGTTGCTACTTCAATGTTGGGCCTCTGTATGTGGCCAGGCTGTGTACTCTACTAATCCTTTACCTGCTATCCAGCTTGAATCCATTGGTATTTCACCTGCTACCCAGCCATATGGCACTGATTCTTACCCGCTGACCAGCCTGACTTTATGGATATGCCAAAAGCTATCAAATCTGATGCCACTGATCTTCTACCTACTGCTCAGGCTGACACTACAATTCATTTACCCGCTGACAATCCTGATGTTGCTGATACGCCACCAGCTATCCAGTCTGATGCCACTGATCCTCTACCTACTGTGCACTCTGACTCTACTAATCCTTTACCTGCTATCCAGCTTAAATCCATTGGTATTTCACCTGTTGCCCAGCCATATGCCACTGATCATTTTTCTGCTGACATGCCTGATGTCGCTTATATACCACCTGCTGCCCAGCCTGCCTCTGCTAGTTTTGTGCCTGCTGCCCAGCCAGTCTCTGTTTCTAGGGTCAAGATATTATTAGCTCCAGAGGTCTAATACCTCCGAAACTCCATGCTTGTTGCATGGCTGGCATGAGTTACCCGTTTGGTTCAAGATTCCTATATACAAATTTCATGAGCCATTTGCTTATGTTGTGCCAAAGCCTGGTGGTCCAGATTTCTGCTTTTTATTTACAACTCCAGTAGTAGAGGTGTTCTGGGTGAGGGCAGATTTCCATCTGAATTTTGTCCTGATCCAGTTGTAATGTTTTCCTCTGTGATTCCAAGGGTATTAGGGGACCTTTGCTGGGAAACCAATGTATTGGTAAGACCTGGGTGACTGTTAAAATACACTTACACTTACAGCTTCAGTAGTAGAGGTGTTCTAGGTGAGGGCAGATTTCCATCTGACGTTTGTCCTAATCCAGTTGTAATGTGTGCCTCTGCGATTCCAAGGGCATTAGGGGACCTTTGCTGGGGAACCAATGTCTTGGTAAGACCTGAGTGACTGTTCAAATACACTTACACATACAACTTCAGTAGTAGAGGTGTTCTGGGTGAGGGCAGATTTCCATCTGAATTTTGTCCTGATCCAGTTGTAATGTTTTCCTCTGCGATTCCAAGGGTATTAGGGGACCTTTGCTGGGGAACCAATGTCTTGGTAAGACCTGGGTGACTGTTAAAATACACTTACACTTACAGCTTCAGTAGTAGAGGTGTTCTAGGTGAGGGCAGATTTCCATCTGACGTTTGTCCTAATCCAGTTGTAATGTGTGCCTCTGCGATTCCAAGGGCATTAGGGGACCTTTGCTGGGGAACCAATGTCTTGGTAAGACCTGAGTGACTGTTTAAATACACTTACACATACAGCTTCAGTAGTAGAGGTGTTCTGGGTGAGGGTAGATTTCCATCTGACGTTTGTCCTAATCCAGTTGTAATGTGTGCCTCTGCGACTCCAAGGGCATTAGGGGACCTTTGCTGGGGAACCGATGTCTTGGTAAGACCTGGGTGACTGTTAAAATACATTTACACATAGAGCTTCAGTAGTAGAGGTGTTCTGGGTGAGGGCATATTTCCATCTGAATTGTGTCCTGATCCAGTTGTATTGTGTGCCTCTGTGACTCCAAGTGAGTTAGGGGTCCTATGCTGGGGAACCAATTCCTTGTAAATACCTGGGTGACTGTTAAAATGAAAAGCAGTATGGGTTAAGGACTCCATGTTAAGCCTGCAGATAGTACATGGGATCCCAGCATTGGGATATTTTCTGCCTCGTGGAGCTGCAACAATCGAAGTGTTGTACTTCTTAAAGGATCTGATCTGCAGGGAACTCAGCCAGCTTCCAGACCCCAGCAGCAGGGCACTCAGCCACGCAGGGCACCTAGCCAGTTTCCAGGGTATCTAACAGACTGAAGGACTATCAATTTTCAAATTTACTTTTTATCATATTATAGGACATTTTTAAAACAGAACAGGTTGCTTTCAACCAAACTATAAAAACATCCTATGGCTGGTGTCATGGCTGATCACCTATAAAACAACATGAGAACTGCAGATCAAACAGAAATTAAGATGGAATCTTCCTTGCTTGTAAAGGATAAGAAGTCAGTGGATGCAATAATATCCACCAACAATGGCGTCAGTGGGTGCAAAAATCCCCAGCATTGTTGTCAGTAAAGGCAATATTAACCCCCAAGCATTGGTGTCAGTGGACACAATAATACCTGAACCTAGATAATATTACGCCTATTTTGGATGCATGGGTGTGCTAGAGAGCCGCAACCTGGCAGCTGCCTTGCAGCGCAACATCCACACCTCCAGTGGCTCTGGTGAAGACCAGGTGGCTTCTTAGACCCGGTGACTCTGGCACCCCTCTGTTTGCATGCGGTCACACTGCTCCAACTCCAAAAAATAGCTACAAACCTAGCTGAACTAAAATAAAAATTTAGTACTTTCAAAAATACATCAGAATACAGAGATTTTTTTTGGCTAAAGCTGATAAAGATATCAAACATAACTTAAAAATACCAAAAGTTATAGAGTCCACAATCTATGGTGCCAATTAGGGTTGTCCCGATACTAGTATCGGTATCGGGACCGATGCCGAGTATTTGCATGAGTACTTGGGAGTACTTGTACTCGTGCAAATACTCCCGATGCCTAAATAGAATACTTGGGGAGAGCGATGCAGCGTGTAATGCTCAGACAGCTGAGCATACCAGTGAGAGAAAGGCAGCCTGTGTCCCTGTGTGCATTACACGCTGCATCAGACGGCATACCTTGGGGAGAGAGAGGCAGCGTGTAATGCCTGTATGCGCGGCGTATAATCCTCAGACGGCAGCCATCCAGTGTACAAAGCCGCACCTCCTCCTCATCTGTGATAGGGGAACACTCCCAGCAGGTGAGTCAGTGTTCTGCCTATCACGGACATCCTCTCATCCTCGTCCATGGGATGAGGATGAGAGGGTGTCCGTGATAGGCAGAACACTGACTCACTTGCTGGGAGTGTTCCCCTATCACAGACGAGGAGGAGGAGGAGGCGCGGCTTTTGAACACAGGATGGCTGCCGTCGGAGGATAATACAGGTACACAGGCATTACACGCTGGCGCTGCCTCTCTCTCCCACAGAGGAGGAGGCACAGCTTTGTACACTGGATGGCCGCTATCTGTGGATTATACACACATACAGGCATTACACGCTGCCTCTCTCTGGGGGACATGGCTGGCGGAGATGGCTGCATTTGTGGGGGAGATGGCTGCATTTGTGGGGGTGATGGCTGCATTTGTGGGGGTGATGGCTGCAATATATGTGGGGGGACATGGCTGCATATGTTGGGGGACATGGCTGCATTTGGGGACACATTTAAAAAAATTATCGGTATTGGGTATCGGCGAGTACATGAAAAAAAGTATCGGTACTTATACTCGGTCCTAAAAAAGAGGCATCGGGACAACCCTAGTGCCAATCATTAAAAATTGATCACACCTGATGTACTGACAGCCTATCTTCTTGAGGCCCTGAAATGTCAGGAAAATACAAATACCTCCCAAATTACCACTTTTTGGAAAGTAAAGAGTCCGAGGTGTTTAGTAAGAGGCATGGCAAGTTTTTCGAAGTTGAAATTATTATTATTATTTTATTTACAAAAAAAATTGTCATAGCAACAAGTTATTTCTCACACACAGCATATGCATATACTTCCAATTAAACCATACAAAACATTCTGCTCCTCCTTCTGAGTATGGCAATACCACACTTTTACACAGTCTGGATGCACAGAGAGGTCCAACATGCAGGGAGCACCCACGCTGTATCTTGGCCTAGGCCAACAAGGCCCAGGCCTAGGGCAGCACTTCACAGGGGGGCAGCATGAAAAGAGTCCCCGTCGGCTTGCGCTAAACTTTTAGTGTAGCGCCAGTCTTAGTAGGTGGACTGGGCCGCAAGACAAATCAGTCTGGTGCCTCCATAAAGCGACCGCATTACTGCCGGTATGATAGTGCAGACACAAGGGACACTGACATGGTCACCTATGCCTGGCAGGTAGGTAGTAGAACTCTCCTTCAATCCTTTGCTTGTGTCAGTTGTACATATTAAGGAATCTTAATTTTATATTTTTCTGTTGATTACTGATGAGCGTTTTTTTACTGACACACACTGGACTGGCATGCACTGACCTACACTAACAGAGGACATCCAGATGCACACAGACAGACAACCAAATTAGGAGAGAGTAGATCGCACACACAGATTATAGGATGTGGCCTACTACAAACATACACCCAACATTAGAAAAAGGATGACTAGTCTACATCCAGTAGGGTAGCTTAGTGTAGTTAGTGTAGGTCCTGCCCTAGAAGAGTCAACCTTGCCGTGGTGGGCAGGCTTGGAATCTCTTGGTCAAAAGTGTTTCAGCGAATGGGCGAGAGGATCACTAGATCTTCCCTTCTGGCCAATTGATTTTACCAAAGGACTATTGGTTTATTCAGAATATATATAGTTGGAAAAGTGAAAAATGTGTATAGGTCCATAATTATACTTTCATAAAACACACAATAAAAAATTGGTATATTTACATTTGAATTGCTTCCTCTTTTATTTAATCCTTTTATGACCGGGGGTCATTATCATTTGGATGCACAGGCCACATTTGTAAGGCTGGGAGGGGTTCTATGGCTACTTCTTCCACTTGTGGTGTGTGTAGGGATGTGTAATAGGTGTTTATGTATTAACATGTGTCCTTTCAGTACGGGCACTACGCTAAAGTTTGTGGGTGAATGGGAGAGTTATTTGGCTCCCAAAATTGTTAAATTTCAGGCTGCTGTCTTCCAGAACTATTCTGTGGGTCAGACTGCGTTCCAGGGTTGCGATCCCATCCCTGGGCGGCAGGTGGCGCTAGAGGGGTTCTGGCAAAGCCACTTTTCCCCAGCAGCCAATTAGAGGAGTTGGACCTCGCAGGGCATGCTGGGGAGGGGTATATTTGGGACGACACCTTGATTTGTGTGGCGTGGGCTCTCTTCTTTGCGGGTCCAGGCTCAGGGTGCGGCATCCACATTCAGGGTGCGCGCATCCACGGACCCCGCCGGCATGGCCCAACCGGCTGGAATCTCACACTATGCAGAGTTCCATCCTGATATTGAGAGAGTGATTTACTGGGTCCCCAACTTTTTTGAGAGGATCCTAAGCTGAGGGCTGAACGGTGGGGAATCGGCTCAGGGAGAACCCAAAAGCAGGTTGTCCAGGAGACTTGAACGAACCATCGGGGATCCAGTCACCAAGGCCTTGACAGGTACATGGCAGCTGTCAACCAGTGACCCTTTAATTGCATTTACTGGGAGGATTCGCACAATCCATCTTGTTCATTTGGGTACTGAAGTAATAGGCCTGTGGCAGAGGCCCGAGCCAGGCCTGTGGCAGAGGTCTGTTCCTCCCAGCAACTTAACCACTTAACCCCCGGACCATATTGCTGCCCAATGACCAGAGTACTTTTTGCGATTCGGCACTGCGTCGCTTTAACTGACAATTGCGCAGTCGTGTGACGTGGCTCCCAAACAAAATTGGCATCCTTTTTTCCCCACAAATAGAGCTTTCTTTTGGTGGTATTTGACCATCTCTGCGGTTTTTATTTTTTGCGCTATAAACAAAAATAGAGTGACTATTTTGAAAAAAAAACAATATTTTTTACTTTTTTCTGTAATAAATATCCGCCAAAAATATATTTTCCTCAGTTTAGGCCGATACGTATTCTTCTACATATTTTTCATAAAAAAATCGCAATTAGCGTTTATTGATTGGTTTGCGCAAAAGTTATAGCGTTTACAAAATAGGGGGTAGTTTTATGGCATTTTTATTATTTTTATTTTTTTACTAGTAATGGCGGCGATCAGCGTTCTTTTTCAGTACTGCGACCTTATGGCGGACACTTCGGCCACTTTTGAAACATTTTTGGGAGCATTGGCATTTCTTTAGCGATCAATGCTATAAAAATGCATTGGATTACTATAAAAATGCCATTGGCAGTAAAGGGGTTAACACTAGGGGATGGGGAAGGGGTTAAGTGTGTTCCTGGGTGTGTTCTAACTGTATGGGGGGGGTGGCCTCACTAGGGGAAATCACTGATCTTCTGTTCATACATTGTATGAACAGAAAATCAGCGTTTCCCCCGCTGACAGGACCGAGAGCTATGTGTTTACACACATACCTCCCAGTCCCGCTCTGTAACGAGCGATCGCGTGTGCCCGGCGGCGATCGTGCCCGCCGGGCACGCGCACAGGACTCGGGGGCGAGTGGGGGCGCGCGGGCCACCGGCGGCGCGCGCGCGCCCCCCAGTGGCCGCAGAAGTGCCGACATAGAGCTACGGGCTCTTGCCCAGGAGAGCCTACTTGCCGCCGTATAACTGCGGCGGCTGGTCGGCAAGCAGTTAAAGTGACATTCCGGCTGCCAGGCTTGTGGCAGAAGTCTGTCCGGAGGCACTTCACCCACTCTGGCTAGAGTGGCGACGTTTGGTACATTGCTACGGGCTTTCTTTCATTACCATCCAGGGCCTGATACCGCACTTGTTTTTCTGCTTCATCAACCTTTCCTATCCTACTACATGTTGATGTTGGCCGTGTTGTGCCTCAGAATAGAGCATTTGAAAAACCCATTGGATGACTGGACATTCGCTCACTACTACTCATTGCTACTACCCCTAGACACTCTACAAGGTAACTTAATACGCTGGTCCCAAAACAACCAGCGGCTCCTGAATGGGATAGCGCTACATATGTATGTACTGACAAGTTCCTTTAATGTGACAGTAGTGACAACAAGGTCCTCTCAATGGAGACATCAGGGGTCTTCTAGCTTTACCCCAAGAACAGGATATACAATTAAATCCTGTAATGAAATATTCCCCTTTACTAGGAAAATAAATCAAGTTCACAGGAATTTTATATAAATGTTTATTAAATGTTATATTCCTACACATTCTCCTCACAACATATATAGGGAATTATTTCCTGTTATCCAGGGCTGGAGGATCTGCTTTATTCAGAAAAAGTGTTTTTCTGCCCTCACAATCTAAACTTTAGTATTAAGCCTTTCTCTCGTCTCCAATATAATTGTAAAATTCACAATTTTAAAATCTCTTGCTTCTTACACACGATCACTTTTTGCGATGAAAATAAAAACGTTGTTTTATCTCACGAAACAAAACGACGTTTTTCAAACTTCAATTTAAAAAATGACGTTGCCTGCACACCATTGTTTTCTGAAAATGCTCTTGCAAAGCGCGGTTACGTACACCACGTTCGACGGCACTCTGTTCCATTGAAGCTCCCATCTCATAACTTGCTTCTGAGCATGCGCGGGTTTAAAAACCTAGTTTTAAACTTTGTTTTGCCCACACACGATCATTTTAAATGACACAAAAAACGACATTTTGAAAAACGACACAAAAAATTCAAACATTCAAGACATAAAACGACGTTTTGCCCACACACGATCATTTTAAATCTTTTTTCATCACAAAAAACGACCGTGTGTACGCGGCATTAAAGTGACTGTAAAGCTTTAAAAAATGTCATTAAAATAATAAACATGTTATACTTATCTGCTCTGCGTAATGGTTTTGCACAGAGCAGCCCTGATCCTCCTCTTCTCAGGTCCCCCGTCGGTGCTCCTAGCGTCCCCCCTTGCCTGCTATGGGGCACTTGTGTGTGCTCGATCCGAACTCACTGTCTTTGTCGATTGTGTAAAAAAACTTCTGCACTTGGTTACTATTGACCACTTGCCGACCGCCGCACAAGCTTAGACGTCCGACCCCATGATGCAGACATCACAAGGGGCACATGCATTGCTAACATCCTCCTGTCTTTTCCCTTCCAGGTGACTCGGCATTGTACTTGGACGCCATCTCCTGACTCCATACGGGAATCCCCAAACCAGAGGAGAGAGAAGATACAATGATGCACACATACGTACCCGTGCAGTGGTGGAACAAACATTTGGCCTCCTGAAGTCCCATTTCCGATGCCTGGATAAGTCTGGGGGGACCCTGTTGTATTCCCCAAACTTTGTGTGTCAGATCATCGGTGCATGTTGCATTCTGCACAACTTTGCCGTGAGAAAGGGCCTAGAGATTGACATACGTGATGACTTCACCCCCGAACCACACTGCCCCCCGCTGCCAGAGGCACACGGACAATGCATGCATGCACACCACTGTGGTCCCTAGATCACACACACCACATCCACATCACATTGGATTAGCCCAAGTCCAAAATGCAGGACTTGGGAGCAGCAACGCTGCGCCAAGGCCCCAATGATGTCGCTGGCCATTCATACGACATTCACACGGTCGTGGGGATAACTTCTCCCCAATGACCGAGGGCGACACCCCTTACTGGCACGAGTGCCACCCTCACATTCACACACCATTTACACTGTAGCCTGCACTACTGACCGTGTGTAGGCTTTAAAAAAAAAATCTTCACCAGAGCATAAATAAAAAAATAAATAACTCTTCACCAGAGCATAAATAAAAAAAAATAACTCTTCACTAAAGCAGTAAAAAAAACTGAATCACTTGCCCTGGCGTGGGCGCCGCCTGGTGCCCAGACTCCTGGCCCTCAGTTGCCAGGGGGAGCCTCAGGTGGGGGGGTGGGGCATCAGGTGGAGGAGCATCCCCTGGTCCCTCCCTGGCTGCCTGCCTGCCCTCCAAAGCCACCGCTATGCGGGTGAGGACCACCCCCATGGCAGCTGTCTAGGCCTGTACAGCCACTCTCAGGGCCTTCACCTCGCCCACAAGTTCTGCCGTTGTGGACTGCAGCTCCCCCAGGCAGGTGACCGTAGCAGCAGTGTTGCCAGAAACATCCTGGAGAGTGTCTGTTAAAGGGCCCGAGGAGGCCAGGCTGTCTGCCAGGCGCCTTATCTCCACCACTACTTCATCATATGCCGGGTCTGCCGGTCCTGCTCCCTTGACAGATGTTCCGGAAGGAACTCAGGGACACCCCTTGTCTTCCAGGTCGACCTCCTGGGGCCAGGAGTGGCTGGAGCCCTTCCATAGGGGGAGGACCTTAAGGGGCTGGATATGACGGGGATGGACCAGGAGGGACTGGAGATGACGGCGGCAGACACACTGAGGGGCTGGAGATGAGGGGGGTGGATGTGTATGACGGTCCTGCCAACACAGTTGAATCCTCCAAATAGAGGCAAACCTCCTGGTCCATAGAGACCACCTCCTCCTCAACCACCTCTTGTGTTGTGGTCTGGGGACTCCCCTCCACCAATGGCTCTTGGCTTCCCAGGGGGTCAGCCAGAGGTACTGGATGTTCGGAGGATGGCGTTGGACAGCCACAGGCAGCAGATGATGGCCTAGCTCCCTCCTGCACATCTGTGGATGACACAAAACATTCACATGTTGGTGGACCCACACACTTGTCACATGTTCCCTTCCACCCCTCACATGCTACACACCAGATAGTAGATAAAACACACTTACCTGTCCTCAAGGCCATATCCACAGAGTCATAGCCCTCCACTCCCTCCACTTGCTCCCTCTGAAGACAGTGGGCAATCACTCTCTCTTTTAGGAGTCAGACGGATCGCACTGGCTGGTCCACCTCCAGTGCCCCTGACATGCCTGCTCAGTGCACCCAGCTTGCCTCTCACCACACGCCGCAGGTCATTCATCTTCTTGGCTATATCATGGGGTGTCCTGACTTCATGAGCCAGGGAATTGATCTGTGCGGTTATCCTCATCAATATCTCCTCCTTTTTGGCCTTGCTGGTGCTGCCACTCTGTGCCCCATGTAGGCGAGCATCATACTTCTCCATGGCCGAGATAATAATGGCCCTCTCCTCTGGGGAGAAGTTCTTCTTGCGTTTTTCTCTCCTGGGAGCAGACATGGCACAACGCAAGCCGCAAGCGCTCGACGGGCGCATGTCTGGGTGCATTTATGCACTTTGCGTAGGCAGTGGGCCGGCGTTTCTTAGGTGTTACACTGTGCGTAGTTGTGCGCATGTGCAGAGGGCGCGGGACATACGTCCACGTCACGGCGTGGCTCCGTCCGTTCAGGCATTCATTTGCATGGGGTCACGGTTCCTTTAAATGGATCACGCCCACTTCCCTCCTACTTTGAATTAAGCCGACTTACGCCAAGGAATTTACGTTACGCCGGCACATCGTTTGGGCGCAATTGCACTGAGAATACGGTGCTTGCCTCTCGAAGTTATGTCGGCGTAGCGCATCTGATATGCGCTACGCCTGCATAAATATGCACCGATCTACGAGAATCTGGCCCAGGATGTACAGTATAATATTCTGCTACATATTTTTGGTAAAAAAAAATCGCAATAAGCGTGTATTGATTGCTTTGCGCAAAAGTTATCACTACTACAAACTATGGGATATATTTAGGGAGTTTTTTTTTTTTCTTACTAATGGCAGGGATCAGCGACATTGCAGCAAAAAATCTGACACTTTTTGGGGACCAGTGACGCCAATTGACCAATACAATGATCACTGCTAAAAAAAATGCACTGTCACTGGATAAATGAAACTGGCAGGGGAAGGGTTAACATCTAGGGTGATCAAAGGGTTAAATGTGTTCCCTAGGTGTGCTTTCTAACTGTAGGGGGTGTGCTTTGACAAAAAAAAACAGATCCATGTTTCTACATGTATCCCCATCTTCCTCTCTGCCTCTCTATGAACAATCAAGTTTCCGGCAGTCCTGGTGATTGGCTCCCGCTGTGTCTAATCATAGCTGGGCACCCCAGAGCCAATAGACTAGATCACATACAGGTAAATGTATGTGGGGCGGTTATTAAGTGATCACACTCACTCAGTTTTCAGCAGCATAAGAGCTGGGGGGGGGGAACTGCAGTATACTGACCTTCCCAGTGAGTGAAAAACTGTGCAGGGGGGAGATATCGAGACTAGTCTGATCATCGGAGAAGAGCAGGCCAAGTTCTTAGCACAGCACAGACCTGACCATGCTGTGCTCTCGTGCATAGTGTGTGCCGTGAACACGTGTGACAACTGGGCATTAAATCAGATCCCCCCCCCCCCAATCACCGCAAATACGTTACGCAGTCTGTGAGAGGTTAACAAGTCAAACCCTTTAAATTCCAAGTATCAGTACTTTTCTATATCTTGTAAGAAGCTTTAGGGCTCGTTCACACTAGGTGGAGCAAATAAAAATGTCTGCAGAAAGATGCACAGGTCTAGCACACAGTGATTGAGCAGAGGCAAATTAGGCGGCTGCGAGACCCCATGTGAGTGCGAGGCCTTGGGCGACCACCTAATTTGCCTAATTAAAGAGCCGCCTCTGAACAAGCTTTTCCACCCTTCATCTTGCCATAATACCTGGTTGAGCTGCCATTTCCATGGGCTTTCCCGGTCCTCAAGCTGATTCTAGCTGCTGCACTGCCATTCATTCCACATGCTCCACCAGTTCCCTGAAAGGAAGTAATTCACTTGCATCCCTCTAAGGTAGGGTGATCAGACATCCCCGGGATTTGTCCCCGGATTGCATTGGCATGGGAAGGGCATCTGGTACTCTCGCCCCGGGTGCAACATTTCGGAGGACGCAACATCATTACTTTGCTCTTGATCAAGGTCATCTGCTGAGGGAGCTCCTTCAAAGGCCACCAACAGCTTAGCACTCCATCTCCAGCTTCCTCATGAACAAACCCCCACCGCTGGGTTGACCCTGGGTATTTAAGGATTCCAGATTTGGTATTGGTCAGGGCTCCCTAGAACACCCCCAGGTGCTCCACCTCCCCTCCAGCCTCTCTTTCCAGAAAATGTTAGAAGATTCTCGAAAGAAGTAAGAGGTCTTAGTGATGCCACCTGTGAATTACCATGCTCGGAATCAACAAACTTATTTTTTCTCGGCTCGTCGTAGTGTTGTATGTCCGCGTTCTTGATGTTTGCAATTTCCGACAACATTTATGTGACCGTGTGTATGTAAGACAAGTTTGAGCCAACATCCCCCTGAAAAAATCCACAGTTTTGATGTCGGAACGTCCGATGGCGTGTACGTGGCATTAGAGAGTGTTAGTTTTTGCACTCCTGTGACTCGTTTTCAGCAGAAAAGGAAGGGGCCAGTAAATATTTAATTTACCAGCCCCTTCCTTTTCTAAATGAACACAGAGAGTGATCTGTACCGATCATTCTTGTGTTCATTCTTAACTGAGCATAGTAAACTATGTTTAATACGCTTCAGTCTTTGAATGAACAGGAAGCCCCTCAGCACAGACCACTTCCTGTTCTTGTACTGTCCAGTGCAGCTAAGGCTGCAGAGAAAGGGACTGATGAATCTATGTCCTTAATTATTTTCTCTGTCTCAAAAGTGAGAGACATCAGAGGTATTTTTTAACCCTTGACACATCACCTAACAGGGCTCCTAACAAATAATGTTAAAAAACAATAAGAAATGTTAAAAAAACATTTCAGTGCTCTGCTAATACACATGCTTGTGTGTTTGTGCTCTGGGGTGCACACCCTAATGCAATAGGCTGCACACACCTATGGCATCTCTGATACTTGCGGCTCGCTGAGAGGCTGACATGGTTATCAGTCCAGGTACCTGGTGGATCCAGACTTTATTGTATACTTTCTGCTGAAAACGCAGGGAAGGCCGGTGGCAGAGGCATACTTCTCAAGTTCCACATGGGACTTCAATTTTGTTTGGAAGCCACGTCGCACGACTGCGCAAATGTCAGTTAAAGGGACGCAGTGCCGGAAGCTGAAATTTCACCTGGGCACGAAGGGGGTTTATGTGCCCAGTAAGCAAGTGGTTAAAAGCAAAATGGAAGGATGAGGTAAGTGAAGGAGGACTGCACTAAGGTAAAAACCTTACAAACCCTTTAATTTAAAAGATACTTGTAGATCAAACATATTTTTGTCAAAACAGAGTGACTTTTATTGTGTTTACTTCAGATATATATCCTGGCTGAAGCGGTAAAATATTAACTCTCCCTGGTTGTTATAAACACAATAATGCCATGGACTCAGATAACCTTTACAAGTCTTTGGTTTCAGTCTGCCTCTAGCTTTCCTATCTATCACATTGTACATCAGATGCTGTCTACAGCTAATTTAAAAGTATTTTTTTACATAATAATCACCTAATCATCTAAATTTGGTACAACCACTTCAGCCCCGGAAGAATTTACCCCCTTCCTGACCAGAGCACTTTTTTCGATTCGGCAATGCGTCGCTTTAACTGACAATTGCGCGGTCGTGCGAAAGTGGCGCCCAAACAAAATTGACGTCCTTTTTTTCCCACAAATAGAGCTTTCTTTTGGTGGTATTTTTAGGGGTTTCAACATTTTTTTTTGGGGGGGGGGGGGGGTTTCAACATTATATAATATACAGTTAACCCTTGGTTTGCAAGCATAATTCGTTCCAGAAACATGCTTGTAATCTGAAGCACTTTTATATCAAAGCATTTATTTTACAGGGTAACCATATTGCTACACTGAGGCCTCGTACACACGGACGGACATATCCGATGCAAACGGTCCCTGGACCGTTTTCAGCGCATATGTACGCCGGGCTATTTTGGTCCGATGGCTGTCCACACCATCGGATCAAAATCCCCGCCGGCAGACAGCGCGGTGACGTGGCGGTGACGTTGATGCCGCCACGTCACCGCACCAGGAAGAAAACAACTTCCACGCATGCGCGGGAGGATATGTCCGCTGGTGAGTGTACTGACCAGCGGAAATATCCGACGGCTAGCTCTCCGGCGGAAAAGTTTCAAAGCAAGCTTTGAAACTTTTCCGCCGGAGAAATCCGTCCAAATCTGTCCGCCGGCCCCTACAGACGAGCAGATTTTTCGGCTGAAATGGTCCGTCGGACCATTTCCAGCGGAAAAATTCCATCATGTGTACGAGGCCTTAGAGGCGCCTCTCTTCTTTTTTTATACTCAGTTGCGACATGACGGTACTCTTATATCAAGACATCGCTTGTATATCAAGGCAAAATTTTGCAAAACATTTTGCTTGTCTTGCAAAAACAAATTAGGCCGCGTACACACGATCAGTCCATCCGATGAAGCTGACTGATGGTCTGATGTGCCTACACACCATCGGTTAAAAAAACGATCGTGCCAGAATGAGGTGATGTAAAACACAACGACGTGTTGAAAAAAAAGAAGCTCAATGCTTCCAAGCATGCGTCGACTTGATTCTGAGCATGCGCGGCTTTTTGATCGATGCTTTTGCATACTAACTATCGATTAGGCGTCCATTGGTTAAATTTTAAAGCAAGCTCTCTTTTTTTTGACCAAAGGCAAACAGACCGATGGGGCCCACACACAATCGGTTTGGACCGATGAAACGGACCTTCAGTCTGTTTTCATCGGTTTTGACCGATCGTGTGTGCGCGGCCTTACTCTCTGTAACGGAACCCCAAATGGGACAGGGGTTAAAGACGTTTAGGATATTCCATTCCCGAACACAAGGCAGCTACCGACACTCCACAGACAGGCAAACTTACCCCAATAACGGGACACACAGCTCTGGTTGAGGTTCAACAGGAATAGACCCTTTATTGAGAAATACAGCTCTTTATATACAGTTTAGGATACTGCAGTAACCAAATGAACAATGACCCAACTCCACCCACACCATCACACAATGGTTCCTAACGAGTCCCAATACACATCTTTTAGTAGACATCCTGACTCATGCTCCTGACCTAATTTACATGAGCTAATTAACTACAGCTGATGACTCCTGACCTTTAGGCTGTCTGCTAACTTACAATACACATTGCCATCTATAAGACCTTCACACAATACAGGGTCAATTAGCACAAGCCACAATGGAAGACCCTTAGAAGCTATCCTAGATTAATTTACATCACAACAGACAGTTGGGTGGGCTGCAGTCCAAGACATATTCTGCATGTCCATTCTCTTCTGGCTCAATCTGTACCCAAAAGTGACTCCCGTTACACTCTCAAACCAAGGTTTTCCTGTACACCCAGTACAGCCAAGGAAAGAATATTACAGTTTACAGCAAAATTCCAGTCAGCTGGGCCTTTAGAACTTTTAGAAATAGGACCATAGAATTGTAATTGGATACAGTGCTGGCAAAGTAATTAGTATATGCATATAACTTTCTGTAGTGGTGAGTAAATCGCTCTCAAATACCTATCCAAACTGGTTAATTACTACTCTGATCCTGTCCTGTGTAACCAGTTAATTAGTGAATAATCATATACATAATGATAGGGAGATAGTTGATAAGTCCCTGTAGTATAACTGATTGATTGTGTTGCTGGAGTTTCTAAGGTGGTGATGTATTATTAATATAATTATATAAAGCCTCCTGGCCAATCTAGTGAGATTTTTAAGTAGTAAAATTGGACAATTAAGGGATACAGTCAATGGGCTTTGTCTTGAAGAGCACAATAATTAAAACCTGATTTAGGGATGTGGGTAGGAACTCTTCATGTGGGCAGAAGGGTCATTATAGCCTTTCAGAGGTAAGAATTTCTGGCCTACGTTATAACTTAGGGTATGTTGTTGGCTACTGATGGAGTAAGTACAGTGAAACCTCAGATTTGCGAGTGTCATCTCACAAAACGAGCAGGATCCAAGCCACAGAGGTGTGCAGTACCGCATTTGGCCTGAGGTGGGAGGGGGCGCCAGAGCCGAGTGGGGCCAATCAGAGCTGATCTGAGTATTTCTCGAGGCTCTCCGGTGCCCCCCCCACCTCTGGCCACATGCCGTATTGCATGCCATAGAAGTCAGTGCGGAACAAATTATTTTAGTTTCCATTGACTTCTATGGTGAAACTCGCTTTGATATGTGAGTGCTTTGGATTACGAGCATTCTCCTGAACAGATTATGCTTGTAATCCAAGGTTCCACTGTATATTATTACACAAAGTGGTCTTTGCACATACATCTTAAGCTTCACATTATAAGAAAAACAAACACTACTGGTCAATATCCAAAACTATGGGAGAAAAGGGTCCCAAAGTTTTAACTCATCTTCATCTTTGCTATATAATTTTTGATATAGTTAAGAAGCTTTGATTGGAAACTCTACTTAAAGCGGTAGTAAACCGCAGGTGGTTTAAACAAAAAAATTCCCTGCAAGACAATGTCATATTGTGCTAGTATGCACCGCATACTAGCACATTATGAGAAAATTACCTTAGAACTAAAGCCCTCCAGCGCCGCGATTTTATCGCTTAGGAACCTGACATCTTCCCCCGGTCTTCTTTCCGGGTTCGGGGCCTCAAGATACATAAGTGGCCGAGGAGGGGGGAAATTACATCATTCCTGTGCATGTGCATAGGGGCCGATGTTTCCTGCATGGGCTCTCAAAGTCCGGCGGCGCGATGACGTCACTCCTGCGCATTGCCTCAGGAGCCACTATTTCCTGCATGGGCTCTGAAGGTCCGGCACTAGTGGCGATGTGTCCATAAGGGCACACAGGCGCCGCTCCATCTCTCCAGCCACCCCCATATGACCAATGGATAGATACATGCATTGCATGTATCTATTCATGGCCGCCACTGCCACACCCTATTCAGGTGCCCGAATTACAGCGGCGGGGGGTGTTTTTGAAGCACCTGATTAGAGCCATAGGCTCTAATAGACATAAAAAAAGGTGACTTAGGTGTGTTAGAACAGCGAATAAATATTCGCTGTCCTAACACTGAACCACGTCTCCGCCAATCAGGTGCTCGGGTCTGTTACCCGTCACCTGATTAGCTGAAACGACCGCGCACTGTGATTGGTCACCTGACAGGAGGAGAGGACTGGAAGAGACACATGAAGACACCACTTGGAGGACACCGTTTACCACCATCACTCGCTGCCCCACGAAGACAGGGTAAGTGCCGGGCAGACTGAGAGAGGGCTGGGGGGTCCCAGTGGCAGCATTCGATGGGCAGAGTGGCAGAATTTGATGGGCACAATGGCATGATTCGATGGGCAGAGTGGCAGCATTTGATGGACACAGTGGCAGCATTTGATGGGCATAGAGGCAGCATTTGATGGCACAGTGGCTGTGTTTGATGGGCAGAGTGGCAGTTTGTTTGTGTCCCCCCCAAAAAAAATTGGAACACCAGCTGCTGCTGTCCGGTACTTTAAGCTGGACCTTTAGAGCATGTGCACCGATGATCATTGGCTGCATGCCAGCTAGGGTGACCACATTTCCAAACTGCCATTCAGGGAAACCCCCCCTTCCCAAAAATCAGCTTGTGCTGTAACGAATCACAGCACAGTGATTGGACACAAGAGGGAGGATTTATGATTTCTCCAATCACAAGCAGGGGGCGGAATTGTGCTCCTCCAGACATTCTTGGCCAGGACAAGTACTGTCAGTGAGTGAAGCAGTGATGTGATGGCCTTTTTTGGGGGCATCAGATTGGCCGGGGGGGGGGGGGTGGCTGTGTCAGTTTCATTCCGGGACACTGTATTGTCCTGGAATGAAGGTGCCCGGTACAGACCTGCAAAATGCGGGACTGTCCCAGGCAATCCAGGACATGTGGTCACCCTAATGCCAGCAAGTTTAGGAGATATTTACAGGACAGCCTTATTATAGGCTTACCTATAGGTATAAGTGGTGTAAAATAGTTTACTACCCCTTTAAATCCTTCAGTCCTTGAAAAAGCACTACAGAACTTTGCTGGCCCTACAACACTGAATTGCATTCAGTTCAGGGACATGATTACAGTTAAGTCTCTCACTGGAGAAAACTGAACTGGAGGGGTTTAACTTTCACCAGTATAAAGACATTTATTTTTCATGCTCATAAAAGTTGGTGTTATATGACATACACTTCCACAATTAGGTGATCTAGGAATTTCTCATCTCATAAAAGTCAAGTGGCTAACATCCAATGCAAAGATTATAAGCTTGACAGAGTTCTCTGTGACCTTCATTCTTGGAATTCATCACTTTAGCTCTAGAGTTCCGTGAAACATGGCAGTAAGTGAAGAGAAATCTCTTTATCGAGCAAAAAATAAAAAAATAACATCAATGGTTCTAGTTCTCCCAGTGCTATCCAAGACTTTAAAATAAATTTGGATGGTCATCCACTTTAAGGTTGAATATATTTGTATTATTATTAACAAAGTTAGAAAATTACAAACAGTCACTCAGAATAAATTAGTTCAATAGAGAGGCCTGGAGCGAGTGGATTGGAAAGGAGCTACCAGAGGGTCAGCATGACAGGAGTGATAAGGGGCAGCAAGGGTTAAGGAAGTTAGTTTGGAAAGTGTTTTTTTTTTTTAAGGAATTGGAGGAAAAATTGTGGAGAGGAGGGGTTTTGTTTATTGACCACTTAAGGACCGGACCAATACGCTGCTAAATGACCCAAGGGGTTTTTGCGATTCGGCACTGCGTCCCTTTAACAGACAATTGCGCGGTCGCGCGACATGGCTCCCAAACAAAATTTGCGTCCTTTTCTTCCCACCACAAATAGAGCTTTCTTTTGGTGGTATTTGATCGCCTCTGCGATTTTTATTTTTTGCGCTATATACAAAAATAGAGCGACATTTTTGAAAAAAAATCAATATTTTTTACTTTTTGTTATAAGGAAAATCAATAAACTAAATTTTAGTCAAACATTTAGGCCAAAATGTATTAAGCCACATGTCTTTAGTAAAAAAAAAAAGCAATAATTTTTTTTTTAGCTACCTAGCGGGAACAGCGACACTAATACAGCGATCAGAAAAATGATCGCTTAGTGATGCTGGCAATAGGGAGTGAAAGGGTTAACTAGGTCGGTGATCAAGGGGTTAAAACTTTATTAGGGGGGTACAGGGGCTACCCTGAACCTAACACTAACTGCCTGTCACACTAACTGTCACACTGACACTAAATACAGTAATCATACATGTATGATTACTGCATTCAGTGACACTGTGACAGGGGGATGGGGGGGGGGGCAATCGGGGGGGTTAAATGTGCCTGTGTGTAGTGTGTGTCAGTGTAGTGTTAGTGCACACTTACTTGTGATGTGATCTCTCCTCAGCGATGGTTAAAAAAAACGCAGAGGGAGAGACCACATCGCTTCCTCCTTCCTGTGTTTACACAGGAGGAGGAAGTGACAGGGCGGGGGGCGCACGCATTGGCTGAGAGCGATCCGGAGGGGGCGGCCGCCCCCTCTTGTCGGATCGCTCGTACAGCCGCGGGGACCGCCGCTTGTACCGGGGGGGGTCCCGATCGGACCCCCGACCCACCTCAAGGCGCCTACGTTGATGTATATATACGTTGATGTGCCTGTCGGTGCCATTCTGCTGACGTAAATGTACATGCGGCGGTCCTTAAGTGGTTAAAGAAACAGGAGGGGTGACCCTGCTGAGCCAATCAGTGTTGTCACATAAGTTTATAGTCCTGTGTAGTAAAGAACAGGCTCAGGCAATACAAGCCTTGTGACAGGAGTCACTTTGGGTGGGGGGGTTTGTTCAACTCAACTTACCTTGAAGAGCTCTGGAAACTTTGCGTCCAGCTTCCCCAGGCCCTCTTATGTGTAAATCACCCTGTGTCTCTAATAGAGGCACAGGGCTCCTTCTGCTAATTGAGAGTTAGTAGAGGTTTTGTCTGTGTGCATTCGTGATTTTCAGCAATTTTGTTTGTTTCTGAATGTCCGTTCATCAAGCAGACATGTTGCGCAATGGGGTTGTGCTAACTTGACCCACAAAATAATATAGAAATATGTTTGATTCATATAACCAAAATACACTAATCCAAAGTAAAGGCATTTGTTTTTACTCCGTCAGTAACGTCAGCAAAGCAGCTTTTAGTATTATCACATTAAAAAGAAGAAGAGAATGTGCGCTGCTTTTCTTGATTTCAGAACTTGTCACGTCACGAATGTGCTCTTTGAAATACGAACGCTAGTTCTACCAGACAGAACGCTTCCGGCTGCTCATTGCTTCTGACTTTGTACAAAAGTCAAATTGCTTGCTGTACACACGGTCGCACTAGGCACCTTAGGACTCTTGTTGATGTAAAGTTTGTCCGATGAAACCTGAAAACGTTTGTCCGATGGAGCGTACACACGGTCAGACTATTTTGAAAACCTGCTAATTTTGACGTTTGTTGGCAAAAAGTCTGACCGTGTCTATGGGCCTTTAGATAGTGCTGGTTCTGGACAGAGGAAGCATTGATGACGGACATAGTCCTGTTGAGGATGAGGGTTCGTCATAAGCCTGCATAATTATGCAAAATACTGTAGAGAAGAATAAAATCTCCAGATCATGAAATCGTGTATGCCAGTACATGATCCTAAAAAAATGGAAAATGAGCAACCCATGATCCCAAAAAAAAGAAAAGAAAAAACAAATGGTTGTGAAAAACACAACTTGTCCCTTTGCATAAAAACGGACAGCCTTGACAACACACTAAAGTAGCTGATTTTCTAAATTCCATAAAAAAGCAGGCATTTCAGTAGCAGTTGCTCGTGAAACTAAAATTAGACAACAATAATCACTTTGTGTAGGTAGCTCTGAGAAAGGAACATGTAGGCCCTGATAAAGGAGAGAGGCAGGATCTAAGCACAGAATATAATAAATTGCTCACAGTGACTGCTTAGGTAACAGAGATGTCTTTTTTCTACCTGACAAAACGTGTCTATATTTAAAAATCTGTATTATGTGTGTAGCACTGACCCCCGCAGGAGCTGCTGATTAAATTTTGGGCCTGCACTCTAACTACAACCCCAATGATAAGGCTCAGTCCCCTTTACACAGCTGTGGTGCAATACAATACAATACTGTACAATGTGATACCAGATACCTGTTTGTAACTTCAGGATCCACGAGCGGCACCTAGAGTGAATAAAGCAATACGCCACAACCCTGGTATGCTTAAACAGTAGTATTCTTTTACTGTTGATAATTGGCAAGTAAAGAAACACCAGTACATAAACTGTGCTATCCTCCTAACATGGGATGAGAGCACAATTAAAATTAAATCTATACAGCAATCAAATGGCAAACAGTATACCTGCAGGTATATGAATAAGAAAATAAAACTAAGCCTAGGAGCTCCCCCTACTTTGTAAGGTAACCGTGAGATCTCACAAAAAAACAAAACAGTCAGTTCTTGATCTTCTTTCTTCGCTAGCTAATAATGTTTCCCAAGTAATTTGTAATCCAAACAAAACGAGTAAACTTCCTGAAAAAGAAATGTCTCCGCAATGAGTGGGTTAACTGCCTTGGCCTTCTGGAGAGCGTCCCGAACAACTAGGCCTTCAACCTTCCTAAAGGCAACCCCTCCGCTTCTTCTTGGAAGTATGTAGTGAGGCCTGTGTGTTAGTCTAATGGCGTGTGAGGCATAACAAACTGTGGGCCGTAACCCACTCACCTAACTGGACACAGGCTCCGTACAGTCTCGCGACCTCCTCCCGTGGCTCCGTCTGCTGGATCAAACACCAGGCCAACTCTGCTGGGGGACTCCCGTCCTCCGATGCTCAATGGAAATGTCCGTGGGCCTTGCTGTTCGGTCCCGTCTCCTCACAGATCCTCTCCGGCTGCCCATGCGGTTCCAAAAGGACCTAAGATGGCTGCTCCCACTCCTTATATAGCAAATCCCAGCATGCACTGCGCAAGAAATTGTTCCTGGGTCTTTGATCAACTTCCTATTTACAAAGGTCAAATCTGAGAACCAATAGTCTTTCTTCAATATTTATCAGATAGTGGAATCCTTCTTGCATTAACAACAATTGGCCACTAGATGGCTCCAAACACTCAACAATCTCAATGTCCATGAATGCCATTTAGGGAATGCAATATACACATTTATGTACTATATATATACATCAGCGCTACACACTCCCCCTACTTTGTCTCTTTTGGTCCCCAAAGAGGTCCAAATTGCTAATCCTATCTTGCATTCTAGTTTCTATACGTTCACACAAAACGGACAGAGGAGCTTCCCACCAATTGTCATACAGTGGGAAGCTATCCTGTGCACCCACAGCTGATACTACCATGTCTGGTACAGATGTGTCAAGGGGTGAGCTGGGGCTGTCCCTTACTAAATCAAGAGTAGAGGGACTAGGCAGTTCAAAGTTTCTTCTGCTCACAAACTGTGAGGCTTCAGAGCATTCGCCCAATGTGTCATAAGTCAGTCTGCGTGGTGGGCGAATGTCTCTCTTTGCTCTGGGCACTTTTGGAGTGTCCATTCCTTCTGGGCCAAGGTCATCATTCCGTTCAATGCTTAAGGGTGGGGAATGAATGGAAGCACTGGGCTCTCCTACAGAGTGAGTGGTCGGCACAAATTCCGGGGCCTCTGCCCTAAGAGTTCCATTATCATCCTCCTCTACCTCCGAAAGGACATCAGCATCTGTTTCTGAATCTTCAGGAAGCCACAGCCAGCTCATCTCCACTCCCTCATCCTCATCTATAGAAGGTGCAGGTTGGGACCTGGTTATTGGTCTACACACATCAGTGGGTGTAGATTCCTTCTCTGTGCTTGTCCTGACTGCCTCAGTGAGAGGTAAGAGGTGATTCCGGTGCCATGTTTTTACCGGCCCAGTTTTTCCTTCTGGCTTGATCTCATACACTGGGAGCCCTGGAAGTTTCCTGCACACAACAAATGGCTGTGATTTCCAGCGATCAGCCAACTTGTGTTTGCCTGGAATGCCTAAGTTCCTCAACAAGACCCGGTCACCTGGCTGAAGATCCTGGACTCTCACTTTCAGGTCAAAGTTCCTCTTGTTCCTCTCCCCCCTGGAATCCGAGGTGGCGTGAGCCTGCTCGTAAGCTGTCTTCAGGCTCCGCCGTAGTCTGTCCACATACCCTTTATGGGAGGCCTCGGAGGTGTGGTCCAAGGAGGAACCAAACGCCAGGTCCACTGGCAATCTTGCTTCACGGCCAAACATCAGTCGGTACGGGGAATATCCAGTGGCATCACTTTTGGTACTATTATAGGCATGGACTAATGCAGCAATGTGTTTACTCCAGTGAGGTTTTTGCTCGGCAGTCAAGGTCCCCAACATGTTCAAGAGAGTCCTGTTGAACCTTTCCGGTTGGGGGTCCCCTTGTGGGTGGTAAGGAGTAGTCCTGGACTTTTGTATGCCTAACAGATCCAACAGCCTTTTGATTAGTCTGCTCTCAAAGTCCCTTCCTTGGTCTGAATGTATGCGTTGAGGCAGGCCATAGTGTACGAAGAACTTTTCCACGAGAGTCTTTGCTACTGTGGTTGCTTGCTGATCCCTAGTAGGGAAAGCTTGAGCATAACGGGTGAAGTGATCTGTCACCACTAAGATGTCACCTTGCCCACTCAGATCGGATTCCAGACAAAGAAAGTCTATGCAAACCAGGTCCATTGGGCCCTGACTCTCTAAATGGCCCATTGGGGCAGCCCTCTGGGGCAATGTCTTCCGTTGGATGCATCTGAGGCAGGAGTGACAGTAGCTCTCCACTTCTTTTCTCATGTGAGGCCAGTAGAACCTATCTCTTACTAGTTGGAGAGTTCTCTCGGCTCCCAAGTGTCCATGGTGATCATGTAAAGCAATCAGTACCGTCTCTCTGTGTTTTTCAGGCAAGAGTAACTGCCACCTTGCTTCTGGATCATCAGAGGGGCCCCTTCGGTAGACCACCCCTTGCTGCAGCTGCAAATGATCCCATTCTCTCAATAACACCTGGGCTTCCCTCTCAGGACTCTTCCGCAGTACATCAGGCTGTCGACATTCCAATGCTTCAAGCACCAGCCCACACAGTGGATCTCCCTGCTGATCTCTCCTGAGATCCTTCCTGGATAACTTGGGTAGGCCCTCCTGTGTGACCTGGGAGACGTTACAGTAGCACCTGGGTACTGCCGCTGAGGATACTCCTACTTCTTCAGCTCTGGCTCCACCTCTCTGGTACTGACTTGTGCCCTCCCATAGGGCCCTCACTCCTTCTGGAGTAAGCTGGGTCCATTCTTCCAAGGGGTCATGGGGTCTTCTTGACAGGGCATCCGCATCTCGGTTACCAACTCCTGGTCTGTACTTCAGGCTGAAGGTAAAGGCTGAGAGAGCAGCTAACCACCTGTGACCGGTGGCATCCAGCTTTGCAGTGGTGAGTAGATATGTGAGGGGGTTGTTGTCCGTCTTGACCACAAATTCAGCCCCGTAAAGGTAGTCCTTCAACTTGTCCACCACTGCCCATTTTAAAGCCAGAAATTCAAGCTTGTGAGTTGGATAGTTTCTTTCAGCAGGGGTCAGACTTCTACTCACATAGGCAACTGGCCGTAAGTGCTCTTCATGCTCCTGGTAAAGCACTCCCCCAGCCCGTCGCGGCTGGCATCCACATGTAACTCATATGGTTTGGCAGGGTCTGCATAGGCCAACACTGGGGCAGTAGTAAGACTCCACTTCAGCCTCTTGCAGGCCTCTTCACATTCTGGAGTCCACTGATCCTGGATGGACTCTTTCTTCCTTCTAGACCCCTCTTTAGGCTTTTTCGGCTGACCCGCACTTTCACCAGCTTCTTCCTGCTTCTTTAAGAGTTCAGTGAGTGGGTGGGCTATTTTTGCGAATCCCTCTACGAATCTTCGGTAGTATGAGCAGAAACCCAAGAATGACCTGAGCTCAGTTACGTTGGTGGGCCTGGGCCAGGAAGTGACAGCTTCTAGTTTCTTGGGATCAGTTGCCACTCCTTCTTCAGACACAATGTGTCCCAGGTAACTCACCGAGGGTTGGTAGAACTGGCACTTCTCCATAGAGAGTTTCAGGCCTTCATCATGAAGTCTCTTCAAGACCTTCTCAAGGCGTTCTTCATGTTCCTCCAACGTCCTCCCAAAGACTATGACATCATCCAGGTATACCAGAACTTCAAGGAGATTCATGTCACCCACTGTCTTCTCCATCAACCTCTGGAAAGTTGCTGGGGCCCCAGTCAGGCCTTGCGGCATCCGGTTGAACTCAAAGAACCCAACTGGGGTGATGAAAGCGGTTTTTTCCTTGTCTTCAGGGCACATAGGAATCTGGTAATACCCACTCTTCAGGTCCAGTACGCTGAACCACTTTGCTCCTGACAGACTCTGTAAGGCATCCTCAATTCGGGGTGTGGTGTACTGGTCTGGGATGGTCCTCCGATTCAGGGTCCTGTAGTCAATGCACAGGCGTAGGGACCCATTCTTCTTCCTGACCACTACTATAGGGGAGGCGTAGGGACTCCTGGACTCTCGGATAATGCCCGTCCTCTTAAGTTCAGCCAATTGTTCCCTCAAGTCTTCCAGATCTCCTAGGGGGATCCGCCGGACCCTTTCCCGAAATGGCTTGTCTTCCTCCAGACGAATTCGATGGGTGGCACTCTTTGCCAATCCTACGTCAAATTCACTTTTCGAGAAGGCTGCTCTCCATCTCAGCAGTTGGGCTTTGGCCCTTTCCCGCCATGCAGGAGTAAGAGGCGTATTTTTTGGGCTGAACTCTTCTTCAGGGATTTCTGGGGCTGACCCTCCTTTCAAACCTCCTGGTTCGACTGGAACAGCCGGACTGACCTGTCCCAACAGTAGCCTGGCTGGCACTCTCACTGGCACTGTCGCTGTGTTGCGGACACTGACTGGAACTTTGCCGTGAGTTCTCTCCAATACTCTGGTGGGCAACACTTCAGTGATGAGTTCTAGTCCGTTTCTCCCCTCTTTGCGGTTTTCCAGGACAATGAAAGGGCCTGGTTTCTTCCAGCTCAATTTGACCGAGGCTTTTAGGCAGATTACTTCACCCGGCTGGACTATTTTCTCTCCTTTGTTCAGCAGCCAGATTTTTCCCACTCCCTCTTCAGGAGCCTTCTCCTCCTGTATAAGGTCTCGGTATGTCTGAGCCAACATGGGATGTATTTCAGTGGGGCGGGTATCCTTCTTAATTACCAGCGGTGCAAGTAGTCTCCTCACTAAGTCAGTGTTTGTCCCAATGATAAGAGAGCTCTTGTCAGCTCCTGGAGGACGAGGACACACTATGGCCAATGTGTCAAAGGTCTCCGTCTCTCCCACTGTACTTGGGTCGAAGGTGAGTCTGACTGGCAGGTAACCATCATATGGAAAGTTCTGAGTGCCCAAACCCCATATCTCCAACTCCTCCAATTTCCGTAGTGGCAGGTGCTTGAGATGCTTGTCATAGAAGTCCCTGTATAATAAGGTTACTTGGGCTCCAGTATCCAGCAGGGCTTTTGTGTAGATCCCTTCCACTTGGATGGGGACAATTGGGGAAGGTCCCACCAGCTTGGGAGGAAATCCACTGGTAGCTGTACCCTTAGCCTGCTTTGTGGCTCGGACTTTGGCCTTTGAGGGCCTCTTTTTCTTCTGCCCCGCCTTGTTGGTGGCTCCAGTGGGCCGTGGCACGTGAGTCGGTGTGGAGTTCGCTACTGCACCCGGGCGCCCAGTTGACTCCTTCACTGGGGCCCTCTGAAGTTTCCCTCCGACTGATGTGGGTTTTCCTCGGGTAGTGGGCTGGGGCACACTCGCCTGAAATGTCCCATCCCTCCGCATTTGAAACAGACTCTTTGTGTTTGTTTCGGAGGGCTGGTAATGGTGGTAGCTTTTGGGACCTTCCTTGGCATAACTCCTTCTGCCTTTAGTTTCACCAGCTCAGTCATCATCATGGCCATCATCTCCAGTATCTCCTTCTGGGTCTGCATAAGCCTCTCCAGCTCCGTCTGACTCGCGGGTGGGTGGTGTACAGATGAAAACCGTGATCCCTGGTCAACGGTTGCCGCCAGCACATTCAACTCCTGGGTGTCTGAGGGGACACCTACCTGCTGTATTTTAGCACTTGTGGTGTTTGAAGCTTGAAGCTTTCTCTGTTTCTGGTCTCTCTCAATCTCCATCTTATCCACTTCGTTCACTTTTTCAAGAAGGACCTCGTCTGGAGTTAAGGGATCTTCCAAGTACTGCTTCAAGTGGAGCTTGACATAGTCGCTCCTCAGCCCCGTGGTCACGGATCTCCGGAATTTCTTCTGTACCAGCTCAGCTCCAAATTGTTCCCCGCTCCCTCTCTCTCCTGAGGTAAACAGCAGGCGGTCCTTGAGTTCAATGGCCCGAAACAGAAAGTTCTGAGGAGTCTCTTTACTGTCCTGTGCAATATTTATCAGTTGGTGGAATAGCTCTGTGGCATCTTCCTCCTCATAGTAACTTTTTAGAATCCTCTTAAGCTGGTTCAAAGTCAAATCACTCTTTCTCTCTAACATGCCCCTAACACTTGAGCCTGGGCTGATGGCGTGGATCACAGCCTCTCTGATTTCCGATTCCAGATATCCTTTTTGTAGCCCCAGCTCTATTTGGTGTAGGAGGCCGGTGTAAGACAGTTTGCCCTTCTGTCCCTTTTCTCCTATCTGGCCATCAATGCGGAAATCCTTCCTAATAGTTACTTCTTGCAGATAGCCCCTGCTGCGTCTTCTTGGCTCCCTCCTTGGGTTTGGTGTCATCTGGCCAGCTCTCTTGTCTTCTGAGCCGACGCGCAGTCCATCCATGCGATCTGCTATGATGCTGGATGTCTCCTGAAACTTTTCCTGTATTTCACGGTATTGTCGCTGTAACTCAGCCAGTTGTTGTTCCGCCTGCCGCTGGGCGGCGGCTCCTGCGTTCCTGTCTAGGGGTTCTAACTGCTTTTTGCAGGGGTGTGTCAGGTGAAACACTGTCTTCTCGGACAATTTTATGGTGGCACCGTGGAAATTTTCAGGAACACCCCGTCCCCACTCTATCAGGGCATAGGTGCAATCAGTCCCAAAGTCTGGTTTCACTGCAACCACGTAGGCCTTTCTGTCTGGAGACAATGTCTGTACCACCTCTTTGATTTGCTTCTTCTCCCAGTAGCTCCCTGGGAGTTCAATGGCCACGCTTGCTTCTGAGCGTGTCCCTTCTGCTTCGCACCAACGGACTACTGTGATGGGGTCCATGGTGACCTCAAGGGGGGGGGTGGGTTTCTTGTAGAGTGACAGGATCCCGGACGAGCCCCCACGTGTAGCACTGACCCCCGCAGGAGCTGCTGATTAAATTTTGGGCCTGCACTCTAACTACAACCCCAATGATAAGGCTCAGTCCCCTTTACACAGCTGTGGTGCAATACAATACAATACTGTACAATGTGATACCAGATACCTGTTTGTAACTTCAGGATCCACGAGCGGCACCTAGAGTGAATAAAGCAATACGCCACAACCCTGGTATGCTTAAACAGTAGTATTCTTTTACTGTTGATAATTGGCAAGTAAAGAAACACCAGTACATAAACTGTGCTATCCTCCTAACATGGGATGAGAGCACAATTAAAATTAAATCTATACAGCAATCAAATGGCAAACAGTATACCTGCAGGTATATGAATAAGAAAATAAAACTAAGCCTAGGAGCTCCCCCTACTTTGTAAGGTAACCGTGAGATCTCACAAAAAAAACAAAACAGTCAGTTCTTGATCTTCTTTCTTCGCTAGCTAATAATGTTTCCCAAGTAATTTGTAATCCAAACAAAACGAGTAAACTTCCTGAAAAAGAAATGTCTCCGCAATGAGTGGGTTAACTGCCTTGGCCTTCTGGAGAGCGTCCCGAACAACTAGGCCTTCAACCTTCCTAAAGGCAACCCCTCCGCTTCTTCTTGGAAGTATGTAGTGAGGCCTGTGTGTTAGTCTAATGGCGTGTGAGGCATAACAAACTGTGGGCCGTAACCCACTCACCTAACTGGACACAGGCTCCGTACAGTCTCGCGACCTCCTCCCGTGGCTCCGTCTGCTGGATCAAACACCAGGCCAACTCTGCTGGGGGACTCCCGTCCTCCGATGCTCAATGGAAATGTCCGTGGGCCTTGCTGTTCGGTCCCGTCTCCTCACAGATCCTCTCCGGCTGCCCATGCGGTTCCAAAAGGACCTAAGATGGCTGCTCCCACTCCTTATATAGCAAATCCCAGCATGCACTGCGCAAGAAATTGTTCCTGGGTCTTTGATCAACTTCCTATTTACAAAGGTCACATCTGAGAACCAATAGTCTTTCTTCAATATTTATCAGATAGTGGAATCCTTCTTGCATTAACAACAATTGGCCACTAGATGGCTCCAAACACTCAACAATCTCAATGTCCATGAATGCCATTTAGGGAATGCAATATACACATTTATGTACTATATATATACATCAGCGCTACATGTGCACGTGACTCTTTTTAGATATTTTCAAGATGTACACTTAAGAGTTCATTTACACCTGCGTTGGTGTAAGGTAAACCAGATCTCCATTACACATTGCACTCATGCAATTCATAAGCAAAGGACCGACATAATTCCTGCAATGCAATGCTCATCGTGCATGAATATGTGCGCATACTCACATCGGTGCGTGCGTGCACGCGAGCGTGTTCATGAACCCTTGCTCGCACACATGCACATACCAATAAGCACTTGCCGCCCAGTGGCCTATTTAAACTTGTCCCCTAACTTTGTTACCTGGTATCCTTATCTTTGACTTAATTACTGGATTTTTTCTGCCTGCTGACTTGGTACTGCATTGCCCGGTGGTTCCCGACCCTGGCCTGCCTTCTGGTCTTGCTCTGCCTGCTGACTCAGTACCTTGCTGCCTGGTTGTCGCTGACTGCTGTTCTCCTGGTTCTGCTCCTGTCCCATGATCTGGTGCCACTGCCAGGCTGCTTGTACTTCCTGCTCCAAGGACTGTGATCACCAGCTCTACCCACCTACAGAGTGGACATCACCAGCCAGTCACTCGGCACACGTGCCACTCCTTGCCTTTACACTTTCTGTTCCCACTTTCAGGAGTGTAGGCGGGAGGAGCAAGGGAGGCCTCCATCACATTCCAGTCTCCACCAGGTACATGATATTTGGTCTCCGAAGAGCTATCTGCAATGGATCGCTTTTTAAAACGTGGTGTAGGGGTTATTGCCATTGGTTGGGGGGGGGGGGGGCTAGGGTTGCTGACAGCCAGACAGGATTTTTGAATGGTGCAGCGCTCACCCCCAGAGGGGCCACAGGAAATAGATTGGTCACCCCTACCTTTTCAGAGGTTCTGTTCAACAAATATAGGCTCACTCTAGGGGTGTCTTTATAAAGTTTCTATGCAGTGCTTGAACAGGGTAAAGGGATTAATGTGCAGGATACTTCAAAAACGCAGATACAGAAGGACAGATTCTACAGCAAAGTTCTCCAATAGCAGCCTTAAGTAATACTGGAGGTAGAGGGGATAGCCAGTCAATCTGAGACTGCTTCACTGCATCCTCTGGCAAATTCTTTTTAATCCAGGCTTCTTTGGGTTCTCAGTCAAAAGCTCTTCAGTAGCACAGGTTGTCTCCCAGGGACAGAGATTGCAGGAGAAGGGAGCTTTGAACAAGCCTTCAGAAACATTTAGGTCCGATATCAAATAAATATCCATCTACACAATTTTTGGAAGCTTGGTAGCAGCCTTCTGGTAGCAGCCTCCAGCATTTAACCGCCACAGGACAATTTCACCTGCAGCTCTCACAATGTCTAGAGACCTCCAAACAGCTTCCCTGTGACACTCTTCAGTGAAAGCAAAATATTGTGTGGAAATGCAGCATTTCAAAACCAAGCACCTCATCCCATATGAATAAAAATTCTAGAAAAAAGGACCCCAGGGACTTTTGGAGCGGTGCACATAGAGCAGAGATCCTCAAACTATGGCCCACCAGCTGTTGCAGAACTACACATCCCATGAGGCATTGTTAAACTCTGACATTCACAGACATGACTAGGCATGATGGGAATTGTAGTTCCTGAACAACTGGAGGGCCATAGTTTGAAGACCCCTGACATAGAGTGTAGTAACACACAGATTATAGGAAAATAGAAAAAAAAAAATTTTATTTTAACATAATGATAAATATACATAAAAACCATCCACTGTTGTTGAAATTGATAGGCTTCAAAAATGTAAGAACCACCTGGACTCTCAGGCTCCACTTTCCGGCAACTGTGCTTTATCTATGTACCCACATTTTGGTCTCATTTAATGAAAGAATTCAGTATTTGGTGGTAAGTTGTCTCCCTGTGCCCCTAATCTGCGCTAACTAAAACTCCATGAACTGTTATTAGGTTATATTAATTATTTATGTAACATCATATATTTCTTCTATTCAACTTTATTGGTTGTTATATCTACATTGAAATATATACTGTATGTATCTAGAATTGTATTCACCATCCTATTCACACATTCTTTGTTTCTCTGATATTTTGTAGTGATGTTAGTTTTAAGCTCCTGATGAAGCTCCTTTCGGAGCAAAACATGTCGAGCGAACCAACACTACAACAAAACAAAACACTATCTCCCAAGATAGTGTTTTGTTTTGTATGCATATTATTTGGTTACGGCAGGGACCTCTTACGTCTCATATTAGCTCCTACTAACTATTAGCAGCCTACTGCACATTATACACTAACCAAATCCTTTTATGCAACACTACAACGAGTCTTCTTACATTCTTGAAGCCTATCAATTTCAACAACAGTGGATGGTTTTTATGTATATTTATCATTATGTTAAAATAAAATTATTATTTTTCTATTTTTCTATAATCTGTGTGTTACTAAACTCTATGGGCCAGATTCAGGTAGATGGGAGCATCTTTGCTCTGGAGTAACGCTTCTCATTTACGTTACGCTGCCGAAATTTTAGGAGCAAGTGCTGTTATTCATGAAGCACTTGCTCCTAAAGTTGCGGCAGCGCATCGCAAATGAGCCGGCGGAATTCAAATTGGGCGGGTACGGGGCGTGTAGTATTCTAACTAAGCGCGATCCCGCGGCGAACGTAATGCGCATGCGTCGAGTGTCAATGCATCCCAGTGCGCATGCTCCAAATTCTGTCAGTGAACGTCAATGACGTCACATCCCCATTCATAAATGTTTTACGCAAGCGACGCGATTTGTTTATTTTCCGACGCGATGACACTGCGTCGCGCCCGAAAAAGATCGTGAATTGCCGATTCCCGCTCATTAACATATTTTTTGAGCGTAAATCGGCGGGAACGCCCCCGGCGCCATTTTTAAGTTGAAGTAACGATGCGATGGCGAAATTCAATTACGCCGATCGCATCGGAACTCCAACCCGGCGTTTCTTGTTTTCTGGTTACAGAAAACAGAAACACCGGCTTAAAGTGACAGTTAGGCTGGCGGATCCATTGATCCGCCAGCCTAACTCTACCTGAATCTGGCCCTATGTGCACCGCTCCAAAAGTCCCTGGGGTCCTTAGGTACCCTTCCCTGCTTTTTTCTAGAATCTCTTCAGTGAAAGGTTTCCCTATTCGAATTGAGCTTCACAGACTGCATCCTCCGGCAAATTCTTTTTAATCAAGGCTTCTTTGGGTTCTCAGCCAAGTACATGCTGAGGCCTTACAGCAAAAGCTCTTCAGTAGCACACGATATCTATCAGAGACAGAGATTATATGAGAAGGGAGGTTTGAACAACATTTATCTTCTACCCAGCCACCTTCTAGGAGCCCCCTCCCAGGGATTGGCTGAGGTCAGATAAATATCCTCCTACACAATTTTTGGAAGCTTCCCCCTGAGGCACGCAGGAGAAATCAAGCCCCAGAGTTAGGGATAGACCTGTCCATACCTGAAAAATTAATTTTGCGCTTCGCTTGAGTACAGCAGAACCAAAAACTAAATTTAGTCAGGATAGGGCAGGGCGCAACAATGGGAAAATCACACAGCAAACACAAGCCCATTAAAAATAAATCAAAATCAAAAACGCTGATGAAAACATTGAGAAGAAAGTTAAAGTAAAATTGATAAATATGCTCATAAATTGTTCGTAAGCTCTAATTGTATTACCAAGATCCCAGAATGTGTTGGAAATGTACAAAGACATTGTAATTGGTCTTTCATTCATATCGTTATTGTTTAAAAAATCAATTAAAGCGATTGAAAGTAAAAATAAATAAAAATCAGCAGCTACAAATAAAGTAAGAGAACACAACATACCTACATGAGGCTAGGACTCAATGAGGACACTATTTTTGATCTGGTGTGTCCCTAAAACACCATCTATCAGGAGCAGGTCCATGATTATCAGGCTTTTATATGAAGGATTCCATTTATAGGCCTCAGTGGGTCTGAATTTCCCACGCTTATTACTTGTAAATCATTCTGCTTTTACTCAAACCTATAATGCAACATGCCTGACACTTGTTGGAGATGAAGGAGGCAGCAGTTCTTTGGGGCAGTGTTTTTTGTGTTTAATCTATATGGGATGTGTGCTCATATACGACTGAAACAACTAGAATTGATATCTTCCCTACCCCTGAGGAAGGAGATAAAACAGACTCTGAAACGCGTTGTGTGAAGGATATCTCTTCTGTATTGCCAATCATGTTACAGTCGGTGCATTTTCAATTGTTTATTGCTATGTATGTTCCATGTTACCAATTTTAATTATGTAATAAATTATTTTTCTAGTTTACTTTCTCTTTTTCTCCCTGCAAAGCCAACCATATAAAAGCATAATGGGCTAGTATGTAACTCTTACCTGCAAACGAATCCAGCACTGTCCCCTGTACAGGAAGCGTCCATCTTCTTGACCCTCTTTCTTCCGGGGTCGCCGACTCCGGCTCTGTGATTTCGCCGGAGCCGTGTGACATCACATGCGCATGGGAGTCGCCGTTTCTGGCACAGTCCAACTGAAGCAACGGCACAACGTGCCATTGCTTCAGTGCACATGTGCCGATGACTTTGGCAGATACAGGGGGATATCTCCTAAACCATGCAGGTTTAGGAGATATCCAGGGTATCTACAGGTAAGCCTTATTATAGGCTTACCTGAAGCAAAACGTGGTATGTAAGGGCTTACAACCACTTTAAAGTCCTAATCTAAGGGCAAATTTGTTTCTTATTAAAAAAAAAAAAAACAGCAGCTACATATAAAAGCTGCTCACTCTTAAAAATCAAGTACTTACCTGTCCATGGAGTCCAACGTCCTCTTCTCAGAGCTACTGTGGGTCCTCGGCACTGGCATCTTGGATTTGGGAGCCAGCTATGACTGCAGATGCACAAGCCTCCTGGGGCATATGACATGTTCAAGGAGGCTACAGGCTGTGAGGGGGTGGGATGGACAATGTAGTTCTGGCCTCAACGAGAATTGAGGAAGTGGGAGTGGGTACCTGTCAAAAAAGTTATCTTATGAGGGTTGATCACTTCTGAGTCAAGATCCGCTTTAAACACCACACATAAAATACCTTGGTAGAATATATTTTGCCCATTCGTATCCCAAAGAGTGACATTAAGGCCGCGTACACACGATCGGACATGTCCGATGAAACTGGTCTGCAGACCGGTTTCATCAGACCAGTTCGATGGTGTGTACGGCCTATCGGACCGTTTTCCATCGGACCAAAGTTTTAAAACTTGCTTTAAAACCTGTCTGCTGGACACCTGTCCGTCGGACAGGTTCGATGGTTAGTACACAAAACCATTGGACCAAAAACCCGCGCATGCTCAGAATCAAGTCGACGCATGCTTGGAAGCATTGAACTTTGTTTTTTTAGCACGTCGTTGTGTTCTACGTCACCGCGTTCTGGTCTGATCGGATTTTTGGTCCGATGGTGTGTACATACATCAGACCATCAGACCACTTCAGCCTGGTCCAATGAAAACAGTCCGTCGGACCAGTTTCATCGGACCTGTCTGATCGTGTGTACAGGGCCTAAGAACTGTTCGCCAATAGAAGGGCAAGGACACAGCTTTATAAAATAGAATTAGATGCATGGAAACTATTCAATCAAATAAGGCAAATTCAAAATATCGATGTAAATGGCTACAAAATGTAAGAATACATAGTCTAGGCAAGTATCAGTGCCAGACTCTCTAAGCAATAGATATGTGCATTCCCGTTCGTACGAATGTTATTTTCGTACGAAAATGTTCATTTTCGTACCCGCAGGATAATGTGTACATACGAAAACGGTAAAGCACCAAAATACGAAAACGACGGGATAACGGATGAGCCGCATAACGAATGACCGCAAATACGAACGAACGATCCGACGGGAAAAAACGACAAAACGAAAATGGCAAAATAACGAAAATTAAATCTGTATCAAGAGGTTTGCATTGTGTATTTTGTTTGAATCTGTTTTGTGTTCGTTTTCAGTTGTATGTTCATTGTTCAATGACATCTATAACAAAAGAATTTCATTATGTATATTGAATGAATTCTTTTTTCTTTTTTCTGTGTATTCAAAATACTGAAGGCAAATGTTTTGTTATAGGTGTCATATCAACATACGAAAATAACAAAAGAAACGGGTTCAAATGCAAATCTTTTGTTTATGGGTTTTTTAATGGCTAGAGAGTTAGGCTGGCCATACATGATTTTCTGTGCAATTTTCTTTAGATTTACCTTCAACTATGTAGTGCAAGGGCCTGCCTGATTGCATACAATTGAAAGTGTTGTTTAGTTTGACCTCATATATGGTTTTTGGTAAATCTAAAAGAAAATTGTACAAGAAAATTGAACATGTATGGCCAGCCTCAGTGACTGAAAGCAGCTTCTCTTTTGTGCAGAATAGTGAGTACACTTGTACAGTAAAGCCTAATAAACTTTTCTGTGGATTTTCATCTGAAGGGAGATCAGTTGGCCAGACTTCTGAACCCAAAAATGGTTTTCTGATGCAGTTTAAAAACGAACGAATTTTCTGAGAACGATCGGAAAACGATCGTTTTTATACTATTGTTAAGCCCCATACACTTGGTCAGACTATTTTAACAACACACATAAAAACGATCGTTTTCCGATCGTTCTCAGAAAATTAGTTTGTTTTTAAACTGCATCAGAAAACCATTTTTGGGTTCAAAAGTCTGGCCAACTGATCTCCCTTCAGATGAAAATCCACAGAAAAGTTTATTAGGCTTTACTGTACAAGTGTACTCACTATTCTGCACAAAAGAGAAGCTGCTTTCAGTCACTGAGGCTGGCCATACATGTTCAATTTTCTTGTACAATTTTCTTTTAGATTTACCAAAAACCATATATGAGGTCAAACTAAACAACACTTTCAATTGTATGCAATCAGGCAGGCCCTTGCACTACATAGTTGAAGGTAAATCTAAAGAAAATTGCACAGAAAATTGTATCATGTATGGCCAGCCTAACTCTCTGGCCATTCAAAAAAAACATAAACAAAAGATTTGCATTTGAACCCGTTTCTTTTGTTATTTTCGTATGTTGATATGACACCTATAACAAAAAAAGGAATTCATTCAATATACATAATGAAATTCTTTTGTTATAGATGTCATTGAACAATGAACATACAACTGACACTAACAAAAGAAAAGCATTCAAGATACACAGAATGCAAATTGACGAAAATTCACGATAATTATTGTCTAACAAGAAACAAACATGAATTAAACAGAATAACGAATCATCCCGCATGTACGAAAATAAAACGGTAACGGAAATACGAAACGATCGGAATACGAAAAAATCGCGTCGTACGACAAACGAACGGGAACGAACGGGAAAACGGGCGTCTTACGAAAAACGAACGGAAACGAACAGACGGGACCATACGAAACGGAACAAAAAAAAACGAAAAATTTTTCTGTGCACATGTCTACTAAGCAAGTCGTTTGGTTAAACGGGTGAATCCCAACAATATATTTTTTTTGTACTGTCCATTGAGGGAATTTATGGAGGTTGATAAACTGGTTAACAAAAACTAAAGTCAGCCCCTGTATAACTCCGTCTCTGATTGTCATGCCTTAGTTTTTTGGCTAATGTCCTAGACCGGTGGTTCTCAACCAGTATTTTTACGGACAGTTTGTAAAAATGGGCACTTTTTTCCTCTATCGTAAATGTCCGTGGTTGCGGGAATGTGCCAGTAAACATAGCCGAGATCGGTTTGGCTTGGAACTTTTGCATGGAGATTGGAGGCAGGGGGTGATTGGAGGCAGGGGTGATGGTGGCTGCGGTGGCACCGCAGAGAGGGATGGAGGCAGGGGGCAATGGAGGCAGGGGAAGATTTGAGGCAGGGGGGATTGGAGGCAGGGGGTGTTAGTGGCAAGGGGTGATTGGAGGCAGGGGGTGTTGATGGCACCACAGAGGGGGTTGGTGGCACAGCAGAGGGTGGGGGATAGAGACAGGGGTTGTTGGTGGCACTGCAGAGGGGGATAGAAGCAGGAAACGATGGAAGCAGGGGGTGATTGGAGGCAGGGGGTGATTGGAGGCAGGGGGAGATTGGAGGCAGGGGGAGATTGGAGGCAGGGGGAGATTGTGGCACCGCAGAGGGGGGTGAAGGCAGGGGGTGTTGGTGGCAGAGGGGGATGGAGGCAGAGGATGAGGTGACTGCAGGAGATTGGCACAAGACATACCTCTTCACCCACAAATTTCCACATGGTTTTTGGATCTGGTCACCATCAATCGGATATTTCCATCAGCCGCAGACACATGTTGGCGATGCCATACGGAGAGGGGAGCCATATTTATACATGATGGGAGTGTGACACTATCCGTCCCTTCTGGTCGCAGATCTTCCAGATAAACCTCCATCCCCCCACTATAGCTTTATTGCCCATTCTCCCAGGCACGATTAAACAGAAATCCAATTTACTAAAATTCTTCCTCTCTGCAGCTAGACAATTAATATCCAAATATTGGAAGAACACAGTTGCCCCCACCCCTTTCTTCTTGGCGAGCAAAATGAATAATATTATGCTTATGGAGGAGATGCGAGCTAAGGAGCTTTAAAAGTGGGAAAATGTTACCAATACTTGGTATATATGGATTTTTTCAAAATACACCATTGATTTTTATTTTTATTTCACTGACTTCAATCCAGACTTAAAAAATGCTGCTTGAGCAGGTATCTAGATCAGCATATCCTTAGCAACAGCTGTAAAGGCTGTACCTAGACCCCTCTGGACTAGTGATGAGCTGAACACCCCCCCGTTCGGTTCGCACCAGAACCTTCGAACGGACTGAACGTTCGCTCTAACATTTAGAACCCCATTGACGTCTATGGGACTCGAACGTTCGAATTCAAAAGTGCTAATTTTAAAGCCTAATATGCAAGTCATTGTCGTAAAACATCTTTGAGAACCCTGGCTTTGGCCAATAATGGCTCTCCGTTTTTGGCGCGCTGTGATTGGCCAAGCATGCGGGTCATAGTGCATGCTTGGCCAATCATCAGCGCGCAATGCAGCAGTAAATTATGGGCCGTGACGCGCCACTCGAATTTGGTGCGAACGGCCCATAACGTTCGAGTTTCGACGAACAGTCGAACAGACGATGTTCGAGTGGAACATACGTTGGAATCGAACGCGGAGCTCATCCCTACTCTGGACCAAAGATGGGGCTAGTTTGGAAGGCAAGCTTTGGGCACTGTCCACCTTCAGTTACTTGGTTACCCTTATCAGCACCAGCTGCTTGGGTTTGTAAGTACACAAGGTCTTGCCTTAATTTGACCTAATTGTCTTCCACTACACATTGCAACATGGCTTTTCAAAAATTCAAAAATGCAAGGACAGTCCCACTGCAACAAGTGACCTCAGTTCATAATCCTCTACTGCTTGAGGGAGAGATTTATCTGTATCTCAGAAAGGAACTGCAGCATGCAACCTAGTTCCTGGGATGGATCCCTGATATTCCAGTGTCATCCTCAGTGGAGTCTGCTTCTGCATTGTCGACTGAGGCTGAAAGCTACCCTGTGTCCACAAGGTCCCTTATGTTCACTTCAGACTTTTTATCAGTTTGTGCACAAGTAATGGAGCAATGTGCTCAAAGAGGTTCCAAGCACACTTCAACACGACCCCAATTTCATTCTGACTCGTCTGGGCCCTTTATCTCAAAGTGGGCTGAGGCCCTTATTTCCATCTCTAATTCAGAGTCCTTACATCCAAAGCTGTATTTGAGCGAGTTTCATATTACCAAGATTTCTAAGGGGCTGCTTCTAAACTGATTGATGCAGTAAATACTATTCTACAATTAGAGTATCAGCTTGATAATTTAAGCTTAGGTTCTATTAGAGCTCACATGGCTGAAAAGGCCTTCCTACTACAACCAATATCTGAAAACTTCCTTTACAAGGACTGGAAGCTACAGTGTTTCCCCGAAAATAAGGGCGGGTTTTATATTAATTTTTGCAACAAAAGACACAGCAGGGCTTATCTTCGGGGTAGATTTTGTCTGCTCCAGTTTTAGTAAATTCACCTTGTTGTTTCAAGTGTATTATTGTAATGACTGTTCAGTGGTGAAGCTTTGGCAGAAGGGCATATTCTGCTTTCCCTACACTGTGTACACATTGATTCTTGTGTCTGTTAACCATTCCTTCCTTGGACAGATTTTTTTGCTGTTAAGGATGGAGTGATTGCTGGGACATAATTGTGGGGGAGATTTAGTAAAACTGGAGCACCCAGAATCCGGTGCAGCTGTGCATGGGAGCCAATCAGTTTCTAACCTCAGCTTGGTCCATTAAGCTTTGACCCTAAAACCTGGAAGCAGAGAGTTGCACCAGATTTTGCATGCTCCAGTTTTAGTAGCTAACTCCCTGTGTGCTTATTGATTGAATGGTAATGTATCTTTTACAAAGTGTATCAAGGTCTGAGTTGAGAGAGACTTGGAAGAACGCAGGAACAAGTTGTCTCTGCTACAGGCTACTGGTATTATTTATTGATTGAAATAGGTTCATAGTGAAGAGAAACTTAAATTACATAACTTATGCCCCGTACACGTTGATCGTATCATTTTTATAAAACTAGATGTAGCGCCCTACTCCCAATGACTGGGGCGCTACTCTAAATTTAGAGGATGTCTGAGCCAATAGTGGGCTTAGACTTTGTTTATTTTCATTAAATTAACCTGGCTATGGTTGGATTTGATAGGATTTCCCACTGTTGCCTGTAGGTGGCGTTACCACCTGAGGCCAATGTTGGAACACAAACAAACTATAGTGTATTGGGTGACCCTTCTCGGCAGCAGCCCAGTGGGAGTGGTGCCCTGCTGTGCATGCCGGGAAGGGGTATTTAAGGGGCAGACACCGTTTTCGGGGGTCCTTTGCCTCGTGGCCCTCCACGTTGGTCCGAGGCTGCATCTCTATTGCGTAGGCCCAGCTATGCTGGCTGGGGCCTATGATTCTAAAGGGGATCACAAGGAGGGAAGTGCTTAACGAAGGAAACCGGGGGAGGACCTGCCCTGGAGACCAAGCAAAGCTAGCTAATGTCTCGGGATAGGCCTGGTGACTTCATTATACAGGGATCCACAGCTCTACTTGTCTTACAGTTCGCTGGATTGGCTTAAAGGCTCTTTACTGTAAACATGGAAGTTCGGGACTTAAATCCTGTGGCAGAGGATTCCTGGCTATCCATGATCAGTCTCAGACGGTCTGTGGCAGAGACTGTTCTCATACTGGTTCGTGTGTCATCCCGGCTGCTAGGCCATGTGAGAGGGGCCTATCCGGATGAGCAATACCCATTTAAGAGGGAGTGGTGACTGACCGATTGCAACTTTAGATATTTTTGTGCATTCTGTACTGCGTACCTGAACCTTCCCCTTCTCTCTATACTCTCTACTTTTCTTACAAGTTTTGTGCAGCAAAAATAAAACCGTTGGAGGTTTTACATCTTGTGTGGACATTGCAATTTCTATAGACTTTCCTCCCTGGACAACGAACTTAGAGGTAATGTGCAAAACCCAAATCTAAACCAGCAGCTCCTACGGGGGTAGTGCTACATAGATATACCAGCAATATGTGAATCATTTTTACTGGGAAGCTGGACTAAATTGTGTTTTTGCATATGTGCTTGATGTTTTGCTATCATTTTTTATTACTTATTTTCTAATTAAACCAGTTTAAAGTGCATTCTTTTGACCTGCCACGTACCTTGTACAATATGTGTGGAAATAAAAGATTATTTTATATGTATCTGTCAACAAGCAGCTCATTCCGGTCATTCAGCGATCAATCACACTCCTTTACTATGCCTTTATAAGGCTGAAGAACTGGAGCAATCAAAATTACTAAAAGCAGAATTCAGTAATGGTTGGCACTTGACACAAAGGCCAATATGTACTGGGATCTGATTCCTGTACGGTAGAATTTCTTATCAATTTGTTCACTGAACTTTTAGAAGTACATTTGTTAATTACCGTATATACTTGAGTATAAGCCGAGTTTTTCAGCAAATTCGCCTTTTTGCGCCTGATCTCACGGAATTTGGGGACCCAGTACCGGCCGGCCGTAGGTTCTCTGGACCCCAATCTTAGCACACATGTAGCCCCAATCTTTTATTACAAGTGTGCAAAGTTTGTTGTCCGGGGGACCTACGGCCGGGAAGCACGGATTTTTCAAAGCCAGGGCAACCCTTCCATAGACTCCCATGTTAAACAGTAATTTCTCCAGTGAATTTGGGGACCCGGTACTGGCCAGTCGTAGGTCCCCTGGACCCCAAACTTGGCACACATGTAGCCACACTTTTCCTCTACAAGTGTGAAGAGTTTGTTGTCTGGAGGATCTACAGCCGAGGAGCATCCTTTTTTTAAAGCCGGGTACCCCTTCCATAGACTCCCATGTTAAACTTCAGTCTAGTCATGGGCACAGTGAGGCATGGGCACAGTGAGGCATGGGCACAGTGAGGCATAGACACAGTGAGACATGCACATGGACACAGTGAGGCAAAGAGAGGCACAGTGAGACATGCAGATGGACACCCTAGGCTTATACTCAAGTCAATATGTTTTCCCAGTTTTTTGTGGTAAAATTAGGTGCTTCAGCTTATATTTGGGTTGGCTTATACTCAAGTATATACGGTACATAAACACTAGATAAATAAGGGGTATTGCGTCACTAAAAAGATTTCATGTGTAGGGGTAGGTATACCATCATCCTATAATTAGATGCAGCGCTACCCCCGCAGGAACCGCTGGTTTGATTTGGGATCGGCATGTTACCTTTCTTAGCATGTCTAGGGGTATGATGAAAGCAGGTAAAGTGAGCAGAGCTTTTTTTCTCAGAAAATAGGTGCAGGAAGTCCGTTCAGATTTCACAAACAGTAGAAGGGTCTTAAAAGGGGCATTAAATACCAGGATTGCATTCCATACAGAGTGCAGAGTTCAGGGGGTTACACACAGAGTGCAGAGCTGTTGCTTGTAAACACAGAAATCAGACTTCTGTGTTTACAAGTGATTGTGGTGAGCAGGGTCTGAGCCAGAGGTGGTGGAACTGAGTTCCCCCTGAAAAAAAGCCCTGAAAGTGAGCAATAATTAAATGTCCAGCCGGAGTGGGTATAGCGCACCCGGACAGTCTCTCTCACAGAACTGGCAGCTGGGATGCTGCTCGGAACCCTGAGAAGGAAAACAAGCCTCTGCCACAGGCTTGGCTCAATAGAATTTAGGAGAAGTGCCTCTGCCACAGGCCCTTGCTCTGGAAAAGCAATTCTTTCTCAGTAAGCATCTATCTGAATTATCTTCGGATAGTTCACAACTTTCCAGGCCACTGACTGACAGATTGCCAAATAACAAACTCTCAGTGTCCAGTTACCTTGATCCCCAACCATCAGGGCGCCAAGGCCCTATTGGATCGCCTGCCTCCGGACTTTCCTCAGACTGACTCAAGAAATACCCTCCCCAGCATGGAAAACCTCCTTCAATTGGCTGCTGGCAGGAAACTGTTCTCGCTGATCTCCACTGCTGCCACCTGTCGTTCCAAGATGGAAAAGCATCATTAGAATGCAGGATGGAACAACAGGGCAGCACAGCACTAAACTAGCACAATTAAATGGATGAGAGCTGAATAATTCTCTCATCCAGCTCTAAATTTAAATGGCGTTCGTACTTAAAAGTACAGGGGCGCTACACAGACAATGAAGAAAAAGGGACGAATTGTCAATGGCTACTCCAAAATGTTGCCCTATGACAATAGTGTTGAGGACTTTCTCAGTACCCAGAGATACAAGGTAATTATATTTAAAAAAAAACACATTAATTAAAGATTTACATAAAAAAACATAAACAACAACAAGACAAGGGTAAAGCTGTCGTATATTGTACAGTTAAATTCACAATTAACCACTTTAGCCCCGGACCATATTGCTGTCCAAAGACCAGAGCACTTTTTGTGATTCGGCACTGCGTCGCTTTAACTGACAATTGCGCGGTCGTGTGATGTGGCCCCCAAACAAAATTGGCGTCCTTTTTTCCCCACAAATAGAGCTTTCTTTTGGTGGTATTTGATCACCTCTGCTGTTTTTATTTTTTGCGCTATAAACAAAAATAGAGCGACTATTTTGAAAAAAATTCAATATTTTTTACATTTTGCTATAATAAAAATCCCAAAAAAGATATAAAAAAAAACATTTTTTTTCCTCAGTTTAGGCCGATACGCATTCTTCTACATATTTTTCGTTAAAAAAAATCGCAATAAGCGTTTAAATAATTGGTTTGCGCAAAATTTATAGCGTTTACAAAAAAGGGGGTCGTTTTATGACATTTTTATTATTATTTTTTTTTTACTAGTAATGGCGGCGATCAGCGTTTTTTTTCCGGTACTGCGATATTATGGCGGACACATCGGACACTTTTGACACATTTTTGGGACCATTGGCATTTTTATAGCGATCAATGCTATAAAAATGCATTGTATTACTATAAAAATGCCATTGGCAGTGAAGGGGTTAACACTAGGGGGCAGGGAAGGGGTTAAGTGTGGTCCTGGTGTGTTCTAACTGTATGGGGGGGTGGCCTCACTAGGGGAAATCACTGATCTTCTGTCCATACATTGTATGGACAGAAGATCAGCGTTTCCCCCGCTGACAGTGCCCGGCGGCGATCTTACCCGCCGGGCACGCGCGCGGGACTCGGGGGACGCGCGCGGGGGCGCACGCGCCCCACAAGCTGCTAAGGTGAGGACGTAGAGCTACGTGCTCTCGCGTAGCAGTGCCACCGTCCCGCAGTAATATGACGGCGGGCGGTCGGCAATTAGTTAAAGAACAAAGGAACCCACTGGTTGGTGGGAGCACAGAGATGTAGGTTCAGACACGGTCCTCTACATGTTTCGCAAAACATGTGTCTCTTCTTCAGGAGACGTCAACAAAAAACATCTATGAAGAAATACAATCTCATAATTAAAATGTCAAAAAGCAGTTAAAAAACAGTATTGTAGCCAAGCTACCAATATAGTAATTATTTATTTGAGTATTGATGAACCAGCGCAACTCACCAATGGAGGCCCATTAGATGCCCTAATTCTGGGGTCCCTCAGCAGTGCTCCTGGCTCCTCCTCTTCTCGAGTGCCCCCATCGGAGAGGTGCTCTCCTTTGGGACACCTGTGCGCTCCCGTGCTCTGCTGACCAGATCTGCTAGTTTCATCCTCTGTCCCAGCAGTCCTTTAGGGTGGGATGTTCATCACAGTGATTGACGTATACTCTCTTAGACTCTGTGGGCCAGATTCAGCAAGAATTAGATTCCCGCAGAGTATCAGAGATACTCTACGCCGCCGTACTTTACCTGGCTCTAGGAGGAATTCAGAGAGATTTTGGCCCGTAAGGTACAGCGGCGTAGTGTATTTCTCCCGGCGGAATCAAGCACGTTCCTGCGGCGATCAAACTGTGCATGCTCCGTTCAGAAATTTTCCGCCGTGCATTGCGCGAAATCACGTCGTTACGTCATTTTTTTTTGAGTAGCGTCGTTTACGGACATTCCTATTCCCGGACGACTTATGCAAAAAAAATAAAAAAAATTGAAAGTCGACGCAGGAACGACGGCCATACTTAACATGGGCCGCGTAATGTTAGACCAGCTAATAGCTGGTTTAACTTTACGTAGCGAAAAAATGACGTACGTGATTGCGAACGACGCTCGTAACTTCGTGGATCGCCGTAAAAAGCTCATTTGCATAGCCCGAGGCTGAAAACGACGCAAACTCCACCCAGCGGCCGCAAAAAGATCGCAGCGTAGATCCGAAGGCGTTCAAAGACGTAAGCCTGTCAGATCGAAGCCCAATGCCGCCGTATCATGGTTTTAGGATTTAAACTAGTGATACGGCATGCGAAATTTGAAATTACTCCTGTCTAACACCAGTTAGACAGGCGTAATCGCTCTCTGGATCTGGCCCTGTGAGTTTTTATGACTGTTGTACATTAAAGTTTTTTTCTGATGCGGCACTTAGAGTGCACTTTCCCCTCGTTTGATTTGTTTAGTATTTTACTTTGCTTCATTTATATGTTGCTTTTGTTTTCCTTTTTCTTTCTTTTTTTTGCGCTTGCCTCTTTGCTAGACCAGCACGCTAAAATTTGTGAAGGACTGACCATCACTGACATTTGTTTCTTTCATTGCAAGCAAATGTGTCAACTTGTACGTTGATGACAAAATAAGAGCTTTAATAACTCTAAAGCTTTTTCACCTTAAAGGGGTTGTAAAGGTAAAAAAAAATCCTAAATAGCTTCCTTAGTATACTTTACCTTAGTGCAGTCCTCCTTTACTTACCTCATCCTTCCATTTTGCTTTTAAATGTCCTTATTTCTTCTGAGAAATCCTCACTTCCTGTTCTTCTGTCTGTAACTCCACACAGTAATGCAAGGCTTTCTCCCTGGTGTGGAGTGTCGTGCTGGCCCCCTCCCTTGGACTACGGAGAGTCTGGATGCCCACTAACACACAGCTCCTTTCTCTATCTGCAACATAGAGAGCGTCCTGACTCTCCTGTTGTCCAAGGGGGGGGGGGGCGAGCACGTCACCCCCAGGTACCCAGAAGTAAACAAAGCCGTGATTGCGGCTAGTAAGCATGAGATTGGTGAAAACATTTTCACGATCTCATGCTTTCCAGCCTTATTGACCCCGCATCTCTCCATAAAGAGGACCTGTCACAAACATTCCCTTTTACAAGGGATGTTTACATTCCTTGTAATAGGAATAAAAGTGATTAAAAAAAGTGTAAATTTGTTTATAAATAAGTAAAATAAAAAAATAACAATAATACAAAATATATATTTAAACGCCCCTTGTCCCCGGTAGCTCGCGTGCAGAGACGAACGCACACAAAAGTCCCGCCCACATATGTAAACGCCGTTCAAACCACATATGTGAGGTATCGCCGCGTGCGTTAGTGTGCCAGCAACAAGACCTCCTCTGTAAATCTAAACTGGTAACCTGTAAAAAAAATCCTAAGTGTCGCCTATGGAGATTTTTAAGTACCAAAGTTTGGCAGCATTCCATGAGTGTGCGCAATATTAAAGCGTGACATGTTAGGTATCTATTTACTCGGTGTAACATCATCTTTCATATTTTACAAAAAAATTGGGCTAACTTTACTGTTTTGTTATTTTTTAATTCATGAAACCATTTTTTTCCAAAAAAAAGGCGTTTGAAAAATTATTGCGCAAATACTGTGCAAGATAAAACGTTGCACGACTGTCATTTTATTCCCTAGGGCAGGGGTGTCCAAACTTTTTTCAAAGAGGGCCACATTTGATGAAGTGAACATGCTCGAGGGCCCACTATTTTGCCTGACATTCTTTAAACCATTAAAATTTGATTCAAGTGTGTTCGTGCGTGCAATAATACACTGCCCAACAAGAATTCTCTTGCGATTGTGGCTGTGTGTGGTGAAGAGATGAGCTTGGGCGTTTTATTTGGATAAACTGTATATATCTCTTTTGTGGTCCCAACAAATCCCGAGCGCTGCTCAGGACTAATGCAGCGTACACACGGTCGTTTTTTGCGATGAAAAAAAACGACGTTTTTTAAAACGTCATTTAAATTGATCGTGTGTGGACAAAACGTCGTTTTTTGTCTTCAAAAAAACGACCAAAAAAAAATTCCAACATGCTTGAATTTTTTGTGTCGTTTTTTGAAAACGTCGTTTTTTGTTTCACAAAAAGTCACCGTGTGTAGCAAAAACGTCTTTTAAAACGACGTTTTTCAACCCGCGCATGCCCAGAAGCTAGTTATGAAGCGAGCTTCAATGGAAAAGAGTGGTGAACGTAACCTCGCTTTTTGTGAAAAAAACGATGGTGTGTATGCAAAATTGTCTTTGAAAGTGACGTTTCAAAAACGTCGTTTTTTACTTCACAGAAAACGTCGTTTTTTTTCATCGCAAAAAACGACCGTGTGTACGCGGCATAAGAATGAGCTTGGGCGTGTTATTTAGATATACCATATGGCTTACCATTGCCATGAATGTAGCCTCACCATTGCCATCACTGCAGCCTTACCATTGTCATCAGTGCAGCCTGATAGATGCCCATCTGCAGCCTCGGAGGGGACAGGAAAGGGGAGGGACAAGTGCCTGTCAGATTACAAACAGGAGAATTTCTTGTTTACTCTGTGGCCTCCTATGATAAACAGAACAGTCATCCAATGGCATCCCAGGAAACGTGACTTTCTATTACAGACGACGCCAAGTAAATGCGAGATTCTCTTCATGTAATCCGATAGCGCACGTCTAGTCCCCTTCGAGGCAGCTCCGATAAATACGGTATATATCTTTTGTGGCCCCCAGGGCACATGTGAGGCTGCAATGGCTATATATATATATATATATATATATATATATATATAGCCATTGCAGCCTCACATGTGCCCTGGGGGCCACAAAAGATATATACATATATATATTCAAATCCCCAGGGGGGCCATATTAAATCACCAAGGGGGCCACAATTGGCCCCGGGCTGGACTTTGGACATGCCTGCCCTAGGGTGTCTTCTAAAAAAACATATAAATGTTTGGGGCTCTGCGTAATTTTTTAGCAAAAGAATGATGATTTGTAAATGTAGGAGAGACGTGCCCGGTATTGAGGTGGGTATAAAAGTCCAGTAATAAAGGGGTTAAAAAAAAAAAAAAACTGAACCTTTACAACCCCTTTAATGTTACACGTTGCATTCGGTTGTACAGTTCTTTGTTTACCTAACAGCATACCTGTACTAATGTACAGGTACATTGTATCATTACAATGAAACAAAAGGACTGCTTTATGTCTCCATGGAGAACATGACATGATAAATGACACGTGGAGCTGCCCTATGTGGCTCAGTAAGAGATGGGACAGGAAACTGTGTGTCTCATGTCAGTTTACACAAAACAAATGATTCCATATTCTCTAATGTCATTTCTTTCAATAGTTGGTGCTCAAAATCTGCCTATTTGCCTTTAGTAAATCAACCCCCTGTATTTTACAAACATGAGCTTTTGAAGCCTTTAGTTCACTCAGACATATAGGGGGTTTAGGCAGATTTACTGTGCTCTTTGCAAAGTGCAGTTGCTCCAGAGCTTGGCACGTGATTGGGTATTCTTTGCAAAGTGAAACGTTACCTCATTTACTCAATTCTGGAGTTACCCCAGATGACGTCTAATTAGACGAAACGCACCGGCTAAATCCTGCCTACATCATTGCGCTACTACAAGTCTCCGTATGAGCTTTTTATTCACCACTAAAATGTGAGTGTTCCGTTTTACTCTTTTTTATATTAAATTAATTTTAAAACTACATCACACTATGTGGAACCTTTCTTTGATTTATAGTTGTGTAGCGCCCCCTTACTTTCAGTACGGGCGCTACGCTAAAGTTAATGGGGAATGGGAGAGTTATTTTTGCTCCCATTCATAATTATGCAAAATTTGGGCTGCTGTCATACAGAACTGTCCTGTGGGCCAGTCTGCGCTCCAGGGGTGTTGTTCTCACCCCTAAGGTGACAGGTGACCGCTAGAGGGGTTCTGGAAGACTCACTTTTCCCCAGCAGCCAATTGGAGAAGTTTCACCTTGCAAGGCATGCTGGGGGAGACACCGTTTTACATGGTTCTTCGCGGGTTTCAGGTGCGGCAAACGTCAAACGACGTTTTGAAAAACGACACAAAAAATTCAAGCATGTTGGAATTTTTTTTTGGTAGTTTTTTTGAAGACAAAAAACGACGTTTTGCCCACACACGATCAATTTAAATGACGTTTTAAAAAACGTTGTTTTTTTTCATCGCAAAAAACGACCGTGTGTACGCGGCATAAGGCAAAAATGTAACATAATATTAAATGTCTTCCGTAGAATCCGTCCACAGTACATCTTAGGCCGCGTACACACGAGGGGATATGTCCGCTGAAAACGGTCCGATGGACCGTTTCAGCAGACATCTCCGCTCGTGTGTATGGGCTAGCGGACAGATTTCTCCACCCGACAGATTTCAAAGCATGCTTTGAAATCTATCCGGTGGGGATCTGTCCGCCCGACATGTCTGCTGGTTAGTACACTTACCAGCAGACATGTCGGCTCCCACCGCCGCCGCGCCGCTGCCGAATGGATTCGGCGCATGCGCGGAAGTGTTTTACTTCCTGGTGCGGTGACGTTGCGGTGACGCGGCGGCGTCAACGTCACCGCCACGTCACCGCGCCTTCCGGCGGCGGGGAATTTGATCCGATGGTGTGTACACGCCATCGGATCAAACTCCCGATCGGACATATCCGATGGAAATGGTCCGCGGACCGTTTTCATCGGATATATCCGATCGTGTGTACGCCGCCTTACTGTTATTTGTATGGTGCCAACAAGTCCTGCTGCTGTTTACAGAGTACACAAAGCAGACACTGAAGGAACTTAACAGTTTAACCCCCTTAGCGGTAAACCCGAGCGTGACTCGGGGTGGATTTTCTATGCAAAAATCGGTTATCCCGAGTCACGCTCGGGGTAGATGTGCAGAGTGCGCGCTGGCTTACCTTTTCCAGGCAGGTTACTGTACTTACCTTGTCCCTGGATCCAGCGATGCATCCACGCTGTGTAAGCGAGTGGCGTCCTCCATTCGATTCACACAGTGCCCACGCGCCGCCGATCTCCGTTCCCTGCGACGTTACGACGCACGGGGGCGAAGACCGGCGGCAAATTCAAAAATGTAAACAAACACATTACATACAGTATATTGTAATCTTATAGATTACAGTACTGTATGTAAAAAATACACACCCCCCTTGTCCCTAGTGGTCTGCCCAGTGTCCTACATGTACTTTTATATAATAAAAACATTTTTTTGTGCCTGCAAACTGTAGATTGTCCATAGCAACCAAAAGTGTCCCTTTATGTCAAAAGTGATTTTAGAGCAGCTAGAAAACAGCGATAATAAATTATAATCACTTGCAGAATTGAGCGATAGCGATTTGTGGGGAAATCCGTCATAAAAAAATAAAAGTAATGACAACGACAATTCTGCAACTGAGCAAATTTCAGTGATTTTTGATATGATTACATTATTGAATACTTTTTATTATAATTACATTATCATTTGTTATAATTATTTATAGTTATTTATTATATTATAATTTTATGATTTTGTGTTTCAAACTTTATCATACCCGGGATGTCTACTAGACTCTGGTTTGGACAGATTTAGAAGATTTATTCCTAAGAATTACAGGCAATATAAAGTGCCAAATTTTCATGCAAAATAATTGTACCACTTTTTGTACGTAATTACAGACAGAATCATACCGCCAGGGAGGTTAAACGTTTAATTTTCACACTGCAGCCATATATGCATCAACTTAACGCACTAATGTTCAATGGCAGATGGTTAACCTTCTGGCATATATTTGTGTAGGGGGGGACCACGAATAAAGAGTGAATATGCAAACTGGATGAAAATATTGTCGGCGCTCTGCACGGCATGGAAATGTTTACTAGAGATGTCCCGAACAATTCCCCGGCGAACATGACATGTTCGCGTTTGCCGCGGCGGGCGAACATATGCGATGTTCGGTTCGCCCCCTATTCGTCATTATTGAGCACACTTTGACCCTGTACCTCACAGTCAGCAGACACATTCCAGCCAATCAGCAGCATACCTTTCCTGGAAGGTTGGTCTAGGTTAGGGGTGACTCGGCTGTTCACTTTGCCCACGCACAAGGCAGCCTGCCACCCGCTAACATACCTTATACACATAGGCAAAGAACACATCCCTGCCATGACCCAGTTAGCAAAAATGAATTGGCTACACCATGCAAGTGCTTTTTTCACCTCTATTTGTCCTTTATATTGGCTTTTTAAAATAATAAATACAGTAATCTAGATATTAGATTAACCTCTTGACGACCGTGTCACAAGGATATACATCGGCAGAATGGCACAGCTGGGCAAAGTGACGTATATTTACATCACTTTGAATTTCCCGCCAAGAGCTCCATTACCGTGCCCATGGGACCAGAGGCGTATTTAGTGAAAATGGCGCCTATGTCAAGCACTGAAACTGCGCCCTTGTCAAAACATTTGAAACCCATCTTTCAGATAACCAGGGACACGGCGGAGACAGAGAGGGACACTGGGGACCACTAGCGGCTGGTGCTGAAATGTTTTGGGGGCGCAAACAAACTGAAAAGAAAAACATCAATTGCAGCCACTGTGCCCATCAAACGCAGCCATTACCCTATGTGGATCCGGTCTGGCCAATCATTGGTCATCTTGGGTGCACCTGTCACTCCCCTCCCCAGGCAGAAGGAAAAATATTAGCAATTGCTGTGCCGGTGCATTGCCATGAAATGAGATTTGCCATGGAATGAGATGGTCCGCCTCCATCACATTCTATTGGCTCACTCATGTCACGTGACATATTTAAACGTCAAGTATTGACGCAAACATCAGTCACAGCTAGGCTATCATAGGGAGAGGATCTCCTCTCCCTGTGATTGCCCGATAGCGCTGTCAGCAGCGTGCCTCCCGCCAGCGCTAAGTACACCCCGCGCCCGCAGCTCTTCCCCGGAGGCAGACACGTCAGCAGGAGACAGCACAGCAAGGAGAAGGAGGGGGCTGGGAGAGGGAGGATGGAGGGATGGGATTTGCTGCTGGAGTATGGGGGGGAAGCAGAGCCTGGGGGGGACTACAAGTACCAGCTGCACCTTTATGTCTACTCTACCTATACAGTCAGAGATCTCTAATTTCTCTACATATATATTACATATATCTACTGCTGTTATATAATATTTTAATGAGCAGATCTTTATATCCTGGAGGACTACAAGTACCAGCTGCACCTGAGTGACTGATCTCTAATTGTATAACATACATATTACATCTACTGCTGTTCTTTAATATTATAATGAGCAGATCTTTACAGCCTGGAGGGACTACAAGTATCAGCTGCACCTGTGATCCTGTCTACTCAGCCTATAGAGTCAGAGATCTATAGATTCTCTACATACATATTACATCAACTGCTGATATATAATATTATAATGAGCATATATATATATCCTGGAGGACTACAAGTACCAGCTGCACCTGAGATCCTGTCTACTCTACCTATGGAGTGACTGATCTCTAATTGTAAAGCACACATATTACATCTGCTGCTGTTCTTTAATATTTTAATGAGCAGATCTTTACAGGCTGGGGGGACTACAAGTACCAGCTGCACCTGGGATCCTGCCTATAACATCACATATATTTCTAATATCATTACATACATATTACATCTACTGCTGTTATACATTATTACAATGAGTAGATCAATACATCCTAGAGGACTACAAGTACCAGCTTCACCTAGGATCCTGTCTACTCTACCTATGGAGTGACTGATCTCTAATTGTAAAGCACACATATTACATCTACTGCTGGTCTTTAATATTATAATGAGCAGATCTGTATAAGTAGAGTAGACAGGTTCCCAGGTGAATCTGGTACTTGTAGTCCTCCAGGATATATAGATCTGTTCATTATAATATTATATATCAGCAGTAGATGTAATATGTATGTTATACAATTAGAGATCAGTCACTCAGGTGCAGCTGGTACTTGTAGTCCTCCAGGATATAAAGATCTGCTCATTATAATATTATATAACAGCAGTAGATATATGTAATATATATGTAGAGAAATTAGAGATCTCTGACTGTATAGGTAGAGTAGACAGAAAGGTGCAGCTGGTACTTGTAGTCCCCCCCAGGCTCTGCTTCCCCCCCATACTCCAGCAGCAAATCCCATCCCTCCATCCTCCCTCTCCCAGCCCCCTCCTTCTCCTTGCTGTGCTGTCTCCTGCTGACGTGTCTGCCTCCGGGGAAGAGCTGCGGGCGCGGGGTGTACTTAGCGCTGGCGGGAGGCACGCTGCTGACAGCGCTATCGGGCAATCACAGGGAGAGGAGATCCTCTCCCTATGATAGCCTAGCTGTGACTGATGTTTGCGTCAATACTTGACGTTTAAATATGTCACGTGACATGAGTGAGCCAATAGAATGTGATGGAGGCGGACCATCTCATTCCATGGCAAATCTAATTTCATGGCAATGCACCGGCGTTGCGCTTCAGCAGGATGGGCACTGCGCCGGGAGCTACATTAGTGCGTGAGGGTGAGTGGGGTTTTTTTCATGCAGGGGGTGGCTTTTTGCCGCCTCCCTCCCCATGGCACTTCCCATGGCTGCCATACCCTAGATATGCCACTGCATGGGACCCACGGACTCGATGTTAGCCGATGTCCCGCGATCAAATCACAGAGCTGCAGAAAGGGGAGAGGTCAGTGTAAACACAGCATCTCCCCGTTCTGCCTAGTGACACAACACTGATCATCTGCTCCCTCTCATCTGGAGCAGTGATCAGTGATGTGTCACAGTAAGCCACGCCCCCTAACAGTTAGAATCACTCCCTAGGACACACTTAACCCCTTCCTAGCCCCCTAGTGGTTAACCCCTTCACTGCCAGTCACATTTATACAGTAATCAGTGCATTTTTATAGCACTCATGGCTGTATAAATGTGAATGGTCCCCCAAATTAGCGTCAAAAGTGTCCGAATAGTCCGCTATAATGTCGCAGTCATGATAAAAATCGCTGATCGCCGCTATTACTAGTAAAAAAAATATATTAATAAAAATGCCATAATACGTAGAAGAATACGTATCGGCCTAAACTGAGATAAACATTTATTTTTTTATATATTTTTTGGGGGATATTTATTATAGCAAAAAGTTAAAAATATTGCTTTTTATTCAAAATTGTCACTCTTTTTTTGTTTATAGCGCAACAAAAAAAAAAAAAAAACACAGAGGTGATTGAATACCACCAGAAGAAAGCTCTATTAGGGGGGAAAAAAAAGGACGCCAATTTTTTTTTGGGAGTCACGTTGCACGACCGCGCCATTGTCAGTTAAAGCGACGCAGTGCAGAATCGTAAAAAGTGGTCCGGTCATTTGGCAGCCAAATGGTCCGGGGCTAAAGTAGTTAAATGGTTCTGCAGAATTTTAAAGGGTGCCTTGACTGAAAGAAAGTTTGAGAAACACTGATCTAGAGTTTGGATAAAAAGTTTAGTGCAACACTTTCTACATTTTGTATAGAGATGTAAACATCAGACCAAAAAAAGGGACAACAAGGGATAGATGGATTTGGTCTCAAAAGAGGGACAGTCCCTCCAAATTAGGGAAAGTTCGGCAGTATGGTGAGGTTTATAAAATCTCACACAGATAATGATTCAGAGATGATGCTGTGTGAGCATTTCGGAGCCTCAGCGCGGTTGCCTACGGTACATCCATAGACACATGATACAAGAGTTCCCTCTTCTGGGTGTTTCATATTATCTGTTTCATGTATTAGATCAGTGTTCCTCAACCTTTTTACCTTCGAGGAACACCTGGCAAAAAGTTTGAGATCTTGAGGAACCCCTGAAATAATGTTCACAGCTACAGCTCACGGAACATTGGTATGATTAGCGATTGAATGAATGAATGAATGAATGAAAACTTGTATAGCGCGGCACATGCGAACTGAATCGCCTCTGGGCGCTTGTTGTTCCTGTCTCCTTTGATATCAAAAGAGAAAAGTCTTGACCTTTTTCCTAAATGCTAGGTGGTTCTCCTCCAACCGAATGCTGGTTGGTAAAGCGTTCCATAGTTTGGGATTATTTATAGGAATAGCATTAAATAAAATAATAAATATTAAAACGTGCCTATTTAATGTGAAACTTGTGCATTCTTTTTCTGCAGAGATTATCCATTCTGGGTCCAACTTGAGATAAACAATTAGTGGGGGGAGCTCCTTGTTTGGCAGTCAAAAAACTTGTCAAGCCAAATTTTCCCATTGCCCATCGAGGAAATAGAGAACATGCTCTCTTTTTCTCTGCGAAAAGTGTACACACGACCTGTTTCCTCGGCAGAATACGTCTCCCATCGAGTTTCTTGCTGAATTCTGCCGAGGAAACCGGTCGTGTGTACGCGGCCTAAGTGTAGCAATAAGTTGCTAAATGTTGGACCTTCATAAAATGTAACCATATTGCTACACTTAGAGGCGCCTCTCTTCTCTTTTATACTCAGTTGTGACATGACGCTACTCTTATATCAAGACATCGCTTGTGTATCAAGGCAAAATGTATTAAAACATTTTGCTTGTCTTGCAAAACGCTCTCAAACCAAGGTTTTACTGTATGTGGTTTTCTGCACTGTCTAACGTGGATGCAAGCTGTTTGATAAGATGAAATGCTGCCATCTTGTGGTTTCAAGCTTGGTAAATCAACATTTACTTGAAACAAAAAAGTTTAAATAAAATGGAGAGTACGGTACCATTTGCACAGATGTTTTGCCACCCTGCAAATCCCAGAAGTGGTGGATGAGGCTCCAAATATTTAGGGGTGCAAACAAACTTAAAAATACTGGGGAAAAAAACATCAATTGCAGCCTCACTGTGCTTATCAAATGCAGCCACTGTACCCATCAAATGTAACCACTGTGCCATCAATTGCAGCCGCTGTGTCCATCAAATACAGCCACTGTGCCATCAAATACAGCCACTGTGCCCATCTAATGCAGCCACTGTGCCCATCAAATGCAGCCACTGTGCCCATCAATACAGCCACTGTGCCCATCAATTGCAGCCACTGTGCCCATCAAATGCAGCCACTGTGCCCATCAAATACAGCCACAGTGCCTATCAAATGCAGCCACCGTGCCATCAAATTCAGCCATTGTGCCATCAATTGCAGCTACTCTGCCCAATAAATGCAGCCACTGTGCTATCGATTGCAGCCACTAAGCCCCATCAAATGCAGCCACTGTGCCCATCAATTGCAGCTACTGTGCCCAATAAATGCAGCCACTGTGCCATCAATTGCAGCTACTGTGCCCAATAAATGCAGCCACTGTGCTATCAATTGCAGCCACTGAGCTCCATCAATTGAAGCCACTGTGCCCCATCAAATGCAGCCACTGTGCCTATCAAATGCAGCCACTGTGCCCATCAAATTCAGCCACTGTGCCCATCAAATTCAGCCACTGTGCCCATCAAATACAGCAACTGTGCCCATCAAATACAGCCATTGTGCCCATCAAATACAGCCACTGTGCCCATCAATTGCAGCCACTGTGCCCATTTAATGCAGCCACTATGCCCATCAAACGCTGTCAGCCCCTCTGGTCTCAGTTTTTTTGCCATATACAGCAGTCTATATTATCCATGCTTCCTGGCTCCATAGCCTCCTAGAAATGCACCTTACCAGGGGCAGACTGATAACTTATGGGGCCCTCGGGCAATAGGAGATTATGGGACCCCAGGCAATAGGAGATTATGGGGCCCCCAGGCAATAAATTATACACACACAGTATACATACACACAGACACACAGTACACATACACACACTGATAGGGTACTGGAGAGCGGGGCAGCTATAATCTTGGACATTTTTAGACCAACAGAAGGTTGGTAAGGGACATTTCAGGGACAGATTTTTACATACTGTCCCTGGTTCTACTGAGGCTGGCAACCCTGATGGGGCCCGAATGGTCAGTCTGCCCATGTACCTTACTGAGCTTTTCTGTCAGCTGCTCCCCCTATTCTGGAAAACTACTAACAACCCCCTGTCCCCCCTTGACCTTGTGGGTCTCTGCAGTCAATGACATCATGCGCATGGAAGAGATGTTGGCCCTTGATAATGACACCTTCAATACATTTTTTGAACCTATGGTTCATTTGGATCAACTACTCTGCCTCAGAATCCCTGAAAACTTTATTGACACCTCTGGGGCAACCCAGTCATCCACCCTGATTCCATCATGCAGGTTTAATGCGCCAAGGTCTGTTCAGCCCCCGTTTCTCTCCGTCTTCTCTTTCCCCTATTCTTCTTCCCTCTGTTGTTCCCTTTCCCCCCTTTTCTCCCTCTGTATGTATTTTAATTTTTTTATTCTATAGTCAGATGTCATCAATGTAGTTGCTGGACTTACCTTACAAACAGACCCTTGGGCATTACTGATAACCTACCTACTAATAAGCACAACATACCTATTATGCCAGGCATGTCATCCTGTCCAAATGGAAACTTCCGGATCCTCCCATGCTTTCAGCATGGAAATCTCTAATAAATACTACTTTGCCGTTGTACATGCTTATATATACGGGGCGTAACTATCCAAAGAAGTTTGACAGAAATTGGGCAGCCTGGATTCAGGCTAGACACATTGGGCCGGATTCACAAAGCTTTACGCCAGCAGAGAAAGGCATCCAGATAGACACCACATATGCATGAGTAGGACCGCTGTCTTCTATGGCAATAGTCTTGTAACAATTTCTAACAAATTTTCAACAAACTCTTCTACTACAATCTCCTATTGTAGAACTTCATTCAACTGAGCTCCCAGTCTTTCACTTAGACTTACTGATCCATTGCCACTGGATCCCCTGAACTATTCCAATCTTCTCATTCAGTATCTTCCTCAGGCATCACCCCCTCATCCCTACTGAGCCCCTAGCTTGGCACTCACAGATACTCCTCAAGCGTCATCCCGCTGGCCTGCTTAGTCCTTGGCTTGGCACACAATAATGCTCTGCAAGCGTCACCTCCACTGGCTGGGTTCCTTGGCTTGGCCCTTTCCTTAAGTTTCCCTATTCTTTACCCGCCCCGGTTGGTGAGAATACTGCTCAAGTACTTGGCTCATCTACTCACAGTGGTCCCCGGTAACAAGGTGAATGGTCCCTTAGTGGCGACAGCTTCCCCTCTACCTCTGACCATGACAGGTTCTCTGGCTGGCAGAACCTTAACTGTTGGTTGGACTGCAAGCCCGCAGACCCAACCCTACACTGCTTCTTGCTTCTGGATAGGCCCTCAGACAGCCTAGCAGCCAGATGTCCCTCGGATAGGCCTTAGGTTTCTGGCCTAGCAGCCCAGGACAATACAGCACACATCCACCCAGACAGCCGTCCAGGTGGCACAGAACCCTGATCACCTGACTCCACCTAAATAAATAGGTTCTCCCAGCAGGCCAAGGTACTCGAGAAAATCTCTGCCCATTGGCTGAGATACCCCATTCATTCCTAATCTGACCTTGCATTGCCCTTGTCTTATCTAATGTCACCAGATACTCTGCCATCTAGTGACAGAAGAGAGAAGTGCATGAATTTCAGAGTTAGGGCGAAGTCAGTTGACCTCCTAACAATTGGCCAAGGCAACTAACACTTAGAAAATAAATTTAATAGCAACCCTGCTACATCTATTATGCTGTTTTTTTGTTTTGTTTTGTTTTGTTTTTTACTAGTATGGTCACCCCCCTCCACACTACCTTCTAGTTTCTTTAGTTGAATTTGCTGAGGATATCTGAGGAGCATCAATTGCCCACCCTGAATACCCATGTAAGTGTTTCCAGGAAGCAGTATTGCTCAAAACTGTTAGTGTATTATATTATGTGACGACGTAGGATTGACTAATATATGCTGGTTTGTTCATTTCATTTTCACCCGTGATGTTATGTTTGTCAAAAGTTGCTTCTGTGTACCATATCCATGTTCTCATTTACAAAAGTATTGTGCTAATACTTCAACATTTCTTCTGTTAAAAAATAATAATAATTGAAAGACTGCATTAAATAACATGCCAAGGGAAAGTCATGGCCCAACCTGTGAAGAGGCACATCTGTACGATGTATACAACCTATTACTGCAAAACAGACAAAAAAGTGTGTTTAACCTCCCTGGCGGTATGATTCTGTCTGGAATTACGTACCAAAAGCGGTACAATTATTTTGCATGGAAATTCTGCGTTTTATACTGTAGGCCTGCAATTTTTAGGAATAACTCACTTAAATTTGTCCAAACCAGAGTCTAGTAGACATCCCGGGTATGATAAAGTTTGAAACACAAAATCATAAAATTATAATATAATAAATAACTATAAATAATTATAATAAATAATAATGTAATTATAATAAAAATTATTCACTAATGTAATCAATCAAAATCACTGAAATTTGCTCAGTTGCAGAATTGTCGCTGTCATTACTTTTATTTTTTTATGACGAATTTCCCCACAAATCGCTATCGCTCAATTCTGCAAGTGATTATCATTTATTATCGCTGTTTTCTAGCTGCTCTAAAATCACTTTTGACATAAAGGGACACGTTTGGTTGCTATGGACAATCTACAGTTTGCAGGCACAAAAAAAATGTTTTTATTATGTAAAAGAACATGCAGGGCACTGGGCAGACCACTAGGGACAAGGGGGGTGTGTACTTTTTACATACAGTACTGTAATCTATAAGATTACAGTATTCTGTATGTAATGTGTTTGTTTACTTTTTTGAATTTGCCGCCGGTCTCCGCCCCCGTGCGCCGTTACGTCGCAGGGAAAGGAGATCGGCGGCGCGCGGGCACTGTGTGAGTCGAATGGAGGACGCCACTCGCTCACACAGCGGGAATGCATCGCTGGATCCAGGGACAAGGTAAGTACAGTACCCTGCCTGGATACAAGGTAAGCCAGCGCGCGCTGCAGGCTCTGCATATTCACCCCGAGCGCGACTCGGGGATATCGATATTTACATAAAAAATCCACCCCGAGTCGCGCTCGGGGATACCGGCAGGGGGGTTAAAATGACAGCTCCCAGTCGTTTGGTCTGTTAGTAGGCAAGGAGGCCTTCATCTATATCTTCAACCCTAGATGATGTTCTGGTGAATATGTTAATAGGGCAAATATAAAAAAAGTAGCACAGGGGTTACCGCATAATTCGTAATATATCCTTCAAGACAGAAAAATCACTCCGCTGCTTCTTGCATAGTTGCGACACCTTTTTTGCTGTGCGTTCAGCAACCATTGTATATGCAGAATGTACTTTAATTGTGGGCAGCACCCACCAATCCTACTCACTCATCCCTGCTTTATACACTCTGGCACTGCCCTCCCTCACATGTGCTTGTTCAACCTATATCACCATACCTGCGTGCCAACTGACCCTGACCGCTGTGTCTGAAATCTATGCACCCCACAATCATGCTTTTAGGGTCTCCTTCACTTTCACCATAATATTTGCCACAACACCAGCTGCCACCAACTTGCTTTTCCTGAAATGCACAAACAAGAGAGAGGAGCGCACAGGCTCTGGAGCAATACTCTTTATTTTATGATAAAAAACGAGATAAAAATGAACTCACTCAAAAGCTCCGCTGAATTTCATTCGTTAAGGATAGCTTCTTTATAAAGTTGTTTTGTGTCACCCTCTCCATACTCTCCTTCTTTTACAATCTCGATAGAGGATTTTTACCTAATGAAATGCATGCATTTTCCTTCTCGTATGGAATTTTCCCCCTTTCTCCTTTTTTTTCTTCCTTCTCCAACATCATCCCCCTTCTTTCACCCCCGTCCCTCATACTCTCCTTACATTTGTCCTCTATAGACTTCATGAATATCTGGTTATTGCTTGAATTTGCCTTTTAAGGTCTGTTTTATATGATGTGCATATTCTACTATTTGTACTATTGTATGTATTATATTCTGTATTTATTTATGAAAATTCTCAATAAAATATTTGAAGAAGAAAAATGCACTCACAAGAAAACACAAATCAGATCTTATTAATCACATGCGCTCCTCTCTCTTGTTTGTGCATTTCAGGAAAAAGCAAGTTGGTGGCAGCTGGTGTTGTGGCAGATGTGATGGTGAAAGTGAAGGAGACCCTAAAAGCATGTAAATTCAATGTGGGTGATAGCGCAAATTGATGAAGACACGTGACTTTGTGTCGTAACGCGTAGGGAAGGGAAAGACGTGCAGTGAGTGACGTGCTACAAGCGCTGGGATCACCGTTGTTTGCATGCAAATTTTATTCATTTACCTGTAAGTGCAATTCCTTATTAAATATTTGTATACCAAGGATAATACACGATTGGAGGCTTTTGTCCTTCCCCCTCCTTTTTTTCCACTGTCATCTGAGATCTCAGGTACCTACCTTCCCACCGATCCGTGGTGGTGAACAAGACCATCCAGGGAGGTTTCCACACAGAGGATTATCCTATATGCCTGTTTTCACTTGCTGGAGGTGAGAGTTCTGGGAGACCAGACGCGCTGTGTGGTGGTGTTTTTCCTTACATCTCTCTGATCAAGTGGACATCCTTTCACACTGTTTTCACCACTATGGAATATTAGTGCACATATTTAAGTTTTTGCACTTTCTTTGGACTTATTTTTGTCCCTGATATATATTTTTTGTGTTTGGCACTGTACACTTTTGTGCACTTTATATATCACCCATTGTGTATGTTATGATTTGTTTTTACAATTTGCACTATCACCCACATTGAATTTACGTTATTAGGTGCTGTGCATGCATTTTTGTGTTTGCTTCATATTGTCACTGATTTCTGGATAGACTCATTTAGTAGCGCAGAAGTCCCACTTGATTTAATTACCCTAAAAGCATGATTGTGGGGTGCATAGATTCCAGGCACAGTGGTCAGGGTCAGTTGGCACGCAGGTATGGTGATATAGGTTGAATGTGCGCATATACAAAAAAAAATTCAATCATAGAATACTGAAAACAAGAGGGACTAACATGAACACACTGACTATGGAATTAATCAAAAATATAAATATTTAATGATGTGCGCATAGGCGAAGCACCACGGTGCTGTGCACCAAAATTCACTCACCGCTCTTGATAGGAGCTCCAGCTGACAGTGTGGATATGGCAGTAGTCCTGGATCAAATGCAGTCGCCACTGTGGTTGATTGCATGCATGCTGAGTGTTTATGTGCACGGGAAAATGTGCTTTGGGTCACGTGATGTGAGCAGCTGGCTGCTGATGGGGCGTCTGAGCTGTTGCTATGACAACATGTTTTGGAGGGCGTAGCCTCCTTTTTCCTGGAACTGGCACACTGTTGCTGGTCAACCTGTGATTTAAAAAATGCCTATTCAGAACGCTGTTAATTTTGATAGGAAAAAATGTCTATGTAAAGAAATTGGAAGATAATGAAGCCATTCTATTGGAAAAAGTCCAGGGTAGGTATTATTTATTTCTAAACAAGGTGTGCCAATGCATTTTGGGGGCTACAAGGATCCCCTTTGATCAGGGCTGGAATAGTAGAAGATTAATATCCGGACTGCATTGAGGGAATCGGTGAAACAAAATCTGAGGCGGAGGACTGCGCATACAAAACCCCCGTACACACGATCAGACCTTTGTCCGACGGAATTCTATTGGAGTAAAAGAGAACATGTTCTCTATCTAAACTCCGATGGAATTCATCGGAATTTCCGATGGGGCATACACACAGTCAGAATTTTCGATGGAAAAATGTCTGTCTGACTTTTTCCATTGGAAATTCAGATTGTGTGTTGTACGGGGCATAACTGTTCCGGCTCCAGTTAGGCTGCCAAAACTAAATCAAATCAAGGAAAAACATGTTCAATTAAATGAGTTGAGGCTTGGGTCTTTTTAAATCTATTTGTTTTTATTTTTTTAAATACTATTTGTGTACTTATTGATCTAAGTAAAAAAAGTAGCAACAATGGGAGAATGAGTAAGTGACCTACTTTCTCTACATAAATATTAGACAGAGAATTAGGAACCATTGAAAGGTAGCTCTACAAGTTGTATCCAATTAGTTTTAGAAAGCTGAACTTGGCGTTTTTTTCTCCCAAAGAACCCCGGTAGAGACTGCAGAAAAGCCAATTACATATTAACCACATGACAGTGCCTATGTTTCTGCCAAACCAGCCAATTAGTTTATTGATTACCCGCTCTCCACCAATTATATAAGCAGTATGGGACGGCATTGGGAATAAAATGTTCTCTTGAAAATGGTTATGTACTATCACATATTGTTCAGGAGTAATATAGGTTGTAGTAACCCCAGCTGTGCCCTACTATAGAGTGTAATCAGAATTGGCTTTTTATTTGCCTCTGTACTAGGCAACAATATAATGTTTTTTTTTTTCTTCATGTGTGAGTGAGAAAGGTCTACTGTGGCGGTGCTAAAAGTATGTTTAATAAAATATCACACCGGCTAATAATAAGCTTGCAGATATATTTGAAAGTCAAGGTTATCAACACTGGTAATGTGTGAGATTAACCACTTAACCCCCCGGACCATATTGCTGCCCAATGACCAGAGCACTTTTTGTGATTCGGCACTGCGTCGCTTTAACTGACAATTGCGCGGTCGTGCGACGTGGCTCCCAAACAAAATTGGTGTCCTTTTTTCCCCACAAATAGAGCTTTCTTTTGGTGGTATTTGATCATCTCTGCGGGGTTTTTTTGCGCTATAAACAAAAATATTTGAAAAAAATGCAATATTTTTTACTTTTTGCTATAATAAATATCCCCCAAAAATATATATAAAAAAATTTTTTTCCTCAGTTTAGGCCGATACGTATTCTTCTACATATTTTTCGTAAAAAAAAATCGCAATAAGCATTTATTGATTGGTTTGCGCAAAAGTTATAGCGTTTACAAAATAGGGGGTAGTTTTATGGCATTTTTATTAATACTTTTTTTTTACTAGTAATGGCGGCGATCAGCATTTTTTTTCAGTACTGCGACATTATGGCTGGCACTTCGGACACTTTTGACACATTTTTGTGACCATTGGCATTTTTTTAGCGATCAATGCTATAAAAATGCATTGGATTACTATAAAAATGCAATTGGCAGTGAAGGGGTTAACACTAGGGGGCAGGGAAGGGGTTAAGTGTGTTCCTGGGTGTGTTCTAACTGTAGGGGGGGGTGGACTCACTAGGGGAAATCACTGATCTTCTGTTCATACATTGTCCCCCTAGCGGCTGCTTTAGAGCGGACGTATAGCTACGGGCTCTCGCCCAGCAGAGCCGACTTCCCGCAGTAATATGATGGCGGGCGGTCGGCAACAAGTTAAGAGGGACAGATTATGCTACAGGGTTGATTTCCTGTCCAGACTCCCATTATAGAGTACAGCAGGAAACCCCCAGTCTCTTCCCAGCCTGATATGACCAATTTAAAACAAATGCACTTAAATTCACTGCAAATTCTAATAACAGGATTTTCACATTTACCATAAAATCTGTTTGTGGTTCTTGTAAACCCACTTTGAAAAAAAAAAAAAACTAACACCTGCAAGACAAAGGCATATTGAGCTAGTATGCATAGCATACTAGCTCATTATGTAATACTCACCTGGGATCGAAGCCCCCTGCTGTGGTGCCCGACACAGCACCGGCCGGCAACATGTTGTCCCAGAGTTACAGTGGGGCAAAAAAGTATTTAGTCAGCCACCAATTGTGCAAGTTCTCCCACTTAAAAAGATGAGCGAGGCCTGTAATTGTCATCATAGGTATACCTCAACTATGAGAGACAAAATGTGGAAAGAAATCCAGACAATCACATTGTCTGATTTGGAAAGAATTTATTTGCAAATAATGATGGAAAATAAGTATTTGGTCAATATCAAAAAAAGTTCATCTCAATACTTTGTTATATGTCCTTTGTTGGCAATGACAGCGGTCAAACGTTTTCTGTAAGTCCTCACAAGGTTGTCACACACTGTTGCTGGTATGTTGGCCCATTCCTCCATGCAGATCTCCTCTAGAGCAGTGATGTTTTGGGGCTGTCGCTGGGCAACACAGACTTTCAAATCCCTCCAGAGGTTTTCTATGGGGTTGAGATCTGGAGACTGGCTAGGCCACTCCAGGACCTTCAAATGCTTCTTACAAAGCCACTCCTTCGTTGCCCGGGCGGTGTGTTTGGGATCATTGTCATGCTGAAAGACCCAGCCACGTTTCATCTTCAATGCCCTTGCTGATGGGAGGAGGTTTGCACTCAAAATCTCACTATACATGGTCCCATTCATTCTTTCATGTACACGGATCAGTCGACCTGTTCCCTTTGCAGAGAAACAGCCCCAAAGCATGATGTTGCCACCCCCATGCTTCACAGTAGGTATGGTGTTCTTTGGTTGCAACTCAGCATTCTCTCTCCTCCAAACACAACGGGTTTTTCTATCAAACAGTTCTACTTTGGTTTCAACATTCTCCCAATCCTCTTCTGGATCATCCAAATGCTCTCTAACAAACTTTAGACGGGCCCAGACGTGTACTGGCTTAAGCAGGGGGACACATCTGGCACTACAGGATCTGAGTCCCTGGTGGCATAGTAGCCTTTATTATGTTGGTCCCAACTCTCTGCAGATCATTCACTAGGTCCCCCCGTGTGGTTCTGGGATTTTTTCTCACCGTTCTTGTGATTATTTTGACCCCACGGGGTGAGATCGTGCGTGGAGCACAAATCCGAAGCTCCGTGACCACGGGACCCGCGGACCCGATCGCCGCTGGAGTCCCGCGATCGGTTCCCAGAGGTGAAGAATGGGGAGAGGTGTGTGTAAACACAGCTTCCCGTTCTTCACTGTGGCACCGTGATTGATCGTGTGTTCCCTTTTATAGGGAAACACAATCAATGACATCACACGTACAGCCACACCCCCTTACAGTTAGAAACACAGATGAGGTCATACATAACCCCTTCAGCGCCCCCTTGTGGTTAACTCCCAAACTGCAATTGTCATTTTCACAATAAACAATGCCTTTTAAATGCATTTTTTGCTGTGAAAATGACAATGGTCCCAAAAATGGGTCAAAATTGTCAGTCACAAACAAAATCGCTGATCGCCACCATTAGTAGTAAAAAAAAAAAAAATCATAAAAATGCAATAAAAATATCCCCTATTTTGTAAACACTATACATTTTGCGCAAACCAATCGATAAACGCTTATTGAGATTATTTTTTTTTACCAAAAATAGGTAGAAGAATACGTATCGGCCTAAACTGAGGACTTTTTTTTATATAGATTTTTGGGGGATATTTATTATAGCAAAAAGTAAAAAATATAGAATTTTTGTTCAAACTTGTTGCTATATTTTTGTTTTGCAAAAAATAAAAACCGCAGAGGTGATCAAATACCACCAAAAGAAAGCTCTATTTGTGAGGAAAAAAAGGACGTCAATTTTGTTTGACCGCGCAATTGTCAGTTAAATTCAGTGCCGAATCGCAAAAATGTTACTTTCATTTACAAATAATTTGCTGAAACAAATCTAGTTATGTCAGCCATTTGTTTTTCTGTAGTTTTAGTTTTATTTGTGTTTAGCGTGCTGCCCTCATTTATAATTAGGACATATGGATTGGTTTGTTATGTTAATATGCTTAATATTATTGTGCAGACAGTACCAAGACACCCTTGGCATTTATCTCCTCAAATTTAACATATAAGTTGTGTAGCAAATTATTTGTAATCAAAAGGCAACACTTTTTCATTGTATGCCTGTGAATGATAATTACTTTGATAATGATTCAATATGTTACACATCCGTTAGATACAATAATCAGATACATTTGCAAGGTGCAGTTAGAATGCAAATTATTTAGTTTGTTTTCATTTTAGGTATTTTGGCGCCATCTATTGGTCAAGAAGGACTTCTGCAAGTGACTTGCTAAGAATTACCATATGTGTGTTGGGATGAATTTGCACGTAATCTATACCTACTTGCCTACCGGACCAGGGTTGCCAACTTTCAGTGAATTTACAAACAGTTTGTAAAATCCATAATTGTTGCATCTGGTAATGAATGTCAGTTACAGACATGCAGCCTACATGTCTGTAATGGACATCCAAGGACAGATGCAAAAAATACAGATTTTACAAACTGTTCGTAAATTTACTGAAAGTTGGCAACCCTGGTCCAGACACCCTTACCCCGTTCCTTAATCACCAGTGGATTTTTTATTTTTGCTAAAAATAAATAAAAAAAGACCTAACATTTCTAAAAAAATATGATTTCCTTAGTTTCTGTTACACAATTTTGTAAACAACTAATTTGATGGGCACTGATAGGCTTCACGGATAGGCATTGATAAGCTGCAATGATAGGTACTGATGGGCATTGTTGGGCACTGATGGGCACTAATGTGAAGGTACTGACAAGGCGGCACTGATGGGCACTGATAGGCGGCACTGATGTGCACTTATACGCTGCACTAATGGGCATTGATGGGACTGCACTGATACTCAGGGCACTGATTATTAGTGTAAATGCAGTGCCCCCAAAGATTGACTCTTTTTTCCTCACATGCTGTCTCTGTGTGAGGAAAGGAGAGCCGTTAATGGCTGATAATGACACTAAAGAACACTGATGAGGTGGCACTAATATGTAGCACTGATGGGTACTGGTAGGCGGCACTAATGGGCACTGATAGGCGATACGGATAGCGGCACTGATGGGCACCAATTGGCAACACTGATGAGCAGGCACTGATGGGCACTGAAAGGCAGCACTAACTGGCATCACTTCTAGGCACTGACTGGCATCGCTGCTGGGCACAGGTGAGGATGCACTGATGATCAGTGCCATGATTATCTGTGCAGGTCTCCCCTGTGAAGAAGTGCCCATGATGGGCTCTCCTCACAAGCTGTCAGTGTGAGGAGAGGAATGGCGATAACCGGCATTTCCGTGTTTACATGTAATCTGTTGTAATTGGACACAGCTGATCACATGGATAAAGAGTTTCGTCATTGGCTCTTTACCGAGATTAGTAATACGCTAGGGACAGAGCGTATCACCGATCACAGCGTTGCGCACCTCCCGCGGGTGCACGAGTGCGGTGAGAGTGGGACAATGTCATATGACCATCATTTAACAGTACAGGGGGGGATATAGTTAAAAAAGCATTTGATGCTGAACAGAATTGTTGCCATTGACTTCAATGGGAAAACTCGTTATTCTCGTAATCCGTTCCGGGAGAATGCTTGTAATCCAAGGTACTCGCATATCAAAACAAGTTTTCCCATTGAAGTCAATGGCAACAAAAATATTTTTTTTCCGCATTGACTTCAATGGGATGCAATACCGAATGTGACCAGAGGTGGGGGGGCACCAGAGAGCGCCGAAAAGGCCAAATGAGGTACTGCAGGCCAATGTTCGGCTTTTCTTGGCTCATGCGCCCCCGTACCTCAGGCCAGATAAGGTACTGCAGGCCTATTTCATTTGAATTCTGCTCCTCTTGTGAGTCAACACTCGCAAACCGAGTCAGATTTTTTTTTTTTAAAGTTGCTCACAAATCAAAATGCTCTCAAACCAAGGTACTCTTAAACCGAGGTGCCACTGTATAACACATGGCAAACTGGTGTCTTTCTTCACCCTTACCAACTATATAACTATGTAACATGGTTCCTGTAACTCCCAGTAATTTTTAAAGGGAAGAATAATGACTGTTGGTAAAATAGTATTTTATTGCCATTACATCAGGGGTGTCCAAACTTTTTTCAAAGAGGGCCACATTTGATGAAGTAAACATGCTTGAGGGCCGACCATTTTGCCTGACATTCTTTAAACCATTAAAATCTAAGGGCCAGATTCTCAAAAGAGACACGACGGTGTATCTCAAGAAACACCGTCGTATCTCTGTTTTTTTGGCCGGGTATCTATGCGTGTGATTCCTAGAATCACTTACACATAGATACAGGGTAGATCCGACAGGTGTAAGACACTTACACCGTCGGATCTTAGATGTAATTACTTCGCTGTCCGCTAGGTGGCCTTTACGTTGATTTCTCATTTGCCTATGCAAATGAGCCTAATACGCCGATTCCCGAACGTTTTTACGCCGCCTTGTCGTCGTTTACGTCGTTTCCGTAAGTGTAAACCTACTCCTGCTATATGAGGGGTAGGCTTACGAAGTTCCATCGTTGCCACGTTAAGTATGGCGTCGGGTCAGCGTCGTCTTTTCCTGTCGGTTACGTCGATTTACTAAGTCGTTTGCGAAAAGGGCATTGCGTAAGTGACGATCACGTCGTTTTCACGTCGGTTTCAACTGCGTTTTCCGACGTGAGCTGGAGCATGCGCACTGGGCTTTTTTCCCGGCCGGCGCATGCGCAGTTCGATCGACGCGGGGGTGCGCTTAATTTAAATACAAACCGCCCCCTTTGAATTACACGGGAATACGCCGGGCCATTTACACTACGGCGCCGCAAACTACGGAGCAAGTGTTCGGAGAATACGGCACTTGCTCCAGTAAGTTGCGGCGGCGTAGTGTGAATGGCTTACGCTATGCCGCCGCAGATTCTACCAGAATCTGGCCCTAAGTGTAATCGAGTGGGACTTCTGCGCTACTAAATCCGTCTATCCAGAAAACAGTGACAATATGCAGCAAACACAAAAATGCATACACAGCACCTAATAACGTATAATCAATATGGGTGATAGCGCAAATTGTAAAAACATAACATAACATACACAATGGGTGATATATGTGCACAAAAGTATAAAAGTGCCAAACATAAAGGTCTATCAGGGACGGGGAAAAAGTCCAGAGAAAGTGCTAAATCTTAAATAAGTGCACTAATAGTCCATATGGTGTAAATAGTGTGAAAGGATGTCCACTGGTCAGAGAGATATGAGGAAAAAGACACCACCACACAGCGCGTCTGGTCTCCCAGAACTCTCACCTCCAGCAAGTAAAAACAGGCATATATGATGATCCTCTGTGTGGACAACCTCCCTCGGTAGTTTTGTTAGCCACCACGGACCGATAGGAAGATAGGTACCTGAGATCTCGGGTGACAGTGGAAGAAAGGAGGGGGAAGAACAAAAGCCTCCAATAGTGTGTTATCCTTGGTAAAAAGTAGTTTAATAAAGAATCGCACTTACAGGTAGATTAATAAAAAATCGCATATAACAACGGTGATCGCAGCGCATTGCAGCACGTCACTCACTGCACGTCTTTCCCTGGAAGGGACGTGCTGCAATGCGCTGCGATCACCGTTGTTATATGCGATTTTTTATTCATCTACCTGTAAGTGCGCAGGTACCTATCTTCTCATCGATCCGTGGTGGCTAACAAAACTACCGAGGGAGGTGAGAGTTCTGGGAGACCAGACGCGCTGTGTGGTGGTGTCTTTTTCCTCATATCTCTCTGACCAGTGGACATCCTTTCACACTATTTACACCATATGGACTATTAGTGCACCTATTTAAGATTTAGCACTTTCTCTGGACTCTGGCCCTAAGTGTGTTCATCTAAGCACCAATACAGTGCCCAACAAGAATTCTCTTGCCTTTGTGGTTGTGTGTGGTGAAGAGATGAGCTTGGGCGTGTTATTTGGATATACTGTATATATCTCTTTTGTGGCCCCAACGAATCCCCGAGTGCTTCTCAGGACTAAGGATGAGCTTGGGCATGTTATTTGGATATACCGTATTTATCAGTGTATAACACGCACAGGCTTACCATTGCTATGAATGCAGCCTCACCATTGCCTGAATGCAGCCTCGCCTTTCCAACAATGCAGCCTTGCCATTTCTATCAGCGCAGCCGGATCGATGCCCATCTGCAGCCTCGGAGGTGACAGGGAGGGGAAGGGACAAGTGCCGTCAGATTACAAACAGGAGAATTTCTTGTTTACTTGGTTATCTCTTTAACCACTTAAGGACCGGACTAATATGCTGCTAAATGCCCAGAGGGGTTTTTACAATTCAGCACTGCGTCGCTTTAACAGACAATTGCGCGGTCATGCAAAGTGGCTCCCAAACAAAATTTGCGTCCTTTTCTACCCACAAATAGAGCTTTCTTTTGATGGTATTTGACCACCTCTGCGATTTTTATTTTTTGCGCTATAAACAAAAATAGAGCGACATTTTTGAAAAAAAATCAATATTTTTTAGTTTTGTTATAAGAAAAATTGAATATACTAAATTGTATTCAAACATTTAGGCCAAAATGTATTCAGCCACATGTCTTTACTAAAAAAAATCGCAATAAAAAAAAAAATTTGCTACCTAGCGGCAACTGTGACACTAATACAGCGATCAGAAAAATGATCGCTTAGTGACACTGGCAATAGGGAGTGAAAGGGTTAACTAGGGCAGTGATCAAGGGGTTAAAACTTTATTAGGGGGGTACGGGGGCTACCCTGAACCTGAACGCTAACTGCCTGTCATACTAACTGTCACACTGACACTAAATGCAGTGATCAGTACATATATGATCACTGCATTCATTGACAGTGTGACAGGGGGTGGGGGGGGTGATCGGGGGGGGGGGTTGTGTGCCTATGTGTGTGGTGTCAGTGTAGTGTTGTGCAACTTAATGTGTGATGTCTTCTCTCCTCAGCGGCGGTTGGAAATACCGCAGAGAGGAGAGATTACATCACTTCCCCTTCCTGTGTTTACACAGGAAGAGGGCGAGTGGTGGACACGCATTGGCTGGGAGCGATCCGGAGGGGGCGGACAAAAACGAACAGCCGCCCCCTCGTCCCGGATCGCTCCTGAAGCCACGGGAACCGTCGCATGTACCGGGGGGGGGGTCTGATCGGACCCCCGACCCACGTCGAGGCAGGGACGTACAGTTACGCCAATGTGCCTGTACGTGCCATTCTGCCGACGTAAATGTACATGCGGCGGTCCTTAAGTGGTTAATACAACATCCCGCCTCCTATGATAAACAGAACAGTCATCCAATGGCATCCTAGGAAACGGGACTTCCTATTACAGACGCCACCGAGTAAACAGGAGATTCTCTTCATGTAATCTGACGGCGCACGTCCTGTCCCCTTCGAGGCAGCTCGGATAAATACGGTATATATCTTTTGTGGCCCCCAGAGCACAGGGCACATGTGAGGCTGCAATGGCATATATATATATATATATATATATATATATATTATATCCAGGGGGGCCAAATTAAATCACCAGGGGGGCCGCAATTGGCCCCCGGGCTGGATTTTGGACATGCCTGCATTACATGATTCTTTCTATAACATCTTTGTATATATACATAGGGTGCCTCTATGGTACTCAGTTTGCAATGCATGCTTATGCTTAGTATTTCTTATAGGCAGGTTCAGCACTGCTTGAATGCTTTGATGCCCTCTGTGTGTAGTTGAGTTACTGTATATGGGTCCATGTAATTCTACTTTCCTAGGAGGGGGTATTTCCCAACACTGGGCCAGATTCTCATACATTTGCGTATCTGGCAGTGGGGCATAGCGTATCCTATTTACGCTACGCCGCCGCAACTTTGGACGCAAGTCCCGTATTCTCAAAGCACTTGCGTCCTAAGTTACGGCAGCGTAACGTAAATGGCCTGGCGTAAGCCTGGGTAATTCAAATGCGGAAGAGGTGGGCGTGTTTTATGTTAATGTGTTGTGACCCCACGTTTTTGACGCTTTTTTTGAACTGCGCATGCGCCTTACGTGGATGTATCCCAGTGCGCATGCGCGAAATCACGACACAGATAGTCAGTGCTTTCGACGTGAACGTAACTTACGCAAATTCCTATTCGTGAACGACTTACGCAAACAACGTAAACAACGTAAAAATCGACGCTGTCCGGATGTCCATACTTAACATTGCCTACGCCTCACCTATGCAAAGTTACCCCTCATAAAGCAGGCGTAACTTTACGCTTATGCAAACAACGTAAAAAACGACGAGCTGGTGCAATTACGCTCGGGAATCGGCGTATCTAGCTAATTTGCATATTCGACATGGCAAATCGACAGAAGCGCCACCTAGCACCCAGCGTAAATATGCAACTTAGATACGGCGGCGTAAGAGACTTACGCCGCTCGTATCTAAGCAAAATACCGGCGTATCTTGTTTTCGGAATACCGAAAATAGATACGCCGTTGCTTCTTAGAAGTTACGCGGCGTATCTCGAGATACACGTAACTCGGCTAAGAATCTGGCCCACTGTGATTAATTCTAGGCAGTGTAAAATCTGATCTCCCAGCTTAACGGAACAGCATTATCTTTAATGAAAGCAGCTGTTACTTTGAGATATGCTGCTTAGACTTTAACACTTGCTGGATGCAGAAAATATGAAATAATCATCTTCATATTAACCCAATTAAAAATATCTCTGAACATAATAGACAATATAAAAATTCCATACCTTACCTTAACCACTTTCTTACTGGGCACATATACCCCCCTCCTGCCCAGGTGAAATGTCAGCTTCCGGCACTGCGTCGTTTTAACTGACAATTGCGCGGTCGTGCGACGTGGCTCCCAAACAAAATTTACGTCCTTTTTTCCCCAAAAGTAGAGATTTATTTTGGTGGTATTTGATCGCCTGTGCGGTTTTTATTTTTTTGCGCTATAAACAAAAAAGAGCGACAATTTTGAAAAAAAATACAATATTTTTTACTTGTTGCTATAATAAATATCCCAATTTAAAAAAAAAAAAAAAAAAAAACACAATTTTTTTTCTCAGTTTAGGGCGATGCGTATTCTTCTACATATTTTTGGTAAAAAAAAAAATCGCAATAAGCGAAAAAGTTATAGCGCCTACAAAATAGGGGACAGAATTATTCGTTTTTTTTTTTTTTACTAGAAATGGCGGCGATCTGCGATTTTTATTGGGACTGCGACGTTATGGCGGACACATCGGACCCTTTTGACACATTTTTGGCGCCATTCACATTTATACTGCGATCAGTGCTATAAATATGCACTAATTACTCTATAAATGTGACTGGCATTGAAGGGGTTAACACTAGGGGGTGAGGAAGGGGTTAAATGTATTCCCTGCATTGTGTTCTAACTGTGGGGGAAGGGGGGGGTGACTGGGGAAGGTGACCGATCTGTGTCCCTATGTACAAGGGACACAGATCGGTCTCCTCTCCAGAGACAGGACGCTGTCTCTGTATAAAACGGCAATGAGAGATGATCTCATATGTTTACATATGAGATCATCTCTCATTGGCCGCACAGATCGCATCGCAAACGGCCACTCTGATTGGTCGTTCGCGGCGATCTGTGATTGGCTGTGTCCAAGGAACACGGCCAACACAGAGTTTCCCCGCTGCGCGCTCTGGAGCGCGCGCGGGGAATGTGCTAGTGACAGGCCATCAATTGATATTGGATATTTAGATCCGCGCTGAAGCCGTCATTCGGCTATAGCGCGGATCTCAAGTAGTTAAAAGAAGAATAGTTATAGACAACAAATGACTGGTAGTTAGGATTAGGGCTATGCTACGCAGGCAGTTTTAATCTCATGGTAAGCTACTAATTTCCAGTTTACTCATTTCAGAAAGAGGGCATTGAGGTGACTGTCAAAGAGTAATCACTCCTTAGCATAAGGATAACATTTCTTACCCCCTAGATAAGCTGAGTTTCATGTTACCAATCCTACTAGAAATTGTTAAAGCAGAACTCTTCTGATACCCTTCTTGACCCATGATGTGAGATCAGCAACGCGCTCCGCAGTATGAAACTGTGAGCCCAGATCAATGTGACCACATTTCTCCAATCTCAATCAGGGGGCGGGATTGTGCTCCTCCTGGCATTCCCGGCCAGGACAAGTACTGTCAGTGAGTAAAGCGGTGACGTGGCGGCCTTTTTTGGGGGAATCAGCTTGGCCCCGGGGGGTGGCTGTGTCAGTTTCATTCCGGGACACTGTATTGTCCTGGAATGAATGTGCCCGGGACAGACCTGCAAAATGCTCGACTGTCCCGGGCAGGGCTGTCTTAATGAGAGGGCACATCTGGGCACTGCCCGGGGGCCCCAGCTGCATGGGGGGCCCCTGCCCTTTACCCAAAGCAGCTTGTACTTGAGCCCAGGCTGCCCCTCTACATCCCAGATGTCCCCCCAGCACTCTGACCCCTCTTCACCCTAGATATATCATATCCCCAGCCTCTTACCTACCGATTTCTGTTTACCTGCACTGTCTCCATTGTAGGAGCCCCAGAGCATTACTTTGCCCAGTTAAGACAGCCCTGGTCCCGGGCAATCCGGGACACCTGGTCACCCTAGTGGTGAGGCATCCATGATGGCCTGGGCTCACAACAAATAATGCTGGCCATCATTCAACCCAGTACCATGAACGCAGCAGTACAGTAAGTATTCAGGGGGTTGGGTCAGTGCCAAAGACCAGGTACATTTTCTATGAGAGCTGTGACTTTCATTGGTTAAAGGCTTGGGTAAGATGTTTAACCACTTTCCGACTGACTAACGTGTATATACGTTAGCAGAATGGCTTGTGTGGGCAAAGTAAAGTACCTTTACGTTGCTTTAAAAACCCCACTGTGTGTGCGCAAGATGTCCGCCGGCAGGGCCGCCATCAGGAGGGTACAGGTTTCACATCACACCCGTAAGGAGCCCGATGGTCCCCAGGGGCCGCTTATCATCGCACGGCAGGAGAGAGAAGAGAAGAGATGACACTTTCGTTACCACAACCACCCCCCCCCCCGCTTATCATCTTGCAGGATATTCCATGCTGTGTAAGTGGCCTTTGACGAGACCCTTTCTCGCCCAGGTCCTGCTCTCCCGACACTCCTCTGCTTCTATTCGATCAGATTGCAGCTTGCAACATCTGATGGTCCAGTCATCCAAGATTCCGGGATCCAACCTACAGCTATGTGCCAATTGGATCCATGAAGAACACACACCAAACGAGTTGTATGTATGTTCAGCCAGAACTCTTTATTGAAAGTACACAGCACACTTTTATACAGAATTTGGAACATCCCGCCCCCAACAACCGCTTTTCTATTGGTCAATTGTAAAGTACATTTGTGGTTTTCCACTCAGGTCCTCTTCCATGAAAATGAGGACTTCAAAATGTCTCAGCAGAGATTGGTCCCAAAGCTTGAATAGCCTGACTAATGTGTGTTGAGACAGAAGCCCCCAGGGGGTAATTACTACAATGAAGCAATCAGAATAACAATTAACACCTCTACACACTGGACAATAAAATGTCTCTCACAAGCCCGCCTCCACTTATTTCACTAGTCGGAGCCAAGCATTGAAGGGTCATTGTCCTAGTGACCTAGTCAGGACAAATTAAGCCACTTCCAGTATCTCTTGCAATATGTACTCCACAATGTCTCATCTTCTGCAATACATGAATATGGATTTCACGTAGAAACACTTTAATATCTCACGATCCATGACAGGGCCCCAAAATTTTTGATGGCTGCCCTGCCTGCCGATGTCCCACGATCGTGTCACAGAGCGGCAGAAGAGGGAAGTGCCTGTGTAAACAAGTAATTTCCCTGTTCTGCCTAGTGACATGACAGTGATCTACTGCTCCTTGTCATTGGGAGCAGTGATCATTGTCATGCCCAGCCCCCTCACAGTTAGAATCACTCCCTAGGACCCACTTAATCCCTTCCTCGCCCCATAGTGTTTAACCCCATTCACTGCCAGTGTCATTTACACAGTAATCGGTGCATTTTTATAGCACTGATCACTGTATAAATCTCAATGGTCCCAAAATAGCATCAAAAGTGTCCGATGTGTCTGCCGCAATTTTGCAGTCACGATGAAAATCGCAGATTGCCGCTATTACTAGTAAAACAAAAATATTAATAAAAATTACAAAAAACTACTAACCCCTATTTTGTAAACGTTATAATTTTTGTGCAAACCAATCAATAAACGCTTATTGTGATTTTTTTTACCAAAACATATGTAGAAGAATACGTAACGGCCCAAGCTGAGGATTTTTTTTTATTTTGTATATATTTTTTTGGGGATATTTATTATAGCAAAAAATAAATTAAATATTGTTGTTTTTTTTTTTCAAAATGTACGCCTTTTTTTGTTTATAGCGCAAAAAAATTTAAACCGCAGATGTGATCATATACCACCAAAAGAAAGTTCTATGTGTGGGGAAAAAAATATTTCAATTTTGTTTGGGGACTACGTTACACGACTGCGCAATTGTCAGTTAAAACGTCGCAGTGCCGAATCGCAAAAAATGGCCTGGTCATTGGGCAGCCAATTCTTCCAGGGCTGAAGTGTCTAAAAAAAAAAAAAAACCTAGAGCTATGCTTTAAAACGGTAGTAAATCTCTGTTTTTTTTTTAAACCTGTGGTAGCGAAACCCCAAAACTCATGGGTTTCAGTAACATTTTGACTGCTGAAGCCAAATTGAAAATAGATTTTAATATTCCAGCATGTAGCTACCCACAAGCAAGGAGAACAATACAGTACATGGTGATACGTTCAACAGAATTGAGTAGCTAGGGAGAACAATACAGATTATGGGCCGGATTCAGAAAGAATTTACGTTGGCGTATCTGTTTATACGCCGTGTAACTTCTAGGATGCGCCGGCGTATCTTTTTTCTGTATTCAGAAAGCAAGATACACCGGAATTTTGCTTAGATACGGCCAACGTAAGTCTCTTACGCCGACGTATCTTAGTTGCATATTTATGCTGGCCGCTAGGTGGCGCTTCCGTAGATTTACGCATCGAATATGCAAATTAGGTAGATACGCCGATTCATGAACGTAGTTGCGCCTGGCATATCTATTTGCGTCGTTTACGTAAGGCGTCGGACCGGCGTAAAGTTACCCCTGCTATATGAGGCGCAGGCAATTTTAAGTTTGGACGTCGGGATAGCGTTGAATTTTCCGTCATTTGCGTAAATTGTTCGCGAATAGGGCTGTGCGTAACTTACATTCACGTCGAAAGCATTGAGTATTTGCGACGTGATTTCGAGCATGCGCACTGGGATACGTCCACGGCCGGCGCATGCGCAGTTCGTTAGGCGTGTCATTTACGTGGGGTCATGGATAATTTTGATACAACATGCCCACTACCTGCCTAATTTGAATTATGCGCACTTACGCCGCCACATTTACGCTACGCCACCGTAACTTATGACGCAAGTGCTTTGTGACTACGGCACTTGCCTCTCTAAGTTGCGGCGGCGTAGCGTAAAGAAGATACGCTACGCCCGCACAAAGATCCGTCGATCTTTGTGGATCTGGCCCACTATGTTTTACTAAAAGGGTGCGAACTAGCTAGCTATAGGGGCTTTGAAGTAAAATCTTGATTTGAAATGCAAAATACTTGTTTACATAGTTGTCAATTCCAAGGCTCATTGTCTGACAAGGCCATCAAAAGTCAAAATAGCATTTTTTCCAAATAAAGGTGTAAATATATATATATATATATACACAGGGCCGGATTTCCCACAAGGCCACCGGGGCCAGGCCTCGAGGCGGGAGTGGGTGAAGGGGCGGCACATTTTGGCTTTAGGACCAGGTACGAGGCATGCACACACAGTGACATGGGTCATCTCTAAGTTGGGGAACTGCTTTAACCACTTGCTTACTGGGCACATACACCCCCCTCCTGCCCAGGTGAAATTTCAGCTTCCGGCACTGCGTCGCTTTAACTGACAATTGCGTGGTCGTGCGACGTGGCTCCCAAACAAAATTTACGTTCTTTTTTCCCCACAAGTAGAGCTTTCTTTTGGCGGTATTTGATCGCCTGTGCGGTCTTTATTTTTTGCGCTATAAACAAAAAAGAGCGACAATTTTGAAGAAAAATACAATGGCCCAGATTCACAGAGCGATTACGCCTGCGCAACAGGAGATGCGCGGCGTAAGTCTAAATGTGCGCGTGCGTTTCGATGCACGGCATCCCCAGAACGATATACGCAAAAAATCTACTTTTTTTTGTCCAGCGTAATTTCGTTAGACTGGCGCATCCGTCCGCGCAAAAGTGCGCTAGACAGACCATTGATTTGCTAGTCAAATATGCTAATGAGGGACTTACGGGGATCCACAAAAGAACGTTGGGGCAGCGCAGGCTACGCAGTGTGCGCAACAGCAAAATGTCCTGTCTAAAATTAGACCATATAAAAGCTGCTCTAAAAAGAGAAAAAAAGTCTACATGTTAGATAAAGCAACACTGTTAGTGAGGAGCTCAGCAGTCACACGTGTTGCACAACAATCTGTATGCCAACATGCCAGTGGCATCCATGCTCATAGCTATACTACTGACTTTAGATGAACAAAGAAGGATGAGGGCACTGAGGAGGGCACTAAGGAGGGCACGGGAGATGTTTTTTTTTTTTTTATTTGCTTATCTAAACTTTACAAGTTAATCTAATCTAATACAATATTCTTATCTGATACAAGCCCCTCACTCTTCACTCTTCACGGGAGAGGATATATCACACACGCATAGACATCTATGGCATGAGTGATTCTGAGGTGTCTCGCATCTTCAGATTCACCCCTCATGCCATCATGGAATTAACCACAACCTTGCAGGAGGACATCACCAGCCCAACACATGGCACTACCCATGACACCCATGACAGCTACATATACAATCCTAGCCCCATCCCCACAGATTTCGAACAGAACATGTATGGGGACAGCTGGCTGGTTGGTGAGTGACATGGGTGGCAGGCATGACTGGCCCCCCCCATGATGCACACATCACAAGGGGCACATGCACTACTAACATCCTCCTGTCTTTTCCCTTCAAGGTGACTCTGCATATGCACTGGGACCCCATCTCATGACCCCATCTCATGCCAGCTAACATATGCATCTTTGCACGTTAAACACACACATTAATCATGGCACAATGAGAATGCATGCATGCACACCACTGTGGTCCCTAGCACAGACACATCACATCCTCATCACATTGGATTGGCACAAGCCCACCATGCAGGACTTGTGAGCAGCAACGCCATGCCACGGCTCCAATTATGTCACTGTACATTCATACACCATTCACACAGACCTGGGGATCACTTCTCCACCACAAATGAGGGTGACACCCCTTTTCCCGCAGGAATATCACCCCCACATTCCAAAATCATACACAAACAGAACCAAAAAAATTTAATAAATGACGAGCAAAAATAAAAAATGCCCAGCAAAAATATATTTTAAACAAAATAACAACAAAGAAAACACATAAAAGACAAAAATCACTCTGCAAAACAGTCCCTAAATATCTCAAAGACACGTCACAAACAAACAAACAAAAACTAATTAAACAACAGAACAAAAGCACCTTGCTGTATAGGGAGGGATACAAAGGGATGTGCTTTTGCAAAGGAAGTGCATTTGTGTCTGTCTATTTATGCTGTTTGCGTAGTTCACTAAGTTGCCCTAGTCCACTTCCAATTTCACTGATTGCGCCGTTCCCGAGTTGTGAGCATGCGCACAGAGGTGCTGACCATGGTCTGCTTCAAGCGCGCATGCGCGAGTCGGCCGGCCCTTCATTTGCATGGGGTTACGGCTCATTTCAATGTAACACGCCCACGTCCTTCCCAATTTGTATTACTCCGCCTTACGCCTCTGAAATAACGTTACGCATGCGCAATTTTCTGCGCAAAAGCTACGAGAATAGGGTGATTACGCGGCTACATTGCGCAAGTTTAATGTAAAGGCGGTGCGCTACGCCGGTCCAATAATGCGCAGATGTACCTGAATCTGGGCCAATATTTTTTACTTGTTGCTATAATAAATATCCCAATTAAAAAAAAAAAAACACATTTTTTTTCGCAGTTTAGGGCGATACGTATTCTTCTACATATTTTTGGTTAAAAAAAAAAAAAAAAAAATCGCAATAAGCGACTGGTTTGCGCAAAAGTTATAGCGCTTAGAAAATAGGGGAGAGAATTATTATTTTTTATTATTTTTTTTTTTACTAGAAATGGCGTCGATCTGCGATTTTTATTGGTACTGCGAAGTTATGGCGGACACATCGGACACTTTTGACACATTTTTGGCGCCATTCACATTTATACTGCGATCAGTGCTATAAATATGCACTAATTACAGTATAAATGTGGCTGGCATTGAAGGGGTTAACACTAGGGGGTGAGGAAGGGGTTAAATGTGTATCCTAGGTGTGTTCTAACTGTGGGTGGAGGGGGGGTGACTGGGGGGGTGACCGATCTGTGTCCCTATGTAGGAAGGAACACAGATCGGGCTCCTCCTCTCCAGAGACAGGACACTGTCTCTGTGTAAAACGGCAATGACAGATGATCTATGAGATGATCTAACAGATCATCTCTCATTCGCCCACAGATCGCATCGCAAACGGCCACTATGATTGGCCGTTCGCCGCGATCTGTGATTGGCCGTGTCCAAGGGACACGGACAACACAGGGCTTCCCCGCAGCGCGCTCTATAGCGCGCGCTGGGAACGCCCAAAGACTGTTGCCGTCATTCGACGGTAGCGCGGGCCTGAAGTGGTTAATGTTTGATATTTACACAACCGTAGTCCCCACCTGGTCCCGGGCATTGATGAGCCCCTTTCACGGCAAAAGGTATCCCCTGGTGCAGATCAAGTGGCCGCACCCCTAAATGTGTTTAAACGAACAATACTAAAATCTGAAATTCGGAAAGCATGCACTTTAAGGAAACCTACTGTAGAGGATTAGAGTAAGTGACGTCAAAGCACAGACAAGACTCTCAAGCCCTGTACACACCGGCCTAGAATCTCGTCAGGAAAAAAACGTTGTTTTTCCTGACGAGATTCTCTTGCCGCCTGAGTGTACAGACATTCCATTCAAAAGAACCGCCAGTCTTTTGAATGGCAAGAACGCGGTGATGTTGTCGCGTACGATGAGCATTCACATTCTATGCCGTCACCGCCATTTTGCTGCACCCTACCTATGCCTAGGAACAGTGGCGGAACTACCGCCATAGCGACCCACGCGGGCGCTATGGGGCCCGCAGTCGAGTGAGAATAAGGGGGGCCCGGTGAGGATAAGAGCATCGCCGGCATGGTCTCCCAGCCAGGGGAAGAGAGAGGAGGCGAGCTGTCCGATCGGCAGAGGCGAGCGATGTAATGTCCGAACTTAGTGTTCGGCAGAGACCTCTTGCGCACCTTTGATCGATTACGCCGGTCCAGTGTGGGATGACGTCATCAAATGCGTTGGGATAGCTGTGGTGGCAATGTTTCACTGCGTTGACAAGATTCACTTGCAGCCAGGGTTCGGTCCCGGTTCCTACATGTGAATTGAGTTTGGGGCTCAGTCCGGCTCCCGGTGGGTGTCATGCAATACGCCTGTGCTTAGTACGCCCACCCCCCCCCCCCAAAAAAAACCACCACCTGCACGCACACGAAATTGTTTAAAACACACCCTTTGGCACGGTCTTAAAATAAAGAGAGGCGAAGGACCTACGGGGCTGGCTGGGTGGGCGCCCCTCACTCCCTCTAGGGGGAGTCCCTCTGCCCCATTGGGGTCCCGTTGGGCCCCAGTTGGGCTCCCAAGAGGAGCAGGTAGGGTGGGGTGAGTGGGAGGCCCCCCTTCACACCCGCCATTGCCACCAGGGGCATGGAGAAGGATGCCGTGCCTCCGGGGGGAGGGTCTGCCTACTCCCACTCCTGCAGTGCTCCTCTCTCTCGAGTTCACGCACAAAAATACACTTTAAAAAAAAAAAAAAAAAATCAAAGGCGTTGGGCTAAGAGGTGGGGCTATGTGATGATGAGCCCCGGGAAGACGGGAAATTCAAATGAAAGCTATTACAGCGGGCATTCCCGCTCTCTGCTGATCTGGCCAGCTTGCCTCTTCCTCTGCACAGGTGAGGCTGTATTGGGCACAGGCAGGCCAGGCTGTATTGGTAACAGGCAATGCTGTATTGGGCACAGGTCATGCTATATGGGGCACAGGCAGACCAGGCTGTATTGGGCACAGGCAGGCCAGGCTGTTTTGGGCACAGGCAACGCTGTATTGGGCACAGGTCATGCCGCATTGGGCACAGGCAACGCTGTATTAGGCACAGGTCACGCTGTATGGGGCACAGGAAGGCCAGGCTGTATTGGGCACAGGCAGACCAGGCTGTATTGGGCACAGGCAGACCAGGCTGTATTGGGCACGGGCAACGCTGTATGGGCTCACAGGTCACGCTGTTTGGGGCACAGGTCACGCTGTATGGGGCACAGGTCACGCTGCATTGGGCACAGGTCACGCTGCATTGGGCACAGGTCACGCTGCATGGGGCACAGGTCACACTGTATGGGGCATAGGTCATGCTGCATTGACACTAGGGCGGCTCTGGGGGGGGGGGCCCTATACAACATTTTGCTATGGGGCCCTGTGATTTCTAGTTACGCCCCTGCCTAGCAAGCTACCGCGAATGCGTCCGAGTCATTTCGAGCATGAGCGGGTTTCCACGACGACAGGCAAGTATACACACTCTCGGGTTTTTCGTCAGGAAAACACTGCTGAGAATCACAACGAGAAAATAAAGAGCAGGGTCTCTATTTTTCTCGTTGAGATTTTGGGCAGTTTTCTTGACGAGAAAGTCTCGTACACACGCACGGTATGCTCGGCAAGAAAGCTCTGCCAGCAGTTTTCTTGCTGGTTCTTGCCAGGTAAACCACGTGCGTGTACAAGGCTTCACTTTCTCTGGGATTCTATATGGGAATATAAAGAGAGCTCACTTTGTCTGGTGGCAGTGGTAGCTAAAAAGCAGAACCTCTGTTATGGTTTTGCGGAGATTCCCAGTCAGCACTAAAGACTTGGCAGGCGATCGAACCCTCGTTCACTTCACCCAAGGTAAAAAAAACTCCTAGGTAAACTTGGCCTTTAGGAAAAGTACTACTCCTTTTATATGCTCAATCCAGTTAATTTACTAGCACAAGTTTGGTTTTCCAGCGCAGTTTCTTTCCACTAAAAATAGACAGTTATTTTCATTTATAGACCTGGCAGCCGCAGCCTTTATACAAACTGGAAAAAAAACAAAAACGCTTTGACAAATTCCATCTGTGGCTCTTCTGTGTTCTTTTATTCACTGTGTGGAGTTAAAAGAAAACAGATTGGCACTCTATAGTTTACACATCGCCAATGGATTTCATTACCAGGGGGGTCAACCGCGCTTAAATATCCCTCTAATCGCTTGTGATTTTATGACATGTGGTCGGGTTCATAGTAAATGAAAAGCTGCTAAAATTGGCTTTATAAAGCCGGCGCTCCAAAAAGCTATATCTGTGACTTGTAATTACACAAGAACTATTCAGAGGGAGTTTTACGAAGCTGAATCTAGGAATTATTCTTCACAAATACACGAGGAATGTCATTATTATGCCCTGGCAAAGGACCCTTTGTCTCCGGGAGGTACCAATTTACTGTGGAAGGATTTTCTTATCTGAAGTGCTAATTACAAAGTATCAATCCCTGTCCAATACTTCACAGGGGAAGCAAGCATTGGTAAATGTATTCATTTGCTTCTATAAAATGGGCACTGCTAATAGCATGTGACAGTAAAGCCCTGTACACATAGGGCTGGACTGGGACAAAAATGTGGCCCTGGACTTCATCCAGACTGGCCCACTTTGACAGGTCCCTCCCATGGCGGCCAGACAACTCCCGCCCCCCCCCCTGTCCACCCTAGCCCCCTCTCCCCCTTCACTAGCCGTTCTACTTTATTAAAGTAGAACGGCTGGTACTGGTACTCTTATAGGCAGTACCAGTGGGGAAGCTAGACATTATTTCACCCGGGGCAAAGAATCAGTTCGGTGCCCCCCATGGGACAAAATTAGGCAGAAGTGAGAAACTCCCAGGCCATAGCTGTTGAGTCAGCTGTCTGTCCCCTCCCCCCCCCCCCCCCCCCACGCTCCTCTGTCCCCCCTGGCTCCTCTGGTCCTCCCCTGCTTCTCTGTTCCCCCCCAGGTGAGCGCTGCGGGGAGGGAGAGAAGGTGAGCAAAACGGGGGGAGAGACATAGAAGCAGGGGGGGGGGGCGGCGGTCTGCTGTCACTGGAGCAGGCCCACTGAGCCATCGGCCCACCGGGAAACTCCCAGGTAGTCCCAATGGCCAGTCCATCCCTGTTCACACACGATCTGTTTGTTCTGATGAAAACAGACCTATGGGCCCAGCCTGTTTAACAGTCTACCGATTAGCGTATATTTGATATTGCCAGCCAATTCCGGACCACTCCTGCAGACACCCCTTTCTCCCCTCCCCGCTTTCCTCCCCACCCTCCTCCCCCTCCTTGGGCTCTGACTATGAACCTCGTTATTATACATGTTCTTAGCATTGTTATAAGGTTGATTTTGGTTGAAACACTTACGTTGACGCATCAGGACTCTTGCCTAAACCACAGCCCTAAAACCATCTGGGCTGGTTGGAAGAAACGAAGCATCTTAAAATAAACTCCAGAAAATTGGTCTCTTAGTTATAACCTTATCTGTACTATTAATATGTCCATTGAAGCCACCAGACTCACCTGTTGTGAACTTACCACTTATGTAAACCAAGAAGTTATTCTGTGTCTGTAATTAACTTATTTTATTTTGTTGAATTGTACATTTCTTTATCACCTCAATAAAGATATATTGACAAGGAAAACAGACCTATGGAATGTTTTCATCGGGCAAACCGATCGTGTGTGGGCCCCATCGGTTTGTTTTCCATTGGTGAAAAAAAATAGAACATGTTTTATATTTTTCCTATGGAGAAAAAAACGTTCCTCTGTGTGGAAGTCCATCGGTCAAAAATCCACGCATGCTCAGAATCAAGTCGACGCATGCTCGGAAGCAGTGCACTTCATTTTTCTCAGCACGTCGTTGTGTTATACGTCACCGCGTTTTGGCACGGTCAGATTTTTGACTGATGGTGTTTAGGCAAGACTGATGAAAGTCAGCTTCATTGGAAATCTAACAAAAAAATCCATCGGATTAGATTGCATCAGATATCCAATCGTGTGTACGAGGCATAAGAGTGCTGAAACCACATTTTGGTGGCTTTTTTCCAGTTGTGTTCCGTTTAATTCACTTCTGGTCATATTTCGCAAAGCAAGTTACTAAAGTGGTAGACCATGTTAATTTTTTGCATTTAGATTAGTGAAAGAGGCAAAGCTGTATTCACTTTAACCACTTTAAGTGATACTATAGGTTAAAAAAAAAAAAAAAACATTTTATACTTACCTCCACTGTGCAGCTCGTTTTGCACGGAATGTTCCCGAACGCTGCTTTCGGGGGTCCCTTGGCAGCTCTCTCGGCTCCTCCCCCGCATCAGATAACCCCCTATGGGAAGCGCTCTCTCAAAGGGGTTACCTTGCAGCACGTTCCAGAGTCCTGCATTAGGCCTCCATAGCCGCCGAGTGCAGGATTCGGCCCCGCCCCGGCGCCTGCGTCATTGGATTTGATTGACAGCAGCGGGAGCCAATGGCTGCACTGCTATCAATCGATCCAAAGAAGAGCTGTGAACCCCGGGTAAAGATCCAGTGCTTTCTCGACGGGGGACTTTCCAGGGCTCAGGAAAGTAAAACGGGGGGTGGGGGAGCGGCGGTAACAGTCAGATGTTTTTAAATCTTAATGCATAGAATGCATTAAAGTGAAAAAAACATGAACCTTTACAACCCCTTTAACGACCGGAAAGATTTTCCCCCCTTAATGACCAACCCATTTTTTGCACTGCCAATTTAACTGACAATTGTGCGACGCTGTACCCAAACAAAATGTATATTCTTTTTTTTCCCCACAAATAGAGCTTTCTCTTGGTGGTATTTGATCTCCTCTGCAATTTATTTTTTGTGCTATAAACAAAAAAAGGCCAACAATTTTGAAAAACAAAACTGACAAGCGTATGAAATACACTACGCCGCCGTTTTTTACCGCTCTACGTGGAATCCAGGTAGATTTTGTGTAAACGACGGCGGCGTAGTGTATTTCTCCCGTCGCAATCCATAGACGATGTATTTAAAAGCGGCGATCGAACTGCGCATGCTTTCGCAAATTTCCCACCGTGCATTGCGCGAAATCACGTCGTTACGTCATTCGTTGTTTGAGTAGCGTCGTTTACGGACATTTCTATTTTACTCGACGTGGGAACGACGGCCATACTTAACATGGGTACGCACCGTTAGACCAGCAAAAAGCTGGTCTAACATACACAGACCGATTCTCGTATCTTCATCGATAAAAACACATTTGCATATTCAAAACGACGCAAACTCCTCCCAGCGGCCGCAAATATATCGCAGCGTAGATCCGAATGTTTACGAAGACGTAAATCGAAGCCCGAAGCCGGTATCATGGTTTGAGGATTCAAACTAGTGATACGGCGCGCAAAATTTGAAATTACTCCTGTCTAACACCAGTTAGACAGGCGTAATTGCTTTATGAATCTGGGCCAATATTTTTAACCTTTTGCTATAATAAATATCCGTAAACAAAACGAATTTCTTCATCAATTTAGGCCGATATGTATTCTTCTACATACTTTGCAATAAGCGTATATTGATTGGTTTGTGCTGTGACTGTGACATTGAGGCGGACAGATTGGACGCTTTTGACAGTTTTTTGGGACCAGTGACATTTATACAGCGATCAGAGCTAAAAATAGCCACTGATTACTGTAAAATTTATAGCGTTTATAAAATAGGGTATAATTTTATTGCATTTTTATAAATAAAAAAAATTACTACTACTAATGGCCGGCGATCAGCGATTTTTTTCGTGACTGCGACATTATGGCGGAAACTTCGGCCAATTTTGACACATTTTTGGGACAATTGTCATTTTCCCAGCAAAAAATGCATTTAAATTGCATTGTTTATTGTGAAAATGACATTTGCAGTTTGAGAGTTAACCACAAGGGGTGCTGTAGGGGTTATGTGTTCCCTAATGTGTGTTTACAACTGTAGGAGGGTGTGGCTGTAGGAGTGACGGCATCGATTGCGATTCCCTGTATAAGGGATCACACGATCGAGTCCTGCGGTCCCGGAGCTTCGGACCGGGTCACGGGAGCGCGCCGCAGACGCTGGGTACTAGTACAGGACGTACCTGTACGTATATGTGCCCAGCCGTGCCATTCTGCTGACGTATATGTGCACAAAGCGGTCCTTAAGTGGTTAAGGCCTCATACACACGACCGAGGAACTCGTCGTAAAAGACACATCGTTTTCCTCGACGAGTTCCTTGTTTAGGCTTGTCAAGAATCTTGACAAGCTTTCTTTGCATACACACAGTCAAGACCAAATCTCCTCGTTCTCAAACGCGGTGACGTTTAACACGTACGCCGGCACTATAAAGGGGAAGTTCGTTCCACTGGCGCCACCCTTGGGGCTGCTTTTGCTAATCTCATGTTACTGCGTGTTAGGTAAAAGTTTGGTGAGAGACGATTTGCGCTTTTCAGTCTGTTACAGCGTGATGAATGTGCTATCTCCATTACGAACGCTACTTTTACCAAAGGTGCGCTCCCGTCTCATACTTTATTCTGAGCATGCGCGGGTTTCTAAGCATACACGCGAACGTGTTTCCTGACGCCAGACATGGCAGCATACCTAGGATATAGGGGCGGGGCTATATCATAGGTATGCTGCCATGTCTTGGCATCAGGAAAGGAAAATTACGGTAAGTATTTGATACAATTTTCCATTTTCCTGACGCCAGACATGGCAGCATACCTATGATATAGCCCCGCCCCTATATCCTAGGTATGCTGCCATGTCTTGGCATCAGGAAAGGAAAATTACGGTAAGTATTTGATACAATTTTCCATTTTCTCATCGAAAACCAGCCTGACGAGGAAATTGAGACTCCCGACGAGGAAAAAGAGAACTTGTTCTTTTTTTTTCTCGCCGAGTTCCACATCACTTTTTTCGACGAAAAACGTACACACGGCCGTTTTCCTCGGCAAAAACGCTCTGCCACCAAGTTTCTTGATGGGGTTGGGCACCACCAAGAATCAATATTTCTCAGCAGTGGGGATCATAATTGTGTGCATTCAGCCACAGGCAGGAAGCTTGCCCACATAGTCAGGGGAGCAGTGGGCAAACTCTTTATTAGGATAAGATATTGTGATGCCTTGTATTTTAAAGAACCTAATTACTGTTAGCTAAAGCACAGACATACCATGGAAAAACGAATCCACGTATCCAGTTGCTCTTGCTAAGAGTTGCTAATTATTTACTGAGCAAAAAAGGCTCTGTAAATAAACAAGTTTCCATTCCAAGTATAGACTGGTGGTGAGGGGAGGATTCTGCAAAGCAGAGATCTTTAGTTTATTTAAAGTTTTTATTCCTTTTAGAGATGAGCTTCAGACAAAACTCTTGCGGAAAACAGCGCAGACAGTTTCTGAACCTTCTCACAAACTTAATTTGCTTTTGGACCTCCTTGAAGACCAAATCCATCCTATAATTGGATAATGAAGGAGCAGCAGCACACCCAAGGAGGACCTCTGGGTGGTCTCTCTGTGCAACTGTCATCCTTATGTAAAGCAATAGAGCCTTGGTTGCCCCCAGAGTTTTGAGTGCTCTTGAGTGCTCTTGTGGAGGGGATTTTAGGAGGCAAAGGGACTGGAACTTTGATTATCGGAAAAAATAAAAATGCCTTTCTCTGTTAGGCAAATTAGTTTAGCGCCCCCATAAATCGGCCGCACTGCTTCCAGTATGTGGGCGGTTGGCATTCTGCAACTGTGGGGGGGGGGGGCGTCACTTCTAAATTTTTACCATCCCTGTCCCATTGCAGAGATTTCCCTTCACTTCCTGTCCCATAGCCAAACAGGAAGGGAGAGGAAATCTATGCAAATTAAGGGAATCCATTGCCCCCCTCAGGCCATCAGAACTAGTGTCCCCACTTGGAAATGTCAGGGTGGGTCTTAAACCACAAGGGGTGTGGCCTTGACAGGAAGGGGTGGGTCATATTTAAATTAGGGGGTGCACGAGTTTAAGCAGGCCTAGGGCAGCACAAAACCTAAATACACCCCTGGGTGGGCCACAGAACTCAGCAGTCCCTATGGGGGTACCACTACACATGTCTACTCCCCAGTAAAAGATAGGTACCAGCAAAATACTCCAGGGTATTGCGGCACTTGCTCTTGTTTTTTGCCAGGAAAATGATCCTATTAAAATAAAAAGATTCCACTGCACCAGGCCTGCGTTCCTGCATTGAGCTAGTTAACCTGTTGAGATCCGCGCTATAGTCGAATAACGGCTTTAGCGCGGATCTAAATTGCCAACAAGCCGTCAATTGACGGCCTGTCACTAGCACGTTCCCCGCGCGTGCTCCAGAGCGCTTTGCGGGGAAATTCTGTATTGGCCGTGTCCCTTGGACACAGCCAATCACAGATCGCGGCGAACGGCCAATCAGAGTGGCCGTTTTCGATGCGATCTGTGCGGCGAATGAGAGATGATCTCATATGTAAACATATGAGATCATCTCTCATTGCCATTTTACACAGAGACAGCGTCCTGTCTCCGGAGAGGAGGAGACCGATCTGTGTTACTTGTACATAGGGACACAGATCGGTCACCCCCCCTCCCCCCACAGTTAGAACACTATGTAGGGAATACATTTAACCCCTTCCCCACCCCCTAGTGTTAACCCCTTCAATGCCAGTCACATTTATATAGTAATTAGTGCATATTTATAGCACTGATCGCAGTATAAATGTGAATGAAGGTTGAAGATATCTGCATTAGAGCAGCTGATAAAGTTGCTCCCATCTGTCTATAGTGCTGGCTAGGGATGAGCCGAACACCCCTGGGTTCGGTTCGCACCAGAACCTGCGAACAGACCAAAAGTTTGTGTGAACTTTAGAACCCTGTTAAAAACCCATGGGACTCGAACGTTTCTAAAGTGCTAATTTTAAAGGTTAATATGCAAGTTATTGTCCTAAAAAGTGTTTGGGGACCCGGGTCCTGCCCCAGGGGACATGTAGCAATGCAAAAAAAGTTTTAAAAACTGCATTTTTTTCAGGAGCAGTGATTTTAATAATGCTTAAAGTGAAACAATAACATTGAAATATTCTTTTAAATTTCGTACCTAGGGGGGTGTATAGTATGCCTGTAAAGTAGCGCTTGTTTCCTGTGCTTAGAACTGTCCCTGCACAAAATGTAATTTCTGAAGGAAAAAGGTAATTTAAAATCACTCACCTTAGGGTCTGGTATGGATATTAAGGGGAACCCTGCCTCAAATTTAAAAAAAATTAAGTGGGGTTCCCCTAAATATCCATTCCAGACCCTTCAGGTCTGGTAGGGATTTTAAAGGGGAGGACCTAGAGCAGTGATGGCGAACCTTGGCACCCCAGATGTTTTGGAACTACATTTCCCATGATGCTTCACTACACTGCTGAGTGCAAGAGCATCATGGGAAATGTAGTTCCAAAACATCTGGGGTGCCAAGGTTCGCCATCACTGACCTACAGCTACGTGCTCTCGCCCAGCAGTGCCACCGTCCCGCCGTATAACAACGGTGGGCGGTCGGCATGTGGTTAATTTAGGGACATTTTTTTTCACCTTTACAACCCCTTTCAATGGCAAAATGTAAATGTATTTTTTTACCATGTGTAGCGCCCCCCCCCCCCATTTGGCGGGGCATTACGCTAAAGTTAGTGGGGAATGGGAGAGTTAAGTTGCTCCCACTCACAAATTGGTTAAGTTTAGGCAGCTGTCAGTTGGCACTAGAAGGGGCTCTGACAGACCCACTTTCTCCCAGCAGCCAATCAGAGGAGAATTTTCCCTCTGGACATGCTGGCGGGAGAGTATATCTGTGGCAGGCGCCTGAGAGAAGCGCGAGACGTTCTATGCGGGACCCGCGTTCCAGGTGCGGCATCCACCTTCAGGGTGCGCGCATCCATGGGCCCTGACATCGAGGCCTGCCTGGCCGAAGCTGTGCACCAAGCGGAGCCTCACCCTGACATCGAAAAGGGGCCCCAGCGGCTTGCTGGGTCCCAGATCCTAAGCTGGGAGCTGTACGGTGGGGGATTGGCCTCGGAAGACCCAAAGGCAGAGGTTGTCCGCGAGGCCTAGGCGAACCACCGGGGATCCGGTCATCACTACATGACAGGTACACTTCAACTGTCCTCTGATGACTCTAAAGAAGTGACTTACTGGGAGGATCCATTAGTTCTACCCCTTTGAAAAGTATGGAAATTCCTCAGGCCTATGGCAGAGGCCCTAATTCCTCCCAGTGACTATTACAAGTGACCTTTCGGCTGCCAGGCCCAAGTTAAACGCCTGTCCGGGGCACTTTACCCACTCTGACCGGAGGGGCGACAATTAAGTGTGACTGTACTGAGAGCAAGCTGCTCTCTATAATATCCAAGGCCTGATACTGCAGTTTTCTTCCGCTCATCAACCTTTCTCTATAGTGTGCCATGTTGATGTTGGCCATGTTGGGCCTTTATTCACTTTCCACAAGTACTTACCCCTAGACAAGTATAATTGGTAACTTAATACGCCGACCCTGAAATCAACCAGCGGCTCCTTCGGGGGTAGCGCTACACATATAACTATGTTGGCACACAATTGGTAATGCATGCTGTGCAGGGAAGGCAAGTACAAAGTTTATGTTGACTTTAATAACATCAAATGGCATGTGTAGTGACTATATATTATGTGCTCTGTTTTTTTGTTTTGTTTTTTAAACACAGCAGCTTTCCAAGCACTGGCTTCTACTACTTGTAACACAACCAATTTTAAATTCAGCTAATATGTACTTTCAGTTCCAAAAGCATAGATAACATTTATTGAGGAATTAATGGACGCTTAGACATTTACAAAGTAATTCTATTTGCTTGTGATTACATAAAGCTATATCTTCATTAGGACTCCTCTGGGAGAGCAGTAATGTATCATTGGAATACCCAGTTCTGAAGTTTACTGCTGCATCCATTAAATTATATTTCAGCTTCAAACTCTCAGCCCTACGCCTCGTAGCAACACAAGCAAAACATTTCCTTAGTCACATATGGTCTGCAGAATAACTTTGCTCAATAAGCATTGGGTTTATACCCAGTATTACCCATTTATTTATTTCTAAAATGTTAACAAGTATCTGGGGAGGTTAGTTTCCAGTATATGAGTGTAAGGTTTGGGAAATACATTAGGAACACCAAAAATAAATTAATATGCTCTTTTAATTGTATATAATTGCTAAAAACTTGGGCAGAAAAAAAAAAGATTTTTATTGCAAAAGCCAACATATCCACATGTGCAGACAGCAAAGGAAAATTCCAGTCATGATAAAATGTTTCAGCAAAGTATAATTTCTGTTTATTTTTTGAATTTTTCAACTGCTTTGGCCATATACGCCATTGGTCCAAGTGTTTTAATCACTGAGATGACTCAAAAGTTTAAAGGTTAATGAAATTAAGTGTATCGCCCTCTACCATAGGTAGGTAGGTGCTAGAATATGATTTTTCTAGTTAATACTGTCAGCACAGGTAAATTTAGGCAGGCTTATGCTTCAGGCTAGGCCTGCTTGTTTTGATCTGGGGGCAGGAAGTGGTTAGTGTAACAGTGGGTGTGGCCACCTGTACTCTAATTCTGAGGCGCCTCCCTCAGGGTGTCAGGAAGGTCCTTCCTCTTAGGGAGGGGACCATTGAAGCACGCTGTGTATTTTTGTATGTGTGTTCATGTCACGTACCTGGTGGAGATCGAGCTGTAAATGGGGCTTCTCTTCTTATCCAACATCCCTGGTAGTGGTGATGACAGGAGGTGTGAGGACACAGAGTGGCATGAAAGCCGGTCTAACAGACAGCGCCAGCTGAGGTTTGCAGGGAACTTTATTTGAAAGAATTTGTCTAACATCCTCCAGAGACAAGGGAATGATTTCCAGACTATATCACTACCTTAGCAACCTTAATTTACAGGAGAAATCTAACCCGATGCTCCGTTGGGAGAAAGATCTTGGTTGTTCCTTTTCAACAGACACATGGCGTCCAATGTGTGAAAACCTCCGAAAATGTAATAGAGCAATTTTCATTTAGAGATACTCCAGTAAAACTCTTTTCTGGGTGGTACCTCACACCCTCCAAATTACACTAATTTTACCCCTCAATGGGGTCAATTCACAAAGAGAAACATTATTGTTTTCTTCAGGTGTTAAATTAGCACTCCTTATTTAACGCTAGCAAACATGGTATTCACGAAAGCTATAATCGTTATTTAACATAGTCGTTATGGTTTTCAACTGACTCTTTATCCAAACGTTATGCTAACTACTCAGACGTTATTATTAACATTCGGGACGTTAAAATAACTCTTAAGATCGTTAAATAATGCTGGAGAGATGCATTCTGGGAGCAGAAGGGGAGGAGAACAGCTGCATGTGGAAAAGAGCAGATACAGAGAGAGAGAGACACAAGCAATACACATGGAGATTGAGCATGTGGTGTGCAAAACTTCTAGTGTGTGCTTTTCTAAAGCCATGTGTATTTCCTCATACAGAGAATAAATCATGGGAGATGATAATCGGAATTTAGCTATCACCTGGGTTTCAGTAAAGTCATCCAAAATAGTATGTGAACGGAATACACGTTTATAAATCTGTACAACATTCTAACGTGTTCTTCTTCGCCTCTGGATAATTTTAAGTTTAAATAGAGCACGGTTCTAGCTTGCCCAACACTACACTACACTACACTACAAAAATCGCCAAAAGCTTCCTCTAACAACAAAATATCGCCTGGGAAATGTCATAACGCCACCCTGAGGGAGGTGTTAATTTAACGATTGCTTAACGATTGATAACTGTCAAATAAAAAATATTTAACGATTTGACTCTTTAAAATAACGTTTTGAATCTTTAAAATAACGATTTGACTCTTTAATAAGGATCCACACCTTAAAATATCGGTTCTGTGTAGTGAAACGTTATTTGATGATTTTTCAAAGCGTTAAATCGTTTAGTGAATTGAACTAGCTTCAATAACGTGCAAAATCGTTAAAATAACACCCGCAATCTGAAAATAAAGCTTTGTGAATTGACCCCAATATCTCCCAATTGTTTTAGAGGTTGCTCAGAACTAGGCACATTATTACATACATTTTTTAGCTGCCCTTTTCTAGACCAAATATGGAGTGCGGCAATATCTAGATTTGAGTCATCCTATGGTCATAAAATCTCTCTTACCCCACAAATCTGTCTTTTGTATGCAACAATTCCAGATATACCAACTTCACACATGAGATTATTCCATTCCCTATGCAGCTTGATCCAATGGATGATAGCCCTTAATTGGAAATCTAATACTATCCTTTGGTCACAAGTATTGGAGAGAATGGAGGTTTATAAAATTTCAGAGAAAATATATCATACCTTAAATGACAACCTCCATATTTATAACTCTAAATGGTCGACGTCATCGCGTACGTCGAGCATGCGCTCGTCACATTCAATGCCGTCACCGCCATCTTGCTTCACCCTACATATGCCGTTAAAGCTACTGCGCATGCGTCAAAGTCATTTAGAGCATGCACAGGTTTCCACGGCGACAGGTAAGTATACACTCTCTCGAGTTTCTCTTCGGGAAACAGGTCGACAAGAATCTCGATGAGAAAAAAGAGAGCAGGTTCTCTTTTTTTCTCGTCGAGATTCTGGACAGATTTCCTGACGAGAAACCTGAATGCCTCGTACACACGAACGGGAATCTAGGCAAAAAGCTGTTTTCTTGCTGGTTTTTGCAGAGAAAACCTGTCGTGTGTACGAGGCTTCACAGTTCATTTGCACTTTTTTTTTGTTCACACTGTGACTGATTTACTAAAATAAAATAAACTGTGAACTTATGCAGATGCTCCAAAAAAAAAATGCTTGCACATGATTGGATGATCCAAGTCAGCAGAGCTCTCCCTCATTTACTAAGCTCTGGAGCATAGTTTACTTTTATTAGATCAACCTCATTGTGTTTAGTTTTTGCATACTGTGGGCTTTTATTTCATTAAAATGTAAGTTAATTGAAAATGCATGTTGACACATTTATAAACGTTATAATGTTATAAAGTGGGTTAATGCAAACAAGCATGCATTAAACACTTCAGCCCCAGACCATTTTGTTGCTAAATTTTGACAATTTTGAAAACAAAAAATGAATTTTTTTTTATATTTGCTATAATCAATATCCCCAAAAAACATATAAAAAAAAATTTCCTCAGTTTAGGCCGATACGTATTCTTCTACATATTTTACATTATTAAAAATTGCAATAAGCATTTATTGATTGGTTTGCGCAAAAGTTATAGCGTCTACAAAATAGGGGATAGTTTTATGGCATTTTTATTAATATTTGTTTTTTACTAGTAATGGCGGCGATCAGCGATTTTTATCGTGACTGCGACATTATGGCGGACACATCAGACACTTTTAACACTATTTCGGGACCATTTGTCATTTATACAGCAATCAGTGCTATAAAAATGCACTGATTACTATAACATGATACTGGCAGTGAAAGGTTTAACCACTAGGGGGCGCTGAAGGGGTTAAGTGTGACCTAATGAGTGATTCTTACTGTGTGGGGGCATGGCTTGGCGTGTCACGTCACTGATCGTTGTTGCCTATGACAGGGAACAGATGATCAGTGACAGTCTGACTAGGAAGCACGGGGAGATTTTGTGTTTACACTTACCTCTCCCTGTTCCTTAGCTCTGTGACTCGATCGTGGGACACCGGCGGCGATCAGGTCCGCGGGTCCCGCAGGCGCAGCCACAGAGTACCTGACCAGGTAGTGAGCGCACTGACAGCGGTGCATGCGACCCACGGCTGTGCATATTAAAGGGGACGTACCTGTAAGCCAATATGCGCAGCCTTGCCATTCTGCCGAAGTATATTGCGTGCGGCGGTCGGCAAGCGGTTAAAGTGTATCTCTAGGCACAACATTTTTTTGCTTTGTTTAGGATAAAGTGAGGAAGGGTGCCACACTTAGTCAAGTTTCTATTTCTGTCTGTATTAGCATTGAGAATATTCTATTTTATGAAAGAAAGTGAAGGGAAAACTTCAACATTTTACAGTTATCCCCTGATAACTAAGAGGTAAGAGGAAATCTTGAAATGGGGATTCGAAAAATCATTCCTCTGACTTCCTGTTGTGTCTCTGAAAGTGGAATAAAATGTCCCCATTGGCACAAAAAAAGCTGACAGGGGATTTAACCTTCTAAACACTGTACAAACACTTTAACATATGCCAGTAGTGATGCATATTATGATGCATGTATATGTTCAATGCAATGCATTGCAAGACTAGTATAATTGGGCTGTTGGACATGGTGCAAGGCATATTTTGCACAGGTAAATTATACCCCTGTACTGAGCCGGGGTATATATGGGGCCCCCGGACGCTGCCACCTCTCTCCAGACCACTCACTATATGCAATGAATAGATTCATGCATAGCATAAATCTGTCCATGGCCGCTATAGCCACCACCCTATTTATCTATTGGGCCCCTTTAAGAGCAATTGGCGCATGAATTACAGAATTTTTTTAAGCACCTTATTAGAGCCAGAGGGTTTAATAGGCTTCAAAATAGGGTGGGCTCAGATCGCAGAGGATGCGTCCGAAACTCACCCAGGTTGCAACACTGATCCTCCTTCCGGCCAATCGGAAAATGTGTCTGATACCCATCACCCAAATGGCTGAAAGGCCAGGCGATCCTATTGGATGCCTAGGAGGAGGGGAGGAGTCACACAGTGTAAGCGAGGAGGAGAAGAGCCGATGCCTGGATGCCCAGTCCCCGCCGATGCCTGGATGCCAATCCCCGCAGCCGCTCCTTGGATGCCCGATCCCTGCCGCTGCTCCTTGGATGCCTGCAGATGCCCACCACCTAGATAGGTAAGTGCCGGTGGACCGACCGTCAGACAGCAGGGGATTGGAGGGGGTTTGGTTGTTTGCACCCCACTCCCAAACAAAAATCCACCAGCTGCCACTGGTACTGAGTAGGAAAGGAAAGATTTGATAAGCAATGTGTGAACCGTATGGGATACCCCTTCACACGCACCCCTTCAAAGTACTGTAAGGTACAGTAAAAAAAAGAGTTTGGTCCTAAATAACACTCTACAAGATGTCCCATGCCTTGTTACTTGTAAATGATTTGACAGATTTTTGGGGATTTTATTATAGTTTTATGCTATAGTTTTAGGATCTGTAAATCACTGTGATCAGGGCCGTTTGAAGGAATTTGGGGGCCCCAAGCAAAATGGGGGCCCCCAAGCACCGCCCCTCCACACGCAAAGCCTACATTAACGCTACATTATTTTTTTACTCCCATGTTCTTACTCCCCCCCCCTCTCTAGTCCCTATGTTTTTCTATTCTCACCTCCCCTTCTTCCCTGTAGTGTGGCCGAACTCCTCTTCCTCCTGTCAGTCCGGTGTTCTATCATTATGGGTCCCCATTTCCCTATCAGATAGTGCCCGGGCCGGGCCGGTTACCGGGCAGTACAGGAGATTCAGTTTCCTGTGTTTCCGGCCAGTTGAAAGGAGGTGAGCACTCCGTGTGCACTTCCTGTCAGTCCGGCCGGGAAAAGGAAACTGAATCTCCTGTACCACGCCCGGTACCCGGCCGCACTGACAGGACTTCAGGAGGAAGGAAGAGGAGCTCGGCTACGCTACAGCCTGGGAAGGGGAAGTTGGGGGCCCCAGTCCAGCTCGGGGGCCCCAAACAATTGTTTGTTTTGCCTGTCCTGTAGCGACGGGTCTGACTGTGATAGAATAAATTAATTTGCCTTGCATGAATAAAGTGACTGTAAAGTGGCTATACAGTAGACAGAATAATATTTTGACTGCTTGGAGAATATTGTAAGGTGTACCAACACTTCCGAGAGTCTCAATCTTTTTGGTCCCCAGGAGTGCTCATCCTGCTGACCTCCACATCAATACTGTGTCTCGTAGAAATGTGGTGTGACATGGTGGTTGCAAGCACACATAGACGGTCCTTCCTATATGCATATAATGGCCTGAACTGGTTGTAAATCTCAGGCATTAAATCTGAGCAAATCACATATTTCTATAGAGCACCCTCTAGTGGAGTGAACAGTGGGAAAGATAAGTATTCACTCTCTTCTTATGCATGTAGATCCATTGGAGGATGTTTGTTTTAACAAACATCGTCACTTTAAGGTTGAACTCCATCGAACTTTGCCTTAATTCATAAGTACCCTCAATATGCTTACTATGTAAACTTGTAATACATTCCAGATTAGTGACTATGCCAAGTATGAGCTGGCTTGCTGAAAAGGCAGACAAATATAATGTTATCCTTTAATTATATCTTGTTTTAGAACCAAAAAACACAGTGAAATCAAATATTCTTATCACACTAATCATAGCTAATGTCAAACTCAACTATATTGATGGCAGATGTTCAACCAAATTAAAGCTCATCTCTGAGCACACAATATTCCACACAATTTAATAGTTTTATCTTACCTTTTGTTGTTTTTTTATTCAATTTTCCATAGGCTTTCCTATTATACTGTGCAGCGACTTGAACGTTTTTTTTGTTTTGTTTTTTAACTGCCGAGACCCTATTACCTGTCCTGGAGACCTCAGTCTGCTTCATATGTGTTGTGACTGGTCTCCACACTGCCCATCTGTAGTTCTATTAAAATCTATTGAAATCTATACAAAATAATGCTGGTAATAGAAATTTCGGGGGGGAAAAAACATGGTGGGAGTGGGGTCCGGGTCCCCCCAAGGGGAACCCCATGCCAAAATAAAACGATGTGGGGTCCCCCCCCCAGAAAATTCATACCAAACCCTTATCCTAACATGCAGCCTCTTGAACCATACCAGGCCACATGCCTCCAACATAGGGGGGGTGCTATGGGGTGGGGGGGCTCTGCCATGTTGATGGGTACAAGGGCCTCTTGCCCATAACGCTGGGCGGTGGTTGAGGGGGTCTGCAGGGGGCTTATTAGAATCTGGAAGCCCCCAGATCCTGGCCCCCCCATGTGAATGAGTATAGGGTACATAGTATCCCTACCCATTCACCAAAAAAGTGTAAACAGTAAGAAAAGACACAACACAAGTTTTTGACCTGTCCTTTATCAAAAAATAAAGTGTGTGGATGTAGATCCGTAGACAAGCACAATGACCGCCGCACCGCTGGACCCAAAAAAGAAATGTCAACTGAATTCGTTACCATTTCATTCGGAGATTCAGATACATCCAATTATATTTGGACCAAAATGAATTACACATGATTACAGGATGCCTTGATCTGCCCCACTCTATGCTTTATCTGCTCTAAGTGTTCATTTGCTGTATGTTGCCTATCAGCTCAGGATGCAAACAGGTAAGAGCAAGGTATTTTTGCTTCCTGCATGCCCAACCCCACCTGCGTCCCCTTTCTTGCGTCTAGCCCCCTGTTCTATTGTCCACTTAACAGCAACTAAAAACTGCAGGATGCCATTCTGCAGAGAAAAGCTGAGTTTTTTTTGTTTAATTTTTATGTCCTGCATTTCTCTGTCTGTGTTATGCCCACTATACCATTACATTTCTGTAGGTAGGTTGTGATACGTTAGCCTTAGTAAGTTAGCATCTAGTCCAGGTCGAGGGAAATTATGTGTGCTGAAATTCCTGGGCTTTTTGGTCCCAGCCACCCCACCTGTGGTATAAAAACGGGGAAGGCTGAAGTCCAGGCTTCTGCTCAGTTCTTGTATCGATTCGTGGTACTGGGACTGCTGTGCCTTTCAGTTCGGACGATAGCCAAGACATAGAGAATACCAGCATGGACTATCACCTCATGGAGGTATGCCTGGGCAGTCACACAACTATAGTTAGAATAGGGATGAGGTTGTTCTTAAAATTAAACTCTTATCCTGTAGCTTGTTCAGTAAAGTTGAATTACCGTTTACCGAGCCTGGTCTGAAGTTATTCAAAGTGGTGCATGTTGGTTCTGTCATATCTAAAGAACGAGGGTCTGTATTTCAAGGGATATGAATGAATGAATGAATAAAAAACGTATATAGCACTACACATGCAGACTGAATCGCCTTAAGGCGCTTGGTATACATTTCCTTCTAGTTTGGCCTTCAGAATAGGTGGGACTTGAGTTTTTTTCTGAAGGCCTGGTGATTCATTTCCGTTCGGATATTGGTTGGTAATGCGTTCCACAGTCGGGGTCCTTGGACTGCAAATCTTCGTTCTCCTTTTGTCTTGTAACGGGCCTTGGGGATTTGAAGTAGATTTTGGTTAGTTGACCTGAGAACGCGATTGGGGTTGTGGTATTTTATTTTCTCCGATAAATATTGGGAATCGATTCCATGTACACATTTTTGCATCAGGCAGAGGGCCTTAAATGTGATCCGGTCCTTAACGGGCCAGTGAAGGGACCTCAGGCAGGGTGTGATTGATTCCCAGGTTTTTTTTTTCCGGTTACAAGTCGTGCCGCTGTATTCTGGATGACTTGGTAGACGTGCAACCTGGTATTTTGGAAGACCAAGGTAAAGGGCGTTTCCATAGTTGAGCCTGGAATTGATTATTGTTCCCACGGCTACTGCTGTGTCTTCTTTTGGTATGAAGGGAACAAGTCTACGTAGCAGGCGCAGCAGATGGTGGGATCCGCTGACTACTTAGCCTATTTGTGCATCCATTGTCATGTCGGAGTCAAAGGTGACTCTGAGGCTTTTGACTTTGGTGCTGGGGGTGATGATTTGTCCCAAAATGGGCGGGGCATCCATATCATTGTCGCTAGTCTCTTTCGATTTGCGTGGAGCAGAAGAAGTTCTGTTTTTGAACCATTCAGTTTAAGGTAACTCTCCGTCATACAGTTCTCTATCAAAGTGAGGCATTTTTCTAGCCTGAGAGAATGATCCTGATACGAAAATAAATCTGGGTGTCGTCGGCGTAGGAGTGGTAGAGTAACTCCTGGTTACTGATCATTTTAAGGAGAGGGCGGAAATAAATATTGAATAAAACGGGCGAAAAGGGTGACCCTTGGGGGACTCCGCATGACACGGTACGTTGTTCTGAAGTAAAAGGACATAGTTTCACTGTCTGGGATCGATTCTCCAGGAAGGAGGAGAACCAAGGAAGATCCGAGTCTGCAACTCTATCTACTTCTGCTAGGCGTGACAACAACATTTTGTGATCTACTGTATCAAAGGCGGCACTCAGGTCCAGCAGTATCAGAAGACATGATTCTCCTTTGTCTGCTGCTTCGAGAGCATCATCCCATATTTTGAGAAGTGCTATTTCCGTTCTGTGACCAGGACGAAAACCCGATTGTAGTGGGTCCAGTAGTTTGTGGGTGTCTAAATGGTGTTGTAGCTGTTGCACTACTGCTTTCTCTATTATCTTGGAGAAGACGTTTAGGCCTGTTATGGGTCGACAAAGGTTTGGGATATGAAGTAACACTGTTACTAAAGAGTTAATCGGCAAGACAAGGAAGAGGTGTGTAGTTGCTAAGTAACCAAGCATAAGTTCAGGAAATCAAGCAACCATTGGTTAGGTGAGGTACCTAGTAAGGTGAAGTGTCCTCCAGTAGCGAGGGGGGTCGATATGTGGCTCCTTCCCTAGAAGTCCTGGTCCAACAGCAACCTGAACCAAACCCACATTACTGAGATCTATGGTCTGGTCATGCGGTACATGGGACTGAAAGGAGTTACGTGCGAGTTAGTGAGAGAACATTGGACAATTATTGTATATTGTCCAGAGATCAGTCTGGTTATCAGTGAGAAATAGACATGTGCATACTAAAATATTTTGTTTCAGTTTCGTCCGAAAAATATATTTACTGTATATACTCGAGTATAAGCCAACCTGAGTATAACACGAGGTACCTAATTTTACCACAAAAAAATGGAAAAACGTATTGACTCGAGTATAAGGCGAGGGTGAGAATGCAGCAGCCACTGTAAGTGTTGCTGTTGTATTACAATTAGATCCCCCCCTCAGTAATGCCTTAGAAGAGGAGGTATATTTGTTATTAATTATTAATGAGTTTAGGCGCTCCAATTCAGGGCATTGAGGTTTTTTTCCTCTTTTTTTTTTTCTTTTTGAATTAAATAATGGTATATGAGGATTTTATATTGGCTAACCTTCCCCCTCCTTCCCCTCTTGCCTCCTTTCCCCCCCTTTTTTGTTGCTCCTTAAAGGAGAAGAGATGCATGAGATGAAAATGTGTTATGTTTATGTTTAAGATATGATTATATATAATATATTCTGTCTGCTGAAACCGTCCCCAAATGTTGGGTGATTATTAAATCTGACAATGGGTATTAAGAGGGGGAGGGGGAGGGGTAATAGGAATAGGGTGGGGTTGGGTGGGGGTGAATAAAGAGCACTATGGGATAGATCATGGGCACATTAAGGAATCACTAGGTTCAAAAGGGGATGGGAAGGGAGCAAAGGGGGGGAAAAGGGAGGGGGGATGGGAATGGGAGTCTAACCCTATGGGGAGACCTCCCTCAGATCGGGAGGGGGGGAGTGTAGGGGGGGGGTAAGGGGTGATATAATATATGAGAGATGGAAGGGAAATGGGAGGGTAGGGGGAATATGGTATCACTGTACACTGATAATAGACACCGGACACAAATAGGCTGTAGGGGGTTAATAGGGAACCCCCCCCCCCACATCTAGCAAATGGTAAGGCAGACCTTCATATGGGAAAATAATTATAAAGAGAGGTAATGGGGCCATTGGAGGTGATTAAGCAATATGAGAGGTGGATGGAGAGGGGGAGGGGAAGGGGGATGGAGAGCAGAAAGAGGGAGAGGATAAGAGAGGAATGATATAGGGGAAATTAGAGAGAGGGGAAGGGAAGGGACTTTTTTATTTAATTATTTTTTTTTTTATGGGGACAGTGGGGCCCCCCTTTCCTGTTTTTTTTTTCCTCAGGGACAAATAAAATAATGCTATTAAATTATTTATATATAAATAGGTGGGTTATGGATGGAACGTCCGGCCTGGCTCAGCTACATTTATCCACAACCCCTCAATAGGCCAACACTCAATTATTGATTGGGAATTGAGTGTATAAAGCAAGAAGCTTTACAGGCTTGTACGGCCAAGCAGGGGTTGGTCGAAGAGTCATTAGATTAGGAGTAGGAAGGGGGGTTGGTTGGGAAGGGGGGGAAGGGGTATTTTATTTTTTAGGTTTAGTTTTTGTATATATATAATTTTTTTTTTTTTTTTTTTGGGTCAGGGTTTTTTTTTTTTTTTTCCCTTCTCTCTCTCTTTCTCTCTCTCCCTCTCTCTTCCCTCTCCTCTCTTGCCCTCCAATCTTATTGAAGAATAGTGTTATTTTTTATCCTTCCTCCTCAGATTGTGTAGTCCTATCGATCTTCCATTCTGACTTTGACCAGCGGGGTAAGGCAGGAAAGAAATAATGGATACTTTGCAGATTATGTCCTTTAATGTTAGGGGGCTAAACATCCCTGAAAAGCGTCGAAAGTGTTAGTACAGGATCTTAAAAGACATCAGGTTGATATAGCCTTTATTCAAGAAACTCACTTTAAAGAAAAAAATGTGTCACTACTTAGGAGTGGAGACTATTCAATAGTGTACCATGCAACTAATCCCGAGGCAAAGACTAAAGGGGTATCTATTATGATATCTAACAAAGTAGCGTGGGAATATGGGGAGGTTCTGACGGATGCAGCAGGCAGATATCTGTTCACTAAAGGGAAAATTAATGGGGTTACAATGACACTTGCAACTTATTATGCCCCAAATGTTCAACAAGATATATTCTTTAAAAAAATGCTGGGTATACTTATGGAGTTTTCAGAGGGGCAGTTAATTCTGGGGGAGATGCGAATATCCCATTAATACCGAGTGAAGACACCTCAGGTGGAACATCATCAGTTTCACCCAAAGTAAGAAAGGGGATTTCAAAGGCAATGATAGAGGCAAAGGTAGTAGATATATGGAGAATATTACACCCGAAGGAAAAAGATTTTTCCTATTTTTCTAACCCTCACAGGTCTTACTCACGAATTGATATTTTTTTAATTCCACATAAACAACTACATTTTGTTAAAGAAACCTCAATTGGCATAATTACCTGGTCTGATCATGCACCAATTTTTTTTAAATATAAACCAGCAGAAGGGAAATATTCAACATCTATAACCTGGAAACTTAACGAGAGTCTCCTTCAGGACCCTACAGTCCTGGAGGATGTTCAGAAAGAAATCGTATTTTTTTTTTCAAACAAATGATAATATAGAAAGTTCTACAGGGACAATTTGGGAAACACACAAAGCTGTAGTACGAGGAATTCTGATTAAGCATGGTTCAAGGATTAAGAAAACTAGGGAGGCTAAATTAATTGAATTATTAGAAAAGATACGTATGTTAGAGGCAAAACATAAACATGTCCAGACAACTGCAGTAGAACATGAACTATTTAAGTTAAGGACTCAGGTAACAGGCCTATTACAATATAAAGCAAAAATGGCACTACAGATTGGCCGTAAATGCAGTTACGAATGAGGGAATAAATGCGGAAGACAATTAGCTAGAGCATTACAAGAAATCCAGGCAAAGACATACATACCCTCAATTAAGAAAACGGATGGATCAGAGGTTCAAACACCAGGACAGATTGCGGAAACTTTTGGTGATTTTTACTCCTCACTCTATAATCTAGTACTAAGCGGAATGCCACGTCTGCCTATAGCGGTCAGTGAGGAGTTGGAATCACCAATAACAGTAGAAGAAGTGAGAAGAGCAATACACTTATTGGAAAATGGGAAAGCACCAGGACTGGATGGCTTCACAGGCCAGTATTATAAATCACTCTGCCCAGAATTGATATCTTTTATGGTCAAAATGTTTAATGAAATGGGGGATAAATCACTCTTCCATACAAAAACAACTAAAGCCACAATAGCAGTGATTCCAAAGGAGGGTAAAGATTTGAAACAATGTGGAAGTTATAGGCCGATATCTCTGCTGAATGTGGACCTTAAAATATTCAGCAAGATACTGGCCCTTAGACTGCAACATCATCTCCCCTCCCTGATCCACCAAGACCAGGTAGGCTTTATCCCAACAAGAGAGGCAAGAGATGACACTATTAGAGTTATAAACTTGATGCATATAGCAGATTCGTCTAAAACCCCTAGTGTGTTCCTTGGGACTGATGCGGAAAAGGCCTTTGATCGGGTGGGGTGGGAGTTCATGTTTTCAGTTTTACGATACATAAAACTAGGAGAGAAGATGGTTGGAAGGATTGCAAGCATGTATAATTATTGGAAATATGGAATAAAGGAATGTTTTCTTGGTTCGGAAGGAGTAACATAATTGAAATGAATATATTGCCTAAAATATTGTATCTCCTTCAGGCAATTCCGATTACATTACCAAGGATTTTTTTTAATAGTTTACAAACAGCATTTACAAGGTTTATATGGGCTGGTTAGCAATCAAGAATAAAGAGGTCACTGCTGTCCTTGCCAAAACGATATGGAGGCTTGGCTGTACCAGATATTTTTAAATATTACCAAGCAGTTCATTTGGGTCGAGTACTCGATTGGTGTAGACACAAGAATATAAAGATTTGGCCAAACCTAGAGCAAGCACAGTGTAAGGAATTACTAAGTAGAGCCCCCTGGTGTTATAAAGAAGTAACAACTGATATTAAAAAACACCCAATAATAGGAACCACTCTACGGATCTGTCACAACCTATTCTCTAAGGAATTAATATCTACGCATAACTCACCCTTGACACCCATACTAGGTAATCCGCGATTTGTACCTGGCATACAGAAAGGACCCTTTATGGCATTGATTGAGAGAGGGATATATCAAATTTCCCATTTCAGAAGTCGGGGTAACTGGCCAACAATAAAGGACTTGATGGACAAAAATGGACCCTATCAGTTAGGCGGCATACACACGAGGGGATATGTCCGCTGAAAACGGTCCGATGGACCGTTTCAGCAGACATCTCCGCTCGTGTGTATGGGCTAGCGGACAGATTTCTCCACCCGACAGATTTCAAAGCAAGCTTTGAAATCTATCCGGTGGAATCTGTCCGCCCGACATATCTGCTGGTTAGTACACTTACCAGCAGACATGTCAGCCCCCACCGCCGCCGCGCCACTGCCGAATGGATTCGGCGCATGCGCGGAAGTGTTTTACTTCCTGGTGCGGTGACGTGGCGGTGACGCGGCGGCGTCACAGTCACCGCCACGTCACCGCGCCGTCCGGCGGCGGGGAATTTGATCCGATGGTGTGTACACGCCATCGGATCAAACTCCCGATCGGACATATCCGATGGAAATGGTCCGTGGACCGTTTTCATCGGATATGTCCGATCGTGTGTACGCCGCCTTAGAGTTCTGGCAAGCAGCCCAATTAATATACTTTTTAAATACTCAGGTGATGCCACTGTACCGAGAACGGGAAATGACACCATTTGAGAAACAGTGCATGAAAAAAGAACCAAGCACACATACAATATCTAAAATGTATGCAATATTGAGCAGTCCATCAGAAAATTTCCAGTTGCCCTTTATTCAGAAATGGGAAATAGACTTGGGGAGGTCTTTCGAGGAAAACCAAAAAACTAAAATGATACAAGCAATATTTAAGACAGCAACTTGCACTAAAATGCAGGAAAGTAATTATAAAATAATTGCACAATGGTACAGAACTCCAGATAAGTTACATAGATATTTCCCGAATATAAAAAATGAATGTTGGAGATGCAAGGCAGAGAAGGGAACAATGGTACACATCTTCTGGACCTGCTCCAGAATTAGGGGGTACTGGGGGGACGTCCGGAGGACTATTCAAAAAATTTGCAAAAAGGTTATACCGGAAGACCCAGCTCTCTTCCTCCTGCATCTGTCAGATACTGCCTGGGGAATAAACGGGAACTCATTAATGCATCATCTGTTGAATGCTGCTAAAGCATGTCTACCGCTTAAATGGAAACAAACACAACCCCCTACTTTGAGCATGTGGATTAGGAAGGTGGAAGAAGTGAACAGAATGGAGGATTTGATTTGGACAAGTAGGAAAAAAAGAGAAATATACTGTAAAATGTGGACACCATGGAATGATTTGATCCAGTCTGAGGAGAGTGAAGGACTATTGGAGGGGGAGTAGGGGATGGGGGGAGAGGGAGAGTGGAGAGAGGGGAGGGAAATGTAAAACATTTTTTTTTTTTCTGGTGGGGTTGCTTTGATTTGATTTTGGATAACGGTTAGGATTGGGTAGGGTAAACATGGGAAGGAACATGTGGATAAGGAACTATTAGTACTAAGGTAGAAGGGTGAACGGGGAGTGGGTTAAGATACTCTGGAAGGACATGGGAGAGCGTCCCCCCATGACCAGATACTAAGAAACTTTTTTTTTTAGAGCGAGATAAGAGGTTGTTTCCAGGGAGCTCCTTTCTCTCGCCATGAACCGAAATGGGGACCCAATGGCCCAAGCTCTCGGCTCGGTAGGGTGGGAGTGGTGGGTGGGGGGGAGAATGGGTCCAAATAGTGGGAATGTTGTTGCTTGGTTCCTTTTCCTTTTTTATTTCTTTTTCTCTCTTTCTTAATTTTTTGTGGATGGGATAAATAGTAAAGAGAGACTGCATTGCACTAAGATAACTGAATGTATTTTGTTTTTTCTTTAGCTAAACATGAATGTTACCTCCCATGTTTTGTATAGATGTTGGAAAATTATTTGAAAAATAAAGAAATTGAAAAAAAAAAAAAAAAACAATTAGATCAGAGTACTTCGGTGTTGAAGGGAAGACAGGCATAGCTCAGCTTAAGCTTACCTGTTCCACGGGCGGATGCTCTGAGCTCGATAGTACCGACGTCACTTCCTGTTTTCCAGTGACGTCGGAACTAGCACAGAGACGGGCGGGTGCACACAGAAAGTGTATGTACCTGCCCGGCTATAACAATAAAGCAGTGGCGCAATGGAGAGCGCCACAAAGGCGTATTTTTTCTGCCAATGTAGCGCCACGTCTGCAATCCTGTGATTGCACAGACGTGGCACTACTCAAACTGCACTGTGCCCGGCGCCCGGTGCACATAAGGACCTTTTTTCGTTTTGTTTTTTTTCTTAAAGGGACAGGTTTAAATAAACATTTTTTTTTTTACTGACTGGGGGATGGGGGGCGGCGCCCGGGCGCCCTCTATGGACAGGCCGCCACTGCCCAGAGCGCTGCTTATGACTAAGGATGAGCTTGGGCGTGTTATTTGGATATACCGTATTTATCGGCGTATAACACGCATGGGCTTACCATTGCCATGAATGCAGCCTCACATGTGCCATGAATGAAGCCTCACATGTGCCATGAATGCAGCCTCACATGTGCCATGAATGCAGCCTTACCATTGCAACCAATGCAGCCTCACATGTGCCATGAATGCAGCCTTACCATTTCCATCAATGCAGCCTAACCAATGCCCATCTGCAGCCTCGGAGGGCAGAGGGAGGGGGGGCGGGACGAGTGCCAACAGATTACAAACAGTAGAATCTCTTGTTTACCCTGTGGCCTCTTTAATACAAAGTCCCGCCTCCTATGATAGACAGAACAGTCGTCCAATGGCATCCCAGGAGACGGGACTTCCAATAGAGACGCTGCTGAGTAAACAGGAGATTCTCTTCATGTAATCTGATGGCACTCGTCCTGCCCCCTCCCTGTCCCCTCCAAGGCAGCGCCAATAAATATAGTATATATCTTTTGTGGTCCTGGGGGCCACAAACAATATATATATCCAAATCCCCAGGGGAGCCATATTAAATCAACAGGGGGGCCACATTTGGCCCCCGGGCCGGACTTTGGACATGCCTGGCTTATGGTGTCTGTCAGAGGTTCTAAGAAGATATGACGAAGCAGCTAAACTGTACGACGCCGCAATCGTACATTTCTATTTGAATGCCCCACTCACAAGCTATACAAGAATTTTAATGTTGTTAGACTAGTAATAAATAACTGTAATTATTATTACTAGTCAAACATTAGAATTTTGCTATAGCCTATGGGTAAATGTCCGCTTGCAACGATCGTATGTATTTAGCTGCTTTGTCAAATCTTCATGTCGGGCTGCATTATACATATTTTTGAATGATACAATACTTGTTTGTTTGTCATTATGTAAAATGGTCTACTCCTCATGTGGAATGGTCGACTCCAACAGCCTATGGAATTGTGTTGTATCTAAATTTAAGCATATAACTTCCTTCCTGTTCGCTCTGCGCTCCTAACGTTTCTGGTTCAACCTGTCGATGGCGATCATCATCATTTTACTTTCCCCACTCATTCCAGCAGCGACCACTAACAGCTCTTTAACTATGGTCTCTATAATGTTGAATATTTTCTCTCGCCCGCAGGTTCCCAGATCGCTATTGTCACCGTCATGTGGAACCTTCTAGCTATCTATATCGAACTGTTGTCGCAACGATACGAAAGTATATTGGAAACGAAAATAAAGCATTCTTTTATTACGGATCTCTCGGATTTCAGATTTTGCACGTTCTTTATCGTTTTGTTGTACAAAATTCGTACGAAAATGCATTCGGACAATAACGAATGCACATGTCTAGTGAAAAACAGTAGTCTGCCTTCGAAGCCCAGCCCTTGAGAAATGACTCCTTTTCCTCCGCCATAGCAATGGCCACAGACAGGCTGACTTTTCAAAAAATTTGATAAAATTTATATGAATATTTAGCAATTCTAATAATCATCCTAAACTCATTGCAAAACAGCTAACAGCTAATGGAAATCGTGGGGAAAAACGTCAGTCATTTACAATGATTCTCCAGCTTGTTAAAAAATTATTTTCCAAGTCAATTTCAGCAACGGTTACCAATATAAATGTTTGTTTAAAGTACAGAGCCTCATAAAATATAGCTGGCACTGTTCAAAGCTGAAATGGTCAGAAACCACAGCTTATCGGCTTAAATTTAGCTGCATGTACTATTAAAGTTACATTTCCTGCAGACATTAAATGCACATCTTAACCACTTCAGCCCCGGAAGAATTGGCTGCCCAATGACTGGGCCATTTTTTGTGATTCTGCACTGCGTCGCTTTAACTTTTTTTAAACAAAAGTATGTAGAACAATACTGTTCATTAACCACTTCAGCCCCAGACCATATTGCTGGTCAATGACCGGGCCCCTTTTTGCGATTCCGCACGGCATTGCTTTGACTGACAATTGCGCGGTTGTGCGATGTTGCACCCAAACAAAATGTACGTCCTTTTTTTCCCCACAAATAGAGCTTTCTTTTGGTGGTATTTGATCACCTCTGCGTTTTTATTTTTTGCGCTATAAACAAAAAGAGAGCGCCAATTTTGAACAAAAAAAAATAATATTTTTTACTTTTTGCTATAATAAATATTGACAAAAAATATATTAAAAAAAATGTTTTTCCTCAGTTAAGGCCATCATGTATTCAACTACATATTTTTGGTAAAAAAAATGGCAATAAACGTATATAGATCGGTTTGCACAAAAGTTATAGCGTCTACAAAATAGGGGATCGTTTTATGGTATTTTTATTATTATTTTTTACTAGTAATGGTGGCAATCTGCGATTTTTTTTTTTTTTTTTTTTTGTAATATGTTTTTATTAAAGAATTCACACATCAGAGAAAATACATAACAAGACATGTAGACATTATTCGAGGACATTCATGGTAGAAGAATTGTATACGGAGAAGTCCTCATAAGAAAAAAATTAAGGGGAGGGCATAGGCTTAGGGGTATATGGAGTAAAACTGAATAGTCCTTCCAAAATAAGAGGGGGGGGGGGGGGGGGGGGGGGGGGAGGGAGGTATGGGTAGAAATCTTCAGTCCCGTGAGGGATCTCGGTAAAGAAAGGACATTTTCTCAAAGTTCAGTCTCTCTCCGCGGGAGTAAAAGTGTGCAACAGAAAGGGATTCCAAAGGTGATAGAAGCGGCTTTTGTTCCGTTCGTGGGTCAAGTCCGTGTTAAGCCTGTCTTTGTATAAGAGTTGTAGGAGTTCCTTCTTGACTTGAGCAGTGGTTGGGCTGTCAGCAGATATCCACTTCTGGAGGATGGCTCTCCGGGCGAGCAATAGGCATATCAGGATCCAATTCCTGCGCGGGGGTGTGGTAGGGGAAGACCAGGGGAGCAGTAGGGGGTCCCAATAGCCGAAGATAAGTAGTAGCGGGTCCTTGGGTATGCGCAACAGGGTGACGTCAAATATGTATTGGATGACTTGGTCCCAGAATCTGGCTATGTGGGAGCAGGACCAGAACCTGTGAGCCAAGTTGGGTTTGGGTTGTTTACAGAGGGGGCATTCTGGGGAGGGATGGGCTCGGCTGAAGGGGATGTGGGCCCGGTGGACAATTTTGATCTGCGTCTCTCTCCATGTCTCGTTAGGGATAAGTTTGTGGACGGTGGTGAGGCCTTGGAGGAGCTTCCCCACCAGCTCAGGGTCGGGGAAGTCCTTCGACCAGTTGGCCGCTGACGTTGATGCCAGGGGGGGGGTATTGTGCAGGAGGAGGGGCGGTAAATGTCCGATACCTTGTACGAGGCCCGGGCGATAAGGGTGTCGGTGAGGGAGCTCTGGAACCTTTTTCTATCGTCCCGGCAAGTATTTTTTCAGAAAACTGAGGCATTGGATATACTGGAACATGTGTGATGCAGGGAGAGAGAATTTGTCCGCCAGGGCTCTAAAGCCCATGGGGCGGCCTGAAAGGGGGTCACACAATGAATAAAAGATTTTGATACCCTTATCATGCCAGTCGAGGTAAGGCTGGTTATCTAGGCCAGGTTGGAAGCTAGGGTTACCCAGGATTGGAAGATATCGTGAGATAGAGGATGGGACATTGAGGGCTTTCCTGACCTCTCTCCAGGCAATGACCGTGTCCCGGAGAAGGAGATTGTGTTGGAGGGGAGGGGGGGCAGATTTCCAGCGACAATGGAGGAGGGCCGTAAGGGAGAATGGGTGGACCATCGCCGATTCTAAGGGGTAGTTTGAGCATCTGGAGGACTGGGAAATCCAATCCAAGCCCGTTCTCAATAGGCAAGCCAGGTTATATAGCCTGATGTTGGGAAGGGCAATGCCCCCCTCTCGCCTGGGAAGATGCAGTTTGGCAAATGCTATGCGCGCCCGCCTACCACGCCAGAGAAACTTGGAAATGGCCGAATTTAGGGATTTGACGTCTTTATGGCGCAGAAGTAGTGGGACGGTTTGAAGTGGGTACAACAGGCGAGCGAAACTGACCATCTTGACCAGGTGGCATCTTCCCAGCAGTGAGAGAGGCAGGTCCATCCAGTTTCCCAGCTCTTGGGATATTTTGGTGAACAGGGGAGGGTAATTGAGCTGGTACAGGGAGGAGGGTAATTTTACCTATTTTTATTCCCAGGTAAGTGATATGAGACTTCGCAACAGTGAACAGCGAGCTCTGGGACCAAGAGGGGGCAGATAGAGAACCTATGGGGAGTATTTCGCTCTTATTATAGTTAATACGAAGCCCAGAGCATTGCCTGAATTCGTCAAAAGTGGACTTGATTGTGGACATGTCAAGTGAGGGGCTGGATGTGAAAATAAGGACATCATCTGCAAATAGTGACGTGCGAAGGTCGTGGTCTCCGACACGTATGCCATGAAGGGGGGCGATCTGGGTTAGGTGGCGGGACAGGGGTTCAAGCGCTATGTTGAAAAGGAGCGGGGAGAGCGGGCAGCCTTGCCTCGTGCCTTTGTGCAGCCTGAATTCCTCAGAGAGGAGGCCCGCAGCGACCACTCTCGCGGCAGGGGCAGTGTACATGGCCTCTATGAGGTGCGTGAAGGGGCCCGAGAAGCCCATTTTGGACATGACCATGGAGAGCCATTCGAAACTGACGTTATCGAAGGCCTTCTCCGCGTCTAAAGTGATGATGGCATGATCACCTGCCGGGTTATTTTTTGCGTGTTCGAGAGCCAGCATCACCTTCCTGATGTTCATGGTGGCCGTCCTACCCTTTACGAAGCCTGATTGTGCGGGGTGGATCAGGGAGGGTATAATGGATGCCAACCTAGTGGCCGCTATTTTGGATAGGATCTTGACGTCAAGGTTTAAAAGTGAGATGGGCCTATAAGAGCCAGGTTCTAGGGGGTCTTTGCCCTTTTTCTCCAAGAGTTTTACGATGGCCTGATTGCCCGTTGGTAGGTAGGTCCCACCCGACCATATATGCTGGTAGACGTCGTGGAGGGGGGGAGACACAGTCGAGCTGAAGGATTTATAAAATTCTCCAGTGAAGCCATCTGGGCCTGGAGCTTTGGAGGGGGCAAGTTGTTTGATGACGGATTGGACCTCCAGGACTGAGATAGGGGCATTGAGGGCTTCGAGTTGGGTGGGGGTCACCCGATCTAGGGATATACGTTGTAAGAAGTTGAGGGCCGTTGGCTTATCAATAGGGTCTGAGGCATACAGGGAGGAGTAGAATTGGCGCATGATACGATTGATGTCTTTCGGGGTGTTGTGTACGGATCCCAACGGATCTCTCAGAGACAAGATATGTGTCGGGCGGTTGGGTCCTTTGCTTAATCTGGAAAGGAGTCTACCGGCCTTGTTGCCAAACTTGTGGAGGGAGGCGTCTAGATGTGCCTTTTGGGTACGCTCGAGGGTGGCCGCCAAATTATCAAAGGCCTGCTTAGCAGCAAACCACGCGCTACGGTTGCTGGGGGAGTCATCGGTATAGAGGACCCGCTGGGCCTGATGCAGTGTTGCGCTGGCCAGTTTGTAGCGTCTAAGTGTGTGTTTTTTGAAGGTGGCGGCGTAGGCTATTATGCAGCCCCTGAGGAAAGCCTTGCCCGCTTCCCAGAAAAGATTGGGGTTGTCGGCGTGTAGCGCATTATCCGACGCGTATCCCGACCAGGCGTTTTCCAGATGTTGTTGGAAATCGGAGTTGTTGTGGAGATAGGAGGGAAACCGCCAGATTTTGGGGTTGGAGGCTAGGCCAGGATCTTCAAGAGTGGTCGAGACCGGGGCATGATCCGAGATTGCGATGTCGTGTATGTCAGCTTCCGAGATCAGTGGGAGGAGAGAGTCAGAGCAGAAAAGGTAGTCCAGTCTCGTGAAGACATTGTGAGGGTGGGAGTAGAACGAGAATTCCCTATCAGCTGGGTGTCGTAGTCGCCATATATCATGGAGGTGTAGTGATTCTATAGTCGATGCCAGCAAGGTCTGGGTGGGAGGAGTCAATGGAGGACGGGAGTGTCTGGTAGAGGACCTGTCATCTGTCGGGTGTATAATGGAGTTGAAATCCCCAGCTATCAGGTGCAGGCAATCTGGCTCTCGAAGTGCCCAAGAAGTGAGGTCGCTAAAAAAAGTACTTGTGGGGCTGTTGGGAGCATACACATTGGTGATGTTTAAAACCCTGGGTCCCAGTTGGATACGGGCAGAGGCGAAACGCCCCTCAGAGTCCGAGTCTGAGGACAGTATTTTGCAGGGAAGGTTCTTGTGGACTAGGATTATTACCCCGGCTTTCCGACCGCATGAGTCGGAGCCGAGGACTGTGCCCACCCAGAGTTTCCGCAGCCGCGGGAAGTCGGGAGTGGACAGATGGGTTTCCTGAAGGAGGGCGATATCGGCCTTAAGCCTTTTAAGGTGACGCAGAACCTTCATTCTCTTATTAGGGGAACGGAGCCCTTTAACGTTCCAGGAGACTATTCTCATGTTGGGAAAACCATCAGAGGGGTGTGAGCCGGATGCGGAGGCAAAGTAGGTGGGAGCATGGGGTATGGCAGAAGTGGTATAAAAGGACAGCAAACGGAGTAGTGGTTGACTGGGAGAGAGAACGGAGGCTTTAACGGATCCCTACGTGCGGGGAGAGAGCAGGGAAGTAGGAAAGGGGAGATGGGGGAGGGACAATGGGGGGAAACATAGTGAACAACAATATTCGGGAACTTCACTTTTTTCCGCATGGAGCCACTGAATAGGCCAACTCCCAACCCAGGGCTCACTATGCAGCACTTCACCCGCAGTGACAGAAGGGGGGGGCGTAGGCAGCAGGAGCAATGCGTGGGGGAGGCAAAAGCTAAACAGGTATCCCTGCGGAAGAACAGAGGGGCTCACACATGTCATATAAACGTATGCGAAAACCCAATATTAAACACAAGTACTAGCTAGAACAACTATTACCAATCGTGTAAAAGGAACATAAAACAATGTGAAAATAAAACAGCATTATAGAACAAAAAAAAACAATGGCATAACAGCATAATAGCATTGGGCCTACCGTGGCTCCCCGTGTGAGGGGGAGGCACAATGGAGGAGAATGACCCAGGAGTGGTCTTAGACGATCAAAGCGCAGCAGAGTTGCACCAGGACGGTGTGGCATCCAAAAAAAAGAGAGAGAAGAAGAAAAAAAAAGGGGGGTTCAAGAGGAGGAGGCTTGTTGTCGGTCGGATCCAGAAGCCTTGAATCTCTTAGGAGAGTCCTTGCGCGGGCTCCCGTGTTCCAGGGCCCGGTTGGAGGGTGCAGCTCTAGGAGACAGGTTGTGGTGGGGGCCTTGGCGGTGGGACCTCAGGAAAGCCTCAGCTTCGGAAGGGTCATGGAAGGAGAGCTGATCCCCGTTAGGGGCTCTGAGTCGAAGCACGGCCGGGAAGGCCAGAGTGAACTTGATTTGCATTCGGTGGAGCTCCGCGCAGATCTGCTGGAAAGCCTTTCTCCTCTTGGAAACGTCCACGGAGTAGTCCGCGAAGACCAAGATGTTCATGCCATCTATCTGGAGGGTCCTGGACTGCCTGAACTTCTGCAGGATGAGGGATTTATCCGAATAGTTGAGGTACTTAGCGATCACAGGACGTGGTGATTTGCGTTCAGAGTTGAAAAGGCCCATGCGGTGGGCGCGCTCAACCGTGCTGGGGCCGGGCAGGCCCAGGGCCTCGGGGATGCGTCTTGAGCAGAGATCTGAAAGTGCCTGGGGTTGCAGCGATTCGGGGACGCCAATAAAGCGCAGATTGCTCCTCCTGGATCTGTTCTCAAGGTCGTCCAGTTTGTCGAGTATATACTTGTTCGTCTTGTCTTGCGCATGTTCAAAGGATTGGGCCTGGTAAAGATCCTCTTCTATATGACCGATGCGATTCTCGGCCTCATTCAGCCGGGATGCATGCTCCCCTAGTTGAGCCTGGATCTTCTGTATCCCTGCATTGATAGCTTTTTCCACTGAAGTTGCTATCATGGGGGATAATAGAGCAGCCACGGCCTGGGCAATCAGCTCTATGTTGTGCATATCCCCCGCTTGTGGGGAGGTGGGGGGTTGTGGGCAGCCTGAGGGGTGGTTGGAGGGGCTGGTGTTGCACTCACCTCCATAGCAGGCGCCGTTTCTGCGATCGGATCCACGGCCGGATCCGTGTAGGCCGAAGCCGGGGCCTCGATTTGCGGCTGCCCCGTCCGTGCCGCGGCGGCGGCGTACGATCGCGCGCCGTTTTTTTCTAAAAACCTGTCCATCCTCGTCCGGGGGGATGGCAGATGGTTAGCCCTGGGGTCAGTTGCGGGTCTGCAGGCTTTTACAGGCAGGTTTTGGAGCCGGTGTGCGGGAGCTGAGGAAGCACACAGCTACTCCATGCGGCGCCGGAACCGGAAGTCGCAATCTGCGATTTTTATTGTGACTGCTATTTTGCGGCACAAAGCAGATTATAGCGCACACATGCAAAAATGACATTTATCCTGCAGGGCTAGTTAAGAACACCTGAACATATTCAAAAATACGGGGGTTTGGTCACAATATATGGTCATATAGTGCTAAGCCCACTTACTGCGACAAAGTATATTGCGGCAGACACATCGGACATTATTGACACTATTTTGGGACCATTGTCATTTATACAGCGAACAGTGCTATAAAAAATGCACTGATTACTGTGTAAATGACACTGGCAGGGAAGGGGGTTAACCACTAGGGGGCTAGGAGGGGGTTAAGTGTGTCCTAGGGAGTGATTCTAACTGTGAGGGGGCTGGGATACCAGTGACACGACAGTGATCACTGTTACCGATGACAGGGAGCAGTAGATCACTGTCCTCTCACTAGGCAAAATAAAGGGAAATGCTTTGTTTACACAGGCATCTCCCCGTTCTGCCGCTCCGTGACACGATCGCGGGACACCGGCGGACATTGTGTCTGCGGGTCCCGCGGGGCATGGTCAAGGAGCTTGCGGCAGGCGTGCACACGCCCATAGGCGGCAGATTCAAAGCAACATACCTGTACATTGCTTTGCCTACCCTTGCCATTCTGACGAAGTATATTTACGCTAGGAAGTCGGTTATAGGGGACCACCTTCCCTGGGAAAACAGGTAGTCCAAATGGCAGGTTTCCTAAAATCTGACTTGTAGCCAGTTTTATTTAAAAAGTTGCATGAAAATAACACAGACAAAAATAGAAAATAAATCCTTGCCATCCAGACACTAAATGAACATTGCAGGTTCCTAACTCAACAGGGAAAGGGCTTCTCCCAGTCACCCACAAAACAATGTTAACGCAAACCTTTTGTCTTAGAAATCAAACTTCCCATAAGCAGCTCTCTCAGTTTTTTTGGCTTCCTGAGTCTCAGGCCAAGAGCAATTCATTGCTCCAGACCTGCATAATTTATACCCCCTGTTGGTGAACACAAGTGGACTGCAAAATTTGGTCCGGAACCAACCGTACCAAGGTGGCTGGTAAAACCCATTCCACACACTAAAACGCACGGGTATTTAGTGTTCCTTGAGTCCTCTCCAATCGTACAGTAATACCCCTTATGGTACATTTTAGGATGTACCACTCTCTTTGTTCTCCATTCTTTCCCTTTTACCTCTCTATTATAATTTCTTGTTTGTTTGTTTGTTTGTTTTTCCCCCATCCCTCTCTCTAGCCATCTTTCTTGTTCTTTTATTCTTTCTCTCCCTTTTTCTTTGTTCTTCCCCCTCTTTTTCTCTCCCTTCCATGTATTCTCTATGTTTATGCCTTCTCTTACTTCTTGGGGGCATGGGATGAGTGGTAGTGCTGTTGGGGAGTTCTGATCAGCCAGCGTTGGTGTTCTTGATCAAGGTCATCTGTTGATCTGAGAACTGTAGTGGAGACTTTTAATAGCAACTCTAATCACAGGTAGTGTCTCCGACTTCACTGTGTTTCCAGCTCTGTGGTGTTTCGTAGCAGTGACACCTATGCCAAAATGAAGACGTGGGGTCTCATTTAGCCCCTCCCACTTCACATTCCTCACCAGTCAGCTGACCTCTAGTCTCTGCCCCCCAGCCAGCCATGCTATGAACTGAATGGGCGGCTGCATAGAGGCTGAGTGGGCGGCCGCGGGCTCCAGGAACAGCCCAGCTGGGCGAACATAGGCTCCAGGGACAGTCCTGCTGGACGGCCACAAAAAGACTGGGAGAGCGGTGCAGCTTCAGGAACAGCCCAGGATTCGGTGACCCCTGGCAAATAGTCACTCGACCCCCAGGTTGAGAACCACTGCTCTATAGTGTGTACTTGTCTCAATTCAGAGCACTAAGTGTCATTCCTTACTGCTGATTATTCCTCTGTTATCAGCATGAGTCACTTCTGACAATTTTTCTGGCACCAAGAGAAAAAAGGTGACAGAGGTGAGATCTCCATCTGATTGACAGCTTCAGCTCTGTTCCTGTGTGCTGTGTGAAGGGAGGTGTGTCCCTTCTCTCCAATCAGCTCTCAGAGCTCTCCTCACTGAGCTCTGCAGAGTGTAATTTGAGTTCTCCGTCCCCTTTTTTTCTGAATGGCACGGCTGCGCAAAGTAACATATATTTACTTCACTTTGAATTTCGTGCTGTGCAGGCGTGTGTACGCCCCTGCCGCGAGCTCCATGACCGTGCCCTTGGGACCTGCAGACACAATGTCCTCCGGTGTCCCGCGATCGTGTCACGGAGCTGCAAAACGGGGAGAGGCCAGTGTAAACAAGGCATTTCCCTGTTCTGCCTAGTGACAGGACACTGATCGTCTGCTCCCTGTAATCGGGAGCAGTGATCAGTGTTGTGTCACTTGTAGCCCAGCCCCTCCCCCCACAGTTAGAATCACTCCCTAGGACACACTTAACACACTTAGGTTAACCCCTTCCCTGCCAGTCACATTTATACAGTAATCGGAGCATTTTTTAGCACTGATCGCTGTATAAATGTGAAAGGTCCCATAATAGCGTCAAAAGTGTCTGATGTGCCCGCCATAATGTCGCAGTCATGATAAAAATCACTGATCGCCGCCATTACTAGTAAAAATATATATATATTAATAAAAATGCCATAAAACTATACCCTTTTTTGTAGACGCTATAACTTTTGCGCAAACCGATCAATAAACGCTTATTGCGGGTTTTGTACCAAAAGATATGTTTTATTTTCAAAATTGTCGCTCTATTTTTGTTTAATAGTGCAAAAAATAAAAACCTCAGGCCGCGTACACACGGCAGAGAACCTCGACGGGCAGAACACATCGTTCCGCCCGTCGAGGTTCCCTGCCGGCCGTCAAAATCGGCGACCCGCCCGTCGGGAATGGCAACCAGCCATTCATCCCGACGGGCCGTCGAGCAAATAGAGAACCTGTTCTCTATTTGCTCGACGGGTTTCCCAACGGGCGGGGCTCGCCGAGAGCGTACACACGGCCGAGGTCCTCGCTGGAATGCAGCTTCCAGCGAGGTTCTCGCTGGTTTCCAGCGAGAACCTCGGTCGTGTGTACGCCGCCTCAGAGGTTATTAAATACCACCAAAAGAAAGCTCTATTTGTGGGAAAAAACAAACATTTTGCAGTCAAACCCTCCGGGGCTGAAGTGGTTAAAAATGTATGTGCTGTACATATATTTTTTGAGGGGCAGAATGTAGTAGAGTTAGCATATATGAACAGCAGCAATTTGCTTAGAATACAACATTTGACCTCAAAATGCAAATAACACACAGAAAATGTGCAGCGCTCGATCCAATATTTGTAAATCAGTTAGTTATAAAGTGCAAATGTGCATAAACTGTAATATATTATGTGCATAAATGCATATAAAGCAAGCGAAAGTAAAATGTTCAAAGATAACCAAGACAAGTTTACAATGATAGTCTCTCATTAAGAAGAATTATCTCCCAAGTGATTCCAAAAGACATCAGGTGGAAATATCCCATAGAAAAAATGCTTTTGCACATTACCCAAGATGTATCCAGGGTGTGCTCCAATCCTCCACCACTAGGCACTCACCAGAGATATGAATAAAGCCCGCTTAACCACTTAAGGACCTTGGGTGTTTTTCAGATTTGGTGTTTGCAAGACTAAAACATTTTTTTCTGCTAGAAAATTACTTAAAACCCCCAAACATTACGCCGAGTAAAATGATACCCAACATGTTACGCTTAAAAATTGCGCCCGCTCGTGGCATGGCGTCAAACTTTTACCCTTAAAAATCTCCATAGGCGACGTTTAAAAAATTCTATAGGTTGCATCTTTTGAGATACAGAGGAGGTCTAGGGCTAGAATTACCGATCGCGGTGATACCTCACCTGTGTAGTTTGAACACCATTTTCATATGCGGGCGCTACTCGTGTATGTGTTGCTTCTGCGCGCGAGCTCGTCGGGACGGGGCCCTTTAAAAAAAATCTTTTTTTGTTTTCTTATTTCTTTTTATTTATTTTATTAGTTTTTACACTGAAAAAAAAATGTGATCACTTTTATTCCTATTAAAAGGAATGTAAACATCCCTTGTAATAGAAAAAAGCATGACAGGTCCTCTTAAATATGAGATCTGGGGTCAAAAAGACTTCACATCTCATATTTAGACTTAAATGCAAAAAAAATATGGAAATTGAAATTTTTTCAAATGAAAAAAAAAAATGTTTCTTTAAGACGCATGGGCGGGACTGACGTTTTGACGTCACTTCCGCCCAGCAAAGCTATGGGGACAGGTGGGGGCCATCTTGCCCTCACTCGCATCCCCACACAGCACAACAGAGGATCCGATCGCCTCCGCCGCTACCGACTGCTCCGGTAAGTGGCGGAGGGCGCGGGAGAGCGGGAGGGGGGCCGCCACGAAGACCACCGTTATCGTGTACAGGACCGCTCACTGAAAAGATGGATATCTCGGTTGTGGCAGCAGCTGCTGCCGTTACCGACATATCCATCTTTAAAAAAAGGACGTACATATATAGTGAGGGGTCCTTAAGTGGTTAACAGACATTTCAGCTACCATAGCTTTACATTAGGATCTCCTGGGTATTCTCCTTATGCCCCGATCAGTGGCAGCTGGACAAGCCTGTCCTAAGGGGAAATGCTCACCACGTGGAGCCCCGGGGGAATGTCATAATGTAGTAGACATGTGCATTCGTTTTCGACTAATGCACTTCTGTCCGAATTTCAGGTATTTTCATTATCGTTTTAACAAACGATAACAAAAGCACAGAAGCCGAAAACCGAAAGATCCGACATAAACAAATGCTTCATTTTCGTTTTCATTGCGGTCGAATGTGCCTAACCTTAACTCTATTAGTCCAATATTTTTCTACATAAAGAGAAAAGATTCGACATAGAGAGAAAAGATTTGTCATTATAGAGACATAAAGAAAAGTCGACATAGAGAAAAAATATTCGACATAGAGAGACATGAAGATTTGACATAGAGAGACATGAAGAGTCAATTTTTTTTTATTCTTCTTCTTCTTCTTCTTCTTAAAACTCGAGAGACACCATAAGCCTTCAATGACAGATTCAACCTTAATTGTTTCTAACCTTACCTCTATTAGTCCAATATTATTCTACATAAAGAGAAAAGATTCGACATAGAGAGAAAAGATTCAACATCATGCAATACTTTTTGTCACACCTTATTTGCGCAGCGGCATTACAAGCGCACTTTTCTTCTTCTACTTCTTCTTCTTAGAACATTCAAAAGACACCATAAGCCTTCAATGACAGATTTGACCTTACTTGTTTCTAACCTTAACTCTATTAGTCCAATATTATTCTACATAAAGAGAAAAGATTTGACATAGAGAGAAAAGATTCAACATTATAGAGACATGAAGAAGAGTCGACATAAAGAGAAAAGATTCAACATAGAGAGACATGAAGATTCGACATAGAGAGACATAAAGATTCGACATAGAGAGACATAAAGATTCGACATAGAGAGACATGAAGATTCGACATGGAGTGACATGAAGATTCGACATAGAGAGACATGAAGATTCGACATAGAGAGACATGAAGATTCGACATAGAGAGACATGAAGAGTCGACATAAAGAGACATGAAGATTCAACATAGAGAGACATGAAGATTCGATATAGAGAGACATGAAGAGTCGAAAATTATTTTATTTTTTTTTAAGATTTTGTCGAATCTTTTTTTTTTTTCCTTCTTCTTACATTCGACAGACACCATAAGCTTCAATGACAGATTCGACCTTAACCACTTAACCCCTTGACCATATTGCTGCCCAATGACCAAAGCACTTTTTGTGATTCGCCACTGCGTCGCTTTAACTGACAATTGCGCGGTTGTGCGACGTGGTTACCAAACAAAATTGGCGTCCTTTTTCCCCCACAAATAGAGCTTTCTTTTTGTGGTATTTGATCATCTCTGCGGTTTTTATTTTTTGCGCTATAAACAAAAATAGAGCGACTATTTTGAAAAAAATGCAATATTTTTTACATTTTGCTATAATAAATATCCCCAAAAAATATATAAAAAAATATATTTTTCCTCAGTTTAGGCCGATATGTATTCTTCTACATATTTTTCGTAAAATATCACAATAAGCGTTTATTGATTGGTTTGCGCAAAAGTTATAGCGTTTACAAAATAGGGGGTAGTTTTATGGCATTTTTATTAATATTTTTTTTTACTAGTAATGGCGGCGATCAGCATTTTTTTTTCAGTACTGCGACATTATGACGGACACTTCGGACACTTTTGACACATTTTTGGAACCATTGGCATTTCTATAGCGATCAGTGCTATAAAAATGCATTGGATTACTATAAAAATGCCATTGGCAGTGAAGGGGTTAACACTAGGGGGCGGGGAAGGGGTTAAGTATGTACATGGGTGTGTTCTAACTGTATGGGGGGGGTGGACTCACTAGGGGAAATCACTGATCTTCTGTTCATACATTGTATGAACAGAAGATCAGCATTTCCCCCCCTGACAGGACCGGGAGCTTTGTTTTTACACCCACAGCTCCCGATCCTCGCTCTGTACCGAGCAATCGCGGGTGGCCGGCGGCGATCGTGCCCGCGACTCGGGGGCGAGCGGCGGCTGGTGGCCAACGTAGAGCTACGGGCTCTTGCCCAGGAGAGCCGACCTGCCGCCGTATAACGACGGCGTGCGGTCGGCAAGCAGTTAATTTGGATTTTCGGACAAATGCATTTTTTTAACAAAAACAAAATGAATAAAAACAAATTTCGGGAGTAACTAAATACATTTATTTTTCGGACAAAAATGAAATTACGAAAAAAATAAAAAATCAGTGTGCACATGTCTATAGTATAATAGAGCCAACCTGACGGGGGCTGGTCCTTAATCGGTTAAAGTGCTTGTAACCCCAAAAAAAAAAAGAAAAACTCCCTGTTTTCTTATAGAAGATTAATGTCTAATATGCCCCTTTCTAAACTGTAAAAAGACTGTCTGATCTTGCCACTTCCTGTGTCCCCCTCTCTGTACTGACCAAAAAAATTATGGCTGCTGAGCCCTGACTACTGTGGTCAGCTTACATAACTCTGTGATCCACAGCTCTCGTCTGTCCCCCTCCCTCCCTGCCTGTTAGCTCCGTGTCTGTGTCTTTGTCTCTGCCCCCTCCTGCTGTGATTAGCAAAAATAAACTATTAGAAATTGTCACTGACAGCCCCTCTATTATAACTAGTCATAAGACACATTGTAAATGTCTTATAAAAACGAAGCTTGTAAATACCGTTCTAGAGCAATCTTCAGTCCAGTCGTGTGACTCCCGGCTGGTCTCCTACTAAAATGTTTCTCAACGCCAGTTCCGCATGTACCCCCAACAGGTCATGTTTTCAGGCTTTACATTATTTTGGACAGGTGATTTGATCAGTTTCACTGCCTTAGTAATTACCACAGTCATTTCAGCTGGTGGAAATCCTGAAAAGATGACCCGAGGACTGGAGTTGAGAAACATTTTCCTACTCCAATCCCCGGACTACAGCAGGAGGTGCTAAGTGACCACATGACTTCCCCCGGCTGATGTCAGAGGGATCTCTTCTCTTCCTGCTGTAGGCTGGGGATCGGAGTAGGAGACCAGCTGGGCGTCAAGTGACCGGCCTGAAAATCGCTCTAAATCGGTTTTTACAATCTTTGTTTTTTTATAAAACACTTACACTGTGTGTTAGGTCTAGTTATAATAGAAGGTCTGCCAGTGAATTATATGATTGTGGTAACAACCACTTTAGAGAGGAACTGCAGTCTGCTCACATCATTTTTAATAGAGAAAGAAACACCCGCCGCTTCAGGTGAGACCAGGAAGCCTAATGATCCAGTAGCTGATCGCCTCGCCTCTGCAAACAATGAAATTAAAAGAAATGGCCGATCACCACTGTAGATCAAAATCCTTTTTATTTGGACATCCCAAAAACTACAGGAATCAGAATGCTGAGTAGACACGTTTCACACACTTCACGCGTGCTTAGTCAACTTAGTCTACTCAGCTATTTTGGGCTGTCCAAATAAAAAGGAGTTTGATCTACAGTGGTGATCGGCCATTTCTTCTAATTTCAAATAATTTGTAACAAAAACATCTTTGCCATTCTGAAGCCTCCCTTTAACCACTTTGCGTATTATTATAATATTTTTTATTATATTTATATACTGTGATTCTGTACTTGTCAAATATGCTGCAGAAATCTCCCTCCACTAAGACTGGCTGCAGCCATTTTAACTGTGGGTAGCTGAAGCTGCTGCCTGTTTACTTCCTGGATTTTCACAGACACGCAGGAGGTACACCCCCAGCTCTGCAGCCCTGATTGGACCTCACCCCCCTCCCTTCCTGGCAAACTCTCACGAGAGTGAGAGAGAGAGAGAGAGAGAGAGAGTGTTGTGCATGATGTCATAAGCCTAGACTAATGACCAGACAAGAAACAGGAAGTGGGCTGTATAAGGTATTTATGGCAGAAAAAAAAGTTGTTTTACTTTCCAAAGTTAAAACAACAACAAGGGCAGAAGATAGATGGAAAGTTGAAAAAATTACAGAAGGTAAGCCGAGGCTAGCCCATCCATACTAAGGCCATAGAGTGACAAACAAGTACTTCCGGGGACAGCTTTTGAAATGAAGGTGACTAAAGCCCCGTATACATGATCGGAATTACTGATGGCCTAAAATTTTTCATTGGAATTTCGTTCAAGCTGTCTTGTATACACACTGTCAGACCAAATTCCAACCGTCCAAAACACGGTGACGTAAAACACTACGACGATGCTTCCGGGCATGTGTCGAACTGATTCTGAGCATGCATGGTTTTTTTTTCTCCCATAGAGTTGCACACAGACGATAGGAATTTCCTATTGTTTTTTTTCCATTGGAAAAAAATAAAACTTTATCTATTTCTAAACACCAACGGAAAAAAGTCTGATGGGGCCCACACATGATTGGAATTTCCAAGGAAAAAAGTCCATCAGACATTTTTCATCTGAAATTCTGATTGTGTGTACAAAGCATTATGCACCAAAACTTTCTTTTTTTTGTATCTTTATATGGGCTATTATTCTGCATTAAGCATTTTTTTTTTGTTTGTTTGTTGACAGAGGCTTATTTGCTTAAATCTTTACATAGCTTTTGTCTGAATTTGTGCGAGTTCCTACAGAATAAGAGCCGGTTCACACAGGGGCGACATGACTCTGGTCGCAGACTTTGCGAGGCGACCTGAACACGACCTAAGCGCGCACCACAGCGCGACTTGGGGCAACTTACAAGGCAACTTCAAGTCGCCTCCAGGACAGGAGGCTTTCAAGTGGCCAATAAAACAACAATCAGCTCTGTGGCAGGGAGGAGTTTGCATGAGAAAACAATTTTCTCTTCTTGTATTGTTGCTTCAGTTAAGACAGGGGATCCAAGTTGCTTACAAGTCGCCTAGAAGTCAGATTGAAGTAGTACAGGAACCTTTTCTGAAATCGGAGTGACTTCAGTAGTGTGTATTAAGACGGCTCCATTGACTCAACCGCGCGACTTGGGGCAACTTCAAGTTGGATCCCAAGTCGCCCCTGTGTGAACCGGCTCTAAGGATAGTCAGTAATGTTATGATGTACAAACAATAACCAGACACAATTGTAAATCATTGTCAAACATGGCAATACTCAATGTTATAAAAATGAATGTGAGCAAGTTAACTAAAACTGATAGTTTCTTCAATACAGATTATTTGTGCATGACAGGAAGTGTAGCCCAAAATGAATTTGCACCTAAGAGAATCAGTCACGCAGAGAAAAGAAAAAGGAAAGCTGAACCAATTAGCAAGTCAAAGGTAAGAAGCCAGATTCTAAAATAAAGAAGTGTTAATTATAATCGTCAAGCAGAATGACTTTAATCCAAATTAGATTTGAAAAGTGTGACTCTCTACAGCTGGCTGGAAAATGTGAAAGAAAATAATATGAGTGCTAAAACTTCTAGAAGAAAATAAACATTAACCCTTTTCTTAGGAGATGGCCATAGATAGATCAAATCAAAATATCAAGCTCAAAAATGGACCCTAACAAACTAAATATAAGGACTATAGATTCACATAGATGTAAGTGTCGAAATACGCTACGCTGCCGTCTCTCTACAGGTAGCGTACGCTATTGTATCGTATTTTTTTTCCGCCGCGGAAATAAGTGTGAAGCATTTAAATTAAGCGCGTCCCCGCGACGATCGAATAATATTTCCCGCCGTGCATTGCGCGAAATCACGTCGTGACGTCATTCGTTGTTTGAACTACGAACATTCCTATTCCCGGACGACTTACGTTAAAAATAATAAAAGAAATCGAAAAACATTCGACGCGGGAAACGGCCATACTTAACATGGGCTTCTTAGGCAAAAAGCTGGTATAGTGAAACCTAAAGGTGCCGTAAGAGATGAAGAGCGAAAGATCCAGGCAAAAGCTCATTAAACCATGAAGGTCAGGAAGTCCGCCCAGTGGCCGCAATTTTCAAGCGTAGATCTGCGTACTAACACGTAATAAAGTCGAAATTTAGCACGCAGGTGTCTTTTCATGGTTTGAGGATTTCGACTAGCGTACGCTCGTAAATCGAAATTACTCCTGTCTAACAACATTTACACACTATCGCTTTGTGAATCTAGGCCTATAACGGTACCCAAAACTTGTAAAAAGTATCAATAGATATTTATTATTGTAGGATAAAAAAATTCACATATATATGTAGCGCTCACCCCCGAAGGAGCCGCTGGTTGATTTGGGGGTCGGCGTATTAAAGGGGTGTTCCAGCCAAAATTGTGTTTATTAAAAGTCAGCAGCTACAAAAAGTGTAGCTGCTGGCTTTTAATAAACACTCACTTACCTGGTCCTGCGTTCCAGCGACGCGCCGACCGGGGCTCCGCTCCTCTCCCCCCCTCCCCAGCCGGCGTCTCCATCTCCACTGTGGGCACCCAGCCGTGACAGCCTTCGGCTTCACGGCCGGGCACCCACTGTACATGCGCGAGCCGCACTGCGCATGCGCGCGCGGCGCGGCTCGCCGCTAATTGGAGAGGCGATCGCATGGGACCTGTCAGTGTCCCATGTGATCGCCTACAGGGAGGGGCTGCAATAAGGCGATTAAGCCTAATCGCCTTACCAGCCCCTCGGCGGAAGCAGGAAGTGGGACAGGAAGTCCCACTCCTACTGAAGCCCCCACTCCCCCCCCAAAAAAATTACATGCCAAATGTGGCATGTATGGGGGTGAGGAGTGGAACAAGAGGAAGTTCCAAAATTGGGTGGAACTCCTCTTTAAGTTACCAATTATACTTGTCTAGGGGTGAATACTTGGAGAAAGTGAATAAAGCGAGTGTCCAGACATCAGAGCGTGTTTTCAAAGTTTTATTCTAAGGCCCAACATGGCCAACATCAACATGGCACACTATAGAGAAAGGTTGATGAGCGGAAGAAAACTGCAGTACCAGGCCTTGGATATTATAGAGAGCAGCTTGCTCTCAGTTCAGTCACACTTAATCGTCGCCCCTCTGGTCAGAGTGGGTAAAGTGCCCCGGACAGGCGTTTAACTTGGGCCTGCAGCCGAAAGGTCATTTGCAATAGTCACTGGGAGGAATTAGGGCCTCTGCCACAGGCCTGAGGAATTTCCATACTTTTCAAATGGGTAGAACTAATGGATCCTCCCAGTAAGTCACTTCTTCTAGGGTCATCAAATGACAGTTGAAGTGTACCTGTCATGTAGTGATGACCGGATCCCCAGTGGTTCGCCTAGGCCTCGCGGACAACCTCTGCCTTTTGGTCTCCCGAGCCAATCCCCCACAGTACAGCTCCCAGCTTAGGATCTGGGACCTAGCAAGCCGCTGGGGCCCCTCTCAATGTCAGGGTGAAGCTCCGCTTGGTGCACAGCTTCGGCCAGGCAGGCCTCGATGGCGGGGCCCATGGATGCACGCACCCTAAAGGTGGATGCCGCACCTGGAACGCGGGCCCCGCATAGAACGTTTCACTCGCAGGCGTCTGCCACAGATTAACTCTCCCGCCAGCATGTCTAGATGGAAAATTCCTCCTCTGATTGGCTGCTGGGAGAAAGTGGGTCTGTCAGAACCCCTTCCAGCGCCAACTGTCACCCAGGGGTAAAAACACCTCCCCTAGCATGCAGACTGGCCTAGAAAGCAGTTCTAAACTGACAGCTGCCTAAACTTAACCAATTTGTGAGTGGGAGCAACTTAACTCTCCCATTCCCCACTAATTTTAGCGTAACGCCCCACCAAATAGGGGGGGGGGGGCGCTACATATACATATCAAAGAACCAAAACCATTTAACCGCTTAACGCCCGCCGCACGCCTATTTACGTCCGCAGAATGGCACGAACAGGCAGAAGCACGTATATATACGTCACTGCCTACTAGCGGGTCGGGGGTCCGATCGGAACCCCCTCCGCTGCGTGCAGGCGGGCAGCTTACCTGCGGGAGCGATCCGACTCGAGGGGGCGGCGGTACGTTTCTGTCCGCCCCCTAGTGATCGCTCCCAGCCAATCCCGTGCGCCGCCGCCGTGTCACTTCCTCTGCCTGTAAAATGTAAACACAGGCAGAGGAAGTGATGCAGCGCTCATCTCGGTGGTATTTTCAAACCGCCGAGATGAGAGAAGAGACACAGTGAGTCGCACCAACACTACACTGACACCAGTACACGCAGGCACATTTAACCCCTTGCGACCACTCCCCCCCCACCCCCTGTCACACTGTCACTGTACTGATCACTGCATTTAGTGTCAGTGTGACAGGCAGTGTGACAGTTAGTGTGACAGACAGTTAGTGTTAGGTCCAGGGTAGCCCCGTACCCCCCTAATAAAGTTTTAACCCCTTGATCACCGCCCTAGTTAACCCTTTCACCCCCTATTACCAGCGTCACTAAGCGATCATTTTTCTGATCGCTGTATTAGTGTCGCTGTTCCCGCTAGGTAGCTAATTTTTTTTTATTGCGATTTTTTTTTTACTAAAGACATGTGGCTGAATACATTTTGGCCTAAATGTTTGACTAAAATTTAGTTTATTCAGTTCTTCTTATAACAAAAAGTAAAAATTTTTTTTTTTTTTCAAAAATGACGCTCTGTTTTTGTTTATAGCGCAAAAAATAAAAATCGCAGAGGCGATCAAATACCACCAAAAGAAAGCTCTATTTGTGGGAAGAAAAGGACACAAATTTTTTTTGGGAGCCACGTTGCACGACTGCGCAATTGTCTGTTAAAGCGACGCAGTGCCGAATTGTAAAAACGCCTCTGGGCATTTAGCAGCATATTGGTCCGGGGCTTAAGTGGTTAATACTCCTTAAAGTGGAGGTTCACCCAAATAACATGTATATATGATCATATTCTTCATACTTCCAACATGTACAGTATGCCACTTTTTTTTTTTTTTTTGGCTCTACATACCTTATTATGGCTATTTTCCACCCGGCTTCTGGGTAATGTAGGCGTTTCTATGCAGAGGCGCAATGTCACCTGGGACTTCGCCCAGATGATTGACGTCCTTGAGAAAAAGTCCCCCCCCCTGCGCCTGCCTATTGCGTAGGCGCGTCACGAGAGTCACGGAGTTTCCCGAAAGTAGCCGAACTGCGAATCAACTCTACACGGTGCCTGCGCACCGACTAGGAGCCGTGTAGAGCTGACTGCGCAGGCGCCGTATAGAGCTGACTCGCAGTTCGGCTACTTTTGGAAACTCTGTGACTCTCGTGACGCGCCTACGCAATAGGCGGGCGCGGGGGGGACTATTTCTCAAGGACGTCAATCATCTGGGCGAAATCCCAGGTGACATTGCGCCTCTGCATAGAAACGCCTACTCCCGCAGGAGTCAGTACCCGGAAGCCAGGTGAAAAATAGCCATAATAAGGTATGTAGAGCCAAAATAAAAAAAAAAGGGCATACTGTACATGGTGGAAGTATAAAGAATATGATCTTATATACATGTTATTTGGGAGAACCTCCGCTTTAACCACTTCAATACCGGGTATTTTCACCCCCTTCCTGTCCAGGCCAATTTTTAGTTTTCAGTGCTTGTCGCAATTTGAATTGACAATGACAATTGCGTGGTCATGCTACACTGTACCCAAATAGAGCTTTATTTTGGTGGTATTTGATCACCTCTGCGGTTCTTATTTTTTCGCTATAAACAAAAGAAGTGTGACAAGTTTAAAAAAAAAAACTTTTGACACATTTTTTGGGATCATTCACATTTATACAGCGATCAGTGCTATAAAAATGCACCAATTACTGTGTAAATGTCACTGGCAGGGAAGGGGTTAACACTAGGGTGCGACCAAGGGTTAATTGTGTGTCCTAAGGAGTGATGCTAACTGTAGGGGGCGGGTACTCACAAGGGAAGGAGATCGATCGGTGTTCCTCTGTACTGGGAACACAAATCGGTCTCCTCTCACCGAACAGGATGTGGATCTGTGTGATGTCCGGGCAATCGCGGGTGCTCGGCGGACATCGCGGCTGCTGGGCACACGCACCGGCTCCCGAGCGACACAGTGGGCGCGCGCCCCCTAGACGGCCGGGAAGCCCAGGACATCGTATGACCCCTGCCCAGGATGGGAGATCCTTCCTGCGGATGTCAGATGACTATGGGCAGGATTGGAAGTGGTTAAGTAGTTTCTTGATGGATCCACTACGGCAAAGCATAGGGAGTTGCTGTGATATTGAAATCGCAGAAACTCCCTATGCTCTACTGTAGTGGAGCCATCAAGAACCTGTACTTATTATTTTTATTTCAGGTACTTATATAGCGTCGTCAATTTATGCAGCGCTTTACATATACATTGTACATTCACACCAGTCCCTACCCTCAAGGAGCTTATAACCTAAGGTCCCTAACACACATTCATACATATAGTGGGCCACAGGGCCGCCATCAGGAATTTTGGGGCCCCTTACACAGCTTCAGGCATGGGCCCCCTGGAGCAGAGAACCGGGGGGGCCAATTGAGAAGCGGGGGGGCCTTTACAAAAAGAAGAAATAAAGAAAAATATATATATAAAAAAAGGGGGTAGCCATCCGGGGCCCTGGGGACCTCTGGGCCCTTTAATAAAAAATAAAAATAAAATATATAAACACAAATAAAAAAAACATTTATCAAAAAAAAGGGGGTTTGACACATGGGGCCCTGGGGACCTCTGAGCCTTTTAATAAAAATATATCTATATATAAAAAAAGAAAAAAAAAGAATACAAAAAAAATGTAAAACATTTTTTATATAAAAAAGGAGGGTTGTCATCCGGGGGCCCCTGGGGACCTCCAGACCCCTAAAAAAAAATGGCCCTTTAATAAAAAAATAAAATAAAAATATATTAAAAAATATATATATTTTTTTATAAAAAATAAATAAAAAAAGAGGGGGTTGTCATATGGGGCCCTGGTGGCCTCCGGGCCCCTAGGTACCCCCGGGCCCCTTACAGGTGTACTGCCTGTACCCCCCTGATGGCGGCCCTGGTGGGCCAATTTAGACAGGGTCCTATTAACCTACCAGCATGTCTTTTAGAGACATACTTAAATACTTAGGGCCAGATTCTCAGCGGCGCTACGACGGAGTATCTCAGATACCCCGTCGTATCGCCGTTTTTTTTTGCCTCGTATCTATGCGAGTGATGCTTAGCATCACTTTGGCATAGATACGCTTCAACATCCGACAAGTGTAATACCATTACACTTGCGGATCGTAGCTGTAATGACAACTCCGGTCACTAGGTGGCCTTTACGTTGTTTTCTCATTTGCATATGCAAATGAGGCTAGTGCGCCGATTCCCGACCGCTTTTACGCCGCTCCGTCATCGCGTACATCGTTTACGAACTCGTAAGGTTACCCCTGCTTCTATGAGGAGTAACCTTACGAAGTTCCGTCGGATGCCGTCGGATGCCATGTTAAGTATGGCATCGGGTCAGCGTCGGCTTTTTCCGTCGCTTACGTCGTTTTACTAACTCGTTCGCGAATAGAGCATTGCGTAAGTGACGATCACGTCGTTTTGACGTCGGTTTCAACGACGCTTTCCGACGTGAGCTGGAGCATGCGCACTGGGCTTTTTCCCCGGCCGGCGCATGCGCAGTTCGTTCGACGCAGGGGAGCGCTTAATTTAAATACAAGCCGCCCCATTTGAATTACTCGGGCTTACGCTGGGCCATTTTCGCTACGCCAACGCAAACTACGGAGCAAATGGTTAGAGAATACGGCACTTGCTCTAGTACGATGCGGCGGCGTAGTGTAAATGGCTTACGATACGCAAGCAAAATTCTATGAGAATCTGGCCCTTAAAGAGCATTTGATGGTTTTGGTCTTTTATGTGCAGCTTTTTTTCTTCTTTTTTTTTTGTATGTTTTTGATACGTATATATGTGAATTTTTTATCCAACAATAATAAATATCTTTTCATACTTTTTACAAATGTTGGGTACCGTTATAGTCCTTATATTTCATTTGTTATGGTCCATTATTTTATACATCACTACCCAGGATGAGGTACCGAACCAACATGGTCTGCCAATTGAGGGTCTCTTATTGAGACCTTCCTCCCAATTTTCCCATAGATAAAGCAGTGGATAAATGCTATAAATTGGTTTCATACTGTACTTTACCTAATAAGTATTCAAAAGCATCTTTATTATTAAGAAAAATAAACCCCCACCGGACTGTTTTCATCAGACGAACCGATCGCGTGTACGCGGCATTAGGGTCCAAATTTGTTCACCATGATGTCGCAGTCCCGCTATAAGACGCTAAAGTACTAGTAAAAAAAATCTATAAAAATATCCCATAGTTTGTAGACGATATAACTTTTGCGCAAACCAATCAATATACGCTTATTGGGATTTTTTTTTACCAAAAATATGTATCAGAATACATATTGGCCTAAATTGATAAAGAAATTAGATTTTTTTTTTTTTTCTATTTGGGAATGTTTTATAGCTGAAAGTAAAAAATATTTTTCTTGTTTTTCAAAATTGTCACTCTATTTTTGTTCATAGCGCAAAAAATAAAAACAGCAGAGGTGATCAAATACCACCAAAAGAAAGCTCTATTTGTGGGAAAAAAAAGGACATCAATTTTATTTGGGTACAGCGTCACAGTTGTCAATTAAATTAACGCAGTGCCGTATTGCAAAAAATGACCTTCTAAAGTGGTTAAAAGTAGTAAAGTAGCAGCACTTCAGTTACATTTTTTTTTAGTAATTTTATATTATATTTTTTAATCATTACGCTAAAGCTTTTTGTTGGCCATAATTCTCCTCTGTGCACTTATTTTGGAGCTCCTAGTTGGTTATCATCTGACGTTATAGTGCTTCTCCAAGGCTTTGGGAGCATCTCGACCATATTGTCAGGATCTACCCATCTGCCTGATTAACAGCCGGCTCTAGCTCTTAGCTTGTGGTGGGGAGCCAAAGCCAGCGGCACCCTCCTCCTTTTAAGCCCAGTGAGACAGTGAGTGCTGGTGGGGCTGACAGGACAGTGGTGACTGAAAGTCACTGCTCCTCACTCTGAGAAAACCGAGAACTCAGCGATCAGTGGCCATATGATCACTCCGTTCTAGGGCTTAGAGCCATACTTCTCCTTTAAGGCCGCGTACACACGATGAGACATGTCTGCTCAAACATGTCCGACGGACCGTTTCCAGTGGACATGTCTCATCGGATTTTGGTCCGATGGCGTGTACACACCATCGGACGAAAATCCCCTCGGGCCACGTCACCACTCCAGGAAGTAAAATACTTACACGCATGCGTCGAATCCATTCGACGCATGCGCAGAGATTTCTGTCCGCTGGTGAGTGTACTAACTAGCGGACATATCCGACGGACATGTCTCCGGCGGACAAAGTTCAAAGCATGATTTGAAATTTGTCCACTGGAAAAACATGTCCGCTAGCCCGTACACACGATCGGATATGTCGGCTGAAACGGTCCGTCGGACCAGTTTCAGCAGATATATTCGATCGTGTGTACGCGGCCTAAGTGCCAGTTCACACCAGACGCAGTTCCGTGTGCATCTTTTCTGCATAGTATTTTCTATATATTCACACCATGCAGTCCATTTCCAGTTCAGAAACTGACCAGGAATTGACCAGAACTGACTGTACTGGTGCATAAAAAATGTAACTGCACAGAACTGCATGGTACTGCATCTGGTGTGAACTGGCCCTAAAATCCCTTGTACAATCATCATAGGTTACATCTGGATTGCAGAAGTCTTGCACGTACAGTGCCTTGAAAAAGTATTCATACCCCTTGAAATTTTCCAAATTTTGTCATGTTACAACCAAAAGCGTAAATGTATTTTATTGGGATTTTAGGTGATAGACCAACACAAAGTGGCACATAATTGTGAAGTGGAAGAAAAATGATAAATGTTTTTCAAAATGTTTTACAAATAAATATGTTAAAAGTGTGGGGTACATTTGTATTTAGCCCCCCCCCCCCGGAGTCAATACTTTGTAGAACCTTCTTTCTCTGCAATTACAGCTGCAAGTCTTTTTGGGGGTGTCTCTACCAGCTTTGCACATCTAAAGAGGGTCATTTTTTGCTCATTCTAATTTGCAAAGAAGCTCAAGCTCTGTCAGATTGGATGGAGAGCATCTGTGAACAGCAGTTGCTCCTCCGCCATCTAGGGGTGTATGGTGAAAAATAGTAGTAACGGAATGTCCACGACAGGTGTCTTTTTCTGTGCTCTTTATTACCCAGCCGGGCAAAAACAATAAAACTTGGTGATAGAAGAGTTATGCCACGTACACACGATCATTTTTCGGCATGTCCTAAAAAACGAAGTTTTTCCAACGTCATCATTAAAAAACGACGTAGCCCACACACCATCGTTTAAACAAAATGATGAACAAAGCACGGAGACGTACAACACGTTCGACGGCACTCTAAAGGGAAAGTTATATTCGCCTTTGGGCTGCTTTAGCTGATTCCTTGTTAGTAAAAGACGATTCGCTCTTTTTTGTCTTTTATTAAGATGAAAATGCTTACTCCATTACAAATGGTAGTTTTACTAGAACGAGCGCTCCCGTCTCATAACTTGCTTCTGAGCATGCACGGGTTTAAAACGTTGTTTTTGCCCACACACGATCATTTTTTACAACTCGAAAAACTACATAGTTTAAAACTACGTTAAAAAATGCATCATGTTCGAAAAAAAAATTTGGTAGTTTTTCAGAACCTGAAAAATGATGTGGAGCCCACACACGATCATTTTGTGTGTACGCGGCATTAGAGTAAAAGGAGAAATAGCAGATTCAGGCGTACAATAGGGAAACAGTCCTGCTTCCAACAACACTTTTTGTTCGCCATTCCAGCCGGAGTGGGTATAGTGTACCTGGACAGGCCTCTCTCACCGACCTGGCAGACAGAGTATCACTCGGAACTTAGGGAGAAGTCTCTGCCACAGACCTTCCTGGAATGAACTTAGGGAAAAGTCTCTGCCACAGACCCTCCTTAGAATTGCAAAAACAGAGATGATCTTCCTTGATAGATTTTTACGCCTGAATTTCCTTCAGGTAGTTTGCAGGTTAAAGACTGACAGGTGACCATCCTCTCAGTGTCCGGTTAACTTAAATCCCAGTGGTTTGTCGAGACCCTATTGGATCGCCAGCCTCTCTTGGCTTTTCTCAGATGGACTCCCCACCGAACAGCTTCCTTGCTTGGGATCTTTTCTGTATTGGGGACCCAGTCGATTACTGGGGCCCAGCCACAGCTCAAATGTCCCAAACCAAGGTGGTCCCAGAACCAGGAACACCACATGGCACGCGCACCCCGGCCTGGAAGGCCATTACGCCAGGGCGCTGTGATGCAGTCACCCTAAAGATGGGTGCCGCACTCCCAGGAGAACAAAAAGACCCAGACCAATGGCATCTGTCCCATAAATACCCTCCCACAGCATGCACAGCGAGGAACAACCCTGCTGATAGGCTGCTGGGGAAAAGCACCCAAACCTCGACTCCACTGCTGCCACCTATCGTCCTGGGGTGAGAACAGCACCGCAGGAACAATGGAATGAGCCCACAGAACAGCCAAGCTGAGACAGAGACCCAATTTGAACAGATTAACTGGATCAGAGCTAATTAACTCTCTAAATCCCCCTCTAAATTTACAAAGCATCGTTACTTGGAAGTAACCAGACGCTACACATACTAAAATGCATGCAGCACTAAACGTTTTAATGCCTTCTGAGTGAATGCCGTGATATTGAGCATTCTGACGTTTTTCCCTAAAGACTGTTAACACCAAGAGAAACAGCATGTAGTGCAAACATTTTAATTTGTCATTTGTTCAGTCCTGCCTGGTTGTTTTGACAGATTCATTATTATCAATCAATTGTGTGTTTTGTAAGTGGCAGGTTTATAAATGGCATTGTGCTGACAAGACTTGTTGGGTGAATTTAGAATCTCCAGAAGGCACCTTAAAAGCTTTGTTGCCTGGATAATCACTTGGAAGGTCAACACTGTTGGTTCAAAACCCTGCTTGCTAAAGGGGGAATTTATTCCGTATCACTTGTAATTGAGCAGTTGACGCACTACATATTTTATAGCATTTCTTTCTTTTTTTGTCGTTTGCATCTAAAATTACCATACCAGCAACACGTTCGAAATTAGATGGATGGTATTTTGTCTTGATAGAAAAATCCATTATCCACTCGCAGGTATTGGCCCAGCAACAAAGTACTAAACACTGCTGCAGATACATATGCCAAAATAGATAAGGATCAGAAAGAATAGAAGATGGCTACAGAGTATCGTCAAAGTTTTTAGTTGCTAATCTGACAAAACAAAACTACAAGTCCTGGGGATTTTAATTGAAGATGCAGCTGATAAGAGAGGACTCATAGAATTGTATACAAGAGCCAGGATCAAACCCTACTCTACAGATGAGTGGACTTAAAGGGGTTGTAAAGGAAAAAAAAGTTTTTTTTTATAATAAGCATCCTTTGTAGCTGGCTGGCTAGAACCTGTCCTAGGTAGCTAATATAACCAACATGTATATACAGCTAAGCCTGCTGGGAACCTAGTGTGGTGCACATGTTTATATGTGAGAGACAAAAGCAAAGTTATTCACAGTTGAATTCATGCCAGAAAGCATAGAGTTAAGCTTTAGTGACTCATCAGAAGCCTTGGCCCAATCACAGCTAATGTCACATTGAGCAGAGTCTTGACCTATCACAGCCTCCTTTGCATCCATTTCTGTCTGGGAGGTTCCTAATACTCCATGTGCTGCCAGAGTATTCCACCACAGAGACAGAGGGCCACATGGAGACAGAGAGCAGAGCAGAACAGACACAAGGCCAAAGTTGTGTTTTATGGAAGCCAGGGGCTAAAAATAGGTATGTGACACAGTTACATATATGTTCTTATTGTAAATAGTGTGGTTAGAACTGTATACTGATCTAGTTGTGTGTTCACTTGTAGTTCCACTATACCTTCAAACCATACCGAACCATACCGAATAAAACCATACAATACTATATCATACCTTCATACCTTCAAACCAAACTAAGCTAACCCTGCAAAATCAACCCTGCAAACCAAGTTGCAAAACACAGTTATACCTTTCAGAAAAATCAGAGAATGCTTTGATAACTTACAGAGAGAGAGAGAGAGAGAGAGAGAGAGAGAGAGAGAGAGAGAGAGAGAGAGAGAGAGAGAGTAAATACTGAAGAAAGAAATATATCCACCATCTTATGTTAAATGTCAAGATTGAATATTTGAACCACTATTTTCTGTTATACTTTATTCATCACGTGTTTTTGTACAGGGACTGTCTGCTGAAAATCAGCAGTATTATATATGAAGTAAAGTGAAGTTATTAAAGAAGTTATTTTAAGCATTTGGTGTGCTCTTTAAACCTACTGCTTCCATACAACGGCGCTAGAGGAATTTTCAGAGTAATAGACAGTCTTGTTGGACTGAAGAGTCAGAGATATCACAATTCTTCTAATGCCACAGCGCATGAGGCACTTCATGGTGCTGCGCCTGCCACATTCTTTACCTGCAGACATTCCTCTTTTCACTTCCTCATTGCTTGTTTTTGCTCAGAAGTTGTTCTATTTCTTCTCTGTTCTGTTCACTTCCTGCTTGTCTGATTGTTACTGACCACCGTGAAGGCAGACTTTACTGCGGTGGTCAGTAATGTGCTCGCCCCCTTATGGGAACTACATCTGTGTGGCAGGACACTCTCTACGTGTTAGAGACTTCAAGGAGGTGTAAATTACTGGGCGTGCCGCAATTCATACTGGGAAATGTGGTTCTTACATGAAAAAGTGATGCAAACCAGGAAGTGAATGAGAGAACAGAAACTAGAATGCCGGAGGTGATATAGATGAAGGAATTTAATAGGTATTTACTTGTTTGTTAATAGAATCATTACACTATTCTGTCTGTCTACCTTGCAGACATTAATTTTAGGCATTTTTTTTTCCTTTACAACTCCTTTAAGGCCCTTACACACGATTGGATTATCTGACGGGAATTGTGTGATGACAGGCTGTTGTCAGAATATATGCTTTATCGGACAATTGTTGTATTTTCCGCAGACAAATTTGGGATAGCATGCTTTAAAATTGTCCGCCAACAAATGTGTGTTGGCAGATTATGCGATCGTGTGTACACAAGTCCTTTGGACAAAACTCCAAAGTACGAACACGCATGCTCAGAAGCAAGGCTTACCATAACACCACATTAGCAGAAGTTACCCAAAGGGTGGCGCTAAAGAGCTGAAAACCCACATAATTTTGTGTTTGTTGCCCGATTATTCTTCGCCGTTGGACAAAAGTCCTATGCTTTTTCCACTGAAAATCTGATCATGTGTATGAGGCTTAAGAAAGAGTAAATAGTTAAACATACTTTGGGCTCAATTCAATAAAGAATATCTCACGAGAATCACAAGACAATTATCTCATGAAATGCTAAAAATGTAAATTCACTATCACCTTATGAGGTAAAGTGCCTTAAAAAGGTATTCATACCCCTTGAAATTTTACAGATTTTGTCATGTTACAACCAAAACATTCAGGGGTCCCTTGAAGACGTAATTATCTTACAAAACGCGTAGGGCGGAGCGACGTGCTGACATCACCTTTAGATACCGCTTGTTTACCCAGACGGACTGGTTTAGTTTCATTCTCCCCAAAGAATGCATTTCCAGAACTAGTCTGACTTTTTTAGATTTTTTTGGGCAAAGTCTAATCTGGCTTTTCTGTTCTTCAGGCTTTTGAATGGTTTGCACCTTGTGATAAACCCTCTGTATTTGCTCTTGTGAAGTCTTTTCTTGATTGTAGACTTTGACAATGATATGCACACCTCCTAGAGAGTGGCTTTTCACTTGTCTGGATGTTGTGAATTATTTTTTCTTTACCATAGAGAGGATCCAGCGATCATCCACCACTGTTGTCTTCCATAGAAGTCCAGCCCTTTTTATGTTCCTGAGCTCACCAAAGTGTTCTTCTTTCCTCAAAATTTTCTAAACTGTTGAATTGGCCACTCCTAATGTTGCTGCTATCTCTCTGATGGATTTGTTTTGTTTTTGCAGCCTTACAATGGCCTGTTTCACTTGCACGGACAGTTCCTTTGAACATATGATGAAGGTTCACAGCAATAGTTTCCAAATGCAAATAACACACTTAGAATCAACTCCAGACCTTTTACCTGCTTAATTGATGAAGAAATAACAAAGGAGTAGCCTACACCTGGCCATGAAACAACTTTTGATTCAATTATCCAATTACTTTTGGTCCCTTGAAATAGGGAGGATGGCTATTCTTAAAAGCTGTAATTCCTAAACCCTTCCTGGATGTACATACCATCAAATATCCATTATGTAATTATAGCTTGAATATGTTTTGCTAAATACCTGAAAAAAAAATGTGCTTGTGTCCAAATAAACATGGACCTAACTGTATATACTGTGTGTGTATGTATATATATATAATGGACAGTGTCGGCAGAGCAGTAGACGATGTCAGTAGGGCAGAAGGTTGGTGTTGGTAGAGCAGTGGACGTGTCAGAAGGGCAGAGATTGGTGTCAGTACTTTATTATATATATTGTTTTTAATTATTACGTTTTTACAATTTTATTATTTTTTACAATATTTTTTTGCAATATATATTTTTTTTTTACAATATTTTTTTAGGAACCCCATGGGGGGCTTTGGTAAAATATCATGGGTCTAAACAGACCCCTGATGTCTCACTTTTGAGACAGAGAAAGGGTCTAAGGACAGAGATTCCCCAGGCCCTTTCTCTGCAGCCAAGCAGCGGGGGAAATCTGCCCAGCACAGGGTGATTAGGGTGTGCCCAGACAACCTGCACACCCTGTGCACATGCATATGCAAGGGATGATGTATTTAGGTAGACATCTGAGGGTAAAGTCAATTCTTACACAGAGTTTCACAACTGCTATCTAGGGATTCCTAGAGAGCCGTCATAGAAAAAAAGGGGGTAATAAAGTTCTTAAAAACAACCACTATATATTGGTACTGTTAGATTGGATAATGAACATGTTAATATCAGGGAATGTATCTCGCATTCCCAAGGTCCATCAGCTTTCACTTGCAACACTTCTTCTCCTAATTGCTTTTGTACGTATTATTTTGTGCAGATTGCCATTATTGTTTTTTGGGGTTGTTATATCTGCAGGGCCGGCCTTTGCGTTGTGCGGGCTTGTGCGCCCGCACAAGGCGCCGTGGGAACACGGGCGCTGTGCATAGGGTTGCCACCTATTTTGCCCGGGTACACATTCCACCGTCCTGTGGCTTGTAGCAGCCAGATTTCTGTGTCGGGCGGCGCGCATGATCCCGTACTCTGCGCTGCGCTGGTGCCCTGTGATTGGCCGAACGGGCCATGTGCAATGTGCGAGGCGGGCCGGGAAGCAGATATGGGGGTCTATGAATGGCTGTGCTGATCATGTGTTAAGGTGTGGGCGGGGCTGCACTGTGTATACGAGGATCATCGTGACTGCTTGCTCCCAGAGTCCTGCCTCACGATGTGAGTCCTGCTCATCTGCTTTGTCAGCTTACCTCCCTCCTCTGTTATGTCACCCCCCCATCTCCTCTGTTGTGTCACCCCCCTTCTCCTCTGTTATGTCACCCCCCCTCCTCTGTTGTGTCACCCCCCATCTCCTCTGTTGTGTCACCCCCCCATCTCCTCTGTTGTGTCACCCCCCCATCTCCTCTGTTGTGTCACCCCCCCTGTCCTCTGTTGTGTCACCCCCCCTGTCCTCTGTTGTGTCACCCCCCCTGTCCTCTGTTGTGTCACCCCCCCTGTCCTCTGTTGTGTCACCCCCCCATCTCCTCTGTTGTGTCACCCCCCCATCTCCTCTGTTGTGTCACCCCCCATCTCCTCTGTTGTGTCACCCCCCATCTCCTCTGTTGTGTCACCCCCCATCTCCTCTGTTGTGTCACCCCCCCTGTCCTCTGTTGTGTCACCCCCCTGTCCTCTGTTGTGTCACCCCCCATGTCCTCTGTTGTGTCACCCCCCCCATCTCCTCTGTTGTGTAACCCCCCCCATCTCCTCTGTTGTGTCACCCCCCCATCTCCTCTGTTGTGTCACCCCCCCTGTCCTCTGTTGTGTCACCCCCCCTGTCCTCTGTTGTGTCACCCCCCCCATCTCCTCTGTTGTGTCACCCCCCCTGTCCTCTGTTGTGTCACCCCCCCTGTCCTCTGTTGTGTCACCCCCCCTGTCCTCTGTTGTGTCACCCCCCCTGTCCTCTGTTGTGTCCCCCCCCCTGTCCTCTGTTGTGTCACCCCCCTGTCTTCTGTTGTGTCACCCCCCCATCTCCTCTGTTGTGTCACCCCCCCATCTCCTCTGTTGTGTCACCCCCCCCATCTCCTCTGTTGTGTCACCCCCCCCATCTCCTCTGTTGTGTCATCCCCCCATCTCCTCTGTTGTGTCACCTCCCCATCTCCTCTGTTGTGTCACCCCCCCATCTCCTCTGTTGTGTCACCCCCCTGTCCTCTGTTGTGTCACCCCCCCATCTCCTCTGTTGTGTCACCCACCCATCTCCTCTGTTGTGTCACCCCCCCATCTCCTCTGTTGTGTCACCTCCCCATCTCCTCTGTTGTGTCACCCCCCCATCTCCTCTGTTGTGTCACCCCCCCATCTCCTCTGTTGTGTCACCCCCCTGTCCTCTGTTGTGTCACCCCCCCATCTCCTCTGTTGTGTCACCCCCCTGTCCTCTGTTGTGTCACCCCCCCCATCTCCTCTGTTGTGTCACCACCCCCATCTCCTCTGTTGTGTCACCCCCCCCATCTCCTCTGTTGTGTCACCCCCCTCTCCTCTGTTGTGTCACCCCCCATCTCCTCTGTTGTGTCACCCCCCCATCTCCTCTGTTGTGTCACCCCCCCATCTCCTCTGTTGTGTCACCCCCCCATCTCCTCTGTTGTGTCACCCCCCCCATCTCCTCTGTTGTGTCACCCCCCATCTCCTCTGTAGTGTCACCCCCCATCTCCTCTGTTGTGTCACCCCCCATCTCCACCTCCTCTCTCCCACCCACCACTCTTTCTCTAATCCCCCACCAACTCACCCAACCCCCTCTTTCTCCCCCTCTCACCTCCTCCTCTCTCCCACCCACCACTCTTAAAGTCCCCCTCTCTCTCTCATCCTCACCCCCACCAACTCTCTCTCTCTCTCTCTCTCTCTCTCTCTCTCCACAATTAAAGGAAGGAAAACGACACTACAGTAGCTCCACCCACAAACTCTGGCTCAAAGTCTCTCCACCCACACTGAATCTCTGGCTGGTGGACTAAAGCGTCTCTACAAGGTAAGAGGCAGTCTAATGGGGGTGCTGTAGTGTCAGTGTGTATTGTGTAGTGGTCTGTGGGTAGTGTATTGTGTAAGTGTGTATTGTGAGCAGTACTGATTATCTCGCACAGGGCGCCTCAACACCTAAGGCCGGCCCTGTATATCTGTTTCTGTGCATATGAATGAATGAATGAATGAAAACTTGTATAGCGCGGCACATGCGAACTGAATCGCCTCTGGGCGCTTGTTGTTCCTGTCTCCTTTGATATCAAAAGAGAAAAGTCTTGACCTTTTTCCTAAATGCTAGGTGGTTCTCCTCCAACCGGATGTTGGTTGGTAAAGCGTTCCATAGTCTGGGACTTTGGATCGCGAATCTTCTTTCTCCTTTGGACTTGAAGATGGCTTTCGGAACCTGGAGCAGGTTCTGATTCGTGGATCGCAAAACGCGATTGGGATTATGCGCTTTTATTATTTCGCATAAATAATGGGGGGCATTCCCATAGACACATCTATGCGTAAGACAGAGAGCTTTGCAATTCTGTCTTTAACTGGCAGCCAATGAACAGTGAAGGTGAGATGGATTCCCAGGGTTTTTTCCCAGTCACAAGTCTGGCGGCCAGGGCCGATCCTTTTACTATAGGAGGCATTGGTGGGACTAAAATGCTGAGCCTTGTAGTCATACAGAACAGACACATGCCTGATTCAGCTAAGTTTAGCGCCTCTGCCACAGCCTGCCATGTACTAATGTACTAACTGTACTAATGGGGGAGTCTGTACTAATGGGGGGTTGTCCTGGGGGGGTGTACAGTGGGGGAGTCTGTACTAATGGGGGGTTGTCCTTGTCTGTAGTGGGTCTGTACTAATGGGGGTTGTCCTGAGTCTGTAGTCTGTACTAATCCTGTGTACTAAGTCCTGAGGTGGGTCTGTACAGTGGGTCTGTACTAATGTGTCCTGGGGGAGTCTGCTAAGTCTGGTCTGGGGGGGTTGTCCTGGGGGGGTCTGTACTAACTGAGTCTGATGGGGGGTTGTTATCTGTACACTGTACTAAGGTCTGTACGTTATCCTGGGGGAGTCTGTACTAACTGGGGGAGTCCTAAGAGTCTGTACGTTTGTCCCTGTACTAAATCCTGTTTCTGTGCATATGAATGAATGAATGCATGAAAACTTGTATGGGGTGGTTTGGCAGCGCGGCACATGCGAACTGAATCGCCTCTGGGCGCTTGTTGTTCCTGTCTCCTTTGATATCAAAAGAGAAAAGTCTTGACCTTTTTCCTAAATGCTAGGTGGTTCTCCTAATGGGGGGGTTTGTCCAACCGGATGTTGGTTGGTAAAGCGTTCCATAGTCTGGGACCTTGGATCGCGAAGGGGGTGGTTTGTCCTGGGGGGTCTGTCTTCTTTCTCCTTTGGACTTGAAGTTGGCTTTCTGGAACCTGGAGCAGGTTCTGATTCGTGGATTGCCACCAGAGGGAAAGCCACACAGCCTAGTGCCATCCCTGGCAGGGATGGAGATTGCCAGAATACAGATCTGGGCTCTACCCAGTGGAGTATCCATGAGCAATTCAGAGTTGACTCCTGATCAGAGGAATTGAGAGCCGATCGGCCATTATCTAATGTCAATAGGGGGCATTCCCATAGACACCGTCTCCTGTAGTATGTCTGCAGTCTCTGACCATCTCCTGTAAGACAGAGAGCTTTAAAAGCAATTCTGTCTTTAACTGGCAGCCAATGAAGGGCTCTCTTTATTGTTAAAAGTGAAGGTGAGAGCATGGATTCCCAGGTAAGATTTTTTCCCAGTCACAAGTCTGGCGGCCGTACTCTGAACGACTTGCAGACGAGCGATTTGGTACTTGGGGAGGCCGAGGTAAAGGGCGTTTGCATAATCCAGCCTGGAGTTTACAATAGCTCCCACCACGACCGCTAAATCTTCTTTGGGGATGAACGGAGTGAGTCTGCGTAGTAGGCGCAGTAGATGGTGAGATCCGCTGACTACTGACCCTATTTGAGCGTCCATTGTCATAAAGGAGTCAAAAATGACCCCTAGGCTTTTGACTTTGGCGCTAGGGGTGATGATTCTGCCCAAAATAGGCGGGGGGGTCCACGCTGTTGAAAGTTGATTCCTGCGCTTGGCGTGAAACAGAAGAAGTTCTGTTTTTGCTCCATTGAGTTTAAGGTAACTCTTTGTCATCCAGTCCTCTATCAAAGAGAGACATGTCTCTAGATTGAGGTGGTGATCCTGTCTGTTGCAGATACGGAAATACAGTTGCGTATCATCTGCATATGAGTGGTAGAGCAGTTTTTGGCTGCTGATAATCTCAAAAAGAGGACGAAGATAAATGTTAAACAGCACTGGTGACAGAGGCGATCCTTGAGGGACTCCGCATGTTACTGTGCGTTTTTCAGACGTAAAAGGTCCTAACTTCACTGTTTGCGATCGGTTTTCCAAAAAAGAGGAGAACCAAGATAAATCGCTTTCTGCGACTCTGGCTACTTCAGCAAGCCGAGTCAGTAACAGATTGTGGTCTACAGTGTCGAAAGCTGCACTTAGGTCCAACAGAACCAGGAGACAAGATTCTCCTTCGTCTGCGGCCTTGAGAACATCGTCCCATACTTTCAGCAATGCTGTTTCCGTCCCATGTCCGGGACGGAAGCCTGATTGCAATGGGTCAAGTAGCTTGTAGGTATCTAGATGCAGTTGCAGCTGTTTTACCACTACTTTTTCCATTATCTTAGAGAGTACGTTGAGGCTTGTTATGGGACGGCGGTGGAGTGGGTCCTTGGGGTCCAGGGAGGGTTTCTTCAGGATGGGTTGGATTATACCTTCTTTCAACTGTGAGGGCACTATGCCCTCCAAGAAAGACTGGTTGATAAGCTGCGTGATGGGAGGAGCCAGGATGTAGGCGCATTCCTTCAGCAGTTTTGTGGGGATAATGTCATTTGGCGCTGTGCCATTGCGCAGAGTACAAATGACATTCTTAGTGGTCTCGATGGAGATGGGTTCCAGGGTGAACTTACCTGATATCGGAGAATTTCTATGGGTGCTGTGTGAGAGGCTGCGGGGGGGGCTGGGGGAAGAATTGTTTTGCTGAATGCTTTCGCGGATTACCTCGATTTTATTAATGAAGTAATCCGATAGTTCATTGCAAAATTCTTGTGTGTCTGAACTGGGGGCTTCAATGCATCCTGGCTTCATGGTCTGGGTGACCATCTTGAAGAGTTCGCGGGGGCGGTTTAGGGCACCGTTGATAGCCTCCGAAAAATAATTTTTCTTGGCTTGGAAAATTCCTTTGTGGTATTTTCTTGTAGTCGCCTTGTAGATGGATAGGTTTAGCTCTGAAGAACATCTTTTCCAGGCAGATTCTGCCCTTCTGCGTTCTTGCTTCAGTAACGACAGCTGGTTATTAAACCAGCTGCGGTTGTTTTTCCGAATGCGGGTTCTTCGTTTGGCGCTACCAAGTCGGCTGACTGTAGCATGGCCGAGTTTATGGCTTCCAATGTTTCAACGGCCGTTTGATGCGGCTGAGTTGTTTCTATCTTTTTCCTTAAAGTCGTTTTGAAGAGTTCCGAGTGGAGCTTCTTCTGACATCTAATCCAGTGTGTTGTCACTGGATTTGATGTTTTTGTTGTAGGGGGGATGGTGGTAATACTGAATATAATTGCATGGTGGTCTGTCCATGGCAATTTTTCATTTTCCCAAATTTTTATTTCCAGAGCTTGTCTGAAAATAAGATCAAGTGTGTGACCTGAAGCATGTGTGGGCCCACATACTAATTGCTGTAATCCTAATCCTTCCAGGTGGTCAATACAGGCGTCGGCAATGGGGTCTTGTGAGGAGTTTGCCCAGAGATTGAAATCCCCTAGCAGCAAAAGTTGTTTGCTGTTGAGGGTATAAGTGGAGAAGAAATCCGTCCAAGATGATAGCAGCTGCGATTTTGGGCCGGGCGGCCTATAGCAGAGCAGAATGTGGACGGTCTCCTTTGAATTTGCTTGAAGTTGCAGAGTAAGGGTTTCCATGAATGGAAGAGGGTTTTGGCGGACTGGTTTGGTGATCGTAAGATGAGTCTTATAGATCACCGCCAGGCCGCCTCCTCTTTGCCCTATTCTGTTTTCTGTAATAATACGATAGTTTTCTGGCACCAGTTCTCCTAGAATGGTGTTACAGTCGGCTGTGAGCCAGCTCTCTGTAATAAAAAGACAATCTAGATCCTTTTGTTGAATGAAGTCGCGGATTTCTAGTCGGTGTTTTACTGCCGATCTAGTATTGATCAGAGCACATGATATGTGCTTGAGCTGGGGTAAATGACTGAAATGTCTGACCGTCGATCTATGATCGATTCTCAATAGTCGCTCATTTCTTAGGGCTTTTTTGGTGATGGCTGGCAGTATTGCGGCGCATTGCCTCAAACTCCAAATGGTTTCGGCAGAATATTGCCTACATGCCATAATCGCCAATACACCAGGGGGGGGGGGTGGATTTTAGGGCAGTGGGGAGAGGTATTGGCTAAACTCCTCTCTCCCGGCTTGGTCCAGAGGAAGGCAAAAAACCCTGGCGGAGCTCGGCCAATATGCTCCGGTAGGGAAAAAATTCCTTCCTGACCCCTGTAAGAGGCGATCGGGTGACCCCTGGATCAAGCTTCTGTATGTTGGAGGACAGGGGGGGGGAGGGGGGCTGGGGCTAAGAGGGTGACCCTGTTGCTGGTCTGGTGGGATGGCTGTCTGCACAGGCGGTGGGATGAGGGCTGACAGGGTGCTGCTAACTGAGTGGGTGTAAGACAGGGCAGGGTAACTGTCCTTCTGTCTTTCTGGGGTAAGGGGGGATTCCTGGGTGAGGACCACAGAGGCGTGGGGAGCGGCGCGCCGTTAGGCCGCAAGTGAAGCCGCGGTCTTTCCTAGACCGCGGCCCCGCGATTCAGAGCGGCCTGGCGCGGTGCTCTCAAAAAATAGCCCCGGAACGGCGCAAATTTTCGGGCGGAGGGTAGAGAGGATAGAGAGGGGGGCCCTTGAGGATGATGAAGGTGTGGGAGTGCAGGGGGACACAGAAAAAAGGAGAAAAGGAGATCTGTATTGCTGCTGCGGCTTTATCCTGAAAAGGACGGCCGTCAGCAGTACTGGTAGAGGGCTCTTACCTGCAGAGAGCCAGGGAGCTGTGCTGGAGGAGAAAAGAGATCAGGGGCCCAGGATTTCCAGGTTAGGAACTGGAGGGAGTACTGAGCTTGTAGGGCTGGGAGGGACTCTGCCTGTCTGCCTCCTAAGCCTGCCTGGAGCCTGCCTGGAGCTATAGCACACACGCTCCTACTCCCCTGCCTCACTGACTGACTGACTCAGACTACTGTTGCATATCACCAGCATATCTTGTTTGCGGCTTTTGTCTGTAGATTCCTTTAAAGAGAAGTGAGAGATGGGGAAGAAAACATTCATTCTCACCTGGGTGGATGCAACATCGATTCGATGCTAAATCTGTCCCTCAACACCTCTACACTGAGAGTTCTGCACTGCCCCTCCAGCGCTCACCAGAGTGCTAGGCTTGAGAGGGGGTGCGAGAGGCTGGCACAGGCTCTGAGAATTGGGATCTCTGCAGAGCCTGGACCGGCTGAATGACATCAGCAGACAGCGGACTTTAGCCTGGAGTCCAGAACAAAGTGCACCCCTGCGATCTTATTTATTTATTTTTTAGAAGTGTGGCCAGAGATTTTTTTTGGTTATACTTAGATTTTGGGTCACAGGAGTACAATTGCCTTTGTCTTCCTGTGACCCCAGGCAGAATGAGTGTAAGGCTGGGTGTGATTGGCCAATACTCTTGCTCAATGTGAGATTGGCTGTGATTGGCCAATACTCTTGCTCAATGTGAGATTGGCTGTGATTGGCCAATACTCTTGCTCAATGTGAGATTGGCTGTGATTGGCCAAGACTCCTTATGAGTCACAAAAGCTTAACTCCTTGCTTTCTGGTTTCAATTTTGTCTTGAGATTACCTTACAGTCACACAAGAAATCTTAACCACTTTCCGACCTCCGCATGTACATATACGTCCACAGAATGGCACGTACAGGCAGATGGGCGTATATTTACGTCCCTGCCTTTGCGCGGATCGGGGGTCCGATCGGGACCCCCCCGCTACATGCGGCGGTCGGAAACCCGCGGGGAGCAATCCGGGATGAGGGCGCGGCTATTCGTTTCTAGCCGCCCCCTCGTGATCACTCCCGGAGCTGAAGAACGGGAGAGCCGTATGTAAACATGGCTTCCCCGTGCTTCACTGTGGCGGCTGCATCGATCGAGTGATCCCTTTTATAGGGAGACTCGATCGATGACGTCAGACCTACAGTTGTAAACACACGCTAGGTGAACCCCAAATCCCACAGCGCCCCCTGTGGTTAACTCCCAAACTGCAACTGTCATTTTCACAATAAACAATGCAATTTAAATGCATTTTTTGCTGTGAAAATGACAATGGTCCCAAAAATGTGTCAAAATTGTCCGAAGTGTCCGCCATAATGTCGCAGTCACGAAAAAAAAAGCTGATCGGCGCCATTAGTAGTAAAAAAAAAAAAATTATAAAAATGCAATAAAACTATCCCCTATTTTGTAAACGCTATAAATTTTGCGCAAACCAATCGATAAACGCTTATTGCGATTTTTGTTTAACAAAAATAGGTAGAAGAATACGTATCGGCCTAAACTGAGGAAAAAAAAATGTATATTTGTTTTTGGGGGATATTTATTATAGCAAAAAGTAAAAAATATTGCATTTTTTTCAAAATTGTCGCTCTATTTTTGTTTATAGCGCAAAAAATAAAAACCGTAGAGGTGATCAAATACCACCAAAAGAAAGCTCTATTTGTGGGGAAAGAAGGACGCCAATTTTGTTTGGAAGCCACGTCGCAGGACCGCGCAATTGTCTGTTAAAGCGACGCAATGCCGAATTGTAAAAACGCCTTTGGGCATTTAGCAGCATATTGGTCCGGGGCTTAAGTGGTTAAAAGGCATATTCTCTCTTTTTGCCTCTGTGAACACAATATACAACTGTTACATGACATCCATATATAAAGTCACAGTAAACTCTGCTTTTATCTCCCACATATAAGCATATGAACTTTATGTAGCACTACCCCCATAGGAGCTGCTGGTTAAATTTTGGGTTTGCACGTTACCTTTGAAGCTTCGTTTTCAGGTAACTTGAAATAGAGAAAGCAGGAGGGAGGAGAAGAACAGGGGAGGGTTCAGACACACGGTACAGAATAAATCAGTCTCTACTCTCAGCTATTGAGTGGGTATTGCTCACCCGGATAGGCCCCTCTCACTTGGCCTAGCAGCCGGGATGATGCACAAACTAATGTCCAGAGGGTCTCTGCCACAGACCTTTGAATGAATTTGGATACGTCCAGAAATCCTCTGCCACAGGATTTCAAAGTCCCGAACCTCCAGCTGAGCAGCAAGAGAGCTTTTAAGTCGGAACTGCCAGACTGCAGTGCTTTCAATGTAGTGGATCCCTCCTTGATTGGATCACCAGGCCTCACCCGAGACACTAGCACTTTGCCGGTCTCCTCCAGGGCAGGTCCTTTCCTTGTTTCCTTCATCAAGATAGCTTCCCCCCTTGTGGACAGACAGCTTGGGATCCCCCTTTAGAATTGTAGGTCCCAGCCAGCGTAACTGGGCCTACTCAATAACAAAAATCACTCCGGGCCAACGTGGCCCCGGAGTCGGGCACACACACACGCACCCCTTGCGCCAGGAGGGCCGCGAGGCAAGGAAAAAACCCAGATCAATGGCGTCTTAAGTACCACTCCCCAGCCTGCACAGCGGGGTCACCTCTGTACTGCTGCTGAGTAAGGACACTCAATACACCATGGTACACCTGTGTTCCAACATAAGGCCAGGGTGGCAACACCACCTGCAGGCAACAAGAGAAACTACCAAGCAGTACCATAGCCAGAGCAGAGGCAAATTTGTGTTATTCAAACAGGTCTGGCCCCAAGTACTGGCCCAGACTTCTCCTAAATTTGAAATAGCGCCCCTTAGATTTGGGGTGGGCGCTACATGTATTAAGGTTATTAGCAGGTCTAGCTGTATATACATTTAAGTCACATTAGCAACGTAGGACAGGTCTTAGCTGGCCAGCTACAGCAAATGCTTTATTACTGACAAAATAAAAAGATCAGTTGCAATCATTTCTACCTTTTTCCTTTCCAGCATATAGTTTTTTTTTTTTTTTTTTAAAGACAGCAGGTGTCCTTTAATAGCTATCTTAACCATCCTTATTTAGTATAATTAGGTCACATATATAAGCAAATTGGCTGCAGATGCAATCTGAATAGTCTTCTCCAAGCATGTGACCTGGGCTGCTAATTGCTTGTACTTATCCGGGACATTATACTAATTACACAGTTACAGCAGTTTGCTTTGTTGGAAGTGTATTTGTGTTTCTTTCAAATCTCCAGGGTTGTTTCATCTATTTATAGCCATCAATCTCTGATACAGATGCATTTATCATTTTAATGAAGATAATTTAGTAAAATGAGGGATCTCAAGGAACATTTTGTGATAGATACAATAAATAGATAAATATATAGGTCTATTATCTAGAGAAAGCAATCGTTTATTAACCTCTCCCCCACAAACATTAAGTTCCTAATGTAAGTAAGCAGACCTCTCATTAAGTGAGTATTTCCATGTTCAATGCAGGCACGCCAAGTAAAGCTGCAGTTTGCTGCGTAACTGTTGGTATTCAACCGTGTAGCACTACCCCCGAAGGAGCCGCTGGTTAAATACTGGGACTGGCACACCAAGTTACCCTGGTGATGTCTAGGGGTGAAATACCAGTGGCGGAGCAATGAGCGAATGTCCAGACAGTCAATAAAGTTTCCTTCAATGCCTTTTTATTCTGCAGCCAACAAGGCAAACATCATCTTCAATTTAAGGAAAGGAAAGTTGATGAAGGAAGGATAAGAGAACCTTGTGGTATCAGGCCTGGATGTGAACAGGGCATGCCTGCCCTTGACAATAGCAATAGTCGAACTCGTCTCCACTCCCAAGTGGAGTGTATAAAGTGCCCACGGCAAGGTTCCCCACACTAACCTGGCAGCCGAGGTGTCACTTTGGATCGCTGGGAGGAACAGGTCTCTCTATCTCAGACCTGTCTCTAAGGCCCTTGTAACCGGCCAATTTCTTCAGTAAGTTGGATGGGTGAACAGAGCGAATCCTCCCAGTAAATTTCCTTTAGCATAGGTCACCGGGTGACAGCAAAGTGTACATGTCAGCATCCCGGTCAGCAGATCCCCGATTGGCTCGTTCAAGCCCTGTTGGACAACCTGCCTCCGGGTTCTCCTCAAGCCGATCCCCCAATCGTACGGCACCCAGCCTGGGATCTCCTCAAAAGAACTGGGAACCCAGTAGAGTACTGGGGTCCCATTTGACCTCCGGTTGAGGTCCAGCATAGCCTGTGGAATTGGCCAGTTGGGCCACGCTGGCAGGGCCCATGGATGCGCGCACCTTGAAGGTTGATGCCGCACCCGAAACCGGGACCCCGCAGAACTGCCTTGAGCACATGACACCTGTCACAGATATATCCCTCCCCAGCATGCCCCACGAGGGAAAACTCCTCCAATTGGCTACTGGGGAAAGCTTGCTCTGTCAGAACCCCCTCTGTCGTCAACTGCTGACCAGGGATGACGACACATCCCTAGGGTGCAGACTGGCCCAGAGGACACTTCTGAAATAACAGGGGTCACCATCTTAACAATTGTGTGAATGGGAGCAAGGTAACTCTACCATTCTTGCTAAATTTAGACTAGTGCCCGCACTGAAAGTAAAGGAGGCGCTACACACTTCCCCTACCCGAATTGACACTGTCCCCAGTGTCCCAAAAGCATTCAACATGAATGCTAGCCTGACACCAATTACCAGATAGAAAGAGAGAAAAGAAGAGAGGACAGAATTCACACATTAAACTGTAATATTTAAATGACACACTACATACACATCCCTATCTATCTAACTGCCCATTCTCCGCAATGTCGATGATAGGTGGGTCCAGAAAAAAAAAACCTGCAAACATAAGAGCATTCAAAATATACATCCTGATGTCTATCAATTTTCTTACATATGTACAACCTCCAGTGTTAGGATTGAGACTGCACGCTCGTATCGGAACGCAAAATCTCCCTCTCTCCCGAGGTGCGACTATGGCATACAAGTGCTATGGGAGAAATACTGTTAGCGAATGTGCACGAAATTCAAACAGTCAAGTTCAACACACATTTTCTTTTCTTCACTATAGAATAACGTTGCAGAACACTGCCCCCTGGTGATTTATGATTTGCCAGGAGTCACCGAATCCTGGCCTGTTCCTGAAGCCTGTGCCCCTCTCTCAGACTTTTTGCAGCTGCTCAGCAGGGCTGTCCCTGAAGCTTGTGGCCGCCCAGCCGTGCTGTTGCTGAGGCCTGCGGCCACCTATTCAGTCTCTTTGCAGCCTCCCATTCAGTTCACACCATGGCTTGAGGGTAGAGACTAGAGGTCAGCTAGAGGTGTGAAGTGAGAAGGGCTGGAGGAGACCCCATCATCTGATTTCAACATAGGTGTCACTGCTACATGACACCACAAAGTTGGAGTAACGCTACCTGGGATTATAGTTGCCATTAAAAGTCCCCACTACAGTTCTCAGATCAGCAGATGACCTTGATCAAGAGCACCCAAGTTGGTTGATCAGAACTCCCCCTAGCATTGCCACTCATCCCATTCCACCCACCAAGGAGTAAGAGAAGGAATAAAAGTACAGAATACATGGAAGGGAGAGAAAAAAAGGGGAAGGAAGAATGAAAAAGGTAGAGAAAGAATAAGAGAAAGAATAAGAAAGGTGGCTAGAGATAGGGATGGGATGGGGGAGAAATTAGGATAGAGAGAGATAAAAAGGGAAAGAAAGGAGAACGAGAAAGAGTGGTACATCTTAATTGTACCATAAGGGGCTTTAATACTGTACGAGTGGAAGGGACTCAGGGGTCGCTAAATGTCCTTGGGTTAGAGGTGAAAATGACCTATCTTGCCTTGCTGACAACCCACACTATGAAAATAATTTTACTGTTAGGGGTCCCCACAACTTTTAAATTTATCAAGGGGTCAGTGTGCATGAGGCTTTTCTCAGTGGCCAGGGTGCAAAAACAGTTTTATACAGTTGGGGCAGTTCCTCAGTATTTTTCCTTGTCTAACCCCCCCCCGGCTGTTGTGTTTGTAGACATTGCCCTCACAGACCTTCTTCTTAGACATGGCCCTGGGAAAAAAGAGGCTCTTAGCTGCACCGGAGGCTTTGGACTGTATCCTGAAAGTAGATACAGAATTTAGATGTAATTGCTGCAGAAGATTAAAAGTGCAGGATTAATCCGTGTCACGTTATTTTCTAGGTCATTGTATAAATCAGCGCTCCTGTGCTGGGGGAATTAGCTGGAGGAATCACTAAATCTGCCTAATAGGTAAATCTTTCAGTTATTCCCTGAGCTTTGAAGTCAATCATTTCCTACTAATATTTGACCTATTTTTAGATAGCAATCCCCTTGCGGAATAATTATTTTCCGTCACACTGTCACTTTTAAATTAGCATTGGCACAATGCATCTTTCACTCGAATGAACTTGATTTATCCGTACATCAAAAGGAATGAGTCCAGAGGAAAATTGTTTAGCAAATAATATTTCCATCTATATATAGAAGAAATGGATAGATATGCTTGTACACAAATATCTAGAGAGAAACCTCACATGGATATTGCCATTGCCAACCCTGGGGGACCCCACTACCCACCCCTGACCATTCCCCATTTATTACCACCCTCTGAACTCACCCTTGTAGCCATTTTTCAATCCTTGGACTCACCCTATGGTCTATGCCAACAGACCTTACTTTGTACAGTAAACGTTTATGGGGAACTGTGTCAAATACTTTTGCAAAATCCAGATACACAGGCCTTCCTTTATCTAGATGGCAACTCACCTCCTAATAGAAGGTTAATCGATTGGTTTGGCAAGAACGATTCCTCATGAGTCCATGCTGATTACTGCGAATGATACCGCTATGTGAACTGATCTCTGGCCATTTTTGTCTGTCTATCTCCTCCAAGGGTGTGTGGCGTTTTTCTTCCCTTGCTGGATCCAACATCAATCGCCAAAGCTCCTGTTTGTGAGAACATCACTTTTTTTGTCACCCCACTTTCACAGCTCACGAGGGAAGAATAGCAGACCTCGTGGAAGGCTTTATTGATGATTATTTTTCCCTTTTTGGGGTACCATATACATGGCTATATATGTTTTTTTTCCCTATACCGTATTTATCGCGGTATTGCGCGCTCCGGCGTATAGAGCGCACCCCCAACCTAGAAGGGAAATTTCCGAAAAAAAAAAATACTTACAGTTTGAATGCCCCTCGTTGGTGTTTAGCCCGGCGTCCATCGGCGGCCTTGTCCGGTCCGGCACTGTCTCCGAGCCGATCCCCACTTCCCGCACTGTGTTTGAACGCCGCCGCCGACATTTACCGAGCGCAGTACACTCGGGCACGCTCGGCCAGGCTCGGCTCCTGACCGCGAGGGGTGCAGAGCCTGGCCGAGTGTACCCGAGTGTACTGCGCTCGGTATATGTCGGCGGCGGCTTTCAAACACAGTGCGGGAAGCGTGGATCGGCATATATCGCGCACCCACGATTTTTCCCTCATTTTAAGGGGGAAAAGTGCTCGGTATACACCGATAAATACGGTACTTTGCAGCCTGACCACCATGGCGTGAGTTGGCAAGCAACTTGCAATTAACAATGGTCCCCTGTGCCTTATATTTTATAAGTTTGTCTGTTTAAAATGACACTAAAATGTAATTCTGGTGCAAAGAATTTTTTCCACATATGTTCTGGTGAGTCATGTTTTTTACTAAGCTGTCCCAGGATGGCTGTGTCCTGAGCAGCGTCCTGGAAGTTCTACTGTGCCCTCCTGATCTACGTATTCTTCCCTCCTGACCCCCCTGTACTGTGCCCTTCTACCTCCACACCTGTACTGTGCCCTACCTCCACCCCTGTACTGTGCCCTTCTGCCTCTACCCCTGTACTGTGCCCTTCTGCCTCCACCCCTCTACTGTGCCCTTATACCCCCACCCCTGTACTGTGCCCTTCTACCTCCATCCCTGTACTGTGCCCTTCTACCTCCATCCCTGTACTGTGAAGAAATGGGTTTGTGGCGCACGATCAACTCAAGCATACAACCTAAACTGGAGTCAGCATAAGGAAGAAGTCACTATGAGTCCATATAATGAAAAAGGATTCATATGATATCCAGACAGTCCAGTTTCAAAAATCTGATGAGTTGGAAAGGGGGACTTAGCGGCAGCAACTGAAGCAGAAGCGAGCCTCTGGAGGAATCAGGAATACAAGAAAAAGATGCGCCAATCTAAGTGCAGTATGTCATATTTAATAAAAAATCAAAAGCAATAAAGTAACTACTCACAAACATAGAGTAATACGGCCTTGATGTAGCTATAGGTCCGGGGTCACCATAAAAGTTCTTTGAAAGGAATCCTCGTCCAGGGCTTTGAGCGGCAAGTGTTGTAATACCACACGGACGCTATGGATCTGACTAAACAGCTGACGCTGTGAAACGCGTAATCCGATTGGCTGGCCGGGACCCCCGCGTCACTTCTGGTGTGACGACGATACGCCGCGCTCCACGGTGGAACGCACGCCGCATCAGATGGTTCTTCCTGGTCTCCGCGTCTGTATTACAACACTTGCGGCTCATAGCCCTGGACGAGGATTCCTTTCGGAGAACTTTTATGGTGACCCCGGACCTATAGCTACATCAAGGCCCGTATTACTCTATGTTTGTGAGTAGTTACTTTATTGCTTTTGATTTACTATTAAATAAATACTGACATACAGTACTGCACTTAGATTCTTTTTCTTGTATTCCTGATCCCTGTACTGTGCCCTTCTACCTCCACCCCTGTACTGTGCCCTTTTACCTGGGGGTCTCTAAGGAATTGTAGTCATGTTTTTTACAAAGCTTTCCCAGGATGGCTGTTTCCTGAGCAGCATCCTGGAAGTTGTACTGTGCCCTCCTGATCCCCGTATTCTGCCCTCCTGACCCCCCTGTACCGGTCCCTATAACTTTGCTTTGCCAGCATTGTGCTCCCAATTTCTATATTGGGTATCTCCGTCAGCTTATTGTTTATCAAGATTTGAGGCATTTGCAAGACAGTGAGACCCTCATTTTGCAATTATTGAATCCTGAACTGTGTCCTGAAGAAGCAGGACAGCGAAACGCGTTGATGCACTCAGGCTTTTATCATACAATTTGTATTTTTAGGTATCATTTTTAATGATCGTCTTGTCCTTTTGTATGCCATGTATGTGTCCTTTATCTATTAAAATTATTTTTGTACTTTCCAATTGTTTACTGTGCCATTAAAGTCTAAATTGGGTTCACTTTTGGGTTCCCTCCCCCCCTTTTTTAGCATATTATATACGGATGTGGCAATGTGAGTGCTACTCTCTCATTATTACACTTGCAGAGCACTTGAAACACAAATTCTGGTTGACACTTTTCCAAATTGTAGCAAATTTTCATTGGCAAGTCTCTAGCAAGAGCAAAGTTGCAGTGGTGAGTCTACAGAAAGAGCTCTGCAAGTCTACAGCATGAAAATTCAGTCCCAGTGACCCCCTGTGGTGGGAGGACTATTGCACAACATATCTGAACCAGAACGTGCAGCAGATTTGCAGAATGTTTGCAAAGGAAGTTGATCTGGAGTCATGCAATGCGGACTTGCTGCAATTGTGCAACAAACTTGTGAAACCTGTGAAGTCTATCAAAAGCTTAGCAAGTCATTTTCAAACTTGCAGCACAATTGCTTGCTATCTGGGTTAGTTCCATCCAAAAGTTGAGTTGCATATACTGTATGTCTGTTTTGTCAGGGTCCCATTAGCTGTGATAAAATGTAACTAGTTTGTGATGAATACTGTTATTTTAGAAAAGGCGAAGTAATCCTCCCTATGTTGGAAACAGCTAAAGAGATCTTTGTATAAAGGGATAAAGTATAATTATAGGATCATATTTTCAAACATGGCAGTGTTTGGTTAGAAAAAGCATGAAATCCTGTATTTGTATCATGGACTTCCCATTACAACTTGGCGGGAATCGCGTTCCAGCTGCCCAAACTGACTGCAGGTGCTTGGACTTAATTAATAAACATTTGCCATCATCCAGCACTCTTGGCACAGACAGGACCATTTCCATCCCAGAGCTAAGAAGTTTTCCAAAACTATCCACCCAATCAAAGCGGTTGAATTATATGGTTAAAGAAGCATGACTAATATTCATGTATTTTATGTTTCCCATGTGTCTTTTAATAATATGCTAAAAAAATGCAAATCAGTTGCTCATATTAAGAAGAATATACAGTAACAGTGAGCGATCCATATAATCTGAGATCTGCCTTAAAGCGGTATTAAACCCAAAACTTAATATATTACAGCTTACCAATCATTAGATGTGGTGGCTGTATTTGTTTCATTTTTTAAGGCTTTTTCCACCTGGTGATCTGGCCAGAAAAACACCTTCGGTCAGGGCTGTCTTAATGAGAGGGCACACATGGGCACTGCCCTTTCCCCAAAGCAGCTGGTCCTTGAGCCCAGGCTGCCTCGAAATTGGGGCTGCCCCTCTACACCCCAGATATCCCCCCAGCACTCTGACCCCTCTACACCATAGATATACCCCAGCACTCTGACCCCTCTACACCCCATATATCCCCCAAGCACTCTGACCCCTCTACACCCCAGATATACCTCCAGCACTCTGACCCCTCTACACCCCAGATATACCTCCAGCACTCTGACCCCTCTACACCCCAGATATCCCCCCAGCACTCTGACCCCTCTACACCCCAGATATCTCCCAGCGCTCTGACCCCTCTACACCCAAATATCCCCCCAGCACTCTGACCTCTCTACACCATAGATATACCCCCAGATATCCCCCCAGCACCTCTACACTCCAGATATCTCCCCCAGCACTCTGACCCCTCTACATCCCAGGTATCTCCCCAGCACTCTGACCCCTCTACACAATAGATATCCCCCCAGCACTCTGACCCCTCTACACCCCAGATATACCCCCAGCACTCTGACCCCTCTACACCCCAGATATACCCCCAGCACTCTGACCACTCTACACCCAAGATATCCCCCCAGCACTCTGATCCCTTTACACCCTAGATATCCCCTTACCTCCTACCTACTTGAGTTCTGTTTACCTGCACTGTCTCCATTGTAGGGGCCCCAGAGCATTACGATGCTGATGTCAGTTCACTGGTGGTTCCAGGGCTCCAGATCTAATGCAGCGAGCGCTCTGTCTGAAGGCAAGCTGTCTTGGCTCGCTGGCTGACCTCCGTAACATTACGGAGATTCTGGGGGCCCAAGCGGGGGACGTGGAGGGTATGGACTGCTGCTATGCAACGCTATTTTCAACCGGATAAATGGTCCCCTGCACATCTATTGTGGGGGAATCCTGCATTGCCGCACTTCCCTACCATTCCAGAACCTCAGGTGTGGGCCTGATATCGCATCAACTTTAAAGCGGAGCTCCACCCATGAAAACAACATTTTGCCATGTTGTTTAAATGGGACGCGCTGCTTTCTGGGAACTGTGTGTGTTCTCAGAGAGCAGCGCGCCCATTCACAAGCCTGCGTGAGACTCGCGCAGGCACAGTAGGAAACGGGCAGTGAATGGTGTGAATGGCGGCGCGGGACTCGGAGCGATCGCGGGACCGGCATCAGGGGGGGGCCATCAGCGCGGGCGCCTAGGACAGGTAAGTGTCCTTATTTAAAGTCAGCAGCTACACTGTTAGTAGCTGCTGACTTTAAAAAAAAAAAATTTCGCGGCTGGAGCTCCGCTTTAAGCCAGGTTATCCCCCGGGTGAGTTTCTATCATTCTCTGAATTTATGCGTGCATACCACCTGCCCCAATGGATGTGGTTTAGATACCTGCAACTTAAACATGCGGCTAGGGCCCAGTTTCCTCAACAGCCCCTCCTTCAAGCTGACCCAATAGAGGCAGGGCCGTTTTAATAGCACCATGAGCCCCTGGGCAAAGTAATGCTCTGGGGCCCCTACAATGATGACAGTACAGGTAAACAGACATCAAGTAGGTGTTATGCTAATATCGGTATCGGGACAACCCTAGTTATAGGCATTAAATTGCCCTAGCCACTGGGATGCCTTGCCCCTAGGTTTCGCTCACATTTTTGTCAGAGGTGGGAGAGGCGCTAACTGTGGGTACCAACTTCCATAGCTTTTTTATGTTTTGGGGAGAATTAAATTTATGGTTGCAGTAGGAAGGAATTGGGGGAGGGGGGTGTTCATGACTGCTGTGGATGGGGGGCAAATTTTCAAAAAATAAATAAATTAATGATTTTAGAAAAATGTTTGGCTGCTTTTCGTAAACGAATACTTGACCACATCAATCAAATTCTGTTTATATACAGTATATTCCTTCTTTAAGTGCATTCCTGAGATTAGTTAAGAGTTCCTGTGTAATAATCAGTACTCAAACCATCAAATCTCATTGATCGCTTTTTCGATCTACATCTGAAATCCTAAATAGCTGTGTGCTAAGGAATAAATAAACCAAGGAGTCGTCCATTTTCTTTGTTTCTCCTTCTGTTTTACTACCTTGGGATTTTATTTTGCAACTAAATATTGATTTACTTCTAAGTGTTAATTAGAATGCTGTCTGCCAGCTTCAGTGTTGCAGCAGGCCTTCGTTTATCCCCCAGTCTTGGGACCTTTTGTTTTTGTTGCATTGTTACATTGTTGACTAATATGCACTTACACTTGATTAAAGCATATATATAGGTATTTTTTAGGCTTTTTTTCAAGAGTGTAAAGCCTTAACCACTTCCCCACTGAGCCATAGTAAAATGACGTCGGTGGGGACCCTTCGTCCTTCAGACTGGACGTCATACAGTAACTTAATATGCATTTACTTTTGCAGGTCAGAAAAAAAAAAAGTCCCGTTTACTTCCGCTTTAAGCCTATATTTTATCTATGGTTTTATGTGTTGAAATAAAGATTTAAACAGTTTTTGTACATATTTTATGAACAGCGGAACCTTGGATTATGGGCATAATCTGTTCCAGGAGAATGCTTGTAATCCAAAGCACTCTTATATAAAAGCAAGTTTCCCCATAGAAGTCAATGGAAACTAAGATAATTAGTTCCACATTGACTTCTATTGTATGCAGTACCACATGAGGCCAGAGGTGGCATTTTTTTAACTTTCCATCTATTAAAACTTCATCCCTTGTTGTTTTTACTTTGGATAGTAAAAAAAAAAAATTCTGCCAGTAAATAACTTATACAGCCCACTTCCTGTTTCTTGTCTGGTTACAGCCTAGGCTTATGACACCATGTACAGCTCTCTCTATCACTCTCGTGAGAGTTTGCCAGGAGGAGAGGGGGGGGGGGGGGTGAGTCATAAAAGGGCCAATGAGAGCTGCAGAGCTGTGGGCGTGTGTCTGTGTAAATCCAGGAAATGAACAGGAAGCAGCTTCAGCTGCCCAGAGTTAAAATGGCTGCAGACAGACTCAGTGGAGGGAGATTTCTGCACCATATTTGGCAAGTACATGATCACAGTATGTATAAAATATGCAAAGTGGTTGGATGGAAGCTTCAGAATTGCAAAAAAAAATTATTACAAATTATGTGATCAGTCTGCAGTTCCTCTTTAAGTATATATTTATTGTATGTTTCATATCACAGGCAAGCTGAGCCGATGTATCTTAGCAACTCCTAGATTAAAAATGTAAAAGTAAAGTGGCATCAACAATCATTTCTCTGGCACGGCTAATGTGAACAAACTCTAAAACAGAAAGCACACTTCTACTCAGACAGAATGAGATCTTTCTTGCTGCTCTTATAAAACAGGATGACATTTTTGCTTTACTTCAGTTCATGTCAAGTTTAGACAGAGCACAAATAGTGTAAGCCATGAAATCCATTCTGTGACATACCTTTATGAATTTCTAATTCTAGTGAATGACAGCATACATTTTTTATTTGTTTTCCCATCTGTCTTACCAGTTATAGTTAGCATGAGGCCCCGTACACACGAGTAAACAAATCCGATGAAAACGGTCCGACAGACCGTTTTCATCGGACACGTCTGCTGGGCTATTTTGGTTTGATCAGTGTACACACAATCAAACCAAAATCCCCGTAGACAGACAGCGCGGTGACGTTGACGCCGCCACGTCACCGAACCAGGAAGTAAAATACTTCCACGCATGCGTCGAATCCATTCAATGCGTGCGGGGGATTTATGTCCGCTGGTTAGGCGTACTAACCAGCGGACATGTTGGACAGACGGGTTTCCAGCAGACAAGTTTTAAAGCATGCTTTAAAACTTTTGTCTGCTGGAAACCTGTCTGCTAGGCCGTACACACGATCGAATCTGTCCGCTGAAACTGGTCTGCGGACCAGTTTCAGCAGATATATTCGATCGTGTGTACGCGGCCTGAGAGGTTTTTATACTATTCAAATGCAACAAGACAACATTTGCTTGCTAGCAGCCAATAATAATGCAAAGTGAATACAATACATTTTCAGAATGTTACATAATCATTTTTAAGTCAAATTCAGTATGCACATTTAGGTATTCCCATCCACTTATTCCAGCCTCCCCAAGTCCTATTCCAAAAAAAATGTAATGAAATAAAGTCCAATTTTGACTCCTTCAATGATAATTCACACTGATCTGGTGGACTTCTCAGGGTGCAATCTCTGATCCCATCAGGTAATACAAATTTTACTCTGTCATGCTCCTCTTATGGTGTTGTACTCACCAGATTGTAGATATTACCAGCATTGTATGAATCCAACCCTTATGACCTGTCTCTGCAGCTCTCCTTCAGGTGTATGTTGGTGTAATTCATTGGGTGTAGACGTGCAGCACAGCGGACATGCAGGGAAGCCAAAGAGGATGCATATGGTGTAAAACCCTTTATTTAAGAATCACAACCCCTGCTACCCACATATGCTTACACAATAAAAACAAATAAGAGCTTGTCACTTAGGATGTTGCATCTGCTCACTCAGAAATAAGGCTTATGTTCACCAAATTGTCTCCTCCGTGAGTCCCGGGATGATGCTAGCCTCCGTGCAAGTGAAACTGTCGTGTAGCCACGCCCTGACGCATTTCGTGATTGGTTCACGTCTTCAGAGGGCGTAAATATTAAATATTTAATGGCAATTATAATCACAGGTAGTGTTACTCACTTTGTCTCTGGCTCTGTGGTGTCTTGTAGCAGTGACACCTATGTCGAAATCAGGAGATAGGGTCTCCTCCAGCTCCTCCCACTTCACATTCCTCACCAGTCGGCTGACCTCTAGTCTCTGCCCCCCAGCAATGCAGTGAACTGAATGTGCACCTGCGAAGAGGGTGAGTGGGTGGCCGCAGGCTCTAGAAACAGCCCAGCTGGGAAGCCACAGGCTCCAGACACAACTCTGTTGGGCGGCCGCAAAAAGACTGGGAGAGCCTTCAGGAACAGCCCAGAATTCGGCGACCACTGGCAAAACATCATTAGACCCCAGAGGGGGTCCCCGACCCCCCAGGTTGAGAACCACTGATGTAACCAATAAAGGTGAGAAATGGGAAATAGGCTGTCAAATAGTTTTCAGGGCCATTGCATATTCGCCAACTGTCCCAAATTTCCTGCGACATGCCCGGGATTTAGACCCTTTTCCCGGTTTTACAGTTTTCCAGGAAATGTCCCGGGAAATTCCAGTTTTCCAGATTTTTTTAATTTTTTTTTTGCCCACTAAAGGTCAGAAACTGGCACTGAATTGTCTCCAATAAAACAAAAAAAAACTGCGCTCAGATAAAAAATATATAGATTATATAAAAAGCAAAGGCAGCAGCACTAGTGGTTTAACACACAAAAAATCAACTAGAAATAAAGAGCTGCGCCAATAAGGAAATCAGTTATTGCATGAATGAATTGTCTCCGCCTGCTGCAATTTTATAAAAGATCAGCTATCGTGGGGAAGAAACAAAAGGCAGAACCCAGGCTCCGCCTCTTGGTTCTTCCCTTCCCTTACTTTTCCTAATGCAAACATGTGGCAGTCTTGTGAGGAACACAATGGGGGAGATTTAATAAAATAATAGAGTGCAACATCTGGTGCATCTCTGCATAGAAACCAACTAGGTTCCCGGTTTTATTGTCAAAGCTTAACTGAACAAGCTGAAGTTAGAAGCTGATTGGCTACCGTGCACAACTGCACCATATTTTGCACTCCCCAGTTTTGGTAAATCAAACTCTGTCTTTAAAGGGGTTTTAAAGTCTCAATGAACACTTACCTGTCTAGCACGCCTGCAAAGTTGGCAGACGAGGACAAGCAATCGCTCGGTCCTCGGATGCTGCCGCCGCCATGGCTTGTCTATCAAACCTGTGGTAGAATGTGCCTAACCTAACTCTATAATGCCGCGTACACACGGTCGTTTTTTGCGATGAAATAAAACGACGTTTTTTAAAACGTCATTTAAATTGATCGTGTGTGGGCAAAACGTCATTTTTGGTCTTAAAAAAACGACCAAAAAAAAATTCCAACATGCTTGAATTTTTTGTGTCGTTTTTCAAAATGTCGTTTTTTGTTTCACAAAAAGTCACCGTGTGTAGCAAAAACGTCGTTTAAAACGACGTTTTTCAACCCGCGCATGCCCAGAAGCTAGTTATGAAGCGACTTCAATGGAAAAGTGTGGTGAACGTACCTCGTTTTTTGTGAAAAAAACAAATGTGCTTTGAAAGTGACGTTTCAAAAACATCGTTTTTTACTTCACAAAAAACGTCGTTTTTTTTCATCGCAAAAAACGACCGTGTGTACGCGGCATAAGTCCAAGATTATTCTACATAGAGAGAAAAGATTTGACATTATAGAGAGAAAAGATTCGACATTATAGAGACAGTGTTGGGGTAGACCATTCGACATGAATGATGAAGATTCGACGAAGCAGAGAAAAACATACAAACGTTGAATTTGTCATTGAAGGCTTATGGTGTCTGTCGGAAGTTCTAAGAAGATTTGACAAGCAGTTAAACTGTACGATGCCGCGATCGCACATTTCCGGTCAAATAATCGGCCCATAGACTATAGAAGAATCGTAATGTTGGTTGACTAGTAATAAGAATTTATAAATATAATTATTACTAGTGTCATACAACATTAGAATTCTTCTATAGCTTGTAGCCGGAACATTCGACCGGAAATGTACAATTGCGGCGTCGTACAGTTTAGCTGCTCAATCGAATCTTCTTATTCCGTGTACACACTATCGGTTAAACCAATGAGAACGGTCTGATGGACCATTTTCATCGGTCCAAACCGATCGTGTGTGAGCGCCATCGGTTATTTAACCATCGTTAAAAAAAAAGCCAACTTGTTTTAAATTTAACTGATGAATACCTAACCGATAGCAAAAAAACTATCATTAGTAGGCACGACCATCGGTTAACAATCCACTCATGCTCAGAATCAAGTCGACGCATGCTTGGAAGCATTGAACTTCATTTTTTTCAGCACGTCGTTGTGTTTTACGTCACCACGTTCTAACACGATCGTTTTTTTAACCGATGGTGTGTAGGCGTGACGACCGTCAGCTTCATCGGTTAACCGATGAAAACGGTCCATCAGACCGTTCTCATCAGATGGACCGATCGTGTGTACACGGCATAAGAACATTCGACAGACACCATAAGCCTTCAATGACAGATTCAACCTTAATTAATTCGGATTTTCGTAAAAATGCATTCTTTTACGAAATAAAATAAATAAAAAACGAATTTCGGGAGTCACTAAATAAATTTATTTTCCCGGACAAAAACTCAAATACTTTGGTCACCTAATGGAAGAGAGGACTCACTGGAAAAGACCCTGATGTTGGGAAACATGGAAGGAAAAAGGAGAAGAGGACGAATAATGAACATGAAGTTAAGCAATCTCCGGGAGGTAAGCAAAATTGTATGGAGAAAAACCAGGACGGCCGCACTCCAAAAAATGTTTCTTTATAATAAAACAGATCACAACATCAACATGTCACAGCAAAAAACAGAAAAGAGTTGACGCCGGGAGGTAGTGGAGGACAGAAAAGCCTGGTGCACTATGGACCATGGGGTCACGAAGAGTCGGACATAACTAAACGACTGAACCACAACAACAACAACAACAAAAAAACAATCCAAAAAATTAATGAAAAGTAAATCTAATCCCTAGTTTGTGCTGAGCTTAAAAAAAATACTTACTTGCCTACCGCCAGCCAAGAAGTCATCAGATTAGGATGTCTTTCCATCAATTTCACTTTCTTTTTTTAGTTGTTTAGTTAGGCTCAGTAAAAGTTTAAGGTCTATTATTTGTCACATTTGCAGTAATGCACTTTTTTTTTGCTCTGAATTCTGACTTCTGGGAGTTTAATTTCCACTATGCTTCATGTGGCCTTCTGAGATTGGTCTTATCTTGCATAGCAGGCTTGTTTATTTTCCGTTTGCTGCTTTTTCCTTTACTGTGTCACCCTGGTAGTTATTTCACGATAAGTTATTGCAGGGTTATCGTTCCTTTTCGGTGTTCTATATGTATACATGAAGTTGCCATGCTTGTACAATGTAAAAATATATATATTGTAATGTTGGGGGTTTTTAGCTCTCGTGGTATGGGCGTTTTTTCAGTGATTTACTCCAGCCAGGAACTATGTTTAAGAGCATGGTAGCCCATTTTTATTAACCACTTCAATACCCAGCCATAGACAATTGACGGCCTGGGATGGGATTTACCATCCTAAGTGGCCGTCAATTGACGGCCTGGGTATTGCAGGCGAATATCTGGACGATGCCTGCAGCCAGAGGCATCATCCAGATATCCATCTCTTCAGCCGGCGATTCTGCACAAAGTAAGAACGATCATAGAGGCGGTTCCGCCGCTTGATCGTTCTTACAGGCCGCGAGAGGGGACATCCCCCCCCTCCCGCCGCCATCCGGTGCTTCTCCGGGCTTACCTGTACCAGCTTACCTGTACCAGATGGTCACCAGTCATCTCTATGACCGTCGGAGGACCCGGGCGCGATCTGATGACGTCACGCCCGGGTCCCCGTATGTAAACAAAGCCGCGATTGCGGCTGTAAGTCACCATTCATGAGATCGGTGAATTTTTTTTCACCGATCTCATGGTTTCCAGCCTGGAGGTGAGATGTGAGGTCTTATTGACCCCACATCTCTCCATAAAGAGGACCTGTCACACACATTTCCTATTACAAGGGATGTTTACATTCCTTGTAATAGGAATAAAAGTGGAAAAAAAAAAAAAAATGAAAAAAAGTGTAAAAATAAATAAAATATAAGTAAAAAATAATAATAAAAGATAAAAAAAAAATGAAAACGCCCCTGTCCCCGATAGCTCGCGTGCAGAAGCGAACGCACACGCAAGTCCCGCCGACATATGTAAACGCCGTTTAAACCACACATGTGAGGTATCGCCGCGTGCGTTAGAGTGCCAGCAACTAATCTAGCACTAGATCTCCTCTGTAAATCTAAACTGTAACCTGTAAAAAATAAATAAAGCGTTGCCTATGGAGATTTTTAAGTACCGAAGTTTGGCGCCATTCCATGAGTGTGCGCATAATTAAAGCGTGACATGTTGGGTCTCTATTTACTCGGTGTAACATAATCTTTCACATAATACAAAAAAATTGGGCTAACTTTAGTGTTTTGTTATTTTTTTAATTCATAAAACAATTTTTTTTACAAAAAAAAGCGTTTGAAAAATAATTGCGTAAATACCGTGCAAGATAAAACTTTGGAATGACCGTCATTTTATTCCCTAGGGTGTCTGCTAAAAAAAACATATATAATGTTTGGGGGTACTGTGTAATTTTCTAGCAAAAGAATGATGATTATTACATGTAGGAGAGAAGTGTCAGAATAGGCCCGGTATGGAGGTGGTATAAAAGCCTAGTATTGAAGCGGTTAAAAAGGCAAAATAAAAGTCCAAACAAAGGTTTCCCATGCAGGGGGTTCTTCTCCATCAAACACACAACAGAAAATGCTAGCCCACCTGGCTTTCTGTAGCAGTACTTCTGCAGCAACACTTCTGCACGTTTTCCTGGTCGCCCACACCAGCGGAATCCTCAACATAGATGCTTCCCTTCAGCGTCTATAGCTCTGCCTCTTGCAGTCACCGTTCTGGCTGTCTCCTACAGCCTCAGGCCGCGTACACACGTACGAGAACCTCGTCGGGCTAAACTCATTGTTCCGCCCGACGAGGTTCTCGGGCGGCCGTCGAGTTCGTCGACCAGGCTGTCGAAAAAGGCGTCGAGCCATTAGTCCCGATGGCCCATCGAGCAAATAGAGAACCTGCTCTCTATTTTGGCTCGACGCCTCGCTCGTCAGTTTGCTCGGCGAAAACGTACACATGATCGAGCTTCTCGGCAGAATATAGATCCCAGCGAGAAACTCGGTCGTGTGTATGGGGCCTCAGACTTCTGGAGACCTGCTGTCTCCAACTGGGAGCCATGAGATCTTCCCACACACTGATTATAAAGGGCTGTGCTCACCTGAGCACAGACCCTGCTGGTAATCCACAAAATATGGATTCAGGGTTGGAGATCCCGTCCCACCCAAGACACTATGGAATCTCCACACTACAGAGCCCCATGATGAAATACCAAAACCTGGAGACAGCTTCAAAAGAAGTATTCTCCAGTCCACAGCTATGCTCTGTAGTCTTGCACCTCTAAAGTGTGCATACCCTGTGCCCATTTTACAGTGACAGTAGCTCCTACCAGGGCCGGCCCTATGATGGGACCGGGTGGTACCATGGGTACCAGGCGGCACTTTTAGGGGAGCGGCATTCTGCCAGCCCGTTCCGCCCGCTGCCTGTGAGGACACTCCCAGCGGAAGCAGTCAGCGAGTGAGAAGGGCAGGCGCCGCTGCCTCTCAGGAGCCCGGCGCCGCTCTGTACATGTCATGTGCGACAGTGCGGGACGGGACAGATCGTATGGCGCGGCGGACATGAGGGTATGTGAAGGATTCGCCTTATCGCCTAGACTAAAGCCATAGCTCCTGGTCACATGTGGATGCAGGCAGGGCAGTCTGTGTCTGTGGATAATCATACCTGCCCTGCATGCTCCAGAGTCCTAACTCGCGCTGTGTGTCATTGTCTTCTGAGGTCTGTTTCTCATCTGCTCTGTCAGTCTCTCTCCTGCCCCTCTCTCTCTTGCCCCTCTCTCTTGCCTCTCTCTCTCTCTCCTGCCCCTCTCTCTCTCCTGCCTCCTCTCTCTCCTGCCTCTCTCTCTCTCCTGCCCTTCCCTCTCTCCTGCCCCTCTCTCTCTCTCTCTCTCTCTCTCTCCTGCCTCTCTCTCTCTCTCCTGCACCTCTCCTTCTCCTGCCCCTCTCTCTCTCCTGCCCCTCTCTCTCCTGCCCCTCTCTCTCTCCTGCCCCCCCTCTCTCTCTCCTGCCCCTCTCCCTCTCCTGCCCCTCTCTCTCTCCTGCCCCTCTCTCCCTCTCTCTCCTCCCCCCCTCTCTCTCCCGCCCCCTCTCTCTCTCCTGCCCCTCTCTCTCTCCGGCCCCCATCTCTCTCTCCTGCCCATCTCTCTCTCCTGACCCTCTCTCTCTCTCTCTCTCTCCTGGCCCCCTCTCTCTCTCTCCTTCCCCTCTCTCTCTCTCTCCTGCCCCTCTCTCTCTCTCCTGCCCCCTCTCTCTCTCTCTCCTGACCTCTCTCTCTCTCTCTCCTGACCCTCTCTCTCTCTCTCCTGACCCCTCTCTCTCTCTCCTGACCCTCTCTCTCTCTCCTGACCCTCTCTCTCTCTCTCCTGACCCTCTCTCTCTCTCTCCTGCCCCCTCTCTCTCTCCTGCCCCCTCTCTCTCTCCTGACCCCCCCCCTCTCTCTCTCTCTCTCTCTTTTTTTTTTGGTGGGCGTGATTTATTTGGCGGGGGGGTGGGGGGCAGCATTTCATTCTTGGTGCCAGGCAGCACAATGTCTTGGGCCGGCACTGGCTCCTACTGTTACAATATATATATATATATATATATATATATATATATATATATATATATATATTTGCATCTTCAGTGGAAGTTTTGGTAAAAAGCAGCTGACTAAAATGTTAAACATTCCATAAGCAATTTTCTAAATTGGTTGACATGTATGACAATGCTTAGTATATAGAATAAAGCCGCGTACACACGATAGGTTAAACCGATGAGAACGGTCTGATGGACCGTTTTCATCGGACCAAACTGATCGTGTGTGGGCGCCATCGGTTAGTTATACATCGGTTAAAAATGTTTTAAATTTAACCGATAGATTCCTAACCGATGGGTCAAAATCGGTTAAAAATCCAGGCATGCTCAGAATCAATTAGACGCATGCTTGGAAGCATTGAACTTCATTTTTGTTCAGCACATCGTTGTGTTTTACGTCACCGCGTTCTGACCAGATCGTTTTTTTATAGGCGCGACGGACCATCAGTCAGCTTCATAGGTTAACCGATGGAAACGGTCCATGAGACCGTTCTCATCAGATGGACTGATCGTGTGTACGCGGCATTAGACTATATCGACATGTACAGAGATTATAGACAGTGTGTGGTATTAAAAAAAAAACAGTGCTTCCTATTGTACTAGAGAAGTTGTGGTCAACATGAAAGTTACAAAACTGAAGTACAGCCCCTGACACTTCCAGAGGACTGTACAATAGAAGTTCATTTTCATGCATTGAGGTGCATTACATCAAGTTGGGAAGCTCATTCAAAATAAATGGCCATAACACACCTTTTGTGTTAGTGATCGCCCATCTTGGTGTTAATAGATGCAATAATAACCTCCAGCCTTGGTGTTAGCAGGCGCAATATAATGACCACGTGTCCCGGATTGCAGGTCTGTCCTGGGCACATTCATTCCAGGACAATACAGTGTCCCGGAATGAAACTGACACAGCCACCCCCCGGGCCAATCTGATGCCCCCAAAAAAGGCCCGCCACATTACCGCTTTACTCACTGACAGTACTTGTCCTGGCCGGGAATGCCTGGAGGAGCACAATCCTGCCCCCTGCTTGTAATTGGGGAAATCATAAATCCCGCCTCTTGTGTCCAATCACTGTGCTGTGATTCATTAAAGCACAAGCTGATTTTTGGGAGGGGTGGGTGACCCTGAATGGTACTTTGGAAATGTGGTCACCCTAAATAATAACCCCCAGCATTGATGCCAGTATATTCAATAACTGCACATCATCAGTATCAGTTGAAGCCAGGGCCGTTTTAATAGCATCATGGGCCCCTGGGCAAATTAATGCTCTGGGGCCCCTACAATGATGACAGTTTAGGTAAACTAACATCAAGTATCTATCACTCCCAGTGCCATCATGGGGGCCCCCAATTTCGGGGCAGCGTGGGCTCAAGGACCAGCTGCTTTGGGGGAAAGTGCAGGGGCCCCCTATGCAGCTGGGGCCCCTGGGCAGTGCCCAGCTGTGCCCTCTCATTAAGACAGCCCTGGTTGAAGCAGTAATTACTCCCAGAATTGGTGTCAGTGAACACAATAATAACCCCCATTGCTAGTGTTAGTAGATACTAGGGTTGTCCCGATACCAGTATCAGTGCTGATGCCGAGTATTTGCAGGAGTACTGTTGCAAATGCTCCCGATGCCTAAACTGATACCTGGACACCCAGAAACAATCGGTGCAGCAGAAGGGGAAGTTATAATCACCAATCTCCCTATGTGGCTTTCAATAAATCAGCTAAAAGCCACCAAGGGGAAAGATAGAGAAGCACACAGGGAAGTTGGTGATTATAACTTCCTCCCGCCACCACACCAATTGTTCCTGAGTGTCCCCTGTATCCTACTTCAGCTCCCTCTGTATTCTTCTGTGAGCTCCTCGGGTCCCCCCTCCCCTGTCTTTCTCTAGTTCCCTTCTGTGCGCTCTCCAGTTCCCCCCCCACCCTCCTCTGCCCCCCCTTCCTCTTCCGCTCTTCCTCCATGTGCTTTAGGGTCCCCCTCCCCATCTTCCTCTGCCCCCCACTATTCCAGATCTTGCAGGATGGAGAGCGGAGGAAGGAGATGGTAAATATGTAATTTACTGACTCCTTCCTTTTCCAAATGCACAGAGTCAGTGATCACTGACTGTCCACTCATAACTGAGCATCATAAACTGTGTTTATGATGCTTCCGTTTAGGGATGATGAGGAGCCTCTGTCTCCTCTCCATTCATCTCCACTGCAGCTGAGGCTGCAGAGAAAAGGACTGGGGAATCTCTATCCTCAGTCTCTTTCGATTTCTCGAAGGGGAGATTTCAGGGGTCTGTTTAGACCCGTGACATTTCACCAAAGCACCCCTACCCTAAGATTGAATAAAAAAAAAAACAAAGGAATCGTTGTAATAAATAAATATTCAAAGGCTTCGTACACACGATCAGTCCATCTGATGAGAACAGTTAACCGATGAAACTGACTGATGGTCTGATGTGCCTACACACCATCGGTTAAAAAAATGATCGTGTCAGAACGCGTAACACACAACGACGTGCTAAAAAAAACGAAGTTCAATGCTTCCAAGCATGCGTCGACTTGATTCTGAGCATGCGCAGCTTTTTAACCGATGCTTTTGCATACTAACAATCGGTTTTGACCCATCGGTCAGGCATCCATCGGTCAAATTTTAAAGCCTCTTTTTTTTGACCGAAGGATAACTGACCGATAGGGCCCACACATGATCGGTTTGGACCGATGAAACGGACCTTTAGTCCGTTTTCATCGGTTTTGATTGATCGTGTGTATGCAGCCTAAAGTAAAATTGTAAAAATAATAAAAAATAAAATAAACACTGACTGTCCACTCCACCCCCCCCCCCAATAAAATAATAAAATAATTGTACAATATATATATATATATATATATATATATACACACACACAGAGGCCCGGATTCATGTAGATCAGCGTATCTTTATGCCGGCGTAGCGCATCGTCTTTACGCTACGCTGGCGCAACGTTGAGAGGCAAGCATGCTATTCACAAAGAATATGCGCTCAACGTTGCCCCGGCGTAGCGTATAGTTGTCGGCGTAAGCCGACGTAAGTCAAAGTAGGTGCAAGTGGGCTGGAAGTGGGCGTGCTATATTAAAATGAAGCGTTCCCCATGCAAATGATGGGCTGAGCTTCAAAAAATGAACTGCGCATGCGTCATCTCTTGGACGCATCCCAGTGCGCATGCTCACAGTCACGTCAAAATAGCTGCCTAAGATACGTCAATACACTGCCTACGACGTGAATGTAACCTACGCACAGCCCTATTCACGTAGTACTACGTAAACGGCGTAACATACGACGGCTGTTCCCTGCTCCATACCTTTGAATAGGTTGCGCCACCTATATGGTGGAATAACTTAACGCCGGACGTAAGCCTTCTGTCGAATGGGCATGCTGGAAGACCAACATCCAATCAGCCAATGGCTGCGAGTGCTGATCAGTATGTTCTGGTGGAGGGAAGGTCCCCCTGTAAGAACACAATAGCACAGCAGGGAAGATCGATGTACTAACATTGCCTGTGTTAGTACAGTGATCTATGAGTTGTTGTTTTTTTTCCATTCAGCCTACTGCGTTGAATAGAAAAAAATCTTATAGTGTGTACCAGGCTTAAACCCATTACGATGACCATACGCAAATTTTATTCATGGCTTGAAGAGGTTATACCAAGGTGATGCTTGCTGCTGCAGGCATTACCCCAGTATCGTTTTTAGGGCAGGCGGTTGGCTTATTAGTGATAACAACCAAAGCGGAAAAAATCCACTTGGCGTTCCGCCCCCCTTCCCGCCACCTTCCGCCACTCTTCCCAGCCCTCCCTTTCCACCAGGAGACCCGAGCCACTAGCTGGCGCGTCCAGCAGGGCTAGGCTGAGACCCAAATGAAGCCGGACTCTGATCTAGTTTCTGATGTAGAATCCCCAGAAGCGACGTCACAACGTCACTTCCAGTATACTCGGCTGCCAATTAAAATAAATGACAGTATTCCGAATCACAATTTTGGCGATCTGAATACTTTTAAGTGCAAAGGAGGGATTACACTCCTTGTGACAGCAATAAAAGTGATCCGATTTTTTTTTTTTTTTAAAGACAGGAAAACTTTTTTTTTTTTTAAATGTAAAAAAAAATCTTTGTAACCCCAACTTGGTAACCGTTATTATTTTTTTTAAGCGTTGCCTATGGAGATTAGGTGCCGTAGTCGCCACGAGCGTTTGCAATTTCATGTTGGGTATCTATTTACGTGGCATAACATCTTTCACATATACGAGAAAATTGGGCCAACATTAATGTTTTGTTTTTTTATTTTTTATTAATTAAAGTGTCTTTTTACCGCCAAATAAAGTCTGCTGCGCAAATACCATGTGATATAAAATATTGCAATGATCACCATTTTATTCTCGAGGGTCTCTGCTAAAAATATATGTGTGTGAGTGTGTGTGTGTGTGTGTATATAATATATATATATATATATATATATATATATATATATATATATATATATATATTTGGGGGTTCTAAGTAGGTTCTAGCAAAAAATAATGATTTTAACTTAAGTAACAAATGTCAGAAATGTTCAGGCTTAGGCGTGAAAGGGGTTAAGGTCGATTTCTGCTATGCAGTGGTTTTTAGGAAATTATTGTAAAAATAAATTTCAGGTAATTAAACTAACCGCATTTAAAAATACATGTAATAATATCTGAAGAAATGCCGAGTTAGTCTGCAGGCTCTGTGACTGCTTTCTAAATTTAGTTCCATTCATGTTTTAAATTCAAACCTTTCTTCTCTAGCCTGCATTCCACTTCCTGTCCATATTGTTCCCTGAGCAGACCAACTGTTGTAAATTGAAAGAAAAGCAAAAAGAGCAAACTGGTAAGATGAAGAATGTCAGATAGAAATAGAGGAGAAAATAAGAGAATACAATTATATTAAATCAAAGAACAGGTGGGGATGTATAAGGATACCAAATAGCAAGAAGAAAAGTTAATACAAATAGAAAGAAAAAGGGATGGGAAGGTGGAAAAATCGATAGATAGATAGATAGATAGATAGATAGATAGATAGATAGATAGATAGATAGATAGATAGATAGATAGATAGATAGATAGATAGATAGGTAGATAAACAGATATATACAGATATATATATACAGACAGATATATACAGATAGATAAATATATACGGATAGATATATACAGACAGATATACAGTACAGACCAAAAGTTTGGACACACCTTCTCATTCAAAGAGTTTTCTTTATTTTCATGACTATGACAATTGTAGAGTCATACTGAAGGCATCAAAACTATGAATTAACACATGTGGAATTATATACATAACAAAAAAGTGTGAAACAACTGAAAATATGTCATATATTCTAGGTTCTTCAAAGTAGCCACCTTTTGCAGCAGACACATCTCTAGAACAACTGATAAGAGGAGACTGTGTGAATCAGGACTTCATGGTAGAATATCTGCTAGGAAACCACTGCTAAAGAAAGGCAACAAGCAGAAGAGACTTGTTTGGGCTAAAGAACACAAGGAATGGACGTTAGACCAGTGGAAATCTGTGCTTTGGTCTGATGAGTCCAAACTTGAGATCTTTGGTTCCAACCACCGTGTCCTTGTGCGAAGCAGAAAAGGTGAACGGATGGACTCTACATGCCTGGTTCCCACTGTGAAGCATGGAGGAGGAGGTGTGATGGTGTGGGGGTGCTTTGTTGGTGACACTGTTGGGGATTTATTAAAAATTGAAGGCATACCGAACTAGCATGGCTACCACAGCATCTTGCAGCGGCATGCTATTCCATCCGGTTTGCGTTTAGTTGGACCATCATTTATTTTTCAACAGGACAATGACCCCAAACACACCTCCAGGCGGGGGAAGTGCTATTTGACCAACAAGGAGAGTGATGGGGTGCTGCGCCAGATGACCTGGCCTCCACAGTCACCGGACCTGAACCCAATCGAGATGGTTTGGGGTGAGCTGGACCGCAGAGTGAAGGCAAAAGGGCCAACAAGTGCTAAGCATCTTGGGAACTCCTTCAAGACTGTTGGAAGACCATTTCAGGTGACTACCTCTTGAAGCTCATCAAGAGAATGCCAAGAGTGTGCAAAGCAGTAATCAAAGCAAAAGGTGGCTACTTTGAAGAACCTAGAATATGACATATTTTCAGTTATTTCACACTTTTTTGTTATGTATATAATTCCACATGTGTTAATTCATAGTTTTGATGCCTTCAGTGTGACTCTACAATTTTCATAGTCATGAAAATAAAGAAAACTCTTGGAATGAGAAGGTGTGTCCAGACTTTTGGTCTGTACTGTATATATCTATCTGTATATATCTATCTATCTGTATATATCTATCTATCTGTACCTATCTGTATACTGTATATATCTATCTATATCTATCTATCTGTATATATCTGTCTGTATATATCTATAGATACAGACATAGAAAGGCCGCGTACACACGATCGGTTCAAACCTATAAAAACGGACTGGAGTTCGTTTTCATCGGTCCAAACCGATCGTGTGTAGGCCCCATCGGTCCGTTATCCTTCGGTCAAAAAACAGAGGGCTTGCTTTAAAATTGAACCGATGGACGGCTAACCGATAGGTCAAAAGTCAAAACCGATCGTTAGTATGCAAAAGCATCAGTTAAAAGGCCGCGCATGCTCAGAATCAAGTCGACGCATGCTTGGAAGCATTGAACTTAGTTTTTCTCAGCACTTCATCATTGTGTTAAAACACGTAAACGTCACTGCGTACTGATGCGATCGGTTTTTTTAACTGATGGTGTGTAGGCACATCAGTCCATCAGTTAGCTTCATCAGTGAACCGATGAAAACGGTCCGTCGGACCGCTCTCATTGGATGGACCGATCGCGTGTACGCGGCCAAAGATAGCTATAGTTAGCTAGATACAGACAGATATATGCAGATATATATACAGATAGATAGATATAGATAGATATATACCGACAGATATACAGTATACAACAAAGAAAGGTATACCCCCTGGGTGGGACTTTAAAGGCCAAAACACAGATAATGATATAAAAGATTTTATTTGGACAAAATCAGCCTGTTGGCATTAACTGTGAACGCACACTAAGCACCTAAGTGCAAAAAAACACTGAATATATTAAATAAACATATGTAATCACCAAAAACAGTAAGGCCCCATACACACGAGCAGACAGATTTGTTCAAATCGGTCGGGCAGACCGATTTGAACAAATTTGTCTGCTGGGGACGTATTGGTTTGATCGTGTACACACGATCAAACCAAAATCCCAGCCGGCAGACGGTGCGGTGACGTGGCGGTAACGTTGACGTCGCCACGTCACCGCACCAGGAAGTAAATCACTTCCGCGCATGCGTCGAATCCATTCGCCCGTACACACGATCGAATCTGTCTGCTGGGACGGTCTGGCAGACCGTTTCCAGCAGACAGATTTGGTCGTGTGTATGCGGCCTAAGTGTGCCAGAGTTGGCAACAGAAGAACAGAACATAACATAATACACAACATAAATTATAACATTAAAACACTCTCCAAATAGTTGATATTTCCGGACGCATTTCTAGTTTTAATCAGACCATCATCAGGAGTGGATTAGTGCGAAATTTCTTATTCACTAATAGGTTATATGTAGATCTTCCCCAAAGACGTTCCTGAGCACAGTGTTATATACAGAAGAAGGTGTATATTAATAGCCTCCAACTGAGTACTCCCAATGGCCAGGGCTAAAGTGAAGCCCAGGACCTGCCGGTATATGTCCAGCCGGATATAGTCATGCCCAAGTGCCCATAGACGTCCAAGGACGTCTTCCCCAGTTAGTGAATGGCTGCCACTAACATCCACTAACTGGGGAAAACGCCACAGCGCTCATTGTAACTTCCGAGTATTTCAGGTCCATTTTAACCAATATAGGAATTTTGTCCTTGGACGTCTATGGGCACTTGGGCAGGACTATATCCGGCTGGACATATACCGGCAGGTCCTGGGCTTCACTTTAGCCCTGGCCATTGGGAGTACTCAGTTGGAGGCTATTAATATACACCTTCTGTATATAACTGTGCTCTGGAACGTCTTTGGGGGAGATCTACATATAACCTATTAGCGAATAAGAAATTTCGCACTAATCCACTCCTGATGCCCTGATGATGGTCTGATTAAAACCAGAAACGCGTCGGGAAATATCAACCATTTGGAGAGTGTTTTGGCTCTGGCACACTTACTGTTTTCGGTGATTACATATGTTTATTTAATATATTCTGTGGTTTTATGCACTTAGGTGCTTAGTGTGCGTTCACAGCCAATGCCAACAGGCTGATTTTGTCCAAATCAAATCTTTTATATCATTATCTGTGTTTTGGCTTTCAAAGTCCCACCCAGGGGGTATAACTTTCTTTGTTGCATGTTCACCAGGGATGTGGTCAACCACACAGTCTTTGGTTATATGAATACCTCCTCTTTTATCGATATACAGTATACAGATAGATACAGACAGATACATACAGATAGATAGAAACATAGATACAGATAAATAGATAGAGATAGATAGATACAGATAGATAGATAGAGATAGATAGATACAGATAGATAGATACAGATAGATAGATACAGATAGATAGATAGATAGATAGATAGATAGATAGATAGATAGATACAGATAGATAGATAGATAGATAGATAGATAGATAGATAGATAGATAGAGATAGATAGATACAGATAGATACAGATAGAGATAGATAGATAGATAGATAGATAGATAGATAGATAGATAGATAGATAGATAGATAGATAGATAGATACAGATAGCTAGATACAGACAGATATATATAGATATATACAAACAGATATAGAGAGAGAGAGAGAGAGAGAGATACAGACAGATATATAGAGACAGACAACTTTGTTGTTGGACAGAAATCTGGCAGGGTGATAACTCTGCGGTAAATTGCAAGGCAGCGCATTTAAGTTTTCAGCTTGAAATAGTGCTGTAAAATCAGTCCCTGTAGCCTCTTCGTGTAAGAATTTTTTTCCCCAGATTTGGTCTTTTAGTTCTAGTTTACACTTGCTTCAAAACATGGCTTCGGACAGGCTTTGTTAAAGCTCTCTGAACGCCAGTCAAAGCTCCCGTCACTAAATAAAATGTTTAGCTTACAGTCCTGTGCACACCTTGCTTTTGCTTGGTGCTTCGATGAGGCTTCGGTGGAGCTTCAATGGGGCTTTGTGGGGCTTTAAGCGAGCTTTGCCATAGAGTTCTATGAAGGTTTTGAAGCACCACTGAAGCTATATGGCTTTTGAAGCAAAGCAGAAGCAAAGCAAAAGCAAGGTGTAAACAGGACTGTAAGCTAACCATTTTATTTAGTGACAGGAGCTTTGACTGGCGTTCTGAGAACTTTAACAAAGACTGTCTGAAGCCTTGTTGAAGCCGAAACAAGTGTAAATGAGCCTTTAGGGCTAGTATAAACTTGCTTCAACAAGGCTTCGGACACGCTTTGGTAAAGCTCTTTGAATGCAAGTCAAAGCTCCTGTCACTAAATAAATAGTTAGCTCACAGTCCTGTTTACACCTTGCTTTTGCTTGGTGCTTTAATGAGGCGTCAATGAGGCTTCAGTAAACTTTGGTGGAGCTTCAAGCAATCTTTGTCATAGACTTCTATAGAGGCTTTGAAGACGCTTTGAAGCACCACTGAAGCAACATGGGATATCATTTTTGAAGCAAAGCCGAAGCAAAACAAAGTAAAAGCAATGTGTAAACAGGACTAACCATTTTATTTTATTTATCAGAAGCTTTGACTAGCGTTCAGAGAGCTTTGACAAAGCCTGTCCGAAGCCTTATTGAAGCTGGAGCCAGTGTAAATGAGCCCTAAATCGAAAAAATCTCTCTCTCTGAAACCCTTGATGGGAAATTAGGCTTCTCACCTGGGTGTCTTGTCTGTATTATGTAAAAAAAAAATCGGGTCGAATTCGGAATGAATTTTCTTTCAAAAATCTGAAATTTTGTGTGTTCTATGACCCGATGGTGCCACCAATGATTTTGAAATTCAACCAACCAAGCTTTCAATTTCACCTCCTTTTGCTACAGGAAATGATTTTCGTGCCCGGGAATCTTCTTTTCTTTTTTTATTTTCTTTTTTATTTTTATTTTCTTGCACTCATAAGCATTTCCTTTATGAATATAATTTTCACATGATTCTTCCATAATTAATTATAAAATTGTTTGTTTTTCAAAAAAATTATAAAATGCCGATCACACAAAAGTCGATGGCTGCAAGGGTCACTAATAGCTCCCAACTGTCCCTGATTTCGAGCGACTGTCCCTGATTTCGAGCAATGTCCCTCTGTCCCTCTTTCCCCCTTAATTTGTCCCTCATGTTGGTCTGATCTATATAGTTGTATATAAAATGCACTTTTTGGCTATCGAAAAGTGTTTCCCAATGCTAAACCTTTCATCTAATTTTTAAATTGCTGCATTTGTAAATTCTAAAAGCCAATATAAATGAATGGTAGTGGTAAAAAGCACTTGTGGGCTGAATCAATCTTTTATTTTTTGTATGTAGCGCTCACCCCCTCAGGAGCCGCTGGTTGTTGTTTGGGATCGGCGTATTGAGTTACCTTGTAGTGGGTCTAGGGGTAGTAGCAGTGAGTAGTAGCAGTGAGCGAATGTCCAGTCATCAGATGAGTTTTCAAATGCTTTATTCCAGGGCCCAACAACAGCCAAAATCAACAAGGGATAGGAAAGGTTGATGAAGCAATAGAGAACAGTTCGGTATCAGACTTGGATGAGAAGCAGAGCAGTCCTGCTCTCAGTAGTAGTAGATACAGTTCGTCGAGTGGGTGAAAAGCGCCTCCAGACAGACCCTTGTTATAAGCCTGGCAGCCGGAATGTCACTTTTAGGTTGCTGGGAGGGACAGTTCTCTATTACAGACCTGGCTCGGGCCTCTGCCACAGGTTTTGTACTTCAGCACTCAAGAGAACAATTCGGATTGAGCGAATCCTCCCAGTAAATGTATTAAAAGGGGTCACCGGTTGACAGCTGACATGTACCTGTCAATTCCAGTAACCAGATCCCCGATGGTTCCTTGCAGCCCTTTTGGATAACCTGCCTCCGGATTCTCCTCAAGCCGATCCCCCACCGAACGGCACACAGCCTGGGATCTTCTCAGTAAGATTGGGGACCCAGTAAGTCACTGGGGCCCCCATCGACATCCAGATGGGTCTCCATAGAACAGGTGGTTCTGGCCAGGTGGGCCATGCGAGCGGGGTCCGTGGATGCGCGCACCCTGAAGGTGGATGCCGCACCTGGAATGTGGACCCCGCGCAGAGAAGAAGAACCGACCCCGAACACGCAGCAGCTGCCACAGGTATACCCCTCCCCAGCATGCCCAGTGGGGGAAAAACTCCTCTAATTGGCTTCTGGGGAAAAGTGGCTCTGTCAGAACCTCTCCAGCACCAACTGCTGCCCAGGGGTGTAATCACACCCCTGTGCTGCAGACTGACCCAAAGACAATTCTGAAATAGCAGCAGCCTGCAATTTGACCAATTATGAATGGGAGCAAAATAACTCTCTCATTCACCTGCTAACTTTAGCGTAGTGCCCGTACTGAAAGTGCGGGGGCACTACATGTACAATTCTCCTTTAAGGGGGCATGACAAGGGGTGTGTCCTATGGCTGCATACTTTTGCTAATAGGTGTCCCTCATTCCCATCAAGTTGGGAGGTATGCACTAATGGTGTGAAAACTAAAATAATTTTGGAATTCGAGGCCCTGTACACGTGGCTGGGAATCCCGTCAGGAAAAAAAACGTTGGTTATCCTGGCGGGATTCCTGGCAAGCTTGTCTTGCAAAGCCGTGCATACAGACGGCCATTCAAAAGAACCGCCGTTCTTTTGAATTGTAAGAACGTGGTGACGTCATCGACTTTGATGAGCCAGCGCTCGTCACATTCGATGCCGTCGCCGCCATCTTTCTGCACCCCACACTAAATTTGTATGCTACCGCACATGCATCAAACTCTTATCGAGCGTGTGCGCGTTTACCTGGGAGAGGTAAGCATACAGACGACTGGTATTCTCGGCAGGAAACACTCTGCTGGGAAACCCGACGAGAATATAGAGAGCAGGGTTCTCTATTTTCCCGTTGGGATTCTCGTCTGTTTTTTCTGATGGGAAAACAGCTAGGGAGCATAGACACGGCCGGGACTCCCGGCCAAATGCTCTCCTGCCAGTTTTCCTGCCGGGAAAACCGGTTGTGTGTACAAGGCTTTAGTCTTTGAAAAAATTAGGGCTTTTTTTCTCAACTAGGTACTGGCATAGCTCCCAACTGTCTCTGATTTCGAGGGTACTGTCCCTAATTTGGAGCAATGTCCCTCTGTCCCTAATTCCTCCTCATTTGTCCCTCATTTTGGTCTGATGTATATAAGATGTACTTTTTATCTATCAAGTGTTTCTCAATGCTAAACCTTTCATCTGATTTCTATATTGCTGCATTTGTAAATTCCAACAAAACAATATAATGGAATCGTAGTGGTAAAAAAAGCACTTGTGGGTTTAACCAATCTTGTTTTTTTTGTACAATTCTCCTTTAAGGGGGGGGCATGCCAAGGGGTGTGTCCTATGCCTGCATACTTTTGCTGATAGATGTCCCTCATTCCCATCTAAAAAAGTTGGGAGGTATGGGTACTGGAGCTCAACCACGACCTCCCAAAACCCCTCCACCGAGACACACCATCCAAATCACATCAAATAGTGGGTGTGGTCAAATTTCACGAACAGTAGGAGGGTCTTAAAGGGGCATTAAATACCAGGATTGCATTACATACAGAGTGCAGAGTTTGGGGGGGTCACACACAGACTCTAAGGTCATTACCCTCCCTTCTGAGCTCCAGGAAGGGTTTATAGACCTTTCTATTTATTCAAGCTTACGGATAAAAACCTGATGATAATCCTGCTATATTCATGGTTTCTCCCCATGCTCTCCCCCCCCCCCCCCAATTCTTTTTGGTTTTTCTTTGTACTACCTCACCCTCTAATAGCTCTGGACTTTTAACCCAGGGCCCTCTACCAGTTTATCGGTCATCTTAGTTGATTCTAGGATCAGCGTGCGCCTAGACGCACTCCTAAGGGGGCGTATTTGGCGCAGTATAAGTTCTATATCATCATCATCATCCAGAGCTGTCACTTGTAAACACAAAAACCGGACTTCTGTGTTTACAAGTGATTGTGATGAGCAGCCCCCCCCCCCAAGGGTCTGAGCCAGAGGTGGTTCCCCCTGAAAAAAAGCCTGGAAAAAATTATAGACAGAAGATATGTAACTCTCCCACTGCCTGTGCTGCTTTAATGAGGTGCGAATGGCCCCTGAAGCCAACGTTACTGGTAATGTCAAACTCCTAACCCCCCTCGCTGCACTCTATGGTTGCTTCTGCTAACCCCCAGGTTACTGCAGGACATCAATGGTAATGTAAGGGTTGGCAGAAGGAACCATTGTGCACAGCAGGGGACCAGGGGATTGACACTCCAGATAGTATTGGTTGCTGCTTTGGGGGGGGGGGGGGGGGGTTCACTTCATTAATAAACTGGCATTTGCCACCATGGGCAGCAGGATAGGTCAGCATCTACTGTCTTCTTCACAGAGAAAGCTTTCATTTTTTAAATGTTTTAGTTTAACGATCACTTTAAGCATGCTACAACAACAAAAAAAACAAGAGACTCAGTAATACTTTTGGGATTCTTTAACATTTTTTCTTATTATCTACAGTATTTTCCTATTACCTCATATAGATATGGGATCACGGGAGAATACAGGAATAATCCTGACCTCTCAAAACTAATTTTAATCTGTTTAAAAACTTTAATTGACTTTCAACGGTTTGCAAATTAATTCCTCTTTATTAAACACACAGCAAAATTGTTATCACTTGTGCTGGGACTCTGTTAAAGAATATCTCAACCCAAGAACAGAAATTAAATACATTACTTTATATATTGCTATATAGCTTACTTTGTCTTTAGATTTTTTTTTTTTTGGGAGGGGGGTTGCATTTATTTTCTTTTAATATGCTTAGTACACTACAGAAAGAAAAAATGTTTCATCATTCATCATGTAATAGGAATAACAAAATAAATAAAAAATAGTAGACCTCTTAGTAGTAAAGCCGGGTTTCCCCAATAGACACAGTGGAGGACTAAATGTAGTCGCCCTGTGCTGTTTGCAGGATTACAATGATACAAATGACAAAAAAAAAAAAAAAAAACAGAAAAAATAAAACGAACACAGCCACTATTTAGAAGGAGATATAATACAATATTAAATGTTTATTTGGATTAGATACACATTAAGGGCCAGATTCTCAAAAGAGATACGACGGTGTATCGCAGGAAACACCGTCGTAGCTCTGTTTTTATGTATCTATGCGTCTGATTCCTAGAATCATTTACGCATAGATACGGCGAAGATCCGACAGGTGTAAGACACTTACACCGTCGGATCTTAGATGTAATTCCTTTGCTGGCGGCTAGGTGGACTTTATGTTGATTTCTCGTTTGCATATGAAAATGAGCCTAATACGCCGATTCCCGAACGTTTTTACGCCGCCTCGTCGTCGTTTACGTCGTTTACGTAAGCGTAAGGTTACCCCTGCTATATGAGGGGTAGGCTTACGAAGTTCCGTCGTATGCCATGTTAAGTATGGCGTCGGGTCAGCGTTGTCTTTTTCCGTCGTTTCCGTCGTTTTACTAAGTCGTTCGCGAATAAGACTTTACGTCAATGACGCTCACGTCGGATTCATTGACGTTTTCCGTCGTGAGCTGGAGCATGCGAACTGGGCTATTTTTACGGGGCGGCGCATGCGCAGTTCGATCGGCGCGCTTAATTTAAATACAAGCCGCCCCCTTTGAATTACGCGGGGATACGCCGGGCCATTTACACTACGCCGCCGCAAACTACGGAGCAAGTGCTTGGAGAATACGGCACTTGCTCCAGTAAGTTGCGGCGGTGTAGTGTAAATGGCTTACGCTACGCCGCCGCAGATTCTACGAGAATCTGGCCCTAAGAGATTAAGACTGACGAAAGTATTTCATTTTTATCTCCGCAAATTATGGGTTGGAGATGTAGCCAGGTGATGGGCTACAGCAAGGAGGCGTTCCCTTTTATTTTTCTGCCCCTCTACTGAGATACTGATGTTATGTTGCACCATTCACCTCCAGCCAGTAGGGGGACAGCTAAAGCCAAGCAAGCCCATAGATTTATATCGCTGAGACTCCTAGTCTGAGATGACAGCCATATAATGGGACAAATGGACTCCTTACACTACAGATCCCAATATGCACTGTGCAGTAGGAGGTGGAGAGAGGATTATTTTTTTTAACTGCCCGGGAAAGTTTTTCCTCCTGGCTACGAGGGAGTTAGAGATACCTTGAATATTTGCATGCCAGTTGGAGATGATAGCAGTGGAGACCTGAGCCTGAGACTGGGAGTGAGGACACTAGGGTTGCACTTGCCACCTGTCCGGGATTCACCCGGATAGTCTGAGTTTTAAATAATGTGTTTGGGTTTCAGTCCACCTCAAACCCGGACACATTATTTAAACAGGAATGTGGCTCTGAACAGGGCTTGACAGGAGGGTGAGGGGGCACTATATGTGTACCGCAACACTATTCTTTTTGGAGTGCCCAAAGGTGTGCCAGGTCTAGTACAATCCTATAGTGTATGCTAAAAAAAAAAAAAAAAGAAATAAAAAGTATGTGTGCCGCTAAAATGTTCAGGTTTGACTTGAAGAAAAAGTGGAAACCCTAGAGGACACCCGGGGCAGCGCTGCCCACATTATAGCACCGGCACTGCTACTGCAGGGAGATTGAAGTGTCCACTCACCTTCTGCTTCCCACCGCTGATCACTAAGGGTTTTTGGGGAAGACACTGTGCGGCTATCCCCTTCTACAGTGAGAGGTCACCATAGCATCCTAGGGACTGGTGAGAGGGCTATTAGCTCATAGCTGATACTGCGAGCTGTAACAGGCGCTCCGTACGCCTGTTACTTTCTGTAATGGCAGGTGCTTTCAGCACCGTAGTGCGTTCCATGCTGGAACGCATACGGCGCTCGCGCTTGGATGTCATCGCCCGGCATCGTGGTGCGTTCCAGCTTGGAACGTGGAAGTGCGCTGTGAATCGTGCTATACCAAGATCTGCTACTTATGTTACATCTATACAATTGCTATTGTTTATCATGCTTCCTGACTATCAACATATTTAGGATATACTGTTGTGCTAAAGGACTGTTATGGAATATCTTAAAGAGTCATCTACTTTCTACACTCAAATATCCTGAGCTATTTTCACCTCTCATATGTATTTATTAGTTGTTGCTACAACTCCTAATTACTACATGTACTCTCAAAGTACCTGAGCTATATTGCCCCTCATACTTAACTATTAGTTGCCATTACAACTCCTTCATTACTATGTGTACTCTCAAAGTACCTGAGCTATATTGCCTCTCATACGCAACTATTAGTTGTTACTACAACTCATATTTACTACGTGCTTGACATAAGTATAAAGTGCTTATAGGCCCTGTCCTAATTGTTGAACATGTTCTCGCTAACTTATCTATGCTAAGTGTTGGTGGTATTTCATACCACCTCCCTTAGTGGCCTAATACATCCCAATATGTTTATGTGATATGATGTAGTAAACCACCAAACTCCTGTTTGTCTGGAGTGACACCTGGGGTCCCGTACTGATAATCACTTGCATATAGAGGTGTATTGTAATGCTCCAAACCTTAGTAGCACAACGCCTTTCGTTATGTAACAGAGAGATGATGTAGAGATCCCCCAAACTCCCGTTTGTGTGGAGTGACGCCACAGTAAATACCCAGTCGGTAAATACCCAGTAAATACAGTAAATACCCAGTCGGTCTAGGGCTAGCATCACCATAAATGCACTCTGGCAGTAAAGTTCCAGTATCCGGTAGATTAACCACTTAAGACCCGGACCAAAATGCAGGTAAAGGACCTTGCCCCTTTTTGCGATTCGGCACTGCGTAGTTTAAACTGACAATTGCGCGGTCGTGCGACGTGGCTCCCAAACAAAATTGGCGTCCTTTTTTCCCCACAAATAGAGCTTTCTTTTGGTGGTATTTGATCACCTCTGCGGTTTTTATTTTTTGCGCTATAAACAAAAATAGAGCGACAATTTAAAAAAAAATGCAATATTTTTTACTTTTTGCTATAATAAATATCCCCCAAAAATATATAAAAAAAAATTTTTTTCCTCAGTTTAGGCCGATACGTATTCTTCTACATATTTTTGGTAAAAAAAATTGCAATAAGCATTTATCGGTTGGTTTTCGCAAAATTTATAGCGTTTACAAAATAAGGGATAGTTTTATTGCATTCTTATAAAAAAAAACATTTTTTTACTACTAATAGCGGCGATCAGCGATTTTTTTCGTGACTGCGACATTATGGCGGACACTTCGGACGATTTTGACACATTTTTGGGATAACTGTCATTTTCACAGCAAAAAATGCATTTAAATTGCATTGTTTACTGTGGAAATGACAGTTGCAGTTTGGGAGTTAACCACAGGGGGCGCTGTGAATTTGAGTGTTCCCTGTGTGTGTGTTTACAACTGTAGGGGGGTGTGGCTGTAGGTGTGACATCATCGATCCCGTCCCCCTATTACAGGGATGACGCGATCGATGCTGCGGCCACAGAGAAGCATGGGGAAGCCGTGTTTACACACGGCTCTCCCCGTTCTTCAGCTCCAGGGACGGATCGCCGCACTGCAGCGGCGATCGGGTCCGCGAATCCCGCGGTACCGGTCCTGGAGCTTCGGACCGGGTCACGGGAGCGCGCCGCGCGCCCGTGACCCACGGCTGGGTACTAAAATCAACCTATATGTGCAGTAGGCGGTCCTTCAGTGGTTAAACTACCAGTTAATAAATCACGCTTGTATAATCCTAAGCAAGAACTCAGAATTTCACTTTCATATTTCTTAACTTCACCGATAGCACAAAGAGAAGCATTGGATGCGTGTCACATACAACTTAAAGCAGAGCTCCACCCATGAAAACAACATTTTGCCATGTTGTTTAAAAAAATAAATTAAAAAAAACCTGAAAAAAAATAAAATAAAATACTCACCCGAAATAGCTGTTGCTATGCGGAAGTCCGTAATCTGCCTCACCTGCACCGCGGTCCGATTTCTTCTTGTCCTTCTCCTTGTGAATGGGGCGCGCTGCTTTCTGGGAACTGTGTGTGTTCTCAGAGAGCAGCGCGCCCATTCACAAGCCAGCGTGAGACTCGCGCAGGCACAGTAGGAAACGGGCAGTGAAGCCGTACGGCTTCACTGCCTGTTTCCTATAGTGTGAATGGCGGCGCGGGACTCGGAGCGATCGCGGGACCAGCATCGGGGGGGCCATCAGCGCGGGCGCCTAGGACAGGTCAGTGTCCTTATTTAAAGTCAGCAGCTACACTGTTAGTAGCTGCTGACTTTAAAAAAAAAAAAATTTGCGGCTGGAGCTCCGCTTTAATCAGTTCTTTTCGCAGACACTAACATAACACAATAGCTGTAAGTACATGAATTAGCTAAAGCATTATGCTGTCCCCTGTATAAGGAGCCAATACACTTTGTGGGTTGACAGGACAGCGTGTGTACAAGGAGGATGGTAAATGTGTGTACAGGGAGGCCAGCAGTGCTTATCTCATTTCTGCCGCCACATAACAACTGGCAGGATTAAGGGCATCACTTTGTGCTCTTCTGATGAATTCATTTGGACTTTTGATGAATCAGCCCTCGATGAAATGTCACTGCCAAAGCAATTCATTTGCTGGGGCAGGAGTGTGCTTTCATTTTTTTTCTTTCATCAGATTATCTTTTCAGAGCAGAGGGAGAAATCACAATAACCCTATAGGGATATAAATCTAATCTGCTATCAATTGTAACAAAACTAACTGCACATTCATAGCTTTGAAAACAGCAAGCTTTTGTAAAGGTTACACTTAGCAGTTTGTTATGATCTGGTCAAGTGAGCAATGTATGATGTGATTTTTATTTCTATTTTCATTGTATGTACTTTAACCAGATGATTTACACTCTTAATGACCAGGCAATTAACTGACAATTGCACGGTCGTGCGGCGCTGTACCCAAACTAAATTGTTGTCCTTTTTTTCGCACAAATAGAGCTTTCTTTTGGTGGTATTTGATCACCTCTGCGGTTTGAATTTTTTGCGCTATAAACAAAAAAAAATGTAAATTTTGAAAAAAAAAGTCCTTTAATAAAAATAAAAAATTCCAGCAGTGTAATCCTTCTACGACCCGCCGCCACAAGCGATACAGCCTCCATAGGAGGCGCCTGGCCGAATTGACGTGCGACCCGTCTGACAGCTCTTAAATAACTGAGGGCGTGGCCACCCGTGACTCCCCCTCTCACGCAACAGGGGTTTCCCCTGATGCGTCAAAGGGGGCGGGGTCATCCATGACACCACGGGGAAACTGCCGGAAACACCCGTTGCGTCAGAGGGGGACGGGGTCATCCGTCCATGTCATGGGTGGCCCGGTCCTCGGTTATTTCGGAGCTGTCAGGCGGGTCGTGTGTCATTCGGCCGGGCACCTACTATGGAGGTTGTATTGTTTGTCGTGACGGGTCGTAGAAGGATTAAAGCGCTGGAATTTTTATTTTATTATTAAAGAACTTTGTGTGTGTTTTTTTACCTTTTTTGGCACTTTTGTGGGTGAAATGGTAGGGGTACAGTGTACCCCGTTACCAATTCACATAGGGGGCAGCATCTGGGGGTCTGATTTGTTAAAGGGGGCTTTCAGATTCTGATAAGCCCCCTGCCCGCAGACCCCTACAACCACTGGGCAAGGGTTGTGGGGATGAGGCTCTTGTCCCCATCAACATGGGGACATCCTCCCCATATTGAGGGCATGTGGCCTGGTAAGGTTCAGGAGGGGGGAGCGCTCTCTCGTCCCCCTCTTTTCCTGCAGCCTGCCGGGTTGCGTGCTTGGATAAGTGTCTAGTATGGATTTTTGGGGGGAACCCCACGCCATTTTTTTTATTTTGGCGCAGGTTCCCCTTAATACCCATACCAGACCTGAAGGGCCTGGTAACTGAATTTGGGGGGACCCCTTACACATTTTTTTTGGTTGGGGGTTCCCCTTAATATTCATACCAGACTTAATGGGCCTGGTAATGGACTGGGGGGGAACCCATGTCATTTTTTTCAATGACTTATCTGTATTGCCGGGACCCCACAATTCATTATAGCTGCGAGTAGTATTAAATTCCTTTTTTTTTTTCCTTTAGAAATTTAATTTTGTGCAGGGACTTTTCTAAGCATGGGAAACATGCACTACTTTACAGGCATACTATAGACAACCCCCAGGTCTGAAATTTAAAGGAATATTTCACTTTTATTGTTTCAATTTAAGCATTATTAAAATCACTGCTCCCAAAAAAACTGCAGTTTTTAAACCTTTTTTTGCATTAATACATGTCCCGTGGGACAGGACCCAGGTCCCCAACCACTTTTTATCACAGTAACTTGCATGTTACCCTTTAAAATTAGCACTTTTGATTTCTCCTATAGACTTTGAAAGGGTGTTCCGCGGCTTTCGAATTTGCCGTGAACACCCCAAATTGTTCGCTATTCGTCGAACAGGCGAACAGCCAATGTTCAAGTGAAACTCATGTTCGACCTGAACATAAAGCGCATCCCTACTTGAAACCTTTTTCCTGCTTACCCCGGGTGGTAATTGTTTAAATCTAACCTGGTCTCAGAAGGAGGCAGGGCCCATTGCGGTTGTGGGCATCTGAAGCCCACTATTCTAGCGCGCGCGTGCACGTTAGCCGAGTTTTGGGCCAATGTGCTTTTAAAAGACAGTCAGATGCAGCAGCCTCTTGTGCTGATCTGCCATAATTATTGATTAACCTGTATCCCGATTACCTGTTCTGATACCGACCCGGCACGTTTGCATCCGCACCTCTCCGAACCCGACCTCGGCCCGCCTTGACCCTGCCTTCTGTTTACCGCTACTACCGCTGCCAGACCTTCTCTGAACCCCACACGCCTGCCTGCTAACCCTCCGTCTGCCACGTGTTTGACCTGCCTGTGACCCAGCTTACGCAGTCCACTTGCCTACTCCGCTTGCACCAGTTCCAGAGTCGCCCTGCACCAAGGTCGCCTGCCAGGCATCAGAATGCTAACCATGCATCAGTCCAAAGCCGCTGCTTCCGCATCAGTGCCTGCTCTCCCCGTTCCAGGATCCCGGACCAGTGCCGTGCTGTGCACCATCTCGCACCCACCCCGCTGCGCTCCCAGCCCATGTTCCCAAATCCAGCGGCTCCCGAGCCATACGAGAGGCCGCCTCCTGCAAGGCCTGACGACCAGGTCAATAACGCAGGACATCCTGGAAATCACACACGATTTTATTATTAGGTAATTCCTGGGATAGATGACGCTGATATCCCAGGGGTCCATGGAATATCACCTTGTGATGTAATTGTTGTAGTGCCGCTAAAAAATAATGGAAAAAAAGGTATTTAGAAAAAAAATTATTTTGGCCATTTACAATAGCGTTGTGGATGTGAATGGGAATGATTTTCAGGTAAAAAAAAAAAAAAATGAAATGGGTGGTACTCCGCTGTAACATAGGAGAATAAATTCACATGGGGATTTTTGTAAACAAAGTAATCATTTTTTAAATCTGGCTATTTTTAAGGATAGAAATGACTATTTGTACAAAAACATTGATCAAATAGATACATCCCTATAGTTGTGATTATTCAAAGTTCAAAAATAATGTTGCAAAAGAACAGGATTAGGAGGAAATGTAGAGGAGCTGAAGATTTCAGGATTTCTAGAAATGAGCTGATATAATAAGTAATGGATTTGAGCAGAAAGGTTATGATAAAGGACATTTGGAAAAGGTTTTTAGAGCATTTGAGGATACAGGAAGGGACTCTTCTTTTAGGTAGACACATTTTCTAATTACGGATATGCTTTTATTTTTTATTTTTGTGTCTGTTATAAAAAATAGATACGCTTTAAAAAAATACTGGCCTATTCTTCTCATAGACAAAACCTAATTGTATATGTAGAAAGGCCTCTTCTCTGAGGCGGCGTACACACGGCCGAGATTCTCGGCAGAAACCAGCGAGAAGCTTGCTGGGATCCTCATTCTGCCGAGAACCTCGGCCGTGTGTACGATTTAGGCGAGCATCCCGTCGGGAAAGCCGTCGAGAGAAAATAGAGAGCAGGTTCTCTATTTTCTCGACGGCCCATCGGGATTAATGGCTCGTCGCCTTTCCCGACGGGCTGGTCGCCGAATCTGACGGCCGGGCGAGAACCTCGACGGGCGGAACGATGTGTTCCGCCCGTCGAGGTTCTCGTATGTGTGTACGCGGCCTTAGACAGCGATTAGTTAATGATGTTATTACTCCACCAGTGTGAAAGACTACCATTTATGAGGGAAAGGGGCGTGACTGATCTCAGATACCCCGGCTGGCCGTCTCCTGTTCTCCAAACGCACCCACAGCCGGCAGACTCACCATAACCAGCTCTTAACCCCCCAATCACGAGGCACACAGCACAGGTGTTGAGGGTTAAACATGCAGAGCATAAAAACTGTTTATTGGATACACTTTTAACACAGTTAGGGACACTCTCCTTAACCTTGTCATAGGAGGGGTAGGGGACAAGGAAGAACCAATGGAAACTCAACACTTGTATATTCAAACAACTACAGTTGAAACACACCAAAGGATTATGATATGCAGGCAGCTGGTTGGGTTTGGAAGCCCCTCTTTACACATCCCCTGCTGGGAGGTGTCTCCACATCCCTGCCAGGGTTGTGCTACACAGGCTTCAGTTTGTATCCCTGCCCATCAGTCATGAAACTCCATTAGGGGTGAAGCGGCGCCACACCCCCATCCATGTGTTTGGCCGCCTAATCTACATGCAAGGCCGGAAGCATGGATTCCATTTTTTTTAATGAAACCCATGATTAGAGCCGGAGAGCACAGCGCCCTGAGCACACCCACTTGTGTGGGACTATTGTCATCCTAATTCTCCTCCCGGCCAATCAGGAAGCCCCTATTGGCCAGGGAGTCTTAGAAGTCTTGGGTGATCACTGCTGGCCATCTGTCCTGGGGGGGCGAGGGTGTGGTGGTATGTGATCCCACTGTTCGTCTCCCACGGGGGGGATGATCGCTGTATATGGTGCTGTTAGTTTGTGCTGTCCCCCCAAAAAAATTTAAGCACCAGCTGCCACTGGGTCATGCCCCTCTGACATGCTTCACCCACATTCAGCTTAATCATAGAGTTCTACCTCTAAGCCCAATGTGGGTGAAACATGTCAGAGTGGCGTGGCTGATGGGCGGGAATTTGAGTTGAAACTTGTTTTTTACTTTTTTTAAATAAGTTGAATACTTGTATGCTATACCGTACTTTAGAGTGAGATGTGATCCGTCTCTGCCAGCACCTGAACTCAGAGTGTAAGCCTTTAGGCAGTGGCGGTGCGTCCATAGAGGGCGCAGGAGCGCCGCCCTCTCTCGCTCCTGCACCGCAACTGAAATACAATACATAGATTCATGCATTGCATGAATCTATGTATTGTTGCTGCCGCCCACTATCCAGATGGCCGGCCCCCTGGTGAGCGCCGGCCATCTGAATAACGGCAGCTGGTTGGGTTTGGAAGTGCCTTTTAGAGCCAGCGGCTGTAATCGGCTATCAGAGCCTCAGGCTGTAATCAGCTTCCAAATAGTTATCCAGGGGACGCACGTGGGGGGCGTCCCTTGGATAAGACTGACAGGCGTCTCAACCAATCTGGTTCACCGGTTCTGGTTACCGGTAACCTGATTGGCTGAAGCATCATAGAGGGCGGGAGAAGACATCGAGGGACGGTGGAAGCAGGATGGCTGATCCCAGAAAGGTAAGTTCCGGGCGGGGGGGCATTTTACAGGGCACAGTGGCAGCATTTTACTGGGCACAGTGGCGCTAATTTACGGTGGTGACAACAATTGATGGGCACAGTGGTAACAATTGATGTCACAGTGGCTGCGTTTGATGGCACAGTGTCTGCGCTTGGAAAAGTGGTGACAATTGATGGGCACAGTGGTGACAATTGATGGGCACAGTGGTGACAATTGATGGGCACAGTGGGGACAATTTATGGGCACAGTGGCGACAATTGAGGGTACAGTGCCTGCGTTTGATGGCATGGCACAGTGGTGACAATTGATGGGCACAGTGGCTGAGTTTAATGGCATAGCACAGTGGCTGCATTTGATGGCATGGCACAGTGGCGACAATTGATGGCATGGCACAGTACTGACAATTGATGGGCACAGTGGCTGCCTTTGATGGGCACAGTGGCTGTGTTTGATGGGCACAGTGGCTGTGTTTGATGGGCACAGTGGCTGCATTTGATGGGCATAGTGCCCCTCCAAAAATTTGAAGCACCAGCCGCCACTGCCTTTGGGACTGATACTACAGGCTTGAAGTGAAGCCGATCTGTATGGTATTTAAAGTTTTCTCTACTATAGCAGCAGCCACACAACAGCAAATGTTTAAAGACTGTTTTTAGCTGAATTTCATCTTTAATACATGCAAACCATGCATATCATACATTTAAACTAAACAAAGAGCATTCATTATTTTTTTTTAGTAATTCAAAAATAAATTTATATCATCACCATAGGGATCATCTATTGCCACCTACAAAGTAGTGAATATGCAAATATGCCAGCCCACATCTTCTTTATTAACTTGTTTCACCCAGCTTCTTCTTTGAAATCATTCTTCCGCTACTGGAAATATTTTATTCATTAATAGAATTTTATGATTCTCAGCAAGAATTGTCCTTGCAAATTACTGTTGTCGTATGATTTTGAACATAATAAAATAAGGCCTTAATCTCTAATATCAAACATTTCTAAATTCAGTAAAATAAAAGTACGATAACACATCAAAAAGTTGGAGTCATCTTTGAAGCACTGTGGGATTTGGCTTCAGATACCCGTGGGAAGTCCACATTTAAATATACATCCTTGCAGTGGATGAGGTGCTGTGTGACTGACAGGAAAAGATAATGCTCAGAATTTCCGTGCTAAATGATGGAGGTCATTCGAGGTTGCAAAGTGACAGATACGACTTGGGTATCAACCTTAGATTGCACAAAGGGAACTGTCAGATCTTTGATGGTACATATTTTATATTACCAGACATTTCAGTCTGACATGTCTCCAAGAAAAACCTTGTGATTTACTGCTGTAGATTTTGCAAATGTTCAGAGGGAAAAATACCGTATTTGCCGGCGTATAAGACGACCTTTTGGATGCAAAAAAATGCATCCAAAGTTGGGGGTCGTCTTATACGCCGGATCTGTCTCCGTCAGGCTGCGGGCATCCATGATTTAAAAGCCGCGCCTCCTCCTCAGACTGTTCGGCGATTGGCGGAGCACTAATTTTCCCAGCAGGGCCTCTGTTCAGTGTTCCGCCAATCACGGATGCCTTCTCACCCTCGGATGAGAGGACATCGGTGATAGGCGGAACACTGAACAGAGGCCCTGCTGGGAAAATGAGTGTTCCGCCAATCGCGGAACAGTCTGAATAAGTGGCGTGGCTTTTGAATCGTGGATGCCCGCAGCCTGGAAGCCAAAATGTGAAAAGAGCGTAAGGTAGGGAGATCGTCTTTGCTAGAACAGTGGAGGCATGTGGAGGTACAATGGAGGCACAGTGGAAGAATGTGGTGGCACAGTGGAGGCATGTGGTGGCACGTGGTGGCATAGTGGAGGTATGTGATGGCACAGTGGAGGCATGTGGTGGCACAGTGAAGGCATGTGATGACACAGTGGTGGCACAGTGGTGGCATGTGATGGCACGGTGGGGGCATGTGATGGCACGGTGGGGGCATGTGATGGCACAGTGGGGGCATGTGATGGCACAGTGGAGGCATGTGATGGCACAGTGGAGGCAAGTAATGTAATGGCACAGTGGAGACATGTAATGTAATGGCACAGTGGAGGCATGTAATGTAATGTAATTGCACAGTGAGATGTGAAAAACTCCTGTTTCTGTCAGCGGTTGTTCCTGTCAGTGGTTGTTCTGGCTACCTCTCAGCTTCCAGAAAGACTAGTAGGAAGGGGGTAGTCTTATACGGCGAGTATATCCCAAAACCAACATTTTTCCTGGAAAAATAGGGGGTCGTCTTATATGCCCAGTCCTCTTATACGCTGGCAAATACGGTATGTGTAGCACTACCCCCGGAGGAGCTGCTGGTTTGTTTTGGGTGGGACATTTACCTCGTGGCTCTCCGAATTCCTAGGGGTGCATGGTGCATATAGCAGAAGTAAAGGTATGTCCACAACAGGCGAAAGAGAAAGGACACATATTGAGAACGTAATTAAGCTGCTCGCCCTGAAATTGCAAAAAAAGAGAGAGAAAGGTTCCCCAAATGGGCTTTTGGGCAGCAATGTAAAAAAAATATATAAAATATAGGAGTATTGTATAGGTGCTATAAGACAGTATTTATTGCCAAAATTCCCGGATACCCACATGAGTTAAAAAAAAGTTGGAACATTTGTATGAATAAAAAGTCAACATTCCTGAATACAGTGTACATAGATAATACATATACAGTTTTGTATCATTGAGCCTGACGCGTTTCGACCAATTCGGTCTCTTCAGGGGGTAAAATTTCTAGAAAATAATAATATAATGGTATGAGTTTCAAAGTAAGTACATGACAGCAATAGAATGCCATAATGATATATAGTTACCACTGAATCAGGAAATGGATAACATAAAAAGCCGCTGTGAGGTCCCGAGGGGCCTGGACTGCCCCCGCCCACCCAAAGTGGCGGAGGGGCCCACCCCAGGGAACCTACAAGGAGCACCCCCCAGGAGCAACGGAGGGGCAGCCACCTGCAGAGGAACACCCATAAAGCCCATGGTTAGTAGAAAGAATTATTTCGGGTAGGTTGGTTAAAAAGTTAATTGCTGAAATAACAGCCAATTAATTGTATGGGTACATATATTAAGGTAATATAATGGTACAAGGGCTGTCCACAACAGGTGTCTTTTGCTGTGCTCTTTAGTACCCAGCCGGGTAAAAACAATAAACTGGTGATGAAAGGATAGAGTTGAAGGTAGAAGGAGAACAGCGGGTTCAGTCGTTGTATTTGGAAACAATCCTGCTCCCGTATGTAACACTTTCTGCACCACTCCTGCCTGAGTGGGCTTAGTGTCCCCGGACAGGCCTCTCTCACTGACCCGGCAGCCGGAGTATCACTCAAACCTTTAACTTGAGGAAAAGTCCCTGCCACAGACCCTCCTGGTATGGACTTGAACTTGAGGAAAAGTCTCTGCCACAGACCCTCCTGGTATGGACTTGAACTTGAGGAAAAGTCTCTGCCACAGACCCTCCTGGAATGGACTCAGGGAGAAACCTCTGCCACAGGCCCTCACTGATTACAATTATGGCGACAATCCACCTTAAAGAAATATGCCTGGATCTCCTTCTTAACGTCACCCAGGTACCGCCTGACAGGTCATCAATCCTTCAGTGTCCGGCTACCTTGATCCCCGGTGGTTTGTCTAAATCCTTTTGGATCGCCAGCCTCTCATTGGCTCTCCGCAGATGGACTCCCCACCGAACAGCAATACAGCTTGGGATCTTCCGATGCTGCTCAAATGTTCCGGACCAACATGGTCCCAGAACCAGGAACACCAAGTGGCACACAGACCCCGGCCAGGTAGGCCATAACGCTGGGGCACCGTGATGTGGTCACCCTAAAGGTGGGTGCCACACTGGACAAAGAAGACCCAGACTCAATGGCGTCTGTCCCATAAATACCCTCTCCCAGCATGCCCAGCAAGGAAACTTCCTCCTGATTGGCTGCTGGGAAAAAGCACCCAAGTCTCAACCCCACTGCTGCCACCTATCGTCCTGGGGCGGAACATCATCCCAGCAACGACAGAATGAGCCCACAGCACAGCCAAGCTGAGACAGAGACCCTGTTTTGAACATAACAATTTGGATCAGAGTCTACTAATACTCTAATTGCCCTCTAAATTTCAATAGCACCGGTACTTGGAAGTAACCAGGCGCTACATATGTATAAAATGGAGGGATTTAATACCATCTGTAGGTAGCGCTACCCCCGCAGGAGCCGCTTGAATATTATTTCCCTACTATGTTCCCTACATGTTCCCTACTCTGCTTCTTCAACCCCAAGGAAAGACGAAACCCCACTGGCCCACCTAGCAGTTGTGTAGTAAGAATACCGCAGTAAAAGACGCAGGTTATGGTGAAATCAGAAAGTGACTTTTACTATGTGCTTGCTTAAAAAAAATGAACAAACATACAGTAATATATGTATAATGCTTGCTTAAAAAAAATGAACAAACAGTCACAGTAAGCGCTATGGGGGGGAACAGAGAAGCAGGGGAGGACCAGAAAGCAGTAAGGGGACAGGTATAATGCGGTACTTCTGCCTATTTTGTCCCATGGGGGGGCAAAGATTCTTTGCCCCGGGTGAAAAAAGCTTCCCCACTTACATGAAAATCCTTTAATAAAGTAGAACTAGTGAAGGGGGAGAGGGGGCTAGGTCACATGAGAATAGCAAGTCCAGGGCCACATTTTTGTCCCAAGCCCTGAGAATAGCAAGTCAAAAAATGTAATGTTAAAGGGGTTGTAAAGGTTCATGTTTTTCACCTTAATGCATCCTATGCATTAAGGTGTAAAACATCTTAAGATTTGCGGCCCCCCAACCCCCCCATTTTACTTACCTGAGCCCTGGAAGTCCCGCGTCGTGATCGCGCTCTTCCTCTGCCCGGTCTTTTCGGCTCTTCATTGGATAGACTGATAGCAGTGCAGCAATTGGCTTGCGCTGATGTCAATCAAATCCAATGACTCTGCCACCGGGGGGCGGGGCCAAATCCTGCAGTAGGTGGCTATAAACGCTGAATACAGGACTTGGGAGCGCACCCCCAAGGTAACCCCCCTTGGGAGAGCGCTTTCCAGAGGGGGTTATCTGAGGTGGGGAGGAGCTGAGACAGCCGCCTTGGGACACCAGAAAACGCAGTTCGGGCAACTCTGTGCAAAACGAGCTGCACAGTGGAGGTAAGTATGAAAAAAGGGTGGGCTTGGGGCGCAGAGCACAGCACCCTGAGCCCACCCAGTTGTGTGACAATAGCAAATTTATATTTGCTACCGTCTTCCTAATTCTCCTCCCGGCCAATCAGGAAGCAGGTCCTGAGACCTAATTGGCCAAAATGATAAGCGATCGTATTGGCCACCAAGGAGGAGAAGAATGAAAGGTCTGCCTCCTCCATTCATAGATCTCGTTTCATTCATAGAAGCTATAGTATAGCTTATAGAAATTGAGAAGAGGGGCAGAAAGGGTGGGCATAGTCGGGTGGGCATAGACGAATACCGAAGACAGATCCCTGCGCTTGTATTAACTCCCACAGCACCAGAAGACTACAAATGCAGGGGTGGGAGGGGGAGGGTATCAGCTTAACTAAAAGACTACAAATGCAGGGGTGGGAGGGGGAGGGTATCAAACGGCTTAACTAAAACTGAAATCTATCCAATCATGTCTGCTGGTGACACAAGGGGGCTCCCACACCGCCGCGCCGCTGCCTTTCGGCGCATGCGCGGAAGTGTTTTACTTCCTGGTGCGGTGATGGCGGTGACGCGGCGGCGTACGTCACCGCCGCGTCACCACTACCACCGCGCCGTCCGGCGGCGGGGAATTTGATCCGATTTTACACGCCATGATCAAACTCCCTGACATATCCGATGGAAATTCCGCGGACCGTTTTACGATATATCCGATTTGACGCCGCCTAAAAGTATGCGTGAAGTCACGCGTTAGAAAGATTTCCTAATGGAACTAAATATTAGTGAGTGAAGTGATAATATCACACGGCGTTGCCTCTTCATTTTTTCGTACGCAGCTGTAAAGGGAAAAAATACACTGCGCAAAAAAGCTGCCATTTATTGCAGAGTATAAGTGTACTTGAAATGGAAGTGCACTTACCCTATTTAACCCCTCCCCCCTCCCCTGCTGTGCTTGTCTAGCCCTCCCTTTCCAGATTTATAGTTGCAGTATTGCCGACTCTTTTTTAAATCTTTAGTGCTGACCCATGGTGCACTGATCATTCAGTGGATTCCTATAGGGTTCAAGAAGACTCCTGGGGGTGTAGGAGGGAGGAGGGGAAGTAAACGATAATGGTAATCATAGGTGTGCGCACAGGGTGTGCCAGGTGTGTGCCCAGGCACACCCTAATCACCCTGTGCAGCACATATTCCCCCTACTGCCCTGGTTTCCCACGCCTTTCCCCACAGTGCCTCCGGCTTCCCTACTCTCCTCTCCCTCCAGCTGTTGGTGCAGGGATGTTTTAGGATGAGTGGGGGAAGGGGCCAGTAAATATGTAACTTACTGGCCCCTTCCGTTTCATCGTGAGTGATCGGTACTATGTGTTTGATCTTTGGGGTGCACACCCTAATGCAATAGGCTGCGCACACCTATGATGGTAATGATAATGAATGGTAAGACGTGTACTATGCATACAGGGCCACCCTGTGCAAACTAATCCTGTGGCGCCCCCCCCCCCCCCATCTTCACCCCTCATCCCCTGGTCACCTTAACATACACAAAGAGGAAACAAATATTTGTAACAAATAATTTGTTTTAATCTAACTTTACATTACACAGCCTAGTGCATCTCTGCACCCCATTACATTACACAGCACCCTGTGCGTCTGGACCCCTTTACATTAAACAGCACCCTGCATCACTTGACCCCCTGCATGTTACACAGACCCCCCTTCAGTGTATCCACCCCTTCAATGCAGACACCCCCCCCCATTCAGTGCAGACCCCCCGTTCAGAGTAGCCCCCCCGTTCAGAGTAGCCCCCCCATTCAGTGTAGCCCCCCCATTCAGTGTAGCCCCCTCGTTTAGAGCAGCCTCTATTACAGTGCAGCCCCCCCTTCAGTGCAGCCCCCCTGCAATGTAGCCCCCCTCATTCAGTGAAGCCCCCGTTCAGTGCAGCTCCCCCTTTAGTACCTCAGATCAGCACGGCGGCACATGCACAGCAGGTCCCCTCCCCCTGTTTACACATAAACAGAGAGGAGGAGGAGGCAGCTTTACTCGGCTGTGCCTGTGTGACATCCGGGATCGCACAGACAGGCAGCCCCGTGGCCGCAAAAGGAGGGGGTGATAGGTGCAGCTGTGTCACCATGCACCCCCCCCCCCCCTGCACACCCTTGCCACTGTAGCTAGCTCGCCTCTCCCTGCCTGTGCCAGTGTGTCACTGCCTAAACCCACGGCACTGCCATACAATCGCGGAGGGGGGTGCCGGTCTGATACCCCCCCAGTGTGTGGTACCCGGGGGCGTCTCGCCCCCCCTTAGTACGCCTCTGGATGGCCGCACGGCACCCCTGTTTTCCATGGCGCCCTGTGCGGCCGCACAGCTCGCACACCCTTAAGGCCGGCCCTGTATGCATAGTTCTTCAGGCGCTATGGGCAGGTAAAAAATGTGTATACCAGAGGTATTCGTTTTAAAAGGTTAACATTTAACAAAGTATTTTTCAAATATCTTTATTAGTGTACTTTAACCACTTAAGACCCGGACCATTATGCAGGTTAAGGACCTTGCCCCTTTTTGCGATTTGGCACTGCGTCGCTTTAACTGACAATTGCGTGGTCGTGCGACGTGGCTCACCAAACAAAATTGACGTCCTTTTTTTCCTACAAATAGAGCTTTCTTTTGGTGGTATTTGATCATCTCTGCGGTTTTTATTTTTTGTGCTATAAGCAAAAATAGAGCGACAATTTTGAAAAAAAATCTATTTTTTTACTTTTTGGTTAACAAATTCCCCCAAAAATTTAAAAAAACATTATTTTTTTTTTAGGCCGATACGTATTCTTCTACATATTTTTGGTAAAAAAACAAAGCGTTTATCGGTTGGTTTGTGCCATTTATAGCGTTTTCAAAAAGGGGAAGTTTTATATTTTTATAAATTTTTTTTTTTAAAATGGTGGCATTATTTTTTTCATGACTGCGACATTATGGCGGACACATCGGACAATTTTGACACATTTTTGGGACCATTGTCATTTTCACAGCAAAAAGTGCTATTAAAATGCACTGATTACTGTGAAAATGACAATTGCAGTCTAGGAGTTAACCACTAGGGGGCGCTGTAGGGGTTAAGTGTGACCTCATATGTGTTTCTAACTGTAGGGGGCGGGGCTGGACGTGTGACATCAGTGATCGTCTTTCCCTATATCAGGTAACAGAAAATCAGTGACACTGACACAATGAAGAACGGGGAAGGTGTGTTTACACTCGCCTCTCCCCATTCTTCAGCTCCTGTGACTGATCGCGGGACACCGGTGGCGATCGGGTCCATGGGTCCGGTGGGCACGGTCACAGAGCTTCGGACCGGGTCACGAGCGCGCCGCCGGTGGCATGCTCGTGACCCCAGGGCTGGGCTTAAATAGACACGTACAGCTACGTGATTGTGCCCAGCCGTGCCATTCTGCCGATGTATATAGGCGTGAAGGGGTCCTTAAGTGGTAAAGTGATTGTAAAGGTTTTTTTTTTTTTTAAATAACAAACATGTTATGCTTACCTGCTCTGTGCAAGGGTTTCGCACAAAGTGACCCCGATCCTCCTTTCTCAGGTCCCCCAACGGCGATCCTGGCTCCTCCTCTGAATCGATTGCCTCCACAAAGACGCTTTCCATGGGAGCACCCCTCCGCACATGCTCCCGAGTCCTGCAGCTGTGTCCATTGACACAGACAGCAGGACTCGGGGCTCCACCCCCAGCTCCAGGGTCACTGGATTTTATTGACAGCAGCGTGAGCCAATGGCTCTTGCTGCCATCAACCTATCCAATAAGAAGATGTGGCACACTCTACCATAGGTAGGTGCTAGGTACGTTTTTTTTTTTTTTGTAATAGATGCCAGTCAGGTACATTTAGGCAGGCCTATGCTGCTTGCTAGGGCCTACTTGTTTTGATCTGGGGGTAGGGAGTGGTTAGTGTAGCAGTGGGTGTGACAACCTGTCCTTCAGTTCTTGGGCACCTCCCCTGCTTCCAAGGACAATGTTCTGGAAGAGGGTCAGGGCTGGGAATTGGAGTGACAGAGAGCTCATGTGAGGACTGCAGCAGGAGGCCCATCCCCATTTGGTGGGTGCAGGCTTTAGCGGAGGAGCTCGGGAGCTAGGAGGAAGCCTCTCTTTACACAGTCAATAAAGAGGCACTTGGAAAAGGGGGAAGGTCGTGTGGGACTTTGTGTGAATCAAGCAGCCAAGGAGGGAGCACGTCAGAGTGTGTCTGGTAGGTAGGAAATAGAAAGAGGCACTTTAAGAAAGATGGGCCTCACGGTCGAGTCACCAGAAGAAAGCCATTACTATGCAAATTCCACAAAGTATACAGCTTACAATACACCAAACAGCATAGAGACAACCCTCAACCCTTCTAGCACAAAGTCATTTGGAGTGATGAGACCAAAATGTAGCTGTTTGGCCACAACCATAAACACTACGGCCCAGATTCAGAGAGAATTGGATTCTCGTAGCGTATCAGAAATACACTACGCCGCCGTTTTTTACCTGGCTCTAGGTGGAATCCAGGTAGATTTTGTCCAGTAAACGACGGCGACGTAGTGTATTTCTCCCGTCGCAATCCATCTACACGAGTAGGGGGCGTGAAGGATTTAAAATAGGCGCGTTCCCGCGGCGATCGAACTGCGCATGCTCCGTTCGCAAATTTCCCGCCGTGCATTGCGCGAAATCACGTCGTTACGTCATTCGTTGTTTGAGTAGCGTCGTTTACGAACATTTCTATTCCCGAACGAGTTACGCAAAATAAAATAAAAAATTTAATTAGACGCGGGAACGACGGCCATACTTAACATGGGCTACGCACCGTTAGACCAGCAAAAAGCTGGTCTAACAGTACGTAAAAAAAAACAGACATAAGCGATTGCGAAGACCGCTCGTATCTTCGTGGATCGCCGTAAAAACACATTTGCATATCCCGACGCATCAAAACGACGCGAACTCCTCCCAGCGGCCGCAAAAATATCGCAGCGTAGATCCGAAGGCTTACGAAGACGTAAGCCTCTCGGATCGAAGCCCGAAGCCGCCGTATCATGGTTTGAGGATTCAAACTAGTGATACGGCGCGCAAAATTTGAAATTACTCCTGTCTAACACCAGTTAGACAGGCGTAATTGCTCTGTGAATCTGGGCCTACATTTGGAGAGAAGTCTACAAGGCCTATGATGAAAGGTCCACCATCCCTACTGTGAAACACGGAGGTGGATCGCTGATGTTTTGGGGATATGTGAAAATTTGGTCAAAATGGTTGGCAAGATGAATGCAGTATGTTATCAAAAAATACTGGAGGAACATGTGCGTTCATCAGCCAGGAAGCTGTGCATGGGACGTACTTGGACATTCCAACATGACAATGATCCAAAACACAAGGCCAAGTCCACCTGTCATTGGCTACAGCAGAATAAAGTGAAGATTCTGGAGTGGTCATCTCAGTCTCCTGACCTCAATATCATTGAGCCACTCTGGGGAGATCTCAAACGTGACGTTCATGCGAGACAGCCCAAGAATTTACAGCAACTGGAGGCTTTTTGCCAAGAGGAATGGGCAGCTTTACCATCTGAGAAGATAAAGAGCTTCATCCACAAATACCACAAAAGACTTCAAGCTGTCATTGATGTTACAGGGGGCAATAAATGGTATTAACCTCCCTGGCGGTATGATTATTTCAGATTTTAGGTGCTGAAAGCGGTACAATTATTTTGCATGGAAATTCTGCGTTTTATACAGTAGGCCTGTAATTCTTAGGAATAACTCACTTAAATCTGTCCGAACAAGAGTCTAGTAGATCACTGAAATTTGCTTGTTTGCAGAATTGTTGTTGTCATTACTTTTATTTTTTTTATGACAAATTTCCCCACAAATCGCTATCGCTCAATTCTGCAAGGGATTATAATTTATTATCGCTGTTTTCTAGCTGCTCTAACATCACTTTTGATATAAAGGGACACTTTTTGGTTGCTATGGACAATCTCCAGTTTTCAGGCAGAAAGAACAGTATTTATTATATTAAAGTGCATGTAGGACACTGGACAGACCACTAGGGAAAAAGGGGGTGTGTATTTTTTACATACAGTACTGTAATCTGGTAGATTACAGTATACTGTAAGTATTGTGTTTATTTATTTTTTTGAATTTGGCGTCGTTCTCCGCCCTGTGCGTCGTAACGTCACAGGAAACGGAGCTCGGCGGCACACGGGGACACTGTGAATCGAGCGAGGAGACACCGCTCGATCACACAGCGCGACGGCATCGCAGGATCCGGGGACAAGGTAAGTAAACCCTGCCTGTGGCTGCTGCGAGGCGATCCCGAGTTTGGCTCGGGGTTACCGCGGTTACCGCTTTTGGTGCTGGAATTCCACCCCGAGCCAGACTCGAAAAAAACGCCAGGGGGGTTAAGAACTGGGGTATGTAAACTTTTGGTCAGGATCATTTGGGTAGTTTTTGTTGTGATTATGATCTAAAAAGAGTAAACACAGTTGATTGATAATAAATGGCTTCAGCCAAACACTAACCATGAGCGAAAGAAAAGTTTTTTGTGTTATTTATATTCTCTGAGGAATGACAAAGAAACAATAAATTCTGCCAGGGTATGTAAACTTATGAGCACACCTGTTTTTATGTGCAGCTTTAGAGTTCTGTAATAACCACACTAGTACTTATGAATCTGTTCACTGGAAGAGTGTGTCCTCATCTCCTCCTATCCTCACATCAGTTATTATCTTTTTTTATCAGCTTTTGAAGCATTATGTTATTTGAGATAAGAAAAACAGCTGTAGTTTTCCACTGACGTTAACACAGTTTTGCTCATGTAATTGTCTTAACTGTAGATGGGGAACTGATGTAACTTTAGGAAAGAGTTTTGCAGTTTTGGGTGGGAAGAGCGTTTGAGGCTGAATTTCTAAACTGCATTTTTTTTGTGCCAAAATGCGTAGACTTTGCAGAGATTTAATGTTCATAATAAATGCTGTTCTTTTGGTGTTTTCAGTTAAGAAAGAAAGAAAGAAAGAAAGAAAGAAAGAAAGAAAGAAAGAAAGAAAGAAAGAAAGAAAGAAAGAAAAAAGAAAAATAGAGAAAGAAAGAAAGAGAAACAAAAAAAAGAAAGAAAGAGAAAGAAAGAAAAGAAAAATAGAGAAAGAAAGAAAGAGAAACAAAAAAAAAGAAAGAAAGAGAAAGAAAGAAAAGAAAGAAAGAAAGAAAGAAAGGACTGCCCCCCCCCCCCTTCCCATTTCTTATATGTGTGTCACAGGAACAGGATGTAAGCAAAAATATTTCCAATGTGGTCACAGATAGAAGTTTTAAGTATAAATTCACCTTTTCACAAACATTTCCCTGATATTCTTCCCCATCCTTCCTTAGGGTTTCCGAATCAAAGTGATTCCGATTGGTCAAAGTGGTCACATGTCTATCAGGGCTGCTGTAAGAAATCACGGGGCCCCGTACAGCCTACCTGACAGGGCCCCCCAGGCCACCTCCACCAAATATATCAAAACAATGGACCAGATTCAGAGAGAATTGGATTCTCGTAGCGTATCAGAAATACACTACGTCGCCGTTTTTTACCTGGCTCTACGTGGAATCCCGGTAGATTTTGTCCAGTAAACGACGGCGGCGTAGTGTATTTCTCCCGTCGCAATCCATCTACGCGAGTAGGGGGCGTGAAGCATTTAAAATAGGCACGTTCCCGCGGCGATCGAACTGCGCATGCTCCGTTCGCAAATTTCCCGATGTGCATTGCGCGAAATCACGTCGTTACGTCATTCGTTGTTTGAGTAGCGTCGTTTACGGACATTTCTATTCCCGAACGACTTACGTAAAAAAATAAAAATTAGACGTGGGAACGACGGCCATACTTAACATGGGCTACGCACCGTTAGACCAGCAAAAAGCTGTCCTAACTGTACGTAAAAAAAAATAGACGTAAGCGATTGCGAAGACCGCTCGTATCTTCGTGGATCGCCGTAAAAACTCATTTGCATATCCCGACGCATCAAAACGACGCGAACTCCTCCCAGCGGCCGCAAAAATATCGCAGCGTAGATCCAAAGGCTTACGAAGACGTAAGCCTCTCGGAATCGAAGTCCGAAGCCGCCGTATCATGGTTTGAGGATTCAAACTAGTGATACGGCGCGCGAAATTTGAAATTACTCCTGTCTAACACCAGTTAGACAGGCGTAATTGCTTTATGAATCTGGGCCAATATTTTCATAAACAAATGCACTAAAATCATTATTAGCGGACACAAACCTGTGTGAATTAGCCCGTTTTTTAAATAGTTTTGAAAAAATCTTTAAAAAAATTTTAATATAATTTTTTAAAGAATGTTAAAATGTATTTTATTTTACAATTTGTAATTTTTTTTTGAGACAGGTAAACCAGCAGTGCAGTGGGGGAGGGGGGGTTAGCGCAGAGACATAGGGCACAGAGGGGGATTGGAAGCAGGCAGAACAGGAAAGTAATTCTGCAATTGCCCCTCCATCCGACCACAATAATTTTCTCTGCTGTCCGGGCCCCCCTGTTTGCCCGGGCCCCGTAGAGGAGGGCTGGTGGTCCCCCCCCCCCCTATCAGCGGCCATGATGCCTATACCCAGAGCTTTTTTTCTCAGAAAATAGGTGCAGGAACTCAACCATGACCCGTTCAGATTTCACAAACAGTCTTAAAGGGGCATTAAATACCAAGATTGCATTACACACAGAGTGCAGAGCTGTCACTTGTAAACACAAAAAAACGGACTTCTGTGTTTACAAGTGATTGTGGTGAGCAGGCACCAAAGGGTCTGAGCCAGAGGTGGTGGAACTGAGTTCCCACTAAAAAAAAGCCCTACCTGTACCTGATCAATCAGAATAACGCTATTCCATTGCGACTTTGCGAGAGCCCTAAATCCTGGTACACACTACAAAACCTGACAGCTTGTGTCTTCCTCATCAGACCCTGAGACGTAATTCGTCCAAGTGCCCCATATGTGGTCAATGGAGCGGAGGATGGGGTCAGCAGGGCAGAGGATGGGTGGCACTGGTGGGCACTGAGGAGGCAGCACTGATGGGCAATGAAAAGGCTTCACTGATAGAAATTATGGATTTACTGATGGGTACTGATAGACACTGATGAGCACTGATAGGCTACACTGATGGGCACTGATAGGAAGCCTTGATGGGCACTGAAAGGAAGCACTGATGGGCATTCATAGGCAGCGCTGATGGGCAGCACTGAAAGGCACTGATAGGAAGAACTGATGGGCACTGATAGGAAGCACTGATGGGCACTGATAGGAAGCACTGATGGACACTGGTGAGGCTGCACTGATAGAAAGCACTGATAGGCGACGCTGATAGGCAGCACAGAAGGGCACTGATAGGCAGCACTGATGAGGAGCACTGATTGACAACACTTATTAGCACTGAAAGGCGACACTGATGTGCACTGTTTGGCAGCTCTGATTGACCATGATTGGCAGCACTGGTGGACACTGTTAAGGCTGCACTGATAATTAGGACACTGATAAACAGTGCCCTGATTATCAATGCAAATGTCCCCCTTAACATTGGCCCAATCTGTGATTGCTATGTTCTTCAGACACAGCTGATCACAAATCAAGTTAAAGAGCCAATCACAACGACTCTTTGCTACTTGATCAGCTGTGTCCAATCACAGCTGATCACAATGTGACAGCGTGAGGAAATGAATGGCGATAACCGGCAAGTGAGTTTACATTGTGATCAGCTGTGATTGGACACAGCTGATCGCAAATCGGGGTAAAGAGCCAATCACAGCGACTCTTTTCTACTTGATCAGCTGTGTCCAGGGGACATAGTGATCACAGATCGGGTTGAATTCATGCCGCAGCGGGCACGGTACTGAGAGGGTAGAACTGGATGACCCATCATTCGGCTATAGCGTGGTCGCCTGCAAGTTGGTGCCACCCCCCTGAAAAATGCTGCCCATGGCAGATACGTTGTTTGCCTCGCGGCAGATACGCCCCTGGTTTATTAAGTAATACAATTATAACACTCACAGAGGTAAGTAAGTAAAAGCACCTTAAGTTTGGTGTGTCTCCCGACACACAATCTGTTGGGACACAAGAGAGATGGTAATTTCAGCAAGTCGCTCCGCCCTATGCGTTTTGTCACACATGACGTCGTCCTGGGCCCGGCATCTTTATTCTTCCTAAAATAATGCTGGTATCGTTCTCTCGGTGACACCTCTGGCATATACAGTATATTTTTTGCTTTTTTGGTCAAAAATATGTAAATAATAATTCTGGAAATGCAAAAAAAAATGCGGGCGAGCATGTTCACTGCTTCAGGCAAAACATTTGAATAGGGAGGGAGATTGCGCAAAAAACCTCTTGCAACACAAAACAGCCGTTCCCTCAGTCTGCAAAATCTGGCTGTAATTAATCAGACCTAAGACCCCTTTCACACTGGAGCGTTTTTACAGTGTTTTAGCGTTAAAAATAGCGCTATTAAAACGCTCATAAAAAACTCTCCATGCATCTCAATGTACCCTTTCACTCTGAGGTGTTGTGCTGGCGGGGCATTGAGAAAAGTCCCGCAAGCAGCATTTTTGGAGCAGCTTTTGGACGCAGAAAAATGCTCCAAAAACGCCCCTCTCCATTGAAATGAATTGAAAGCGATGTAAAAACGCCTGAATAGTGCCTATAATCCGCTCTGAGCTGTAGAAAAGTCACATGATCTCCCAAAAAATTTAACCACTTAACCCCTGGACCATATTGCTGCCCAATGACCAGAGCACTTTTTGTGATTCGGCACTGCGTCGCTTTAACTGACAATTGCACGGTCGTGCGACGTGGCTTCCAAACAAAATTGGCATCCTTTTTTCCCCCACAAATAGAGCTTTCTTTTGGTGGTATTTGATCATCTCTGCGTTTTTTATTTTTTGCGCTATAAACAAAAATAGAGCGACAATTTTGAAAAAAATGCAATATTTTTTACATTTTGCTATAATAAATATCCCCAAAAAATATATAAAAAAAAAATTTTTTCCTAAGTTTAGGCCGATACGTATTCTTCTACATATGTTTCGCAATTAGCGTTTATTGATTGGTTTGCGCAAAAGTTATAGCGTTTACAAAATAGGGGGTAGTTTTATGGCATTTTTATTAATATTTTTTTTTACTAGTAATGCCGGCGATCAGTGTTTTTTTTCCGTACTGCGATATTATGGAGCACACTTCGGACACTTTTGACACATTTTTGGGACTATTGCCATTTTTATAGCGATCAGTGCTATAAAAATGCATTGGATTACTATAAAAATGCAATTGGCAGTGAAGGGGTTAACACTAGGGGGCGGGGAAGGGGTTAAGTGTGTTCCTGGGTTGTGTTCTAACTGTATGGGGGGGGGTGGCCTCACTAGGGGAAATGACTGATCTTCTGTTCATACATTGTATGAACAGAAGATCAGCGTTTCCCCCACTGACAGGACCAGGAGCTATGCCGGCGGCGCGCACGCCCCCTAGTGGCCGCAAAGTAGCTGACGTATAGCTACGGGCTCTCGCCCAGGAGAGCCGACCTGCCGCCGTAGAATGACGGCAGCTGGTCTGCAACCAGTTAAAATGCAAGCAAAAAAAAGAGCATCTACAACAGCAGGACTGAAATTGCCCATGCTTCAATAATGCTTTACTGCTAGCGTCCTAAAAATGTGGTAATAGCGCTAAAGCGTTTTAGGGCGTTTTTGCAGCGCCTCAGTGTGAAAGGGCTCTTAAAGGGGAGTTCCAGACAAAAATTGTCTTTATTAAAAGTCAGCAGCTAGAAAAAGTGCTGCTGGCTTTTAATAAACACTCACTTACCTGCTCCTGCGTTCCAGCGACGCGCCGACCGGGGCTTCGCTCCTCTCCCCCCCTCCCCTGGCCGGCATCTTCATTCCGACTGTGGGCACCCAGCCGTGACAGCCTTCAGCTTCACGGCCGGGCACCCACTGCGCATGCGCGAATCGCACTGCGCATGCGCGCGCGGCGCGGCTCGCCGCTGATTGGACAGGCGATCGCATGGGACCTGTCATGTGTCCCATGCGATCGCCTACAGGGAGGGGCTGCTGTAGGCGATTACGCCTAATCGCCTAACCAGCCCCTCGGCGGAAGCAGGAAGTGGGACAGGAACTCCCACTCCTCCTGAAGCCCCCACTCCCCCCCCCCCAAAAAAAATTATATGCCAAATGTGGCATGTAAGGGGGTGAGGAGTGGATTAAGCGGAAGTTCCATTTTTTGGGTGGAACTCCGCTTTAAAGTAAGCCTTTTCGAATTTAGCACAGCTGCAGCATTTCCAAGATAGTGTAGCTCACCTCCTAAACGAAAGGACGTTTACATAGTTACATTGTTAAGCTGGCCATACATTATACAATTTTCTTATTCACTTTCCTTTAAATTTACCTTCAACTATGTAGTACAAGGGCCTTCCTGATTGCATACAAATTGAAAGTGTTTAGGTTTGACCTCATATTACAGTAGGTGCCTCCGATTCTGTATATCCAGCGCGATGGGATCGCGCTGGATATCGCCGCTGGAGGCTGTGCTTTTCGTGCTCGCTGCCCCCACGAGATGCCGCGCATTTATAGGAGTTCATTGGGGGTGACGAGCGGGAGGAGCGACGGGGATCGCGGGTGGTCAATTCGCCACTAGCAGAGGCGAGATTGACACAAAATCGCCAGCACCTACTGTATATGGTTTTGGTAAATCTAAAGGCAAATTGTACAAGAAAATTGAGACACCATTCACACCTGAGCAATTATCTGCTTGAAGCTCACACTGGAGGAGAAAAAAATGAATTATTCTCTATGGAGATGGTTCACATCTCCACTCCAAGTCGCCTGAAGCTGGAACACGTTCTGGAGCTTTTTTTCGACACTCGAATCACGCTTGTATTATTACATTTGTATTCCCATAGAAATGAATGGAAACGCGCCATTTGTGCGTTTTTGCGCGTTTCTGCATGTGTTTTTGCGCAATTTTCTACTTAAACGAAAAGAAGTAAAAAATAAAATAGTAATAATATAAGAAGAAGTAAATGACAAATAAATGCACAAAAAAATTAAAATCATCATAAATAAGTAAAATAAATGAATAATATATAATAATACATTAATAAATAATAACTAACCTTTAAAAATAATAAATACTTTATTATTATTATTATTAATAAATGAACAACACCCAAACTCAAACAAAAAATACTATATTATTAATAATAATATAAATATATTTTTGCATTAGGGTTGGGGTGTTTAGTTTATTTATTATTATTTTATTTTTTAAGGGGTAAGGGTTAAAGTTAAGCGTTGATTATTTCTTTATTGTAATTTAGTATTAATTCATTGAATTTATTTATTTTTTATATATGATTTTTTTTTATTTGTGTATTTATTTTACATTTATTTATTGAATTCATTTTTTATGTATGATTTTTATTTATTTGTGTATTTATTTTAACATTTATTTATTCATTTGTTATTTGTATAATGATAATAAATAAAATAATAACTAACCCTTACCCTAACTGAAAAAACATTATAATAAATGAATAATAATAAAAGAAGAAATAAAAGCCAATGGAAAAGGTAAAATAAACTGAAATACCTAGCAACAAATTTTTTCACATCTCGGGCTATCAAAGGGTAAAACGTGTGCCCAACTAAACTATTAGGCCGCGTACACACGATCGAATTTGTCCGCTGAAACTGGTCCGACTAGTTCAGCGGACAAATCCGATCCTGTGTATGGGCTAGCGGACATGTCTGACCGGCGGACAAATTTTAAAACATGCTTTAAAATTTGTCCACCGGGGACATGTCCGTCGGATATGTCAGCTGGTCAGTACACTCACCAGCGGACATATCCTCCCGCACAAGCGTCGTATGGATGCGACGCATGCGTGGAAGTTGTTTACCGCCACGTCACCACGCTGTCTGCCGGCGGGGATTTTGATCCGATGGTGTGTACACGCCATCGGACCAAAATAGCCCGGCGGACATATCCGATGAAAACGGTCCGAGGACAATTTCCATCGGATATGTCCGTCCGTGTGTACGCGGCCTCAGAGATGCTTTTATTAGGGGGGTATTCTTTATCCACTCTACCCTGAGGACGGCACTGGGACCCGATCAGGGGAGCGCATGATCAGACTGGAGAAAGTCACATAATCTGTGACGCAACGCATCGGGAGGAGTCAGGTGATGTCACTTCTGGCCATTAGTGCAGTATTTCCATAAAAAAAAAAACTCTGGCTTTCACAGAGTTTTTCAGGTGGTATTTAGGAGCTATTTTTAGCGCTAAACCACCTGGAAAACTCCTCAGTGTGAAAGGGGCCTCGCCCCTTAAAAAATAAAACAACAATAAATAACTAAAACCCTAACACAAAAAAATATTATTATTATTATTAATAATATAGTAGTTTTTTGTTCGAGTTTGGGTGTTGTTCGTTTATTAGTATTATTATTAATATTATTATTATTATTATCATTAATATTTGTATTATTATTATTAATAATAATAATGTATTTAATATTTTTTAAGGTTAATTATTATTTATTAATGTATTATTATATATTATTTATTTATTTGACTTATTTTTGATGATTTTAAGTTATTTGTGTATTTATTTTACACTTATTTATTCATATAGAAAAGAAATGTGCAAAAACGCACAAAAATGCACGAATGGTGCGCAAGTGTGATCACAACTTTTAAGAATTTAAGTCTACCTAGCACTTGATCTTCACATCTCATCATCAATTATTTCAAAATATTTTTTTGCACATGCACTTTATCACTTGGGATTGAATTTTGATATGTTATTTAATTAAATGGATGTTTATTTGGTTGGATACAGCTTTTGAACACTATTTAAGTTTATTATGTTATTTACTGTGTATATGAGAAATTCATAGCACTTTCGTTTATAATTCACTGCCAAAGTAATTCGTACTTTTTTTATGTATGGTTTTATGTTTTTCCTGTGTTCACTCAACACTATAATTAGCACTTTGAAGGTATCGCCACATTTTTTTATTTATTTTATGACTAGACTTGAGCTCCTTTAGATTAGGTAAGCATACGCATCTTTTCTTGTCCACATGGCTGCCTATTGTAAACTTTAAAGTAGTATTTTTCGAAAAGGGATGAAACACAGACAACTAGAGATGCCTGCAAAAAAAAACCTAGAGATCTTCCAGAGCACTCTGAGCTACAAAACCCAAATACCACTTCAGCCCCGGGAGAATTTTTCCCCTTAATGACCAGACCATTTTTTGCGATACGGCACTACGCGGTCGTGCGACGCTGTACCCAAACAAAATTGACGTCCTTTTTTTCCCACAAATAGAGCTTTCTTTTGGTGGTATTTGATCACCTCTGCGGTCTTTATTTTTTTGCACGATAAACAAAAAAAAAAGAGCAACAATTTTTTTTATAATAAATATCCCCCAATTTTTTTTTTTAAATAAAACAAATTTCTTCATTAGTTTAGACCGATATGTATTGTACATATTTTTGGTAAAAAATAAATAAAAAAATAAGACAATAAGTGGATGTTGATTGGTTGGTGCAAAAGTTAAAGGGCCGGATTCAGAAAGTAGTTAAGTCGGTGTATCTAGAGATACGCCGCGTAAGTAAAAAGAATAGCCGGCGTATGTTTGTTCTGTATTCAGAAAACAAGATAGGCCGGAATTCTGCTAAGATACGAGCGGTGTAAGTCTGTTACATCGTCGTATCTTAGTTGCATACGAGTTGCCGCTAGGTGGCACTTCCGTTGGTTTTACGCGTCGAATATGTAAATTAGGGAGATACGCCGATTCACAAACTTCTTGCGGCCGGGCGTTGTATTTTACGTTGTTTGCGTAAGTGTTAGTGCGGCGTAAAGTTACCCCTGCTATATGAGGCGCAGCCAATGTTAAGTATGGACGTCGGGACAGCGTCAAATTGTACGTCGTTCACGTCGTTTGCGTAAATCGTTTGGGAATGGGGCTGGGCGTAAATTACGTTCACGTCGTTTACATTGACTACTTGCGATGTGATTTCACGTATGCTCACTGGCATACGTCCATGGATGGCGCATGCGCCGTTCAGAAAAAACGTAAATTACGTGGGGTCATGATTCATTTACATGAATCACGCCCCCTACCTGCCTATTTTGAATTAGGCGCCCTTACGCCGGGCAATTTACGCTACGCCACAGCAAACTTACGCAGCAAGTGCTTTCTGAATAAGGCACTTGCCTGTAAAAGTTGCTGAGGCGTAGCGTAAATAGCATATGCTACGCCGCCGGAAAGATACACAGATGTATCTGAATCCGGCCCACAGCGTCTACAAAATAGCAGATTTTTTGTGGGGATTATTGACATTTATACAGCGATCAGTGAGCAACTGATTACTGTATAAATTTCTCTGACAGGGAAGGGGTTAACACTAGGATGTGATCAAGGGGTTAAATGTGTTCCCTCGTAAGTGTTCTAACTGTTAGGAGAATGTAGCTGACTAGAGAAGGAGAGAGATCGTTGTTCCTACTTGGTAGGAACACACGATCTGTCTTCTCTTCCCTGACAGAACCGGAATTTGTGTGTTTACACACACAGATCCCGTTTCTCGCTCTGTCATGAGCGATCACGGGTGTCTGGCAGTGATCGCGCATCTGCTCCGGGGATACACTAAAGAGCCGACTACGACGGCTCGTGCATGAGAGCCAATCTGCTGCAGTAGAACTGTTTGTGAAGGGGTTAAAGTAGAAGTCCACCCTAACACTAAAATCTTTAAATCTAAGGGCATCCGCAATCTAAAGGCCCATACCCACAATCGAATTATTCCATCAGATAATTGTTGTTGGTATTTCCGACAACAAATGTTGGATGGTCATGCTCTCAAATTTTTCGAGAACAAATGTGTTCCGTCGGATCATCCGATCGTGTGTACACATGTCCATCAGACCAAAATCCAAAGTACAAACACACATTTTCAGAACCAATGCTAAACTTCAGACAACAATAGCAGAAATTGCCCAAAGGGTGGCTGCAAAGAGTTGAAAAAACACGTAGTTTGGTGAATGTTGGCTGAAAATGTTTTGCCGTATGCAGAACAAGTTCACGGCCAACGCCCCTTTGGACAAAAACCCAGGGAAAAGTCTGATGGAAGTCCAATCGTGTGTATGAGGCTTAAAACTAACTTATCTAGCCCTGTAAATAAAAAAAGAGTCAAAAATAGCGCTAAATAAATACAGGTTGAATTATAATGACTATACGGACCTGTGTAAGTGCACAGCAAAGGGATTCCTTCAGTAAGATATATTCACACTGAAGCACCTCTTAGCCAGGCCTCAACCAGCTCTCGCTGACAACAATGCTGTACCGCTTAATATAACCAAACACTTAAAAATATATATATAAATATATATAAATATATGCATCAACAACTCACTTTGCCTAACAGGTAGGGATGAGCTTCGAGTTCGAGTAGAACTCATGTTCGACTGGAACATTGCCTGTTCGCCGAACACCGAACTATTTGGAGTGTTCGCTGCAAGTTCGAGTGAACTTTAGAACCCTGTTAAAGTCTATGGGACTCGAACGTTTGAAATTTAAGTGCTAATTTTAAAGGCTAATATGTAAGTTATTGTCCTAAAAGGACCAGGATCCTACCCCAGGGGAGATGTATCAATGCAAAAAAAAGTTTAAAAAACTGCAGTTTTTTTGGCAGCAGTGATTTTAATAATTCCTTTAAGTGAAACAATAAAAGTAAAATATTCCTTTAAATTTCGTACCTGGGGGGGGGGGGGTGTATAGTATGCCTGTAAAGTAGCGCTTGTTTCCCATGCTTAGAGCTGTCCCTGCACAAAGTGTCATTTCTGAAGGAAAAAAAGTAATTTAAAATCACTCGCGGTTATAACGAATTGTCAGCTCCCGGCAATACAGAGAAAAGTCATTCATAAAAAAAAATGTGTGGGGGTCCACGGCATTTTTTTTATTTGACACAGGGTTCCCCTTAATATCCATACCAGACCCTAAGGTGAGTGATTTTAAATGACTTTTTTCCTTCAGAAATTACATTTTGTGCAGGGACAGTTCTAAGCACAGGAAACAAGCGCTACTTTACAGGCATACTATACACCCACCTAGGTACGAAATTTAAAGGAATATTTCAATGTTATTGTTTCACTTTAAGCATTATTACAATCACTGTTTAAAAAAAAAATCATTTAAAAAACAAAAATTGCATTGATACATGTCCCCTGGGGGAGGACCTGGGTCCCCAAACACTTTTTAGGACAATAACTTGCATATTAGCCTTTAAAATTAGTACTTTAGATTTCAAACGTTCGAGTCCCATAGACTTTAACAGGGTTCTAAAGTTCACACAAACTTTTGGTCTGTTCGCAGGTTCTGGTGTGAACCGAACCCAGGTGTGTTCGGCTCATCCCTACTAACAGGCAGTCTTTAAATCAGGTACCTCACCAAGGTGGTTTGGTTAATCAGACTAAACGCCAATACAATCATTTTTTAACTGTTCACGTGTATATTAGTTGCATGCGGTGGTGCACAATGGTTGATTTGTAATCCGGAAAAGGGAACAAACAAACTGATGAATGATGCCTGGGTAATCAAATCACAATGGCAAGTCTAGGTGATTCACTCTCCTGCAATACAGTCAGTATACTTGGGCAGGTGCCCGTCTCACCCAACATGGTCAGGCCTTGTATTTCCGGCACCGACAACCTCCAGTCCTCACACGGGTCACCGTTGAGCTGGGACACAGTCCGGTCACTCCGTCAGGGATCCACTTTTTCCCAATGGGCGATCCACAAATGCGTGGATAGGCCTCGAGACCCTGGCCTAGGCTCCCGCAGAGGCGCCTCACACAGGTGTGCTCCTTGGTTGAAGAGACGGTCCAGAGAGAGCACACCAAAGATGTTCTTCCCCTTAAATTCCTCCTCCCAGCAGGCTGTGTGAGGTGCAAAGTACTTTGGGATTGCACAGTTGCACTCTGGGTATTGTAGTCTATCAATTAACCAGGGCAACGGAGTCTTTATCTCCCTGTACTTCGATTCCCACAATTCCTCGCTGCACCAGTGTAAAACCAAATAGAAGGTGGCTATCCAATATTTGGCCACTTGAGGAAGCTGAGTTCCTTCTATATCTGCGGTAGTCTTCTAACCACATAGAAAGTGATAACTTGCTACATTAGCTATACCATATAAAATACCTACTTATCTGTAGTGTGGAGAGAGAGAGAGAGAGAGAGAGAGACTGCTTAAAAACAGGAAAAAATTAACACTTTTGAATCAGAACTCCTGGGATATTGATCTGGTCAGTTAAGTAGCAGAGGGGGAGGGGTCTATACAGAGGGGAGTTGTTTATCAGTTTCAGATGCTTTGCTGTTAATTGAAATTAACAACAGGTGCACTAGTTGGGCAACAATGAGACGACCTCCAAAACAGGAATGGATTTTCAGGTGAAGGTGTCTGACATTTTTAGGGACAGGGTCAGTGTCACTGCTGGTAGCACGAGGTGATACTTGGACCCTATAAAGGTTGCACAGGCAGTCCAACTCCTCCAGGATGCCACATCAATACGTGTCATTGCCAGAAGGTTTGCCGTGTCTCCCAGCACAGTCTCAAGAGCATGGAGGAGATTCCAGGAGACAGGCAGTTACTTAGGAGAGCTGAACATAGCCATAGAAGGTCCTTAACTCACCAGCATGACCGGTATCTGCTCCTTTGTGCAAGGAGGAACAGGATGAGCCCTGCCAGAGCCCTACAAAATGACCCCCAGCAGGCCACTAGTGTGATCGTCTGACCAAACAATCAGAAACAGACCTCATGGGGGTGGCCTTAGGGCCCGACGTCCTCTAGTGTGCTCTGTGCTCACTGCCGGACACTGTGAAGCTCGATTGGCATTTTCCACTGAACACCAGAATTGTCAGGTCTGCCACTGGTGCCCCATGCTTTTCACAGATGAGAGCAGGTTCACCCTGAGCATGTGACAGACGTGAAAGGGTCTGGAGACACCGCGGAGAACTTTATGCTGCCTGTAACATCGTTCAGCATGACCGCTTTGGTGGTGGGTCAGTGATGGTCTGGGAGGCATATCCATGGAGGGACGCACAGACCTCTACAGGCTACACAATGGCACACTGACTGCCATTAGCTACCGGGATGAAATCCTTGGACCCATTGTCAGACCCTACGCTGGTGCAGTGGGTCATGGGTTCCTCCTGGTGCACGACAAAGCCCGGCCTCATGTGGCGATAGCATGCAGCTGGTTCCTGGAGGATGAAGAAATTGATACCATTGAATGGTCCCCACGCTCACCTGACCTAAATCCAAAAGAAGACCTCTGGGACATTGTTTTGGCCCATCCGGTGCCGCCAGGTGGCACCTCAGTCTGTTCAGGAGCTCAGTGATGCTCTGGTCCAGATCTGGGAGGAAATACCCCAGGACACCATCCATCGTCTCATTAGGAGCATGCCCTGATGTTGTCAGGCATGCATACAAGCACTTGGGGGGCCATACAAACTACTGAGGACCATTTTGAGTTGTTGCAGTGAAATTTGAGCAAAATGGATGAGCTTGCTGCATAATTTTTTCACTTTGATTTTCGGGGTGTCTTTGAATTCAGCCCTCTGTAGGTGGATAATTTTAATTTCCATCAAATGATGTGCCAACCTTAAATTCCCAACACATTAGCCCGTCCATATCAGTATAGATCCTAACACATTACCCCGTCCATACCAGTATAGATCCCAACACATTACCCCATCCATACCAGTATAGATCCCAACACATTACCCCGTCCATACCAGTATAGATCCCAACACATTACCCCGTCCATACCAGTATAGATCCCAACACATTACCCCGTCCTTATGAGTATAGATCCCAACACATTACCCAGTCCATATCAGTATAGATCCCAACACATTACCCCGTACATACCAGTATAGATCCCAACACATTACCCCGTCCATACCAGTATAGATCCCAACAAATTACCCCGTCCATACCAGTATAGATCCCAACATATTACTCCGTCCATATCAGTATAGATCCCAACACATTACCCCGTCCATACCAGTATAGATCCCAACACATTACCCCGTCCATACCAGTATAGATCCCAACACATTACCCCGTCCATACCAGTATAGATCCCAACACATTACCCCATCCATACCAGTATAGATCCCAACACATTACCCCGTCCTTATCAGTATAGATCCCAACACATTACCCAGTCCATATCAGTATAGATCCCAACACATTACCCCGTACATACCAGTATAGATCCCAACACATTACCTCGTCCATACCAATATAGATCCCAACAAATTACCCCGTCCATACCAGTATAGATCCCAACACATTACTCCGTCCATATCAGTATAGATCCCAACACATTACCCAGTCCATATCAGTATAGATCCCAACACATTACCCCGTCCATACCAGTATAGATCATAACACATTACCCAGTCCATACCAGTATAGATCCCAACACATTACCACGTCCATATCAGTATAGATCCCAACACATTACCCCGTCCATATCAGTATAGATCCCAACATATTACCCCGTCCATATCAGTATAGATCCCAACATATTACCCCGTCCATACCAGTATAGATCCCAACACATTACCCCGTCCATACCAGTATAGATATCCAGCATGAGAAGTTTGCCTGTTGAGATCTGATATGTTTTCAAAGTGTTCCTTGAATTTTTTTGAGCAGTGTATATATATTATCATCCTCAATCCACTTTTTGCTACTGACCTTGGCGTCTGTTCACTGTTTTGTGAGTTTAGCATTATTCAATAAAAAAAAAAAAATTATATTGTGAAAGAAAAGGACCTAAGTGAACGCAAACTGCGTGTGAATTCCCGGGTTAGTCCATATGCAGCGAATTAATCTATAAATAGCGCTCTCCCTCTACATCACGCATTTATTTTATCCTGCGGTGGTGGGGATTTGTTTATACTGCAGCACTGTCCTTTGTTTATGTTTGTCTTTCATTGTATGTTTCCACTGGATCTTTCCAAGTTGTTGTGTTCAAGACTCTGTACCCCTTTCCAGTTTATTTATAGAGCAGGAAATTAGTTTACTATTGTGCTATTTACAGCGTTTGATAAGAGACAGAAAAGCTTACATTAGGATTATGCCTACGCTTTAAGATTTCCAAGTCCTTTTTGTTCTATCGGCGTTTGCTTATAAAAGCGCAACGCGGTCTCCGACATAGAATCCGAATGAACTGTGAAATGAGAACCACAGTTTGTTGTGTAGCGTACAAAATACACTTTATAAAAGAAATAAATAAATGTTTTCTCCTTTCAGCAAAATTGTTCAGTTTTGCTGCATAGGCTAAAAAAAGAAAGAAAAAGAAAAGCGTCCCATTATTTTCTAGTTATAAAAACATAAAAGCTGCATAAAGCTGTCTTTTTATTTTAACTTTTTTTCTTTCCTAAAGTCTTGGAGCCAATTCACACCATAGAAATGGTCTGGATGTGTTTCCCGGATGCTCTTCTGCATGCAAGTTTTTGGTGCATTTTTGACGCGTTCCAGTGCTTATATTTCTCCCTCTTTTTCTCTTCACTTTAACCACTACAGCCCTGAGCCTTTTAAGTTAAAAACTGCTTTTTTTGCTAGAAAATTACCACCAAACATTATATATATTTTTTTCTAACACCCTAGAGAATAAAATGGCGATCATTGCAATACTTTCTGTCACACCGTATTTGCGCAGCGGTCTTACAAGCGCACTTTTTTGGGAAAAAAATACTCTTTTTTGAATAAACAGTAAAGTTAGCCCAATTTTTTTTTATATTGTGAAAGATATGCCGCGTAAGTTGATACCCAACATGTCACGCTTCAAAATTGCGCCCGCTCGTTGGAATGGCGACAAACTTTTAACCATAAAAATCTCCGTAGGCGACGTTTAAAAAATTCTACAGGTTGCATGTTTTGAATTACAGAGGAGGTCTAGTGCTAGAATTATTGCTCTCGCTCTAAAAATCGCGACAATGCCTCACATGTGTGGTTTATACAGTGGCGGTGCATCCATAGTGGGTGCAGCAGCACCGCCCCCTCTCTTTCCTGCACCGCCACTGAAGTCAACAATACATAGATTCATGCATTGCATGAATCTATGTATTGGCGCCGGCGCCGCTGCCGCACACTATTCAGGTGGCCGGCCCCCTGATGAGCGCCGGCCATCTGAATAACGGCAGTTGGTTGGTTTTAGGAAGTTTCTATCAGAGCCAGCGGCTCCGATAGGCTTCCCGATTACAGCCTGTAGGCTCTAATCAGCTTCCAAATGGTTAATCAGAGGGCGCAGAGGGTCTGCGTTCCCTGGTTAACACTGACACGCATCTCAGCCAATCAGGTTCACCAGGTCTGGTTACCGGTAACCTGATTGGCTGATTCGACATCGAGGGATCTTGGAGGGAGGATGGCTGACCCAAGATAGGTAAGTGCCGGGTGGGCGGGGCAATCTGGTGGCATTTTAAGGGACAAACTGGTGGCAATTGATGGGCACAGTGGCGACAATTAATAGCATGACACAGTGGCGACAATTGATGGACACAGTGGCGACAATTGATGGCACAGTGGCTGCGTTTGATGGCATGGCACAGTGGCGACAATTGATGGGCACAGTGGCGACAATTGATGGACACAGTGGCTGCATTTGATGGCATGGCACAGTGGCGACAATTGATGGGCACAGTGGCTGCGTTTGATGGCATGGCACAGTGGCGACAATTAATGGGCACAGTGGTGACAATTGATGGCACAGTGGTGACAATTGATGGCACAGTGGCTGCGTTTGATGGCATGGCACAGTGACGACAATTGCTGGCACAGTGGTGAAAAATTATGGCATGGCACAATGGTGACAATTAATGGCACAGTGGCGACAATTGATGGGCACAGTGGCTGTGTTTTATGGGCACATTGGCTGTGTTTGATGGGCACAGTGGCTGCAATTGATGGGCACAGTAGCTGCGTTTGATGGGCACAGCAGCTGCGTTTGATGGGCACAGTGAGGCTGCAACTTTTTTTTTTCCGTTTGTTTGCGCCCCCCCCCCCCCCCCCCCCAAAAAAAATTCAGCACCAGCCACCATTGGGTTTGAACACCGTTTTCATAGGTGGGCGCTACTCACGTATGCTTTCCCTTCTGCACACAAGCTCAGTGGGACGGGCGCATTTAATTTTTTTTTTTTTTTTTTTTCTTATTTATATTATTTTTCACTGTTCTTTAAAAAAAAATTGTGTGACTTTAATTCCTATTACAAGGAATGTAAACATCCCTTGTAATGGAAAAAATGCATGACAGGTCCTCTTAAATATGAGATCTGGAGTCAAAAAATGTTGCTTTAAGAGCCATGAGTGGAAGTGACATTTTGATGCCGCTTCTGTCCTAAATTGGTATGGAGACACTCCTTCCCTTCACTCGTCTCCATGTCAGGCTAGGAAAAGGATCCGATCACCTCTGCCGCTACCGACGGCCATGGTAAGCGGTGGAGGGCACCGGAGCATGGCAGGAGGGGGACCCCTTTCCCGCCGTCTATAAAAGTGATCCTGCGGCAAATCCGCTGCAGAGCCTACTTTTATCTAAAAACCTGATCGCCCCGCTCTTGAACAGTGGGAAGGAATCGGTTAAAGCGGACATTCAGGGCGAAAATAATGAAGGGAGGAGAATCTGCATGAAGAGAAGTGGGAGAGCATTGTTGACAGAGAGAAGGTATGGGTTGAACTGAGGTAGAATGAGGGTGGAGAATGAACATGGATAAAAGTGGGGGAGAGTGATAACAGAGGGTGGAGAGTGGGCATGGATAGAAGTGGGAGATAATGAAAACTGGAGGTGGGGAATGGACAAATATAGAAGTGGGGGAGAATAAAGGATTAAACAGAGTGGTCCCTAAATCTATCCCATAGTTTGTAGACGCTATAACTTTTGCGCAAACCAATCAATATACACGGTCGGACTTTCCGACAACAAGTGTTCTATGTGAGCTTGTTGTCGGAAAATCCGACCGTGTGTAGGCTCCATCGGACATTTGCTGTCGGAATTTCTGACAACAAACGTTTGAGAGCCGGTTATCAATTTTTCCAAACAAAAGTTCTTGTCGGAAATTCCGATCGTGTGTAGCCAATTCCAACGCGCAAAAAATCCTATGCATGCTCGGAATTAGGGTTGTCCCGATACCACTTTTTTAGAACCGAGTACAAGTACCGATACTTTTTTTCAAGTAGTCGCTGATACCGAATACCGATACTTTTTTTTAAATGTGTCCCCAAATGCAGCCATGTCCCCCACATATGCAGCCATGTCCCCCCAGCCATGTCCCCCACATATGCAGCCATGTTCCTCCAGCCATGTCCCTTCAGCCATGTCCCTCACATATGCAGCCATGTCCCTTCAGCCATGTCCCTCACATATTCAGCCATGTCTCTTCAGCCATGTCCCTTCAGCCATGTCCCTCACATATGCAGCCATGTCCCCCCAGCCATGTCCCCCACATATGCAGCCATGTTCCTCCAGCCATGTCCCTTCAGCCATGTCCCTCACATATGCAGCCATGTCCCTTCAGCCATGTCCCTCACATATTCAGCCATGTCTCTTCAGCCATGTCCCTTCAGCCATGTCCCTCACATATGCAGCCATGTCCCTTCAGCCATGTCCCTCTAGCCATGTCCCTCACATATGCAGCCATGTCCCTCTACCCGTGTCCCTCACATATGCAGCCATATCTCTTCAGCCATGTCCCTCTAGCCATGTCCCTCACATATGCAGCCATGTCCCTTTAGCCATGTCCCTCTAGCCATGTCCCTCACATATGCAGCCATGTCTCTTCAGCCATGTCCCTCTAGCCATGTCCCTCACATATGTCCCTTGTCCCTTTAGCCATGTCCCTCCAGACATTTCCCCCATACCTTTGCCGCCGAAAACCACCGCGCCGCCGCATGGAGAAAATCACAGCATTCATTTGAATAGCCCGCGTGTATAGACACTCCCCCTTGCTCGGGATTGGACAGATCACAATCACCCATCCAATCCCGAGCAAGGGGGAGTGTCTATACGCGCGGGAACACTACAGCTATTCAAATGAAAGCTGTGATGTTCCTGCGCGCCGTTTAACCCATGCGGCGGCGTTTGATGCGGCGGCTTTCGATGCGGCGGCAGTGGCGGGGGGGGGGAGGAGTATTCTATTTAGGTATCAGGGGTATTTGCGGGAGTACAAGTACTCCCGCAAATACTTGGTATCGGTCCCGATATCGATACTGGTATTGGTATAGGGACAACCCTACTCGGAATCATTGAACTTCCTTTTTCTCGGCTCATCGTAGTGTTGTACGTCACCGCATCCTTGACGTTCAGAATTTCCGACAACATTTGTGTGTATGCAAGACGAGTTTGAGCCAACATTCCGTAGAAAAAAAAAATTGACGGTTTTGTTGTCGAAATGTCCGATCGTGTGTACGCGGCATTAGTGTGGATTTTTTTTACCCAAAAACGTGTAGCAGAATACATATTGAAATTGATAAAGAATTTTTTTTTTTTTTTATTGGATATGTTTTATCAGGTTTCTTTTTCCAAAATAGTTTTTTATTTTTTTTGTTTATAGCGCAAAAATTAAAAACCGCAGAGGTGGTCAAATACCACCAAACATAAGATCTATTCCTGAGAAGAAAAGCACATACACTTTTTTTTGGGTACAACGTCGCGTGACCGCGCAATTGTCAGTTAAAATAACGCAGTGCCGTTTCGCAAAAAATGGCCTGGTCAGGAAGGGGGGTAAAACCTTCTGGAGCTGCGGAGGTTAATATATTCATGGAAAACTTCTAGCAAATATCAGGACAGGATAAATTGTATTTTAAGCCCATAGGTTGAGGTCCTAAAATATTATTTCCAAGCTTATTGTACAAGATGCCCTGGGTCCAGTGTGTTTTTTTGTAAGTGATTTACACGAGACGGGCAGAAGGTGAAACATGGTGTGGAACATCAGCAGCATTAATCTGCCACATTGCTGCAAAGATACTAGGAGGTCATTGGCACGGCTCATTAATCCTTAAGCTTGGTCTTTGCTAATCAACATTTTACTGTACTGTGCGCTGTACTTTAACCGCTTAAGGACCGCCGCACAACGATATACGTCGACAGAGCGGCACGGCTGGGCAAAAGCATGTACAAGTATGTTGCCTTTAAGAGCCCTGCCGTGGGTTGCGAGCGCCCAGTCCTGTGCTCCGTGACCGCGCCCGTGGGACCCGCCGGTGTACTGCGATCGGGTCACAGAGCTGAAGAACAGGGATCGGTAAGTGTAAAGAAACCTCTCCCCGTGCTTCCTAGTGGCAGTGGCAGTGATTGTCTGTTCCCTGTCATGGGGAACGACGATCAGTGACCTGTGACACCAGGCCACGCCCCCCTACAAGAAGAATCACACAATAGGGCACACTTAACCCCTACAGCGCCACCTAGTGGTTAACCCCTTCACTGCCAGTGTCATTTTCACAGTAATCAGTGCATTTTTATAGCACTGATCGCTGTAAAAATTACAATGGTCACAAAAATGTGTCAACAGTATCCGCCATAATGTCACAGTCATGATAAAAATCGCTGATCACCACTAGTAAAAAAAAAAATATTAATAAAAATGACAACTCTATTCCCTATTTTGTAGACGCTATAACTTTTGCACAAACCGATCAATAAAAGCTTATTGCGATTTTTTTTTTTTTTAACCAAAAATATGTAGAAGAATACGTATCGGCCTAAACTGAGGAAAAAAATACAGTTGGGATGGAAGTGCGAGGGGCTCATCGGTGGTATGTGCCCCTCTGGTGAATTCCAGTTACTAAGGTTAGCTGGAATACGGTAATGGTTGCACTGTGGGTGTGGGTTGCCTCAGAGCTGCTGTGTCACGGCTGGAGGTCTGGTATGGTAAAAGGTCCCGCAGTGTTACAAGTGGAACAAGTTGGAATTCTGGGTCCCGTCATAAGACCAATGGGCTGATAAGTTGCTTTTGTTAAAAAAAAAAATTGTACTCCAATTCATGTGTGGTCTCATTAATTTAGTTATTAGCAAGGGGGATGGTTAGAACTCGTGGTCCGGCAGACACGAAACAAGGTGGGACATCTTATCTATACTGGTCATGCGTATGAGAGTGTGGCAGTGCGTCCATAGTTTTCTGGCCCCTTGTTGAGCGCCGGCCATCTGAATTACGGTGGTGGGGTGTTTTGGAAGTGCCTGATTAGAGCCCAAGGCTCTAATAGGCTTCCTGATTAGAGCCTGTTGGCTCTAATAGGCTTCTAAATTGTTAAGCAGCGGGCGCACTGATGGGCGCTCGCTGCTTACGTAGTGCTGTGTTAGGGAATCGTTTCCCTAACGCTGACCCGCCTTTTAGACAATCGGGTACACCAGTCTGGTTACCGGTCACCTGGTTAGCTGAGGTGACAGGCGCTGTGATTGGACGCCTATCAGGCGTCCAATCATAGCAGAGATGACATGAAGAGGATGGGAGAAGACATTGAGGGAGCGTGGAGAACGTTGCTGACCTGAGAAAGGTAAGTGCCAGGCGGGTGATGGGGGGCAAACTGGTTGCATTTAATGGGGCAAACTGGCACCATTTTAAGGGGATAACTGGCACCATTTGATGTGGCAAACTGGCGGCATTTGATGGGGCAAACTGGCATCATTTTAAGGGGCTAACTGGCGGCATTTGATGTGGCAAACTGGCGGCATTTGATGTGGCAAACTGGCGGCATTTAATGGGGCAAACTGGCGGCATTTGATGTGGCAAACTGGCGGCATTTAATGGGGCAAACTGGCAGCATTTGTTGGGGAAAACTGGCGGCATTTGATGGGGCGAACTGGCATCATTTGATGGGTCAAACTGGCGGCATGTAATGAGGCAAACTGGCAGCATTTGATGGGGCAAACTGGCGGCATGTAATGAGGCAAACTGGTGGCATTTGATGGGTCAAACTGGCGGCATGTAATGAGGCAAACTGGCGGCATTTGATGGGGCAAACTGGCGTCATGTAATGAGGCAAACTGGCGGCATTTAATGGGGCAAACTGGCGGCATGTAATGAGGCAAACTGGCGGCATTTAATGGGGCAAACTGGCGGCATGTAATGAGGCAAACTGGCGGCATTTGATGGGGCAAACTGGCAGCAATTGATGAGCACAGTGGCTGCATTTGATGGCAGAGTGGCGGCAATTGATGAGCACAGTGGCTGCGTTTGATGGCACAGTGGCGGCAAGTGATGGGCACAGTGGCTGCGTTTGATGTTTTTTTCTTTTTTAGTTTGTTTGCGCCCCCCCCCCCCCCCAAAAAAAATTTGAGCACCAGCCGGTGGTGGCCTCAAAACCAAAGTTCTGGTACAGTTTCCCTTTGGGGCAATGAAACATATTCGGGCTTTGCATTCATTTTTGAAATGCATAATAGGGATGAGCTTCGAGTTCGGGTCGAACTCATGTTTGACTCGAACATTGCCTGTTCGCCTGTTTGGCGAATAACGAACCATTTGGGGTGTTCACGGCAAATTCGAAAAGCCGCGGAACACCCTGTTAAAGTCTATGGGAGAAATCTAAAGTGCTAATTTTAAAGGCTAATATGCAAGTTATTGTCCTAAAAAGTGTTTGGGGACCTGGGTCCTGCCCCAGGAGACCTGTATAAATGCAAAAAAAGTGACGCAAGGGGGAAGCCCAGACTTCCCCAGTGACGTAGCAGAGGGTGCGTCAGAGGGGGTGGGGTCATGTGACGGGTGGCCCCGCCTCACAAATATAAGAAATGTCAAAGCTCCAGCTCGTCATTCGCTGGGCTGTGTCCGGTGGGGAGAGAAGGCCGGCGATGCTGCACTCTGGATCCCGGACGATTTTCTCAGCGCTGGACCGGAGAGGAGATCACCCGTCGCTGGATACTGACAACGTTGGAGCAGGGAGCCGGGACCGTGTGGATTACCACTGCTGGATTTTTTTTATTTATTTTTTATCAATGAAGGACTTTTTTCTTTTTTGTTTTACAATTTACACTTCCTTCGTGAAATGGTAGGGGTACAATGTACCCCATTACCAATTCACATGGGGGGCCAGGATCTGGGGGTCCCCTTTGTTAAAGGGGTCTTGCAGATTCTGATAAGCCCCCTGCCCGCAGACCCCCACAACCACCGGCCAGGGTTGTGGGGATGAGGCCCTTGTCCCCATCAACATGGGGACATCCTCCCCATGTTGAGGGCATGTGGCCTGGTACGGTTCAGGAGAGGGGGGGCCCACTCTGTCCCCCTCTTTTCTGCGGCCAGCCAGGTTAACGTGCTCGGATAAGGGGTCTGGTGTGGATTTTTGGGGGAACTCCACGCCATTTTAAAAAAAAAATGGGATGGAGTTCCCCTTAAAATCCACACCAGACCTGAAGGGCCTGGAATGGATATTTGGTGGGGACCCCTCATAATTTTTTTTTTAAATTGACAGCGGGGTTCCCCTTAATATCCATACCAGACCTGAAGGGCCTTGTAATTGAATTTGGGGGGACCCCCACGCTTTTTTTTTTTTATGAATGAATTCTCTCTGAATTCCTGGAGCCGACAATTCATTATAGCCACAAAGCCGGTTTAAATGCCTTTTTTTCCTTTCAGAAATGACACTTTGTGCAGGGACAGTTCTATGTACGGGAAACATGCGATATTTCATATGGTGACTTTGAACCCCCCCAGGTACGAAATTTAAAGGAATAATTCACATTTATTGTTTCACTTTTAGCATTATTAAATTCACTGCTCCCGAAAAAACGGATATTTTTAAAATTTTGCATTGATACATGTCCCCTGGGGCAGGACCCGGGTCCCCAAACACTCCCCTGGGGCAGGACCCGGGTCCCCAAACACTTTTTAGGACAATAACTTGCATATTAGCCTTTAAAATTTTTAGATTTCAAATGTTCGAGTCCCATAGACTTTAATGGGGTTCTAAAGTTCACACAAACATTTGGTGTGTTCGCAAGTTCTGGTGCGAACCGAACAGGGGGGGTGTTCGGCTTATCTCTAATGCATAATATAATTATACTGAAAAATATAGAAACTTTTTTACAAGTTAAAACCAGGACCACTAGCAAGGATTTGCCTCCACCAGCCATGGATGGCGTGCGTACCCATCGCAGGACCTCAGACGTTTAGACGTTAGTGCTTGGTGAGCGGGCCTGGAGCTGATAAAAGCGGAGGTAAGATTATTTTACAGAGGAAGATCTGATAACGCTGTTTTGCATATGCAAGGTATTTTATGTTTAACATACAGGCACCATCAATTTTGAAGGCAATCATGAAATGTCAGTTTTATCTCCATTGATGTGATATGTCCTAATATAGACATATGACTGACTGTGGAATCTCGCAGGCCTCTTCCAAACAAGCAGTCATTTGGCAGGAGATGAATTCTCATCAGAGGTTTTGCCTCATACAAGCAACTTGAAAAAAAGACTGGCGAAGTTTCATGAAAATGTTTTTCCACATAAGAGAGGGACATGTTTGGAGAGGCCACATTTAATGTACCGCTGTAGACAGATACGTTCTGGAAACAGAGAAATGTTCCTGAAATTAATCACGGCATTTATTCCATTTGGGCCTAAATAAAATGGGGCAGAATGACTTTATTTTATTATTTTGTTATGTTTGGATTAGAGAGATGGTATGCTTATAAAACGGCAGCAATAATCGGATCATGCATAACAGTCAGGATTTTAGAAACATTGGACCCTTAGCATGATAGAGTTAACAAAGCCCATGTTATACACAGTGGCGGTGGTGCTCAAATTTTTTGGGAGGGCGCAAACAAACGGAGAAAAAAAATCATTAAACGCAGCCACTGTGCCCATCAAACGCAGCTACTGTACTCATAAATTGCTGCCACTGTGCAATGAAATGCAGCTTCTGTGCCCATCAATTGCTGCCAGTGTGCCCATCATATGCCGCCACTGTGCCCACCAATTACCACCACTGTGCCCATCAATTGCTGCCAGTGTGCCCATCATATGCCACCACTGTGCCCACCAATTACCACCACTGTGCCAATCAATTGCTGCCAGTGTGCCCATTAATTGCTGCCAGTGTACCCCATCAATTACTGACAGTGTGCCCCATCAATTGCTGCCAGTGTACCCCATCAATTGCCATGAAATGCAGCTTCTGTACCCATCAATTGCTGCCAGTGTGCCCATCATATGCCACCACTGTGCCCACCAATTACCACCACTGTGCCAATCAATTGCTGCCAGTGTGCCCATTAATTGCTGCCAGTGTGCCCCATCAATTACTGACAGTGTGCCCCATCAATTGCTGCCAGTATGCCCATCATATGCCACCACTGTGCCCATCAATTGTTGTCAGTGTGCCCATCAAATTATGACAGTATGCCCCATCAATTGTCACCAGTGTGCCCCATCAATTGCCACCAGTGTGCCCCATCAATTGCCGCTACTATGCCCCATCAAATGCTGCCAGTGTGCCCCTATGAACTTACCTGTCTGGACGCTGTACTCCCTGCTCCGAGTCCTCATGTCTTCTCCCGTCCTCTTCCTGTCCTCTGCTATGATTGGACGCCTGATAAGGCATCTATTCACAGCGCCTGTCGCTTCAGCCAATCAGGTGACAGGGTAACCAGACCCCAGCACCTGATTTGCTGAGAGGCGGGTCAGTGTTAGGGAAGTGATTTATTCCCTTCCCTAACACAACTCTGTGTAAACAGCGAACGCACAGCATTGCGCCCGCTGTTTACCAATTTGGTAGCCTATTAGAGCCTATGGCTCTAATCAGGATGCCTATTAGAGCTGACAGTGCTTCCTGTGACAAGACTGATTTTTGGTGTGGGGGTTTGTGCAACTTAGCTTACCCTGGAGAGCTCTGGAAACTCTGGGTCCAGGTTCACCCGACCCTCTTATGTGTACATCACCCTGTGTCTCTAATAGGGGCACAGGGTGAATGTATATATTGTGTGTTGTCTCATGCTGTTGGACTATTTGCTGTGATGGTTTGGGGTGTGACTGTATTCTATTGTCTATTGTGTCTGTCTGCCTCAACTATTATGGGATGTGTAAATGTCTTGCTGTGAGGAAAGAGGGAGGGGGGATTCCACCAGCAGCCCCCATGCGGATAAGACTCTTTACTGATGAGAAGTTTGAACACACCTGAGCTGTGTGTCCATTGTCATTGGACAGTTTAACTTGCCCTGTTTTCCAAGGGTGGGAGGGAAGTGTTTTGATGTGAGATACCTGTTGTGTTCATGTGTAAAAATAAAGCAGTTTTGTTGTTTGCCACTCTACACTGAGGTGTTGTCTGGTGACTGGGGGGGGGGGACTGGAGAGTCTTGGTTGGTGCTGGTTCTGGACAGAGGAAGCATTGATAGCAGATCTAGTTCTGTTTGAGGACATAGGGTTCGTCTCACAGGCGTTTTAAATTTTTTACCATTTTTTAATTTTTTTTATTTATAAACGCTTCTAAATGCAAACGCTGCAAAGCGCGACAAAACGCTGCTAAGCGCGGGCATGTAAACACGGCAACCCGGACGTTTTGAACGTGGGTTACTATTTGTCAAGTTAAATAGTTCAGAAGCAGTGGTAAAAACGTCCCGTGTACATGGAGTCTTAGGCCTCGTACACACGTACGAGAACCTCTTCGGGCTAAACTCATCATTCCGCCCGACGAGGTTCTCGGCCGGCCGTCAAGTTCGTCGACCAGGCTGTCGAAAAAGGCGCCGAGCCATTAGTCCCGATGGCCCATCGAGGAAATGGAGAACCTGCTCTCTATTTTGGCTCGACGCCTTGCTCGACAGTTTTCTCGGCGAAAACATACACACGATCGAGAAGCTCGGTCGTGTGTACGGGGCCTTACATGTAAAATCTCTACTTCCTCCCTCCTCTGATCATCCTGTCTCTCTACAGATATACCATACAGGGTCTGCTTGATTTGTTTTAGAGACTGCAGAGAGTCTACTGATTTCAAACACCCACAGTGCTTTTGGTAGCCAGAGACTATGTTATCTAGATTTTAGATTACATAAGAACTCTTTGTTTCTGTGCAAGAAAAGAAAGAAGTACATTCAACTCGAAATAATAATGGACTTTTTAGTAAGACTGTCTTGACTGTTCATTGATTTATGTACCATGTACATTTTAACTTCTTCAGACCCGGGCCATTGTAAAAAGATGGCCACAAGGTGGCTCTACAATGCCGGGAGGCCGTCTTTTTATGGCCTCAGGTCCTCCAGCGCATCAATGAGATGGCGATGCGTGTGCCTGGCGCCCGCGATGTCCGCCAGATACCCGTGATCGGCAGTGACAGAGCAGAGACGTGGATCTGGGTGTAAACACAGAGATCCACGTCCATTCAGGGAGAGGAGATCGATGCTGTGTCCCTTGTACATTGGGACACAGATCGGTCATCTCCCCCAGTCAGTCCCCTCCCCCGACAGTAAGAATCATTCCCAGGGTACACATTTAACCCCTTACTCGGGCCCTAGCATTAACCCCTTCCCTGCCAGTCACATTTATACAGTAATCAGTGCATATTTATAGCACTGTTCACTGTATACATGTGAATGATCCCAAAAATGTGTCAAAAGTGTCCGATGTGTCCACCGCAATATCGCAGTCCTGACAAAAATTGCTGATAACCGCCATTACTAGTAAAAAAATAAATGAAAAAAATGTCAGAATTCTATCCCCTATAACTTTTGCGCAAACCAATCACTATACGCTTATTGCGATTTTTTTTTTTTACCAAAAATATGTAGAAGAATTCGGCCTAAACTGAGAAAAAAACATTTTTTTTAAAAAAACATTGATATTTATTATAGCAAAAAGTAAAAAATATTGTGTTTTTTTTTTTCAAAATGTTCCCTCTTTTTTGGTTTATAGCGCAAAAAATAAAAACCGCACAGGTGATTAAATAACACCAAAACAAAAGCTCTATTTGTAGGAAAAAAAGGATGTAAATTTTGTTTGGGAGCCAGGTTGCATGACCGCGCAATTTTAATTTAAAGCGTGACAGTCCTGAAAGCTGAAATTTGGCCTGGGCAGGAAGCAAGTGGTTAATAACAGGTTATTTTTTGCATAAATATTTAAAATAATTTAAAAAAATTCACCGCTAAAGCTTTCAGTGGATTTTGCTAGTGGATCCAATTCCAGTTAAGCAGGTTACAAGGGAAATTATGTCATAAAAGCATAAAAATGTAAAACCTGAACAACTTGTATTTCTGGTGAAAAAATACAAAAAAATAGCTGTTAGCTAAGAAAGTTAAAAATAGTTTAGAAATCTATTTTCAAGCACTACCCTTATGTTAGGGAAACATGGAAGACATTAGCGCTTTCTTGGGGTGCCAGGAGGGATAGTTCACTAAAATGTATTTTTAAAAATAGATTATCCCAGAGGCCATGTTATTAGAAGTCAAAGCTCTATTACAGAAATTGATGCTAAATATGTTTTTCTCTTATCGTCCATGGACGGACACAGCTCCTTAAATCTTGACAAGTGGGTTATGTTCCCTGTTTACAGGAGAGGACTAGGCAGAAACATGTTAGATAATTAAATACATGTTACATTAACAGAGTTGAACAGCGGGGGCGGTCCCTCCAGACATAACCCTCCTCACTGCAGCATGCAGCCTCAGTTTTGTTCTGCCTAGCAAAAGAGAAGGATGTATGGCTCCCTTTGGGCCCAGCGCCCTGAGGTGAAATTTAATTTTATTTCATTTTATTTTACCTTTTCTTGAAGAATCTTCTTTCAACTGTCGGCTGAGAGACAGGCTGGATAATATAGATCCTTGTAGTCTACTCAGTCCGACCAGCAAGCGTGCGCACACCTTTACAAAGAGGCTGGGTCTGCCACGGCATACCCCATGACTCCTGGGGTGGCCGGTGAGCGTTGGTCCACATATGACTGGACTATGGTGTTTTCTCACTCACAGTGGGTCGGGCCGACAGCTACCTCCATTGCGGTTGTAGTTCTGTCAGGAATGTGTCAGCGGTTACGGCTGGGCATTCCTGAGGTTCGGGGGTCCTCTTCTCCTCCCATCCCTGCTCCTTTCCCTTTGCTGCATTGCTAACATTGCCGCTGTCAGGGTGGGGGGTGGGTCTTCCTGAGGGGAATGTGTTATCTGGCCTGTGTTTTTTCTTTTTTGTATGGGGCTTTCCTGTAAGGGTTTTTTCACTGTTAAAAAGCCCCAGTTTTGCCGCCATTTGGCCGGCGCTGGCGCCATTTTTTGGGAGGTTTTTCAATTACATTGAAAACTCCCATTAGCGGTCATTTTGTCATAACCACGCTATGGCGCAGCTTACATTGCAGTCGGACATTTTCCTGTGGCCGCGTTCTGAACGCTCGGCGGCCATCTTGGAGTAGTCCTGACCCCTAGTGCTGTATACGGCCCACACAGGTCCCTGCAGATGCCGCACAGTTACCTCACAGTTCTTTTCTTCTCACATGGCGTGTGCTGAGAGTGGACGGCAGCGCTGGGCAGTCCCCTCCTGAGGTGAGTCCCCTGGGTACCCCTGGTCAGCGCAGAAAGTGGGTGAGATGCCCTGAATAGGGCTCTAGGAGCTTCTGTTTATTTGTAAGCACAGGTGTGCATACACCTACATATTATACATACACACTATTGGCTAGATTCATGTAGAGCGGCGTAATTTCATGCGGGCGTAACGTATCTCAGATACGATACGCCGCCGTAAATTAGAAAGGCAAGTGCTGTATTCACCAAGCTATGTTACTAAGTTACCAAGCTACTGATACGCCGTCGTAAGTCTACCTGAATCTGGCCATATGTAGATATTATTAATATTTGGAGTCAGTATCTGGGTCCTTCCCCAACATGCTGCTGGCAGCAGGTGTTAGCACCTGGGATTCCCACAGAGGTTTTATTGTTAGTCCTGGATAGTGATGAGCGGAATACGCCATATTCGATTTCGCGATATTTCGCGAATATTTTGAAGAATATTCGCGAATATTCGTTAATATCGAATATTCGTGATATTTTATAAAAAAAAAAAAAAATTGCGAATTTTCGCCAATGCGAATTTTCGCTAATGCGAAATTTCGCGATTTTTTATTTTTTTTTATAAAATATCACGAATATTCGATATTTACGAATATTCGGTATATTTTATAAAAAAAAAAAAAAAACCGAAATTTCACATATGCGGTCGCGAATATTCGTTAATATCGAATATTCGTGATATTTTATTAAAAAAAAAAAAAAATTTGCGAATTTTCGCCAATGCGAAATTTCGCTAATGCAAAATTTCGCGATTTTTTTTTTTTTATAAAATATCACGAATATTCGATATTTACGAATATTCGCTATATTTTATAAAAAAAAAAAAAAATAGCGAAATTTCGCATATGCGAAAGCGAAAATGATTGCGAAATTTCGCTATTTTTTTTTGGATAAAATATCACGAATATTCGATATTTACGAATATTCGCTATATTTTATAAAAAAAAAAAAAAAAAAATTGCGAAATGTCGCTATTGCAAAATTTCGTTATTGCGAAATTCGCGAATGCGAAATTGATTGCGAATTTATTGCGAAATTTGAAAAATACGAATATTCGAAATAGCGAATATTCGCCGCGATATTCGAGATATTCGCGAATACTCGAATATGCAATATTCGTAGCGAATATTCGCAATGCGAATATTCGTGAGCAACACTAGTCCTGGACACGTTTGTGCCAGGGTGGGGGTGGACTGCGGACAGGCGGTAAAAGAGTGCCCCCTTCCCCGTTATCCCCCGGGGAATGCTCTGTTATGGAGCCATGGATTAGGTACCTGGGTAGTAAAAAATAAATAAAATAAATAAGCAGGATAAGGCATTTATGGGTCCGCTTCTCACTGCTGCAAGGGACTCTCTTAAGCTGGATAGTGCAGCTGGGTTTCCGCCAAGGGCTCGGTCTTTTTTGGATCACACAAATCAGACAGCTCTGTGTAGGTTTTTTCCTTCTGTGCCCTTCTTTGATAATTTCTAAGAGGAGGAATGAGAACAGCCGCCGAGGGCTTTTGTAGTTCCTCACCGCCGGGCGGTTCAGTGCCCCTTTGAGGAGAGCCTTTTCAAAAGGTGGGCTTCTTCTCCGGTGGTGGACCCTCCAGGTGTCATGTATAGGTGACCATTCTCCCTATCGCTTGTATGGATCTGACTAATAGAAGATCCAAAGTACTGACCCGTTCCATGTTTACCATGCTGGGGTCTGACTTGCGGCCTATTGTGGCCACTACTCTGGGGTTTCAGTTACTCACGGAGTGAGCATTTTGCACCAGACAGTGGAGTAGCACCGACTCTATCCCAAAGTTATTAGGCTAGCGGACCAGCTGGTGCTATGTGTATGTATTATTAAAGGGTAACCCTCCCAGGCCGTCAAAGGCTCAGCTGGAGGACTAATCTGTCCCTGGGTGCGTAAGCCGATCACGCCGGCACCCAAATCCCAGGATTTTATGTAGCCTTCCCTCCCCGACTCTAGGTGTGGGGGCGGCTGGTAGGTTCACAATTCGGTGAACCTCCCTACTGCAAGGTGGTCTCTTTGGAGTACTAGATAGGGTTTCCTCCTATCCACAGAACAGAGTTCTTTCCTTGTGTCTTCCTCTCCCGGCTCGTCGGTCTGCCTTGGGCAGTGTGGAACTTGCTGAGCTGCGGGGTAATTTTACCTTTCCTGCAGGACGAGAGGTTTGTGGTTTTCTATGGGCCTCAGGCCCTGAATAGCTTTGTGAACGTCGGGTAGTTCCGCATGGAATCCATTCATTCCGTGGTAGCTGTGCTTCATCCGGGGGACGTTCTGGCGTCCTCGGACATCAGGGACGCATACATGCATTTCCCATTTTGCACAGGTCACAGAGGTTTCTGTGCTTCGTGATGGGGGAGGGCCTCTGTCAGTCTGTCGCCCTCCCTTTTGATCTGGTGTCAGCACCAAGGGTTTTCACCTAGGAGCTCGCACTTATCCTAACTTTGTGGGACAGCGAGGCTTTTCCTCATGGGCTACTTAGGCGACTTTCTTCTGAGAGCAGCTTCTGTATAGTGGATGTGTTTATAGCCATTTAGACCCTCCGAAGATTCGGGTGGGTGTTAAACTTTTGGAGTCGGTCCTGGTTCCGACTCAGCGTTGGAGTATCTAGGGTTGATCCGGTCTCCTCGGTGGCAAAGGTCCTTCTTCCCCTGGAGAAATTGCAGACTCTCCAGTCTGCGGTGAAGGTATTGGCATCACGCAATCTGTCTTCTCTCTGGGTACATGCAGGTCTGGGGCCTGTGGGTAGCCTCCTTCGAGGCGGTACTGTATGCCCAGTTCCACACTCAGGTTTTCCAGGGGAAATGCTGTCCAGGTGGTAAAGATCTATTGTCTCTGAAATCATCAGATTCTGGTGCACCACCTAGTCAGAGTCTCTCTGAGTTGGTGACGGAGATCCCTGACTCTTCGTTCCGGGAAGTTGTTTCTTCCTTCCAGTGGTCGGTGTTTATGATGGATTCCAATCTCACGGGTTGTGGGGGCACCTAGGGGGTCCAGTCGGCCCTGAGTCGCTGGACTTGCGTGGGCTTATGGCCACACCTCCCTGAATGCGCCTGCTCTTGTCTGATCTCGTTAGCTACCCAGGGTCAGGCCTGGTTAGTACCTGGGTGGGAGACTTCCGTCTGGGAATATCAGGTGCTTTGGAACCTGTCTACCATTCATTGTCCTACTATTTTGGGCGATCAGGCTATGCTTCCTCTCGTGGTCGAGGAGGTTGCAAGGTCGTCCGATCTGAATTCAGCCAGACAATGCCACGGCCGTGGCTTCGGTCTGCCATCAGGTATACGGACTACTGGAGTTGCTGGAAGCTGGACCAGGGCGACTGGTCTTTGTGCTTGGGGGTGTTTCGGCTCCCTTGCAGGAGGTGAGTCTCACAGGGCATGGATCTCCTGGCCGCTCGTCTCCACTGGAAGGACGTCAAAGTTAGTGGCCAGGTCTAGTGATCTTGTACAGACGCGTCAGTCGCACTGGTGGCCCTGTGGGGTCTGTATCGGTGGCTTTATGCCGTTCCTCCATCGTAGTTGCTTCCTCGGCTGCTCCACAGTGAAGGCCGAAGGGATCCCGATGATTCTTTTCGCTCCAGATTGGCCTCGGCTTCCATGGTACACCGATATCGGGCCCCTGGTAGCGGAGGTACCCTGGCGTGTGCCAGGGCGGGAGGTCCTTCTGTCTTGAGGTCCCATACTTCCTCCTGTTGTACAGTCACTGACTTGCTCAACATGGATATTGGAAGCCAGACTTTAAGAGACCGGGGTCTGTCTGACTCGGTCATCTTAACCATGCTGAGGGCACAGTAGCCTTCTTCCGGAGGATCTACCGTCGCACCTGGAAGGCCTACATCTCTTGGTGCGAAGGGATGGAGTGACGTCCGTGGACTTACTCGGTGTCCAGGGTCCTGCTGTTTTTACAGCTTGGAGTGTATCTAAACATTGCTTAACCACTTGCTTACTGGGCACATATACCCCCCTCCTGACCAGGTGAAATTTCAGCTTCCGGCACTGCGTCGCTTTAACTGACAATTGCGCGGTCGTGCGACGTGGCTCCCAAACAAAATTGACGTCCTTTTTTCCCCACAAATAGAGCTTTCGTTTGGTGGTATTTGAATACCTCTACGGTTTTTATTTTTTGCGCTATAAACAAAAAAAGAACGACAATTTTGAAAAAAAAACAATATATAGCCTAATTTTTTTTTTAAAAACATTTTTTTTTCTCAGTTTAGGCCGATACGTATTCTTCTACATATTTTTGGTAAAAAAAAAAATTGCAATAAGCGACTGGTTTGCGCAAAAGTTATAGCACTTACAAAATAGGGGACAGATTTATTATTATTTTTTATTATTATTATTTTTACTAGTATTGGCGGCAATCTGCAATTTTTATTGGAACTGCGACATTATGGCGGACACATCGGACACTTTTGACACGTTTTTGGCGCCATTCACATTTATACAGCGATTAGTGCTATAAATATGCACTAATTACTGTATAAATGTGACTGGCATTGAAGGGGTTAACACTAGGGGTGAATGAGGGGTTAAATGTGTACCCTGCATTGTGTTCTAACTGTGGGGGGAGGGAGATGACTGAGGGAGGTGACTGATATGTGTCCCTATGTACAAGGGACACAGATCGGTCTCCTCTCTCCCTGACAGGACATGGATCTCTGTGTTTACACACAGAGATCCATGTCCTTGTCTCTGTAACATCGTGGCCGCCAGGCACGCGCATCGGCAGCTCAGTGATGCGGCGGGCACGCGCACGCCCCCCAGTGGCTTGGAGGAGACGCATACGTAAAAAGACGTCGGGTCAGAGAAGTAGAGCCACCCTGCGGCCGTACAAAGTCGTACGGCCATCGGGAAGTGGTTAAAGTACCGTTTGGGGGCAGATTTCAGCCTTGGCTGTGTTCTTTCAGTGGCTTTTTGCGGCCCGTTTCCTGGTAGGTACCTTTTTGTGCAGGGGGTTTGTCATATACGTTCCTCTCTTGGCCCACCTCTTTCCCCATGAGTTTTGACTCTGGTGCTCTCGGTTCTTCAGGAACCTTCCTTTTGGAAACATCAGAGAGATTTTTATCTTGACACTACCTCAGAAGTGGCTCCTTTAGTGGCCTTTACCTCTGTTAGAAGGGTTTCTGAGTTGGCGGTCTTGTCTTGCAAGATGTGGAGGTGCACATGTCTAAGGCCGTGTACACACGACAGGTTTCCTCGGCATAATCCAGCAAGAAACTTGATGGGAGACGTATTCTGCCGAGGAAACCGGTCGTGGGTACACTTTTCGCCTAGAAACCCGTCGAGGAACTCGTCGAGCCAAAAAGAGAGCATGTTCTCTATTTCCTCGACGGGCAATGGGAAAATTTGGCTCGACTAAATTTTTCACAGCCGAACAAGGAACTCGACGGGGAAAACGATGTTAATCGCCTGTCGAGTTTCTCGGTCGTGTGTAAGGGGCCTAAGTATTACCTCTTCATGTGATTTGACCCAAGTGCTGAACCAGTGATTGTGCTGTGAGCAGCAGTGCTGTACACACAATTTCTGACAACAAATGTTTGATGGGAGCTTGTTGTCGGAAATTCCAACCGCGTGTAGAATCCATTGAACATTTGCTGTTGGAATTTCCGACAACAAAAATTTGAGGGCTTGTTCTCAAATTTTCCGACAACAAAATCCGTTCTTATAAATTCCCATCGTGTATAGACAATTCCGATACACAAAATTCCACGCATGCGCTGAATCACGTATGAGACAGAATCACTCAGTCTTGTAAAACTAGCTTCGTAATGGAGATAGCACATTCGTCACATTGAAATGATTGGAGCTTTGAGACATGGTGCATTATCCTGCCGGAAGGAGCCATCAGAAGATGGGGACACTGTAGTCATAAAGGGATGGACATGGTCAGCAACAATAATCAGATAGGAAAATAGAGGGGTTAGAGCTGCGCCATAACATCCGGACACGGTAAGAGCTGATAGTCCACAATAGCAATAGGGTAAATTGCTCTTTCCACAAAAATTGAGGGTGCAAAAGAGTCTTTAGTATATACAACTCAGAGAGATGTGTGTCTGCTTGGAGCGGGATATGACAGTCACCAGCGTGATACACCACACACTTCACTCTTCGGTGAGACCCACCACCAGTTGTATAAAGCAGCTTACCAGATGAACTATAAGTGACAGCAGTCGGCTATAGCCCAGCCGCGGCCTTGACGGGGAGATCTCACTTCCTGGATGGAAATCTGGAAACTTTAGCTCCAACACATCAACCAGACACCAGACACCACCGCACGGTCATGCATAGAGAATAGCAAACATAGTGTAATCCCGCAAAGGTTATTTATTAAAACACAAGATTAAAAACGTACTCACATTTAGTAAGAATATGACGAGCACATAAAAGATTGTTGCCGGCCGGCGAACACATAGGCGGAGCCCTTCCTCCTGAACGCGATGACGTCACCGCACGTCCTCCCAGACGCGTTTTGTCATTGGACGTTGTCAATGGGATGATCCAGATCCAGATTTCCATACGTATTCTTCTACATATTTTTGGTAAAAAAAATCGCAATAAGCGTTTATCGATTGGTTTTCGCAAAATTTATAGCGTTTACAAAATAAGGGATAGTTTTATTGCATTTTTATTAATTTTTTTTTTTTACTTCTAATAGCGGCGATCAGCGATTTTTTTCGTGACTGCGACATTATGGCGGACACTTCGGACAATTTTGACACATTTTTGGGACAATTGTCATTTTCACAGCAAAAAATGCATTTAAATTGCATTGTTTACTGTGGAAATGACAGTTGCAGTTTGGGAGTTAACCACAGGGGGCGCTGTGACTTTGAGTGTTCCCTGTGTGTGTGTTTACAACTGTAGGGGGGTGTGGCTGTAGGTGTGACGTCATCGATCGCGTCCCCCTATAACAGGGATGACGCGATCGATGCTGCGGCCACAGAGAAGCACGGGGAAGCCGTGTTTACACACGGCTCTCCCCGTTCTTCAGCTCCAGGGACGAGTCCCGCGGTCCCGGTCCTGGAGCTTCGGACCGGGTCACGGGAGCGCGCCGCGGGCGCGCGCCCGTGACCCACGGCTGGGTACTAAAATCAACGTATATATACGTTGATGTGCCCAGCCGTGCCATTCTGCCGACGTATATGTGCAGGAGGCGGTCCTTAAGTGGTTAAACGATGCTCAATTGGTATTAAGGGGCCCAAAGTGTGCCAAGAAAATATCCTCCACACCATCACCACCACCAGCCTGAACTGGTGATACAAGGTAGGATGAATCCATGCTTTCATGTTGTTTATGCCAAATTCTGACCCTACCATCTGAATGTCACAGCTGAAATCGAGATTTATCAGACCAGACAACCTGTTTCCAATCTTTTCTTGTCCAATATTGGTGAGCCTGTGTGAATGGTAGCCTCAGTTTCCTGTTACTAGCTGACAGGATTGGCACCTGGTGTCCCTCCTTCCAGGCCTCCAGCTAGCTGGCTGAAGATCCTCTACTTCCCACAGTGCCTCCCAGCTCCCATACTGTCCCCCAATGTCCCATAGTGGCCGGCAGAGCCCCTCAGCCCCCCAAAGTGCTCTTCAACCTCACACTATGACACCCAACACCCTGCTGTGCCCCCTAGCTTGCTGCCAATCCTCCTTAGTGCACTGTACAGTATCTCACAGTGCCCTCTACAAAGCCCACAGCCTCCGGGAGAGGTTCCATCCCTTAGGCCTCGTACACACGACCGTTTTCCTCGACAGAATACATCAAGAAGCTTGGTGGCAGAGTTGTTTTGCCGAGGAAACCAGTCGTGTGTATGTTTTTTATTGAGATAACTGCCGAGGAACTCGACGAGAAAAAAAGAGAACAAGTTCTCTTTTTCCTCGTCGGGAGTCTCAATTTCCTCGTCGTGTTACTCGTCGGACTGGTTTTCGACGAGAAACACGTTGATGTGTATACTTAGAAACCCACAAATGCTCAGAATAAAGTATGAGACGGGAGCGCACCTTCGGTAAAAGTAGGGTTTCTTAATGGTGATAGTACATTTGTCACGCTGACTGTAACAGACTGAAAAGTGCAAATCATCTCTTACCAAACTTTCACTAACACGCAGTAACGTGAGATTAGCAAAAGCAGCCCCAAGGGTTGTGCCAGTGGAATCGAACTTCCCCTGCCGTCGTACGTGTTAAACGTCACTGCGTTTCAGAACGATGAGATTTTGTCAGAACGATGAGATTTTGTGTGTACGCAAAGACAGCTTGTCAAGTTTCTCGACACGCCAAACAAGGAACTCGTCAAGGAAAACGATGTGTCTTTTACGACGAGTTCCTTGGTCGTGTGTACGAGGCCTCACAGTTTCCCCTAGGTACCTTTAGAAACGCTAACCCATACCAAGTCTACTGCAGAGTCCCCTAACTCCCTACAGAACCCCCATTTCTCCACAGTGGATTCAATACATATTTTCAATTTTTTTTTCTACTTCTGGGTCCTGGTTTCAATAAGGTTGAGAACCACTGCGCTAGATTATTGCTTCTATTGTTTGGGACTATGGGTTTGATGGGTCACCACGGGACCGTGTAGTAAAAGTAGTTTGATTTATCCAAGTCCAACATTTTCTGCCAGTGATATAGCACAATTTATGTATTTATGTTTCAATTCACATACTACCACAATCTGAGAATGTAACCTATAGAATGCAGTACATTTTTTACAGAAAGCATGCATTTCTGTTGGATGAGAATGTAATAAATAATTCCGCACATGACACCAGCCCTCTTAGAAGTAGTTTCTGGAATATACATAAAGTAGCAACAGAACTGCATTTAAAAAGCCAATCTTATCCAATTGCCTTAAACACAAGTGGATAAGAATGACTTTTAAAATTGATTTATAGATAGTGCTATTATGCTCTTGCCTTGAAAAAGTAATTACACCCCTTGAGATTTTCCACATTTTGTCATGTTGCAACCAAAAACGTAAATGTATTTTATTGGGATTTTATGTGATAGACCAACACAAAGTGTCACATTATTGTGAAGTGGACGAAAAATTATAAATGGTTTTCAAAATTTTTTACAAATAAATCTGTGAAAAGTATAGCGTGCATCTGTTTTCAGCCCCTTTACTCCGATACTTCTAACTAATACTGTATCTAGTGGAACCAATTTCCTTCAGAAGTCACCTAATTAGTAAATTATTCTTACTTATGTGTGAAATTATCTAAGTATAAATACAGCTGTTCTGTGAGGCACTTTGAGGTTTGTTAGAGAACCTTAGTGAACAAACGGCATTACGAACGCCAAGGAACACACCAGACAGGTCAGGGATAAAGTTGTGGAGAAGTATAAAGCAGGGTTAGGTTATAAAAAAAATCTCCCAAGCTTTGAACATCTCACTTAGCTCTGTTCAATCCAACAACCCAAAAATGGAAAGAGTATGGCACAACTGCAAACATACCAGGACATGGTCGTCCACCTAAACTGACCTGGCTGGGCAAGGAGAGCATTAATCAGAGAAGCAGCCAAGCAGCCCGTAGTAACTCTGGAGGAGCTGCAGAGATCCACAGCTCAGGTGGGAGAATCTGTCCAGGGGACAACTATTAGTCGTGCTCTCCACAAATCTGCCCTTATTGAAGAGTGACAAGAAGAAAGACATTGGTGAAAGAAAGCCATAAGAAGTCCTGTTTGCGAGAAGCCATGTGGGGGAGGGGACACAGCAAATGTGTGCTCTGGTCAGATGAGACCAAAATGTTACTGGTTGGTCTAAAAGCAAAACACTATGTGTGGCTGAAAACTAACACTGCACATCACCCTGAACACACCATCCCCACTGTGAAACATGGTGGTGGCAGCATCATGTTGTGGGGATGCTTTTCTTCAACAGGGACAGGGAAGCTGGTCAGAGTTGATGGGAAGATGTATTGAGCCAAATACAGGACAAAGAAAACCTGTTACTGAGACTGGGGCGGAGGTTCACCTTCCAGCAGGACAATGTCCCTAAATATACAGCCAGAGCTACAATGGAATGGTTTAGATCAGGGGTGCCCAACCTTTTGAAGAGTGAGGGCCACTGAAGTGACATGGTAACAGTTCGCGGGCCACAATGAGCGGAACAAGTGGATGACAGGTCTGTGTCATGCTGTATATGCAGAATGGACATGGACACAGCCCATACTACTCTATGGGCCCTCCAATTCAATCCGCCCAGATGGAAAGGAACAGATTCCCTTCTGTTTTTTTTTTGCAGATTGGATTGGAGATAAGCAGGGGTTAATGGACATAGAGGTGAATGAAGGGTCCGATTAGGTCAGACCAATCATGTGAAAGGGGTCTAATGCTGCTTTCACACTGATGCGCCACATGCGTGCACCTATGGCTTTCCTGCAGGTTAGCGGGACTTTGCCATAGACATCTACTATATCCTGCAGGTGTGGTGCACTTTCTGAAAGTGCACCAAATTTGCTGGAAATAACAAAAGTCTGCGCTGCATCTGTGGATCAGTTTGAAAGCAGCCCGGTAACCACTGCACATCAAATATGCCCATATATACACTGTGAGTTCAGTAATAAACGTACCTTTAATAAGTCTTCCATTCAGGTATCACCAGCTGATGCCATCTGAAGCGGAGTGTATTTGGTATTGCTTGTGACAGGAGCCGGTGCTATAAAGGAAGCTTCATTCACAACACTGATGTTCTGGAATGGTGGATCAGCAACCTGCAATCTGGGCTTGCCAAACCACCATCCTAGAGCAGGAGGTCGCGGGCCACATGAGAGGGCTCCACGGGCCACATGTGGCCCCCGGGCCACTGGTTGGGCACCCCTGGTTTAGATCAAAGCATAGTCATGTGTTAGAATGGCCCAGTCACAGTCCAGACCTAAATCCAATTGAGAATCTGTGGCAAGACTTGGAAATTGCTGTTCACAGACGCTCTCCATCCAATCTGACAAAGTTTGAGATATTTTGCAAAGAAGAATGGGCAGAAATGTCCCTCTCTAGATGTGCAAATCTGGTAGAGACATCCCCAAAAAGACGTTCAGCTGTAATTGCAGAGAAAGGAGAAGTATTGACTCAGGGGGGCTGAATACAAATGTACCCTCCACACTTATCAAATATTTATTTGCTAAAAAAAATAAATAAAAGCATTTATCATTTTCCTTCCACTTCACAATTATGTGTCACTTTGTGTTGGTCTATCACAGAAAATCCCAATAAAATACATTTACATTTTTGGCTGTAAAATGTGGGAGATTTCAAGGGGTATTAATATTTTTTCAAGGCACTTTAAGTATATTTTTACCTTTTCCATCTGCATTTTAAAAAACAGCATTACACCACTAGATTTATTTTTGTGTGTATGTCTGTGATCCCAGCTGTGCTGGTCTTCCACTGGTTCCTGAGATGAGATGTGAAGATCGGATCTGATTTTGATGATTATCTAAGGAGCTTGCTGTGTTTGACCTTTTGTAATAAAAAGGTCAATACTATCTGCTGTGATCTGCTTGTCACACGGTGTGTCACATTAGGAAGTACACTTTTTTGTTTGGAATGAATATTTCCATATGAATATACCTCACAAATTTGTAACTTTTTCATTTTATTTATCACTTAAATCACTTATTTATCACATTTAAACTGCTTTCCGACCGCCCACCGTCATATTACTGCGGGACGGTGGCACGGTCTCGCGGGAGCACGTAGCTCTACGTCCTCTACTTTTCGGCCACTAGGGGGCGCTCGCGCCCCCCGCACGCCCCCGAGTCCCGCGAGCGTGCCCGGCGGGTACGATAGCCGCCGGGCACCCGCGATTGCTCAGTACAGAGCGGGGAACGGGAGGTATGTGTGTAAACACATACCTTTCGTTCCTGTCAGCGGGGGAAAACGCTGATTTTCTGTTCATACAATGTATGAACAGAAGATCAGTAATTTCCCATAGTGAGTCCACCCCCCATACAGTTAGAACACACCCAGGAACACACTTAACCCCTTCCCTGCCCCCTAGTGTTAACCCCTTCACTGCCAATGGCATTTTTATAGTAATCCATTGCATTTTTATAGCATTGATCGCTATAAAAATGCCAATGGTCCCAAAAATGTGTCAAAAGTGTCCGATGTGTCCGCCATAATATCGCAGTACCGAAAAAAAATGCTGATCGCCGCCATTACTAGTAAAAAAAAAATATTAATAAAAATGCCATAAAACTACCCCCTTTTTTGTAAACGCTATAAATTTTGCGCTAACCAATCAATAAACGCTAATTGCGATTTTTTTTTTACGGAAAATATGTAGAAGAATACGTATTAGCCTAAACTGAGGAAAAAAAAATGTTTTTTTATATCTTTTTTGGGTATATATTTTTTATAGCAAAATGTAAAAAATATTGCATTTTTTTCAAAATAGTCGCTCTATTTTTGTTTATAGCGCAAAAAATAAAAACCGCAGAGATGATCAAATACCACCAAAAGAAAGCTCTATTTGTGGGAAAAAAAGGACGCCAATTTTGTTTGGGAGCCACGTCGCTCTGGTCTTTGGACAGCAATATGGTCCGGGACTAAAGTGGTTAAAGCACTATAATTGTTACATTCGGCTATATCTGATATGTGTCACATCGCAAAAGTAACTAGGGTTGTCCTGATACCACTTTTTTAGGACCGGGTACAAGTACCGATACTTTTTTCATGTACTCGCCAATACCGATTACCGATACTTGTGTCCATATGTCCCCAAATGCAGCCATGTATCCCCAAATGCAGCCTTATCCCCAAATGCAGCCTTTTCCCCAAATGCAGCCTTATCCCCAAATGCAGCCTTTTCCCCAAATGCAGCCTTATCCCCAAATGCAGCCTTTTCCCCAAATGCAGCCTTATCCCCAAATGCAGCCTTTTCCCCAAATGCAGCCTTATCCCCAAATGCAGCCTTATCCCCAAATGCAGCCTTGTCCCCAAATGCAGCCTTATCCTCAAATGCAGCCTTGTCCCCAAATGCAGCCTTTTCCCCAAATGCAGCTTTTTCCCCAAATGCAGCCTTATCCCCAAATGCAGCCTTATCCCCAAATGCAGCCTTGTCCCCAAATGCAGCCTTATCCTCAAATGCAGCCTTATCCCCAAATGCAGCCTTTTCCCCAAATGCAGCCTTATCCCCAAATGCAGCCTTTTCCCCAAATGCAGCCTTATCCCCAAATGCAGCCTTGTCCCCAAATACAGCCTTATCCCCAAATGCAAGTCCAATCCTGGGATGGGATGACCTGTCTATCAAAGTGCCCGGACAAGGCGGAGGGGATATATATGACAACGCGCGGCGGGGAACACACAGCCATTCAAATTAAAGCTGTTATGTTCCCCGCACTGATCAACTAGATGGCGCCGGCGGGGGGGCTTGGCTTCCTCTTTGGGGACTAGACGGCAGCAGCGGCAGCAGCAGCTCTCCTCTCCTCTATTAGTGACATACCCGAGGACTGCTCTGCTGCTCTCTCCGCCCCCTCTCTGCCCGCTCTCTGCCCCCTCTCCACCTACTCTTGGGTGAAAAAAAGTTTTGGTGAAGCATCAGGAGCATTTGCGCGACTACAAGTCACAAGACCGATACTAGTATCGGTATCGGGACAACCCTGTCACTTTTTTCCCGTGGTTGGGGGAATGTGCCAGTAAAAATAGCCGAGAACCATTCAGCTTGGAACTGCGCATGCACAGTCCTGGAGCTTGCCGAGCTGAGCATATGCTGTATTCGGCCGGCGGGGGAGGATTTCACAGAGGCTGTGCCACGCGGCACCGGCGAGTGATGTATTAGGACATCCCGCCAGGCATGCGCACGCCAGAATTTTAAATCTGTAACTAACTAGGAGGTCAGAGGAGCACAGCACTGGAGCAGAAGTCAGGATTCAGAGGCTGGGCAGCACACGGCAGTGGCGGAATAGAGGAGCCTGCTGCATCCAGGCAATACAAAGTTCACAGAGGAGTCGGGGACGGACAGAGTGACAGTCAGCCCAGCCGACAGTGACGTCAGGTGATGGTGGCAGAGGGGGATTGGATGGAGGCAGGGGGTTATGGTGGCACCACAGAGGGGGCGATGTCAAGATCATACGGGGTAAAAATTACCGCACCAGCCAAGCAAACACTGACTGGAAAAAGCGCCCAGAGGCGATTCAGTTCGCATGCGTTGTGCTATACAAGTCATTCATTCATTCAGAGGGTGGCACCGCAGAGGGAGACGATGGAGGCAGGGGGTTAATAGAGGCAGGGGGAGATTGTGGCACTGCAGAGGGGGACGATGAAGGCAGGGGGTTAATGGAGGCAGGGGTGATGGTGGCTGCGGTGGCAGCGCAGAGGGGGGTGGAGGAGGGGGGATTGGAGGCAGGGGGAGATTGGAGGCAGGGGGAGATTGTGGCACCGCAGAAGGGGGTGAAGGCAGGGGGTGTTGGTGGCAGAGCGGGGTGGAGGCAGGGGGTGATTTGACAAAATAATTTTCCCTTATTATATTGAAAATAACAAAAATATGTTTTTTTTACCTTAATATCTACCTTAAATCACATTGCTATTTGCACCTAAAAATGCAATTTAGTAACTTTTGTGAAATACCAGTAAAAACGTGGCTGCGACAGTAAATTTCGGGTGTGGTGCCAGTAAATTTTATTCTGGTAGGTTGGCAACACTGATACCGAGAATTTTAAAACTGAAGCTTTCCACTACACATATGCATCTACAGTATATAGTTGTTTTTTCATTTACCTATATTGTTGTTGTTTTTTTATATATATGTTTTCTTTCAATTTATTTGTATTAGATTTATCCAAAACCTTATATACACACATTTTTTGCACTGATTTTCCTTTGTGGGTAGGGCAGTGTATCACATCTGCACTGCAAGGATTATACGCATTATAATGTTTCTTAACCTTTTTTCAGTCAAGGCACCCTTCAAAATGATGTACAATCTCAAGGCACATTCTAAAATGGAAAATACTAAAGAAATAGTTTTACATATCGCAGAAGCATCCACACATGTGGGCCATCCAACATTTAGAGGTGATTTATTTCTCTACTGTTTGCATACTGGTACTGATTGGTATTCTAGTGTCTCTCTCTCTCCCCTCTCTCTCTCTCTCTCTCTCTCTCTCTCTCTCTCTTTTTTCTCTCTCTCTCCTCTCTCTCTCTCCTCTCTCTCTCTCCTCTTTCTCCCCTCTCTCTCTCTCCTCTCTCTCTCCTCTCTCTTTCTCTCTCTCTCTCCTCTATCTCTCTCTCCTCTCTCTCTCTCTTCTCTCTCTATCTCTCTCTTCTCTCTCTCTCTCTCTCTATCTCTCTCTTCTCTCTCCTCTCTCTCTCTCTCTCTCTCTCTCTCTCTCTCTCTCTCTCTCTCTCTCTCTCTCTCTCTCTCTCTCTTCTCTCTCTCTCTCTCCTCTCTCTCTCTCTCTCTCTTCTCTCTCTCTCTCTCTCTCTCTCTCTCTCTCTCCCTCATTGCTAACAGAGAAGGGAAGGGGCAAGCAAGGATCTGGTGCAGTCACCCAGTGTTCTCCCTATCAACGAATGGCATTATTGGCTGTTAGAATGCCAGTGACTGGCCCAGTAGGTCAGTCAGTAGTCGGGGGCACCGCACTTAACCCATCTGCTGAGCAGCGGCGGCGGCTTCTCCCTCCTCCTCATGGCAGCCAATCCAGTCGGATCTCCTTTTGGCCAATCGGGTGATGGGTTCTCATGACCCGTATAAAAAGAAAAAGGGGGGGGGGGCAAAAGTAGCCCACAGGTCGGACTTTAAAGGGGTTGTAAAGATACATTTTTTGCCCTAAATAGCTTCCTTTACCTTAGTGCAGTCCTCCTTCACTTACCTCATCTTTCCATTTTGCTTTTAAATGTCCTTATTTCTTCTGAGAAATCCTCACTTCCTGTTCTTCTGTCTGTAACTCCACACAGTAATGCAAGGCTTTCTCCCTGGTGTGGAGTGTCGTGCTCGCCCCCTCCCTGGGACTACAGGAGAGTCAGAACGCTCTCTACGTTGCAGATAAAGAAAGGGGCTGTATGTTAGTGGGCGTCCTGACTCTCCTGTATTTGGATGTCCACATAGACCATCCTCCTTGCTGCCATTGACGTTGTCCCTTCCACACTGCGCTCCACGAGCGGTTCAAGCCTCACTTTCAGAATGCTTTACTGCAGGGTCGTCTTCCTTGATCAATTTTGCATACAGACAGCTTTCCCCCGGATCCCTGCATACTTAGATGTGCCTCTTTTACTCATCAACCATGTGAGTTGCTAAATGTTGTACCTTAATTAAATGTAACCATATCGCTACACTTAGCGGCGCCTCTCTTCTCTTTTATACTCCGGAGCTCCTGCTGCATTTTGCTTCTAATCCCATTGTGGAGGCTACCATTTGTGAACATTTTATGGTTAATCTTTTTATATGGACTATAAACTGAAGGATTTATGAATAAATGGTTGTGGAACAAATTATTTGAGTTTCCATTATTTCTTATGGGGAAATTCGCTTTGATATACAAGTGCTTTGGATTACAAGCATGTTTCAGGAACGAATTATGCTTGCATAACAAGGTTTGACTGTACTTTTTTTATATATATATATATAGAACGAAAGACCAATACCGCAACAGATTACATCAGGGTAGCGCATTAAAAATAGGTTAGGATTGTCCAGCCTGGGACCCAGTGTCTTTCCCAGGGAGTAACTGGCTTCTTGCCCAATAGCAGAATCTTTCAACTGTAGCTATATATGGAAAATCAAACAAACGGGTGTATTTGAAAACTCAAATCATACCGTACTAAAAAAAAAAAAAAAAAATGATGCTATCGCAGATCAATTTCCCGCACTTCAACTCTACATTTCCTTCTACCGCCTTTATCTGTAGTTTTTCAAGAAACAAAAATCAACAATCATATTGTTTTTAACCACTTAAGCCCCGGACCATTTTGTTGCTAAAGGACCTGGCCCCTTTTTGCGATTCGGCACTGCATCGCTTTAATTGACAATTGGTCGTGCGATGTGGCTCCCAAACAAAATGGACGTCCTTTTTTCCCACAAATAGAGCTTTCTTTTTTTGTGGTATTTCATCACCTCTACGGTTTTTATTCTTTGCGCTATAAACAAAAATAGAGCGACAATTTAGAAAAAAATTCAATATTTTTTACTTTTTTCTATATAATAAATATATATTTTAGCGGCGCTTTACCAGCGTTTTTGGGCGCTGGCACATTGGGATTGCAGATGAGGCTTCTTTCAGGCGCTTTACAGGCTTTTTTTAACACCAAAGTGTCTGAAAAACGACTGAAAAACGCCCGAAAAATGCCTCAGTGTGAAAGGGGCCTAATGCTCCAATAAGACCCCTTTCAGGAGTTTTTCAGGCGGTACAGCGCTAAAAATAGCGCTGCTATACCGCCTGAAAAACTCCTGCTCAGCAACCCCAACGTCAAAGCCTGAGGGCTTTCACACTGAGGCGATGCGCTGGCGGGAGAGAAAAAAAATCTCCTGCCAGCAGCATCTTTGGAGCGGTGAGAGGAGCGGGTATACCGCTTCTTCACTGCTCCTTCCCATTTAAGACAATAGGAAACCGCGGCAATACCGCCCGCAATGCGCAGAGGCGCATTGAGGGCAGTATTAACCCTTTATCGGCCTCTAGCAGCTCCCGCCCCAGTCTGAAAGGGGCCTTAGGAACTGCAAAAACGCTCTAAAACGTTTTGGGTGCTGGCAGTGTGAAAGGGCTATGAAAGCACTCGGGCTTTCACATTGGGATTGCAGATGAGGCTTCGCTCGAATAACGCGCCAATAATGCTCCAATAACGCTCCAATAATGCTCCAATAACACTCCAATAACGCTCCAATAACACTCCAATAATGCTCCAATAACACTCCAATAACACTCCAATAACGCTCCAATAACACTCCAATAATGCTCCAATAATGCTCGAATAACGCTCCAATAACACTCCAATAACGCTCCAATAATGCTTGAATAATGCTCCAATAACACTCCAATAACACTCCAATAACGCTCCAATAACACTCCAATAACGCTCCAATAATGCTCCAATAACACTCCAATAACGCTCCAATAACGCTCGAATAATGCTCGAATAATGCTCGAATAACGCTCCAATAACACTCCAATAACACTCCAATAACGCTCCAATAATGCTTGAATAATGCTCCAATAACGCTCCAATAACACTCCAATAACGCTCCAATAATGCTTGAATAATGCTCCAATAACGCTCCAATAATGCTCCAATAACACTCCAATAACGCTCCAATAACGCTCCAATAACGCTCCAATAATGCTCCAATAACACTCCAATAACGCTCCAATAATGCTCGAATAATGCTCGAATAACGCTCCAATAACACTCCAATAACACTCCAATAACGCTCCAATAATGCTTGAATAATGCTCCAATAACGCTCCAATAACGCTCCAATAACACTCCAATAACGCTCCAATAATGCTTGAATAATGCTCCAATAACGCTCCAATAATGCTCCAATAACACTCCAATAACGCTCCAATAACGCTCCAATAACGCTCCAATAATGCTCCAATAACACTCCAATAACGCTCCAATAACGCTCGAATAATAACGCTCCAATAACACTCCAATAACGCTCCAATAATGCTCCAATAACGCTCCAAAACTCCAATAACGCTCCAATAACGCTCGAATAATGCTCCAATAATGATCCAATAACGCTCCAATAACTCTCCAATAACGCTCCAATAATGCAATAACGCTCCAATGATCCAATAACGCTCCCAATAATGCTCCAATAACAATAACGCTCCAATAATGCTTGAATCCAATAACGCTCCAATAATGCCAATAATGCTCCAATAACACTCCAATAACGCTCCAATAACGCTCCAATAATGCTTAAATAATGCTCCAATAACGCTCCAATAACGCTCCAATAACGCTCCAATAATGCTTAAATAATGATTCAATAATGCTTGAATAATGCTCGAATAACGCTCCAATAATGCTTGAATAACGCTCCAATAATGCTTGTATAACGCTACAATAACGCTCCAATAATGCTTGAATAACGCTCCAATAATGCTTGTATAACGCTCCAATAACGCTCCAATAATGCTTGTATAACGCTCCAATAACGCTCCAATAATGCTTGAATAACGCTCCAATAATGTTGAATAACGCTCCAATAACGCTCCAATAATGCTTGAATAATGCTCAAATAACGCTCCAATAATGCTTGAATAACGCTCCAATAATGCTCCAATAACGCTCCAATAACGCTCCAATAACGCTCCAATAATGCTTGAATAACGCTCCAATAACGCTTCAATAATGCTTGAATAACGCTCCAATAACGCTCCAATAATGCTTGAATAACGCTCCAATAATGCTTGAATAACGCTCCAATAACGCTCCAATAATGCTTGAATAATGCTCCAAGAATGCTCCAAGAATGCTCCAATAATGCTTGAATAACGCTCCAATAACGCTCCAATAATGCTCCAATAACACTCCAATAACGCTCCAATAACGCTCCAATAACGCTCCAATAATGCTCAAATAACGATCCAATAACGCTCCAATGACACTCCAATAACGCTCCAATAATGCTTGAATAATGCTCCAATAATGCTCCAATAACACTCCAATAACGCTCCAATAACGCTCCAATAACGCTCCAATAATGCTTAAATAATGATTCAATAATGCTCGAATAACGCTCCAATAATGCTCGAATAACGCTCCAATAATGCTTGAATAACGCTCCAATAATGCTCGAATAACGCTCCAATAATGCTTGTATAACGCTCCAATAATGCTTGAATAACGCTCCAATAACGCTCCAATAATGCTTCAATAATGCTCCAATAACGCTCCAATAATGCTTGAATAACGCTCCAATAATGCTTGAATAACGCTCCAATAATGCTTGAATAACGCTCCAATAATGCTCCAATAACGCTCCAATAACGCTCCAATAATGCTTGAATAACGCTCCAAGAATGCTCCAATAATGCTCGAAATAACGCTCCAATAACTCTCCAATAATGCTCGAATAACGCTCGAATAACGCTCCAATAACGCTCCAATAAGGCTCCAATAAGGCCCCGCAGCAATTACGACGGTATAGCGCCGCTATTTTTACCGCCACCACGGCTCCCGCTCCAGTGTGAAAGGGGCCTAACGCTCGAATAATGCTCCAATAACGCTCCAATAACACTCGAAAAACGCCCAGTGTGAAAGGGGCCTAATGCTTGAATAACGCTTGAAAAACGCCCAGTGTGAAAGAGGCCTAACGCTTGAATAACGCTTGAAAAACGCCCAGTGTGAAAGGGGCCTTAAACAAACTAAAACAAATCCTTTTGCCCAATTTTGGATTGTTTCACGCTTCTAGCTATTATTTAATGTTTGGTGGAGAATGTTTCACAATTGTCTTCCAGTCCTATCAGCTTTACTATATATGAATGAATGTGAATGCAGGGAAACAAGGGTCAAAGATCACATATTTGTACACACTGCAGTCGCTTTGCATCATTTTTTCCATTCCATGGTGGGTGGAGTCACGAGCTGCATGTGCGTGTGTATTTTTCTTCTTAAGAATCTAGAAACACTTCCTTGCTGAAACAGCCTCTTTTAATCATCTTGTTCTCAGGAAAGGAATTCCGTAAGCTTTCTCCAGTCTGACTAAATGTGCAGAAAGTTCAACTTTTTACAATAAATTACCAGCTCTGAAAAAAAAAAAAGAAGGAAAAACAAGAAAAAGAAAAACCGATGGGCTTACAATGAGAAGCAGTGTTTAACCACTTCAGCCCCGGAAAGATTTACCCCCTTAATGACCAGGCCATTTTTTGCGAGTCATTTTAACTGACAATTCCGTGGTTGTGCGAAGTTGTACTTGATGTTCTTTTTTTTTCCCCCACAAATAGAACTTTCTTTTGATGGTATTTTTTAGATTGTAAGCTCTAATGAGCAGGGCCCTCTGATTCCTCTTGTACCAAATTGTACTGTAACAGTAATGTCTCCCTTTATTTTGTTAAGCGCTGCATAAACTGTTGGCACTACATAAAACCTGTATAATAATAATCATTTTATGACCTCTGCGGTTTTTATTTTTTGCGATGTAAACAAAAAAAGGGCGACAATTTAAAAAAACAAAACAATATTTTTTATTTTTTGCTATAATACATATCAACTAAAAATAACAAATCTTCATCAGTTTAGGCCAATATGTATTTCTCTATATATTTTTGGTAAAAATAAAATCGCAATAAGCGTATATTGATTGATTTGCGCAAAAGTTATAGCGTCTAAAAAATAGGGGGATATATATTTATGGCATTTTCATTATAATTTTTTTATTAGTAATGGCAGTGATCATCGATTTTTAGCGGGACTGCAACATTGCGGTGGACAGATTGGCACACTATCAGTTTTCCTGCAGGTTTTTCTCTTCAGGTTTACCAAAACCATGTAGTGCAAGGGCCTGCCTGATGGCATACGAATTGAAACTCTTAGGCCGCGTACACACGATCGGGTTTGTCCGATGAAACTGGCCTTAAGGCCAGTTTCATCGGACCAAGCCGAACGTTTGTACGGCCCATCAGGCCGTTGTCCATCGGACCAAAGTTTTAAAACTTGCTTTAAAATCGGTCCGATGGACTCCTGACCATCGGACCAAAACGATGGTTAGTACGCAAAAGTATCGGACCAAAAACCCGCGCATGCTCAGAATCAAGTTGACGCATGCTTGGAAGCATTGAACTTCATTTTTTCAGCACGTCGTTGTGTTGTACGTCACTGCGTTCTGACCCGATCGGATTTTGGACTAATGGTGTGTACGCACATCAGACCATCAGGCCACTTCAGCAGTGACCCAATAAAAAAAGGTCCGTCGGACCATTCTCATTGGGTTGGTCCGATCGTGTGTACACGGCCTTGAGGTTTGACCTCATAATAGATGGTTTTGGTAAACCCGAAGAGAAAAACTTGCAGGAAAACTGATAGTGTGTATGGGGCTTAAGTGACACTTTTTTGGGACCAGTGATATTAATACAGTGATCAGTTCTAGAAAAATGAACTGGTTACTGTATAAATGACACTGTAACCTGTCAAGCGCAACGGGCCTACTTTTTAATTAAAGTGGTCCACACAATCTGGTAAGCACATACCATATTAAGAGCACTCCGGGTGAAGATTACTATATGGTGGAGGCTGTACTAGCACTTGGATCATCTGTATGAATATTAATTGAAGTATCGCACCAAGGGATTTCCCTTATGAACTGTTATCTGCTAATTAGCCCACATCAATTACTAGTGGCTGCAATATTGCACAATTTATGCACGGACTTTACCTTATAGTTTTTTTGCATATGATGTTTCTAGGGTTTGCAATTATTGTTCTAACGCAGGTGTCAGGCATTATTCACACTGGTGAATATCTCACTAGCGCCCTCTCTTCCACTTTGTTTATTGCACGATATTTATATCTATGTATTAGGGTTGTCCCGATACCAGTACTTGTACTCCCGCAAAAAAAACCTGATACCTAAATAGAATACTTCCCCCCCACCGCCGCCGAATGGGTTAAACAGCGTGAGGGAACATCACAGCATTCATTTGAATAGCCCGCGCGTATAGACACTCCCCCTTGCTCGGGATTGGATGGGTGATCGTGATCTGTCCAATCCCGAGCAAGGGGGAGTGTCTATACGCGCGGGCTATTCAAATGAATGCTGTGATTTTCTCCATGCGGCGGCGCGGCGGCTTTCGGCGGCAAAGGTATGGGGGAAATGGCTGGAGGGACATGGCTGAAGGGACATGGAACATGGGACATGGCTGCATATGTGAGGGACATGGCTAGAGGGACATGGCTGAGGGGACATGGCTGCATATGTGAGGGACATGGCTAGAGGGACATGGCTGAAGGGACATGGCTGCATATGTGAGGGACATGGCTAGAGGGACATGGCTGAAGGACATGGCTGCATATGTGAGGGACATGGCTAGAGGGACATGGCTGAAGGGACATGGCTGCATATGTGAGGGACATGGCTAAAGGGACATGGCTGAAGGGACATGGCTAGAGGGACATGGCTGAAGGGACATGGCTGCATATGTGAGGGAGATGGCTAAAGGGACATGGCTGTATATGTGAGGGACATGGCTGAAGGGACATGGCTGCATATGTGAGGGACATGGCTAGAGGGACATGGCTGCATATGTGAGGGACATGGCTAGAGGGACATGGCTGAAGGGACATGGCTAGAGGGACATGGCTGCATATGTGAGGGACATGGCTAGAGGGACATGGCTGGAGGGACATGGCTGGAGGGACATGGCTGCATATGTGGGGGACATGGCTGGGGGGACATGGCTGCATTTGGGGACACATTTAAAAAAAGTATCGGTATTCGGTATCCGTACTTGTACTCGGTCCTAAAAAAGTGGTATCGGGACAACCCTACTATGTATATTTATATCTGTTTCTGAGGAGCTGCTCTATTATTTAGGTTAATCACCCCATTCACTTAGTGAATCACTACCACTATTTGGTATACCACGTTGGAGCAGAAATACACTCCCATCCAAATACTGAAAGCAGGCTTGCTTTCCTGTTCATCCAAGCCTGATACTGCAAGGTTTACTTTATTTCATCAACCTGTCCTATTTACCTCCTGTTGATGTAGGTCGTGTTGGACCCAAGAAATAAAGCATTTGGAAAACCTTAACTACTAATTGGACATTCACGTACTGCTCTACTCACTAACTTCATCCCTGGACAACACTTAGAGATAACTTAATACGCCAATCCCAAATCAACCAGCGGCTCCTGAGGGGGTAGCGCTACATGTAGAATATCTTATCTCCTGCATGTCATTAACTGCACATACAGAAATTCCATTGACCCATACTAGTACTGCTGCACCAGAACAGAACAGCTGCTATATGTGACCTTAAGGATGTCTCTATAGAGTTCTTGGGTGAAAAGTATGCGTGTTAGAACTACTTTCACCAAACCTAGAATGTGATAATAGCTTTGGATCAGGTTGTGATTTCTTTTTCTTTTTGTATTCTGTTTAGTTACTGCAATTTTCAGTTTCGTCATACTGGGAAATCACGTTTTTTTTAAGGCTTGTAAGGGCTGTAACAGCTGTTTTTGCTTTAGGGAATCTTCTAAATAGATACAAATGTCGGGTTCAAATGTGTTGGTTTCTATTTTAAGACATGCTAATCAAAGAATCTTATGGACAAGAAGACAACAGCTAGAAGTGGCTTTCAAACACTGTTATATAATTTAATGATAAATAGTTTAAAATAGTCGTAAAGAAAACCTACTGTTGTTTATTACTTCTTTCTTTCTTTTTCTTTTTTTCTCTTTCTTTCTTTCTTTCGTTCATTATTTTTGAGCCATGTACGTTTTACCAGATAAAGACCGTGATTGATTGCATTTAGTAAATAGCAGGGGCGTCAGGAGGGGTTGGCTAGCTGTGGCTGAAGCCCCGAATGTGACCCTGTAAAGCCCCGAGTCTCACCGTGGCATGACTGCATTATTAGCCCTAATTAGGGATGAGCTCCGCGTTCGATTCGAACGTATGTTCGACTCGAACATGGTCTGTTCGTACGTTCGACGAATTTTGAACAAAACGGGTCGTTCGCGCCAAATTCGAGTGACGCGCAACGGCCCATAATTCACTGCGGCATTGCGCGCTGATGATTGGCCAAACATGAACTATGACCCTGCATGCTTGGCCAATCACAGCGCGCAAAAAACGGAGAGCCATAATTGGCCAAAGCCAGGGTGGCTTTGGCCAATTATGGCTCAGGGCTTTAGCACACGCCCCACACTATATAAGGCCGCCTGCTGGGCGGCCTCGTGTGGTGTGTTCCAGCGCTGAACAGAGATCAGTCAGAGAGACAGAGAGATAGTCTTTTTATATAGATAGATAGAGCAGGCAGGCTAGTCAGTTTAGCTTAATTTACAGTGTGTAGAGGATATATATACATCCCAGGTGTTGTACATATATTTATACACTGTATAGCTTAGATAGATCAATTCTTTCTAATTTACTGGCAGGCAGGTGATTGTGCTATTTAAAGACGTTATCACACGTATAGACACCCAGCAGGTACAATATTTAAAGGAATTTTTCATTGTTTTTTTATTTTATTTAAGCATCATTAAAATCACTGCTCCTGGAGCAGTGATTTTAATGATGCTTAAATTAAAAAATAAATGAAAAATTCCTTTAAATATTGTACCTGCTGGGTGTCTATAGTTTGCCTGTGAAAACGTCTTTGAGAACCCGGGTCTTGTCCCAGGGAACATGTATCAATGAAAAAAAGTTTTAAAAACGGTAGTTTTTTTAGGAGTCCTGCTCTTGAAAAAACTACAGTTTTTTTAACTATTTTTCCATTGATACATGTTCCCTGGGGCAAGTCCCGGGTTCTCAAAGACGTTTTGCAACAATAACTTGCATATTGGGCTTTAAAGTCAGCACTTTTGAATTCGAACGTTCGAGTCCCATAGACTTCAATGGGGTTCTAATTGTTCGCGCAAACGATCGGTCCGTTCAACGGTTCTGGTGCGAACTGAACACGGGGGTGTTCGGCTCATCCCTAGCCCCGATCCACCGAGCGAGTGGCGAGCGTCGGGATTGATCTGATCCCGAGTGCCGCCAAATGTAGCCGAGCACTGGCTCCAGAAGTCGGGAATTACAATACAGCCACCGCGCTGGTGCCACATCCCTGCTTGGTGCTTGGGGGGGGGGGCACTGGCTGCTCTCCTCTCCTCCTGGGCTCTCCTCTCCTCAAGGCTCCTTGGCTCTCCTCCCCTCCAGCCAGGCTCCTCGGGTTTCTGACGGAATGACTGCCTGCTGCTGTGATACCGCTGAGCTGAGGTAGGTCAGAGCTGTCAGACAGTGTAATAATGTGTATGTGTATGTAAATGTCAGTGTATGTCAGGTAGGTCAGTGTAGGTAGGTCAGTGTGTGTAGGTAACTACCGTCAGTGCAGGTAGGTCAGTGTATGTAGGTCAGTGTATGTCATGTAGGTCAGTGTATGTCAGGTAGGTCAGTGTATGTAGGTCAGGTAGGTCAGTGTATGTAGGTCAGGTAGGTCATGTGCTAGCCCAAAAAAAAATCCTGCTTCACATACAAACCTACAAATACTTATGGCTGCGCTGCTATCAATCTATCCAATTAGGACCCGAGACACTGGCTGGAGCTGGTGTGCTTGTCCCCGGCGCAGGAACGATCAGGCTCAGGTAAGTAAAAGGGGGGGCTCTGGGGGGATGGTGCACTACAAGAGGTTTTCCACCTCAATGCATAGAATGCATTAAGGGGAAAAACCACAAGGGTTTACAACCCCTTTAACTGTAGATTAAATAAACGTGCACTGCCTAGGAAGTATTTCAGTGAGCAGCAGCCGGTGATGTCACTGGCGCATGCGCTCTGAAGGAATGGCATAACTGTGTTGTTCTTGCAGAGCTCTGTGCTGTGGCCGTAACTCTTGTGTGCATGTGTGGGAGTGACGTCATTGTGGCTTGACCATTCAAGTGCCAGCAGCCCGAAACCAGGAAAGAAAGACCAAGTGAAGATGGAAGCCTCTGCAACGGTGACAACACACCACTGGAGGACTTTTTTTCAAGGTAATGCCCTGCACACACGATTGGATTCTCCATCGGAAAAAGTTGGATGGTTTTTCCGACGGAATTCCGCTAAAGCTTGGCTTGCATACACACTGTCACACAAAAGTTCTCTGAACTTTCAAGCGTTATGACGAGGTGAGAAAAAGAAGTTCAATGCTTCCGAGCATGCTTCAAATTGTTTCTGAGCATGCGTGTTTTTTTGTGCATCGGAAAAGCATACAGACGATCGCATTTCCCGATAGGAATTTTTTCCATCTGGAAAATAAAGAACCTCCTCTCAATCTTTTGCTAGCGGGAATTTCATAGTCGGAACTCCTGACCAAAAGTCCCCATCTGACTTTTTCTGTTGGGAATTCTGACCATGTGTACGGGGCTTTAATCTTTCATAATTTGCTACATTATGCTTTTATCTTGCAGAGTTAGATCTTTTTTTTTTTTTTTAGTTTACTACTATAAATCTATACTGATGTTTCAGTGGGACACAGCCCACCTTTCTCCCCTTGGGAATGGTGAAAAGGTGAACTCCAGTGAAATGTTGGTATGAATTATATTTTTTAAACCATGCACAATATAGGGACACCAAGGAAGAGTCTAAACAGGTTTGTCCTACATTTTTAAACAGGGCAGAAAACAGTGTAAGTGCAGGAGGACCTTGTAGAGCAAGTCCATAGAAAGTCCATAGCAGGTCCATAGCATAACACAAACAAAGCATATGTGTGCTCATCTGAGCTATTAACTAAACTCAATTCAGCTCCTGACTAACCTGATGCCTCCCAATGGCTGCCCCAAAACAAACAAGCAGCCCTTGCACCTTTTAGTGTTCAGTCAGCACTCAGCCTTTTTACATAACAGCAGACAACCTCACAGCAAAGAGAATGAGAGAGCCCTGAGCATCAATCATCTCACATACTGTATATAAGGGCCTGTGGATGGCTGTGACTAATACTACATAATAGAAGAAAGGAAAGGGAGGAAACGCCTACTGCATTATCTCCACCACTTAAAATAAAACAAAAAACACACTCACAAGAGTAAAGGTGGTAACAGGGCTGTACTCTTCTGGTTCAGATAATACTAGCTGATGCGTTTCAGAGGACATGCCCCATTCTTAATAGCATCACTGAGCAGAGGCGGCTCTAGGCTTTGTGAGACCTTAAGCAAAACTTAGACATAAGGCCAGGGCCGGACTTACCATTGGGCTTGACTGGGCTCAAGCCCATGGGCCCCTCCCAATGGGGGGCCCCTCTAAAAAAAAACATATATATATTAGGGCTGTTACTGATCAAAATTTTTGTGTTCGATTAATCGTTTTTTTTTTTTTAATCGATTAATCGACTAATTTCGATTAATTATAACGCACATACAGATCCAACTACTTTTAGCTGATCTCCTTGCATGCCAATTCCCAGTGCATCTACCAACCACTGGAAAAATAGAGACCAGGATACAAAAAACACACAAAGGCAGCGCTCAATGGGAATAGCATTAAAACTTATAGTCTTCAAGTAGGTAACAAAATAAATATTGCACTGGAGATAAAATCGATGTAGCTACATAAACTGTAAAAATGGTGCGAGTAATACCAAACGGTACCAAAAACAGTCATAAAAACCTGTAGCTAAGTATGATACTGGTATAAAAATGTGTACAACGATACCACTGCTGAATCCAGATAAGGAGAGGTTAACATCAGTCCGTCAGTATGTAGATGTCCCATGAAGGGAACTATCACAACTCCCAGTGGATGGCTGTAGAATCCCAGGTTGATAGAGGGAAGTGATGGAGGGAAGTGAGTCAGCCCTTGCGTGTGGCAGATAGTAAGGTCCCGCCGGCATGCAGATATGAAGGCACAGCAAAGGAGCCCTTCAGATGGACACGGCAAGCCCCGCCGGTGTACGTTACGTTACCGGATCTCCGACAGAGCTCCCTGAAGGCCCAGAAGCCAGCGGAGAGATAAGTACCAATCAAAAGAATTTTAATCGATCAAAAAGATTTTGATCGATCAAAAAAATTAAAGATTAATCGATTAATTAAAAGTTAATTTGCACAGCCCTAATATATATATATATATATATATATATATATATATATATATATATATATATATATTTATTTATTATCATTATTATTATTAAAGGGCCCAGAGGTCTCCAGGGCCCTTGGATGGCAACCCCCCCCCCTTTTTTTTATAAAACAATTTACATTTTTTATATATATATATATATATATATATATATATATATTTTTTTTTTTATTAAAGGGCTCAGTGGTCCCCAGGGCCCCATGTGGCAACCCCCCCTTTTTTTTTATAAATGTTTATTTTTTTATTTTTGTTTATTTTTTTTATTAAAAGGCCCAGAGGTCCCCAGGGCCCCCGTATGGCAACCTCCCCTTTTTATGTATTTTTTAAAAAAAACATTTTTAGGGGTCTGGAGGTCCCCAGGGCCCCGGACAGCAACCTCCACTTTTTTTTTTTTTTAATATATATATATATATATATATATATATATATATATATATATATATATATATATATATATATATATTAGAGCTGCACGATTCTGGCCAAAATGAGAATCACAATTTTTTTGCCTAGAATGAAGATCACGCTTTCCTCACGATTCTCACAGCGTAAAATCTTTTACATTTATACAAAAAAAATGGGCTAACTTTACTGCCTAGTTTTTTTTTTTTTTTAATTCATTAAAGTATTTTTTTGCCAAAAAAATGCATTTAAAAAGACTGCTGCGCAAATACAGTGCAACATAAAATATTGCAACAACCGCCATTTTATTCTCTAGGCCAAGGTCTTTACTAAAAAATTATATAATCTTTGGGGGTTCTCAGTAATTTTCTAGCAAAAAAATAATGGATTTTAACTTGAAAAGAGCTGTCAGAAAAAGGTTTGGTGTTTAAGTGGTTAAAAATTCCTAATTTACATACAGAAGAAGTTAATTCCTTTGAAGAGATACAATGTTTAGACTTAACTTTCCACTGATAAAGAATGTTTCCAAAACTTGGCAGATTGCCCAGACTGACTTTTGGCTGAGAGCAGACAGGAAATTCTTTGCATACCAAAGTGCAGAGAGAAAATTCTTTTCATGTCAAAGATCGTGAAACCCTGTATCAAGAATCGCAACGGGAAAAAGATTGCAATAACGATTCTTCACTATTAATCGTGCAGCTCTAATATATATATATATATATATATATATATATATATTTTTATTATTAAAGGGCCCCCCCCCTGCTCAACAACTTCAATCCCCCCCGCTCAACAACTTTAATGCGCCCCCCCCCCCCGCTCCTGGGGGCCCCTTCAACACTCAAGCCCAGGGGCTCCCACCACCCTAAGTCCTGCCCTGCATAAGGCCCCACTCACGCCCATTATGGTAAAAAGTATTACATTAGTGAAGAGTCCTTGCATAAGGAGATTGGTCCCGCACATCCACAGGCAGTGCCATCATTCTTCCCTATGCCGGGCTATCCCCTTCCTCAGTCAGGCAAATTAGACGGCTGTGATCACGAGGCCTTAAGCCCTGTAAACACGATCGGATATCTGATGGAATCTAATCCGATGGATTTTTTCATCCGATATCCAATGAAGCTGACATTCATCAGTCTTGCCTACACACCAGGGGCGGACTGACCATTGGGACTTTTGGGCACTGCCCAAGGGCCCCATGCCACTAGGGGGCCTCATCAGGGTTGCCAGGCTCAATAAAACCAGGGACAGTATGTAAAAATCTGTGTTTTTTTTACATCTGTCCCTGCTATGTCTTAACCCGACATGCTTTTGATGTGAAAATCCTGAGATTTTAGCTGCCCTGCCTCTGTACTGCCTGCTGGCGTGGTGGCCATCTGTAAGCCCAGGGGCTCCATAATCTTCTATTGCCCGGGGGCCACATGGGTTGTCAGTCCACCCCTGCTACACACCATCAGTTAAAATTCCAATCGTGTCCAACGCAGTGACGTAAAACACGACGACGTGCTGAGAAAAATGAAGTTCAATGCTTCCGAGCATGCGTCGACTTGATTCTGAGCATGCGTGGATTTTTGACCGATGGATTTCCCCACAAACGATCATTTTTTTCTATCGGTTTTTTAACCATAAGAAAAATTTAAAACAGGTTCTATTTTTTTTCACGATGGATAAAAAACGATGGGGCCCACACACGATCGGTTTATCTGGTGAAAACGGTCCATCGGTCCGTTTTTATCAGACGAACCGATTGTGTGTACAGGGCTTTAGGCGACCCCCTAATTTGCCTAAATAAAGAGCCGCCTCTGTCACTGAGTGTTGCAAACGGGGACATGTCCCCCAAAACATGTCAGCTGGTATGATATTCATCTGAACCACCTTTGCTCTTGTGGGTATGGACTATATTGTATCCTTTGTTGAAGTCCTGGAGAAAATGCACTAGGCGTTTTCACCCTTTGTCTTATTTTATTGTGTGCAGTTGCAAGATTCCCTGGCTCTGAGATGGAAACATCATCTTCATCACCCAGACCAGACTGTGTACCGGGAGCTGGTGGAAGTTCATCTAGTTTCTCCCTTAGTGCTATAGTGTCAAGATAATATTCTTTTGTGTACAATAGAGGGGTCTGGCTACCAGTTAAAATGTTTACACAGGAATGGAGGTTTTAGCCCACCCAGAGTGTGTCTATGGGAATGTTTTACCATTTTTCCAGAAATGCATGTGTCGGGTCACAGAACTGGGGTGGGACAGAGAGAGTGGGGTGGAAGAGAGGGGGAGATAGGGGACAAGAGAGACAGGAGGGCAAGAATGATGGGGTGAGAGAGAAGGAGGTGAGGGGGTGAGAGAGAGGGGAGTGAGAGAGAGAAGGGGTAAGAGGGGCGAGTGTGAACGAGAGGGGGTTGGAGAGGGGGAAAGAAAGCAAAATAAGGGAAGAGAGGAGGGGGAGAGAAAGAGAGGTGAGAGGAGGTGAGAATGGTGTGAGAATTAAAGGGAGCAGAAGAGTGGGGTTAGAAAGAGAGAGAGGAGGGTGTGAGAGAGAGAGGGGGGGGGTCGAGGGTTTGAGAGAGGGGTGAGAGAGGAGGAGGGGAGAGAGAAGGTTGGTTGGGAAGAGCGAGTTGGGTGAGGAGGGTGAGCAAGAAGGGGAGTGAGAGGGAGATATGGGTGAGAGAGAGAGAGAGAGAGAGGGGTAAGAGAGTGAGAGAGAGAGGGTAGGAGAGAGAAGCGGGTGAGAGAGAGGGATCAGAGAGAGGGATCAGAGAGAGGGGTAAGAGAGAGGGGGTGAGAGAGGGTGGGAGAGAGAGGGTGAGAGAGAGAGGGGTGAAGAAGAGAGGGTGAGAGAGAGGGGTGAGAAAGAGGGGATGAGCGAGGGTGGGAGAGAGAGAGAGGGGTGAGAGACGGGGTGAGAGCGAGGGGGTGAGAGAGGGAGAGGGGTGAGAAAGAGGGGGTGGGGTGTCTGCAGTTCATCCCTTCTGTGCCCCCCTGTCCCAGTCCGTAACCACCTTTTTTGAAGACTATTAGAGCCTCTGGCTCTAATCACGTGATTTAAAAAAATAAAAAAAACATTGGAATCCATACATCCAGTGCCCCACATGTAGATTAGGGGGCCAGATGCATGGATAGGGGGGCGGCACCCTGCATTATGGCCACTCCATGCCACAACCGCATGCATTGCACATGTCTTCAGGGTGGTTGCAGCATGACCTCGTTCATTTGAATAGGTTGTGTCCTGCAGCTTTGCTGCTCGGCAAACATGACAGAGGGTATATGGTTTGACAGGGTCGTGGCATATATACAACCCAACCAACTATTTTGGTGGTTTAAAGGGGTGGTAGGTGACCAGTACTACCTTGACTTAGCCATCTATTTCCACCACCCCTTACCCTCCCTCCGTCAACAAGTGTAGAGAAGGCCTTATTATGCAGTGAGTGATGTACACTCACTGGTGGCAAATCAATCACTGTCTTTAACCACTTAAGGACCCCTTCACGCCGATATACGGACCGGTGGCGCGCTCGCGACCCGGTCCGAAGCTCCATGACCACGACCGCGGGACCCGATCACCGCCGGTGTCTCCCAACCAGTCACTGAAGCTGAAGAACGTGCAGAGGTGTGTGTAAACGCTATAAATTTTGCGCAAACCAATCGATAAACGCTTTTTGTGATTTTTTTTTACCAAAAATATGTAGAAGAATACGTATCGGCCTAAACTGAGGAAAAAAACAATGGCCCAGATTCACGTACATCGGCGCATTATCGGTCCGGCGTAGCGCACCGCCATTACGTTAGACTTGCGCCATCTAGCCGCGTAATCCCCCGATTCACGTAGCTTTTGCGCAGGAAATTGCGCAAGCGTAAGGTTTTTTCCAGAGGCGTAAGGAGGAGTATTACAAATTGGGAGGGACGTGGGCGTGTTACATTGAAATGAGCCGTGACCCCATGCAAATGAAGGGCCGGCCGGCTCGCGCATGCGCGCTTGAACGAGACCATGGTCAGCTCCGATGTGCGCATGCTCACAACTCGGGAGCGGCGCAATCAGTGAAATTGGAAATGGACTAGGGCAACTTTATGAACTACGCAGACAGCATAAATAGACAGACACAAATGCACTTCCTTTGCAAAAATACATCCCTTTGTATCCCTCCCTATACAGCAAGGTGCTTTTGTTTGTTTGTGACGTGTCTTTGAGATATTTGAGGACTGTTTTGCAGAGTGATTTTTGTCTTTTATGTGTTTTCTTTGTTGTTATTTTGTTTAAATTATATTTTTGCTGGGCATTTTTTATTTTTGCTCGTCATTTATTTAATTTTTTTGGTTCTGTTTGTGTATGATTTTGGAATGTGGGGGTGATATTCCTGCGGGAAAAGGGGTGTCACCCTCATTTGTGGTGGAGAAGTGATCCCCAGGTCTGTGTGAATGGTGTATGAATGTGACAGTGACATAATTGGAGCCGTGGCGTGGCGTTGTAGCTCACAAGTCCTGCATGGTGGACTGGTGCCAATCCAATGTGATGAGGATGTGGGGTGTGTGTGCTAGGGACCACAGTGGTGTGCATGCATGCATTCTCATTGTGCCATGATTAATGTGTGTGTTTAACGTGCAATAATGCATAATGTGAGCTGGCATGAGATGGGGTCATGAGATGGGGTACCAGTGCATATGCAGAGTCACCTTGAAGGGAAAAGACAGGAGGATGTTAGTCATGCATGTGCCACTTGTGAGGTGTGCATCACGGGAGGGGATAGTCATGCCTGGCACCCATGTCACTCACCAACCAGCCAGCTGTCCCCATACATGTTCTGTTCGAAATCTGTGGGGATGGGGCTCTGATTGTATATGTAGCTGTCATGGGTGTCATGGGTGGTGCCATGTGTTGGGCTGGTGATGTCCTCCTGCAAGGTTGTGGTAATTCCATGATGGCATGAGGGGTGAATCTGAAGATGCGAGACACCTCAGAATCACTCATGCCAAAGATGTCTATGCATGTGTGATATATCAAGTGAAGAGTGAGGGGCTTGTATCAGATAAGAATATTGTATTAGATTAGATTAAATTGTAAATTTTATATAAGCAAATAAAAAAAAAAAAAAACATCTCCCGTGCCCTCCTTAGTGCCATCCTCCGTGCCCTCCTCCTTCTTTGTTCATCTAAAGTCAGTAGTATAGCTATGCGCGACGATGCCCCTGGCATGTTGGCATACAGATTGTTGTGCAACACGTGTGACTGCTGAGCTCCTCACTAACAGTGTTGCTTTATCTGACAAGTAGACTTTTTTTCATTTTTTAGACCAGCTTTTATCAGCTCTAATTTTAGACAGAACATTTTGCTGTTGCGCACATCGCGTAGCCTGCGCAGCAACACCGTTTTTTTGTGGATCCCCGTAAGTCCCTCATTAGCATATTTGACTAGCAAATCAATGGTGTGTCTAGCGCATTTTTGCGCGGACGGATGCGTCTGTCTAACGAAATTACGCCGGACAAAAAAAAATAGATTTCTGGCGTAAATCGTTTTCTGAATCGCGCGCATCTAAACGCACGCGCACATTTAGACTTACGCACGCGCAACACCAGTTGCGCAGGCGTAATCGCTCTGTGAATCTGGGCCAATTTGTTTATATATATATATTTGGGGGATATTTATTATAGCAAAAAAAAATGAATTTTTTTGAAAATTGTCGCTCTATTTTTGTTTATAACGCAAAAAATAAAAACCGCAGAGGTGATCAAATACCACCAAAAGAAAGCTCTATTTGTGGAAAAAAAAGGACGCCAATTTTGTTTGGGAGCCACGTCGAACGCGCAATTGTCAGTTAAATCAACGCAGTGCCGAATCGAAAAAAGGGGCAAGGTCCTTAATCTGCATAATGGTCCGGGTCTTAAGTGGTTAAAACACACGGCCCAGAAAGATATTCCTGCAGTGAATGTTGGTTGAATGTTAGATTCACTATTTTATAAATAAACTCCTAAGGAAATGGCACCGCATGTTTGTTTTTTATTCCTTGCTTTTCTATATTTTGGCAAATGTACAAAAATGTAACAAAGTAATCTCAGTCTATTTTCAACTTCTACTCTTTGCAAAGGTCTTGTCATGGGTGTGCAGTAATTGAGACAGTGAGTCTGTAAGTCCAGCTGTTTTCATTGAGTTTTAAGCACTGTATTGAATCAATACTCCCATGGGTCTTCTGTGTTGTCTGTAAGTCAAAAATGACTATCCTTGTTCGGTGCTATAAAAGGCAGATTCAATTAAATGCAGAAGCCTTGACAGAAAGCAGCTCTTGTATTGACCCGCATAGCACAGGATATATGCGCGACAATGTAAATAGGCAACAGGGTCCATGCTAATGATGGCCAGAGTTCCTGTGTTGCATACCACTTAAATCTCGTTTACTTTTCTTTTAAAATTCCAAAAGTATGAAAACCACCACTTTGGATCGATTGTGCTTTTAAAGCCCTTGTGTTTTATTCATTATGAATAGAATACAGAAGGGTGAGGCTCTGTCTGTTTGTTTTAAAAAAAAAAATTATGTAATTGACCATTTAGGTTACAGAAAGGCAAATACCAGATTAACATAAAGGACCATCAGGTCTTACATATTCAGTTAGAATAAGCCATAAATTAGGCACTAGGGCAATGCAGACATCTAGGGAGTCGCCTCCGGTAATGCTCCAAATCTCACCGCAGTGCAAAATGTCATCCAGTTTGTATGGCAAGTTTTTTAAGTATAGCCTCATATAAAACATATATAACTAACCATAGTAAAGTACCATCATCCGAAATAATATAGAGAAACAAGGGAGGGTGGGAATATAGAGGCAGTTGCTGAAGCTGACCAACAAATTCCCAGCCGATTGGTTATAATGGACTGTCTCGGTACTGATAGCAACAACGTTTTTAAATAAAATAAAATATTTATTACATATAAAATTGACATACAAAATTCATCAAAAAAATCAATAAACAAATACATAGGGTTCCCCCAAGAGGTATCTGTTAACTAGTATCTTCAACTAGTTTCGTGGCAAACACACCACTTCTTCAGGAGGAATAATCTATAAAACAGATGATACAATAAGACATAAGGCAAATACATTGTAATTAAACATTTTCAATACAGCAAGAAATATATAATAAGGAGGCCAAAGGCCAGGTATAAACCCAAACGGCTCGAAAAAGGTCCCCCCCCGCGGCGGATGATGGGAATTATGCGGAATAAATTCTGAATAAAGATACCATAAATAATAACATATTCGATTTTTTTATTCCAGCAGTATATAATGAGTTTGGAAATTGTAGAGAAATGTTTAAAGTGGTTGTATACCCGAATTTTTTACTTGTACCTACAGGTAAGCCTATCATAAGGCTTACCTGTAGGTATAAAGAATATCTCCTAAACCTGTACGATTTAGGAGATATTCCCCCCGCAATGCGCCGCTAATTGCAGCGGGGATCCTCGGCTAAAGGACCAGCAGCCGCCGGACCTTGCCGAATTGAAGTCTCCCGCCGGGTATACAACCGCTTTAAGTAATGCATTACAATTTAATTACGCCCATTCGATTTAGACGACTAAAATTAGTTTTAGTCTACTAAAATGTACTGGAGATTTAGTCGACTAAAACGAAAACAATTGCAGAAGACTAAAATTGGACTAAAACTAAAATGCCATTTTAGACTTAAACTAAATCGAAATTTGCTGCTAAAATTAACACTGATCACAGCACATACAGGGCTCATGTCCTGCGGGAACGTGTGGGAACGGAGTCCCTGCACATTTTTTACAGCAGGAACGCAGTTCCCTTTGCAGGACTAGAGCAGCCGAGCCGCCCGAGCCAATTGTTCACTAAGCAGCGATGCCCAGCTCGAGTCACTGTCAGGGGCAGGCGAACATTAGTAATCCTTTATGTTACTGTCCGCTTCCTGTATATGGATTCATCAGGTAGTGTGCGGGTATTCAACCACATGTTTTTTTTTTTTGATCCACTGTACCTTAGTAATCCTTTATGTTACCGACCACTTCCTGTATATGGATTCATCGGGTAGTGTGCGGGTATTCCGTCACTTCCTCGATGACGCAATGTCTCCTGGGAGCTTTTGTCATTGTTCCCAGGAGTTATCGCGGGATTTAGAAAGCACTTGCTTGCTATTGGGAACAATGACAAAAGCTCCCAGGAGACATTGCGGCATCGAGGAAGTGACGGAATACCCGCACACTACCCGATGAATCCATATACAGGAAGTGGTCGGTAACATAAAGGATTACTAAGGTACAGTGGATCAAAAAAAAAAAAACATGTGGTTTAGTAATTATGCATATGAGCGTATCATTTTTTTTTCTTTGGTGGGGAAGTGGATCTTGGGTGGGAGTTCCCACACTTTTTTCACCCTGAGCACATGATAACATAATACATAAAGTATATATAGCATAATATATACAAACTCCACTTTTCCACTATTCAATTCATTAATTATACAAATAAACATCAATGACAGGTGTAGCGCCTCTAGAAATAGAACTTGTACTGCAAGACAGATGTAGGGATTTAAAAGATTTGAAATTATTGGGAGGGTGGTTGAAGCAACAGTGGAAACAGATTTGTTCCATTTGAATGAGAAGTGAATATAATAAAACAAAATGCTGATCGGACCTCCTTAGTCATAATGATATAACTATAACATTGTCATTTTTTTATGCTAGGTCCTCTCGTGAGTTCTCCTCCTCACTTCCTTTTTAATACATTGCACATAGACACACACATATACGGTAAATATTGTTTAGCACTGTTGGATCTCTTACAGAACAGATGGCATGTTTGGGGCTTCATTGTTTGAGTAATCACTTGATTATACAGTTTAAGAGTGATAAATATTTAAACAGATTAGAAGTGACAGTTATTAAAAAAATATATATATATATATTTTACTTTTAGGCCCCCAAACCCCCTCCCCCCCTCCATTTGTAACAAAAGTAAAGAAAAGGCCTCGGTAATAGCCCACCTTGTAAATGTTTCCTCTCCTTTGCTCTGAAATATTCAATATGGCCTCTAAAATAATACTCAGAATAAAGATAGTGTAAATATCAGTACCATCATCCAAGAAATTTAGACATTTAGAAATCGGAACTTTGGTCCCCAAATCAAAATTTCCAAAGAAGAGCGGGGCAATTGGACCATCCCGGTACAGGTTGAGAAAATAAATTCAGGTGTGAGAACACATATATAGATAAATATATATAGAGTTTGTATTTATACAAAATCAATAGGAAACAACACATAATCATATACAATTTAAAAACATGGGGCCAGATTCAGAAAGTATTTACGTTGGCATATCTGTATTCAGAAAACAAGATACGCCGGAATTCTGCTAATATACGAGCGGCGTAAGTCTGTTACACCGTCGTATATTCGTTGCAGTTTTACGCTGGCCGCTAGGTGGCGCTTCCGTCGTTTTGCGCGTCGAATATGTCAATTAGGGAGTTACGCCAATTCCCGAACGTACTTGCGGCCGGGCGTTGTAGTTTACGTCGTTTGCGTAAGCGTTATTCCGGCGTAAAGTTACCCCTGCTATATGAGGCGCAGCAAATGTTAAGTATGAACATCGGAACAGCGTCAAATTCTACGTCGTTTGCGTCGTTTGCGTAAATCTTTCGGGAATGGGGCTGGACGTAATTTACGTACACGTTGTTTACATTGACTACTTGCGACGTGATTTCACACATTCGCACTGGTATACGTCCACGGACGGCGCATGCGTCGTTCAGAAAATACGTAAATTGCGTGGGGTCATGATTCATTTACATGAATCACGCCCCCACATTAATAATTTGAATTAGGCGCCCTTACGCCAGACACTTTACGCTAAGCCGCCGCAAATTACAGAGCAAGTGCTTTCTGAATAAGGTACTTGCCCATAAAACTTACGGAGGCATAGCGTAAAGAGCATACGCTACGCCACCGGATAGATACATATTTGTATCTGAATCTGGCCCATGGTGTCCAACCATACATATCACCATTATAATGGTCCCCAAGGGGGGAATATCACAGTGGTATTGTAGGTCACAAAAAGCATCTCAACTAGTTCCAAGGTCTATTGCCGCTTCCTCAGGAGACCCGGCTGTCAGAAACCATGAATCAGACCGAGACAGAAGTAGAATTAAATCACACTTGTTCAATGATAATAAAAAGATAAACAGACTAAGCGTAGTCAAAACATAGCCAGAGTTCAGGAATCGGATCGGATACTCAGACAAGCCAAAGGTCAGGGAGCCAGAGATGAACGTAGTAGAATAGAAAGCAAGGTCAGGAGCCAGAAGGGATGTCAGCCAAGCAAAGTCTTCAACAGGAAAGCAGGAGAAAGCCTCTGTGAAGTTGACCAAGGCGAAGGCAGAGAGCAAGTGAACTGAAAGGCTTAAGTAGGCAGGACTGATGAGCCGGATCATCAACAGGTGAGTCACAGTGGAGAGATTGGAGCTGGCAATTAGCCGACAGCTGAGCGGCCAGCTCAGAGAAGGAAGGACTGAGCACAGCCCTAAAAGCCGCATTGCCCTATACCAGCCAGGGTCATTGTTAAGCAGCCTTGCTCTCTTTTTTCCCCATGTATCTATGTTTATTACTGAATGAGACTGCACCATTAATTTGGTTAACTGTATTCTTACTGATTATCTGCTAATTAAATTACAGACTATAGACCACAAAACTAGTCAACTTTTCATGACCTACAATCCCACTGTGATATTCCCCCCTTTGGGGACCATTATACTGGTGATATTTATGGTTTTTTTTACCATGTTTTTAAATTGTATATGATTATTTGTTGTTTCCTATTTATTTTGTATAAATAAAAGCTACCTGAATTTATTTTCTCAACCTGTACCGAGATAGTCCAATTGCCCCGCTCTTCTTTGGGAATTTTGGTTTGGGGACCAAACTTCTAATTTCTCTATTTCTCTCCTCTGCTCTATTATTTGCTGTCTCAATGCAAATATTTTTTTTAATCTTTTTCATGAGGTCATGTAACCACAAGACTCTGGCCAGTGTATCCGTCTGTGCAGCTGGTGTGCTCTAAAAGCAGAACCTAACTCCCAAAAGTTAGTTCTGCTTTAGCACTCTTCACAAGAAAAATCGTGAGATATTTTTAGTTTTTCTTCTATTTTTACCCTCCCCCTCCCCCCACTGCCATTCTAGGAATGACATGTACCTGGTCCTGCACCCTCCTGGGCTACTTATATCACATCTCCCCGGGGGCAGGCCCGTCATTACAGGACAGGCAAAACAAACAATTGCTTGGGGCCTCGAGCTGGACTGGGGCACCCAACTTCCCCTTCCTAGGCTGTAGCGTGGCCAAGCTCCTCTTCCTTCCTCCTGGAGTGCCGTTGCGTGATACAGGAGATTTTGTTTCCTGTTCCCGGCCGGACTGACAGGAAGTTCACACTGAGTGCTCACTTCCTTTCAGTTCGGCCGGGAACACAGGAAACTGAATCTCCAGTACTGCGTGGTACCTGGCCCGGCCCAGGCACTGTCTGATAGGGGGCTGGGGACCCATAATGATAGAACACCGGACTGACAGGAGGAAGAGGAGCTCGGCCAAGCTACAGCGGCAGCCTACAGGGAAGATGTGGAGGTGAGATTAGAAAAACATAGGGACAAGGGGGGAGTAGTGTATCGCTAACTTAGGCTTTGCGTACGCGGGGGGGGGGTGCTTGGGGGCCCCCATTTTGCTTGGGGCTGGTGATGTTGTAATGTATTTGTATTGTATTTTCCGACGACAACTATACTGACTAAACGAAAATCGTACGATCTGACATCGTACGAGGAAAATTTTCGTGCTTGTCTGATCGAATAATATTGGATGAACTGTTGTGATCGGCTCTAGAAAGTAGTGTACACACGATACGAAAATCGTACGATTCTTCCTCGGACGATTGTTTTCGTCCGATATTCGGATCGTGTGTATGGGCCATAAGGCAGCTCAATGTGGGATATACACAGAAAAACAATAGCAGAAAACAGGGAAAAGCTGCGCCAATAGTCAAACAAATATATGTGAATAAATTTGGTGGTATATTAAACAAATAAAGGGTCCATGCAAAAAAACAATGCTCCTTAGACTAACACCAAAGTGACTCAAATTGTAACGATAAATTGAGCAGACAAAAAGTCCATATCACTGCTTACCAATACACTATATTTTACTCCTTGCTATAATAAATATCCAAATTTTGTTTTCCAAAAAAGTAATTTTTCCTCAGTTTACGACGATATGAATTCTTCTACATATTTTTGTTAAGAAAAAATTAATCGGAATAATCATATATTGAATAATTTGTGCAAAAGTTATAGCGTCTACAAAATAGGGGTGAAGGCTGAGAAGAGAACAAGTCACTTTCACCGACTTGGCTCTAGAAGATTAGTAGAGGCCTCTGCCACAGGACTGGTATTTAAGAGCAATAGAGCATATCCTCTCAATCCTGTTCTCTTGAGATGCGGAACCCCAGTAAGTCACTGAGGTCCCTCAGTCATTTCAGTGTCTCTGAGCCATGAGGGCCCAGAGTCGGGAACTTTGCGTAGCACGGGCCCCGGGGCCAGGCAGGCCATAGTGGTGGGGCCCGTGATGTGCGCACACCCTCAAGGTGGGTGCCGCACCTGAAACCAGGAACATACGAAGACCCCGAAAAATGGCGTCTGCCACAGATATACCCTCCCCCGGCATGCCCCGCGAGGGAAATACTCTGGTCTACAATGTTATCACAGAAGGCAAAGGGCAAATTTTTTGCTAATGAAATATTGCTAGGCGACAAGTCACAAGTTATCACAGAAATACAGGTAGAATTTTGAGCTCCATGAGCTCTGGATCCACATTTTGGATTAACCATCCTGACATGTCTTCCAGAAATGCAGTACTGTATCGGCGTGCTTCAGAGTTCTACATTCCCTCAGATACATATCATTCAATATTTATTTCTGTGCTCTAACCCACACACAAGTCTTTAAATAGATCCCCTGCATTCCCTGTGCATTACAGAACAGCTGGCTGCCCAGTACTGTTCAGCAAAGTGTGGTAACTTTGTAATCAATAAAGATAATTGAAAGCCTGTCAAGACTCCGGGCCTTCCCGAGCCAGATCATCAGTCAGGCACATTTTCCCATCATATTCAACCTGCTATTTCCCTCTCACAGATAAAGATGGGAGCAAAAAATAGTTGTTTGCTATTGTTCCTGTCAAGAGTGTATATATCCATCTTTCCACTTATAAATAACATTTGATTTTCCGAAAGCCGCAGATGACCTATATATAACTACGCGTTTCCTAATAGTCTTCGCTACTTCCTTTCTTTTTTTGTTTCGGATTGTTTTTCCGTGAGTTATTTTGTGCTGAGTGCGTTTGTCAACTCATAAACCGCCTGGGTGCCAACCATGACATTCACGTGAGGCCTGGCACAGTGGCAACAATTGATGGCGCAGTGGCTGCGTTTGGCATGTCAAAGTGGCGACAACGGCATGGCACAGTGGCTGCGTTTGGCATGGCACAGTGGCGACAATTGATGGGCACAGTGGCGACAATGACATGGCATAGTGGCGACAATTGATGGCATGGCACAGTGGCAACAATTGATGGGCACAGTGGCGACAATTGATGGCACAGTGAGTGAGTGAGTAACTTGTATAGCGCAACAAATGCGAACTTAATCGCCTCAAGGCGCTTTGCATCCAGTGTTGTCCTGATCTAGAAGAGGTGGGTCTTCAGTTTTTTCCTAAAAGCCGGATGGTTTTCTTCCAAGCGGCTTGTCGTGGGTAGAGCATTCCAAAGCCGGGGTCCTTGGACTGCAAATCTACGTTTTCCCTTAGATTTGGAGTGGGATTTAGGGATTTGGAGAAGGTTTTGGTTGGTTGACCGGAGCACGCGCTTAGTGACGTAAGGTTTTATTTCCTCGCTTAAGCATTGAGGAACGTTGCAGAGCATCTTGAAAGTAACCCGGTCCTGTACGGGCAGCCAGTGGAGGGACCTCAAGACCGGGGAGATTGATTCCCACGGTTTTTTACCTGTTACCAGTCTCGCTGTGGCTGTATTTGATGGCATGGCACAGTGGAGACAATTTTATGGCTCAGTGGCTACAATTTTATGGCATAGTGGCACAGTGGCTGCATTTGATGAGCACAGTGGCTGCGTTTGATGAGCACAGTGGCTGCGTTTGATGGGCACAGTGGCTGCTTTTTATGAGCACAGTGGCGGCAATTGAAGGGCACAGTGGCTGAGTTTGATGGGCACAGTGGCTGCGTTTGATGAGCACAGTGGTGGCAATTGATGGGCACAGTGGCTGCGTTTGATGGGCACAGTGAGGCTGCAATTGATGAGCATCAGCCGCCACTGGTATGGAGACACAACTGTAGTCTCTGCATGCAAGGGTGGCTTCATAGGAAACTACAAGATAACTGAGCCGCCCTGAAACAGGAAACCTGAACATTGGTCACTGCGCCAGCCTAAACTGGGACATAGGCAAAGATTACAAGAATAAGAAGCTGCATCATGCTCAGTAAGTGATTAAATCAGCTGCTGAAAGTGCTTAAATAAACTGGATTTACGAGCCTTGTTGGTTATCAGTAGGTGTACACTTGATCTTGTCTTTATGACAATTTACATTTGTGAAGTTAAGCCTTCAGGGGCTGCAATTTTTGGTGAACAGAAGCAGCTTCTTGTCTACTCAGGATAATAAATAACATTTATGACGTCAGCATGGTGTTCTGAAGATGACAGGCGGCATTTTTGACCCCTTTATTAAAAAGCTATTGCTAAAGAAAAGTCAAGCAGATGTAAAGCTCAGGAACCTGTCATGTTGGTAGAGTGCACATACCTTTAGTACATTGGGTTTGATTTACTAAACCTGGAGAGTGCAAAATCTGGTGCAGCTCTGCATATAAACCAATCCGCTTCCGGGTTTAACTGCCAAAGCTTAACCACTTAAGCCCTGGACCATTTTGCTGGTCAATGACCACGGCACTTTTTGCGATTCGGCACTGCATCGCTTTAACTGACAATTGCGCGGTCGTGTGACGTGACACCCAAATAAAATTAACATCCTTTTTTTTCACTAATAGAGCTTTCTTTTGGTGGTATTTGATCACCTCTGCGGTTTTTATTTTTTGCGCTATAAACAAAAAAAGAGCGAAAATTTTGAAAAAAAAATCAATATTTTTTACTTTTTGCTATAATAAATTTCCCCAAAAATATCTAACTTTTTTTTTTTTTTTTTTTTTACTCAGTTTAGGCCGATATGTATTCTTCTACATATTTTTGGTTAAAAAATTGCAATAAGCTTTTATTGATCGGTTTGCGCAAAAGTTATAGCGTCTACAAAATAGGGTATAGTTTTATGGCATTTTTATTAATATATATTATTTTAACTAGTATCACAGAGTCATCACAGAGCCCTGCGGTCACACAGTCCCACCATCACAGAGCCCTGTGGTCACACAGTCCCACCATCACAGAGCCCTGCGATCACACAGTCCCACCATCACAGAGCCCTGCAGTCACACAGTCCCACCATCACAGAGCCCGGCAGTCACACAGTCCCACCATCACAGAGCCCGGAAGTCCCACCGTCCCACCATCACAGAGCCCTGCTGTCACACAGTCCCACCATCACAGAGCCCTGCTGTCACATAGTCTCACCATCAAAGAGCCCTGCAGTCACACAGTCCCACCATCACAGAGCCCGGCGGTCACACAGTCCCACCATCACAGAGCCCTGCGGTCACACAGTCCCACCATCACAGAGCCCTGCAGTCACACAGTCCCACCATCACAGAGCCCTGCAGTCACACAGTCCCACAATCACAGAGCCCTGCGGTCACACAGTCCCACCATCACAGAGCCCTGCAGTCGCACAGTCCCACCATCACAGAGCCCGGCAGTTGCACGGTCCCACCATCACAGAGCCCGGCAGTCACACAGTCCCACCATCACAGAGCCCTGCTGCAGTCAAAGAGCCCTGCAGTCACACAGTCCCACCATCACAGAGCCCGGCAGTCACACAGTCCCACCATCACAGAGCCCTGCTGTCACACAGTCCCACCATCACAGAGCCCTGCTGTCACACAGTCCCACCATCACAGAGCCCTGCAGTCACACAGTCCCACCATCACAGAGCCCTGCAGTCACACAGTCCCACCATCACAGAGCCCTGCGGTCACACAGTCCCACCATCACAGAGCCCTGCGGTCACACAGTCCCACCATCACAGAGCCCTGCGGTCACACAGTCCCACCATCACAGAGCCCTGCGGTCACACAGTCCCACATCACAGAGCCCTGCAGTCACACAGTCCCACCATCACAGAACCCTGCGGTCACACAGTCCCACTATCAAAGAGCCCTGCGGTCACACAGTCCCACCATCAAAGAGCCCTGCAGTCACACAGTCCCACCATCACAGAGCCCTACAGTCACACAGTCCCATCATCACAGAGCCCTGCAGTCACACAGCCCCCCTGTCACAGAGCCCTGCAGTCACACAGTCCCACCATCACAGAGCCCTGCATGAATGCTGTCCTGCATACTGCCTGCCCTGGATTGGAATCATGCATTGCCATGGTGCAGAAAGCTGGCTGCCATCAGCATAGCAAATAATGATGCCACGTGTCCTGGCTGGCCCTGGTTGTCATGGTGGTAGAGGGCAGCCCAACCACACCATGGCAACTCATGACACTCATCCAGGGCAAACAGGGTGCCATGCTTGCTGCACCCTGGTTAGGAAACACTGAGTCCCAGGTTCCTGCTGATTGCCATAAACATTAGCTTTAATGTATTCTTCACAAGTGCAGAATGACAAAGACAAAGACAAACTATCACACAAAATAAGAGACTAAAAATAGAATAAAAAAAATAAAAATAAAATAAACAAGTAGCAACAAAAATACAGCACTAAGCCTACAAGTCGCCGTTAAGTAGATATATCACCTGTACACCTCTATCATACTTGGCAAACTGATAGATATCCCACAAGAAGCAATAAGTACTGAATTCTCATCAAAGAGTTTGTAGACAGGCCCATTGCATTTATCCAATTAGACCATACTGCAGCAAACTTGCGTAGAGCATTGTGAGAGAGGTACTTATGTTTCTCAATCTATAGAATAAATAATACAATAAAACCATGTAATATGATTCAGCAGTAAAGTATATAGTACATAAGAACAATAATAAATTACCCAATGAGTAAATTTATAAGGCACGGACCCGGGCGGCCCAAATGGTTCCCCCCGTGGCGGACAGGGGTATTTTTAGTCGTGGATATCGAGGTATAGACATCAAATGAATAAACCCCACAGGACCCATAGCATGGCAAGGTTAGGGAAGGGGAGGGAAGCGGGGGGGTGGAAAGGAAGAAAGCAGAGGGGGAGGGGAGTAAAGGACATGGAGAGGGGAGTGAGAAGGAAGGGGGGGGAAGGGAGAGGGTAAGGGAAAAGGGGGGAGGGGGGGGGAAAGGGAAGGAACGGGAGGAAAGGAAGGGAAAGAGGGCAGCCAATAGGGTAGTACCAAATTATTCCCACCGCGGTGGACAGGGGGATTTTTAGTCGTGGATATCTAGGTATAGACATAAAATGAATAAACCCCATGGGACTCATTGCATGGCAAGGTTAGGGAAGGGGGGGCCACTGTGCCCATCAAACGCAGCCACTGTGCCCATCAAACACGTCCACTGTGCCCATCAAACGTGGCCACTGTACCATCAAACGCTGCCACCCTGCCCATCAATTGCAGCCACTGTGCCATCAAACGCAGCCACTGTGCCATCAAACACTGCGACTGTGCCATCAAACGCAGCCACTGTGTCATCAAACGCAGCCACTGTACCATTAAACGCTGCTACTGTGCCATTAAACGCTGCGACTGTGCCATCAAACGCCGCCACTGTGTCATCAAACGCTGCGACTGTGCCATCAAACGCTGCGACTGTGCCATCAAACGCTGCGACTGTGCCATCAAACGCAGCCACTGTGTCATCAAACGCAACAACTGTGCCATCAAACGCAGCCACTGTGTCATCAAACGCAGCCACTGTGTCATCAAACGCAGCCACTGTGCCCATCAAACGCAGCCACTGTGCCCATCAAACGCAGCCACTGTGCCATCAAACGCTGCGACTGTGCCATCAAACGCTGCGACTGTGCCATCAAACGCAGCCACTGTGTCATCAAACGCAGCCACTGTGTCATCAAACGCAGCCACTGTGCCATCAAACGCAGCCACTGTTTCATCAAACGCAGCCACTGTGCCATCAAACGCTGCCACTTTGCCCATCAAATGCAGCCACTTTGCCCATCAAACGCTGCCACTGTGCCCATTAAATTCTGCCGTTGTGTCCCAAATGTTGTAACTGTGCCCATTAAATGCTGCCACTGTGCCAATCGAATGCTGCCACTGTGACCGGCACTTACCCTGTCTTGGGTAGGCAGTGGGTGACTGCAGCAGGCGTGAGCGGTTTCCAGTGTCCTCCATGTCTAACTCAATGTCTTCTCCCGCCCGCTCCTCGCATCCTCTCCTATGATTGGACGCCTGATAGGCATCTAATCACAGCGCCTGCTGTTTCAGCCAATTAGGTGACAGGTAACAGACCCGAGGACCTGATTGACAGAGAGGCGGTTCAGTGTTAGGAAAGGGAATATTCATTTGCTTTCCTAACACCCACCCACTGCCTGTAATGCACACACACATATTGTTGAGTCAGTCATTTTAAATGGCACCCCTAAAACCGTTAGGCCTCGTACACACGACAGAGAATCTCGTCGTAAAAGAAACATTGTTTTCCTCGACGAGGTTCTTGTCAAGCTGTCCTTGCAGACACACCGTCAAGACAAAATCTCGTCACTCTCAAACGCGGTGACGTACAACACGTACGACGGCACAATAAAGGGGAAGTTCGTTCCACTGGCGCCACCCTTGGGGCTGCTTTTGCTAATCTCATGTTACCGCGTGTTAGGTGAAAGTTTGGTAAGAGACGATTTGCGCTTTTCAGTCTGTTACAGTGTGACGAATGTGCTATCTCCATTACGAACGCTACTTTTACCGAAGGTGCGCTCCCGTCTCATAAGAAAAACAGAAAACTGCGCTAAACCAAAAAAACTAAAAAACTAGAAGGCAGCGGCAATCGTGTGAAAACACAAAATAATACAGTTTGGCAAAGCCGCGCTCATAAAAACAAATGCGTTAGATGAGGACTGCTAGGCAACAGTCCTCTGTATTTAAACAAATAATATAACACGGAGCATCTCACATAGGGTAAAGGCAAAACCTGGCCACATAGGGTGATGACACAAAAGCTCTCCTGTAAAATAAATGATTAACATTGTAATATTACATAAAAATAAAATTACAAAATCCTAAATTGGAGCAAACATAAAATATAAAATATTGTGTATCCCAGAAAGTGCTTCTAGGGCAATAGCACAGAAGTTCATACAGTCCTTGCAACTTCTGTGTCAAAGTATAATTGAAAACAGTCCCAGAAAATAGAACAGCAGAAAAATCCTAATGGTTCACACCACCACAGTGACGAGATGACAGCATCAAAGTGATCCCTTCACCAAAATAAGGGGGGGCCGCTTACCAGAGGGCAAGCTCAATATAGCAATTGGCTATAACCCAGCCGCGGCCTTTGAAATCCTAGATGGTTCCTGGACACGACTTCCAGCAGATAACAAAGCTGGCGGTACTCACGGACATCAACCATATAGTGGAGAGAGAAGGATGGACCAATAGTGTGATTCCGTTTCAGCAAGGAGGGTTTATTAAAACAAAAATGATACTCACAATTTGACAAGATATCAAAAGCATGTAAAAACAAATCGCCGGCCGGCAAACAGATCGGAGCCCTTCCTCCGTACGTGGTGACGTCACTGCGCGTCCTCCCAACATACTTTATTCTGAGAATGCGCAGGTTTCTAAGCATACACACGAACGTTTTTGGCCGCATACACACGGCCGAGGAACTCGCCGGGCGAAACACATCATTTTCCTCGTTGAGTTCCTTGTTCGGCTGTCGAGGAACTCGGCGAGCCAATTTTCTCCATTCCCGTCGAGGAAAAAGAAGACATGCTCTCTTTTTGGCTCGTCGAGTTCCTCGACAGTTTCCTCATCGAAAAGTGTGCACACGACCGGTTTCTTCGGCAGAATACGTCTCCCATCAAGTTTCTTGATGGATTCTGCCGAGGAAACCGGTTGTGTGTACGCGGCCTCTCTCGTTGTAAACCAGCCGGACGAGAACCACGACCAGGAAATTGAGACTCCCGACGAGAAAAAAGAGAACTTGTTCTCTTTTTTTTCTCGTCGAGTTCCACGACAGTTTTCTCGACGAAAAACATACACACGTTCTTGATGGTTTTTGCCGAGGAAAACGTTTGTGTGTACGGGGCTTTACAGTAGCACATGTCCTGTTTTGTCCAGATATGATTTTGCTGCCTTATGATGTGTTGGCAGCCTATTCAACATAAATGAGCTGCCTTACCAGACAAGGCGAGACACAACACACAGCAGCACATCCAGGGGCGGACTGACCATTGAGTCACTCGGGCACTGCCCGAGGGCCCCATGCCACTAGGGGCCCCATCAGGGTTGCCAGGCTCAGTAAAACCAGAGACAGTATGTAGAAATCTATGTTTTTTTTTTACATCTGTACCTGAAATGTCCGAAACCGACATGCTTTTGATGTGAAAATCCTGAGATTTTAGCTGCCCCGCCTCTGCACTGCCTCCTGGTGTGGTGGCCATCTGTAAGCCCAGGGGCCCCATAATCTTCTATTGCCCGGGGGCCCCATGACTTGTCAGTCCGCCCCTGAGCACATCGCAAAGCTAACATGTGAAAAGAGGCTTTGTGAGTAGAAATCTCAGGTGTATGATGTGTGTGGATGTGCTCGGGGCATTTTGTGGGGTCAGTGACAACCTTCAGTATACCTCAGAGCCTAAAGTCTGGTGTTTATGGAGAAATCCGCTTCCGAGAAATGCCAGTAGGTCAGCCATCCCCAGCAGTCCAAATTATGATGTGCGGTGACATTAGAAGCCGTTTCACCGCTGTCACCGGATTAGCTGCACAAACCTGTTAGCTGCACTTTCCAGTATGTAATAAATGAAATAGTGCACTATAAATCATTATTATTATTATTTACTCTTTACATCTAAAGCTGTTACTGAGATAAATCTCCTCTGTAGATACAATATGTATTATGGATGAAGAGGATGGATGGCACTGGGTGGGGAGTATTTCTATGGGTCATTTCATTTTATTTTTGCTGCAGTGTGCTTTTATGTTTGTTATGTTATTATGTATATTCCTTAACCACTTAAAGGGTCACTAAAGGAAAACATTTTTTTGCTGAAATGACTGTTTACAGGGTATAGAGACATAAAAGTTAACTGATTCCTTTATAAAATGATTAAAAATAGATAAAAATCAATCATATAATGTGCCTGCAGGTTAGTTTCACTTTTGAACTGGCTTCATGTTTCTGTGAAGTAGAAATAGACACACAGAACAAAAACAAACAAATCCAGGGCAGTGTTTAGTTTTTAAAATGAATCTGATTGGTTCTGGGAAATTTTAGACACATAGTAATGATAGCTCAGACCACTGTGAGAAATCTCCCAGTACTGTGGTTATAAGGAAACAGACAAGCAGGAAGTGTGGAGAACAGAGCAGGATTACAGCAACTTCAAAGCAAAAACGAACAATAAGGACATGAAACCAGTACTGCAGTAAGATAAAGGAAGCTATTTAGCTAAAAAAATAAAAATTATTTTAGTGATCCTTTAAGACCCGGACCATTATGCAGGTAAAGGACCTTGCCCCTTTTTGTGATTCAGCACTGCGTCGCTTTAACTGACAATTGCGTGGACGTGTGACGTGGCTCCCAAACAAAATTGGCATCCTTTTTTTCCCACAAATAGAGCTTTCTTTTGGTGGTATTTGATCACCTCTGCGGTTTTTATTTGTTGCGCTATAAACAAAAATAAAGAGATATATATATATATACATACATACATTTTCTCAGTTTAGGCCAATACGTATTCTACATATTTTTGGTAAAAAAATTGCAATAAACATTTATCGATTGGTTTGCGCAAAATTTATAGCGTTTACAGAATAGAGGATAGTTTTATGGCATTTTTATTAATATTTTTTTTTTTTTTACTACTAATGGCGGCGATCAGTGAATTTTTTCGTGACTGCGACATTATGGCGGACACATCGGACACTTTTGACATTATTTTGGGAACATTGTCATTTTTACAGCGAAAAGTGCTGTAAAAATGCACTGATTACTGTGAAAATGACACTGGCAGTGAAGGGGTTAACCAGGAGGGGCGCTGAAGGGGTTAAGTGTGCCCTAAGGGAGTGATTACTACTGTGGGGGGGGGCGGGGCTGTGCGTGTGACGCCACTGATCGTCATTCCCTAACACAGGGAACAGACGATCAGTGACAGCCACACTAGGAAGAACGGGGAAAGGTTTGTTTACACTTACCTCTCCCCGTTCTCCCTCTCTGTGACCCGATCGCAGGACACCGGCAGTGATCGGGTCCCACGGGGTGTCACGCTCGCGACCCTTCTGCCCAAGTATATCGGCGTGAAGGGGTCTTTAAGTGGTTGAAGTGTTACTAATCACACCACAGTAAAATCAGTCTGTACATAATGCTTGTTATATTCACTGTGGAACCTACGGGGTTAATCTTTGCAGTGTGTTAAAAGAAGGCTGTTTGATCCTGTCTGCTCTGATCTTCCCCTTATTCCACAGTTCCCAATCTAACTTCTGAGCATTGAAGGCACTCTGCACATGCTCAGTTTGGTGTGTATTGCTATAGTTTTTTTTTTTTTGGGAGGGTGCATATGATCAGCACAGTTCCAAACAGCACTGTTTAGAGGGTCAGAGTCAGTGGCGGCAAACAATGTTACCCCCTCCCTTGACCCCTGCTGGTTGGTTAAGTCATGGAGGTTATTGTCACATAGCTGGGTGGGCTTCGCGCCCACTCTTTTTGAAGCCTATTAGAGCCTCTGGCTCTAGTCACTTGCTTAAAAAAAAATCCTGATTGGAATCCATGCGTCCAACGCTCCGCATGTAGATCATGGGGCTGGACGCATGGATAGGGGAACGGTGCCCATGTGCCCCCTTATGGATGGGCCTCCACTGTTCATGCCGCCTTATAGGACAGACAGAGGGGAATGAAAACTCCTCTTACAAACCTTAGAAGAAGAGGAGGATCGGGGCTGATCTGTGCAAAACCACTGCACAGAGCAGGTAAGTATAACATGTTTGTTGTTTTTAACCACTTCAGCCCCGGAAGGTTTACCCCTTTAATGACGAGGCATTTTTTTGGAAAACGGCACTGCGTTACTGACAATTGCTCGGTCGTGCGATGCTGCACTCAAATAAAATAAAATGGATGTATTTTTTTTCCCCCACAAATAGATTGGGCACCTAACTGATATTTTTGACACTTTTTTGGGAACCAGTGACATTATTGCAGTAATCAATACTACAAATATTTAAATAAATGTTATTGTAATAATGACTCTGGCAGGGAAGAGGTTAACATCAGGGGCGATCAAGGGGTTAAATGTGTCCCCTGGGTGTGTTTTCTAACTGTATGGGGGATAACACAGAGATCTGTCTTTCTGCATAGCCCATTTCACAGTGAGCCGCGGGCATGCTAACACTAAAGCGGCGATCGTTTTAGCGGCGCTTTAGCGCTGTTTAAGCGTCGCTTTTGCGCCACATTTCGGCTGCTAGCAGGGTGCTTTTAACCCCAAAGAAGGGGTTAAATACTCCTGTGTTGCGCCGCTTCCGACGCACTTTTCAAGCGCTTTGGAACGCTGCCCATTCATTTCTATGGGCAGGGAATTTTGGGGGCTCTGTATACTGCGCTCCCAAACCACCCCAAAGATGCTGCTTGCAGGACTTTTCCTAACGTTCCCAAGCGCACCACCCCAGTGTAAAAAGACACACTGAAATGAATAGGAGGTCGTTTTCAGGCGTTATTTAGAGGGTGCTAAATGCCTGAAAACCGCCTCAGTGTGAAGGGGGCCAAAGACAAGATCTCAGTGTAATCCCCTGTCAGAACGGAGAGCTGCCTTGTTTACTTAAGCAGATCCCTGTTCTGTCTCTGCGGGCAGAGACGTTGCTAGGGGGGTGCGGGGGGTGCGGCCCGCACCCGGGTGACACCCGCTAGAGGGGTGACACCATCCCGTTTTTTTTTTGTTTGTTTTTTTAGTTTTTTAATTATTTTAAATTATTTTAAATTATTTTATTTTTAAATTAGTTTTTTTTATTTTTATTTTTAAATGGGTGTGTGTGTGTGTGGGGGGGGCAGACGTGTGGGGGTCTGCGGAGGGTGTGGGGGTGCAGATGTGCGGAGGGTGTGGGGGGGTGCGGGGGTACAGACCCGCGGTCCGTGCAGGCACTGCTAACACCGCCCGCTGATCAGCCTGGAACTTGGAAGGCGCCGGCGCCTCCTCCTCTGTGTTTACATTCAGTGAGGAGGGGGCGCCAGAGGGACACACACTGCTGTGTGTGTATCATAATCAGCGGCCGCGCTGTTCTGAGGTCTGATCGTGACATGTGCGGGGGGTGACTCGGTTAGAGGGCTGCCTATGCTGATGGGGGGTAAGTGTACTAACTAAGGGGGGATTCTGGTCTCCACTAAGGGGGGTGTGTATACTCCGGGGGGATTCTGTACTGATGGGGGTGTGCACTAAGGGGGTGTATACTGCAGGGTCTCTGTACTAAGGGGGAATTCTGTACTGGTGGGGTCTGCACTAAGGGGGTTGTGTATAATCCAGGGGTCTCTGTACTTAGGGGGATTTTGTACTGATGGGGGTCTGCACTAAGGGGGGATGTATACTGTGGGGGTCTCTGTACTGATGGGGGTCTTCACTAAGGGGGTGTGTATACTGTGGGGGGATTCTGTACTGATGGGGGTCTGCGCTAAGGGTGGTGTGTATACTGCAGGGTCTCTGTACTAAGGGGGGATTCTGTACTGATGGGGGTCTTCACTAAGAGGGGTGTGTATTCTGTGGGGATCTCTGTACTTACGGGGGATTCTGTACTGATGGGGTCTGCACTATGGGGGATGTATACTGCGGGGGTCTCTGTACTGATGGGGGTCTTCACTAAGGGGGTGTGTATACTGCGGGGGTCTCTGTACTAAGGGGGGATTGTGTACTGATGGGGGTCTGCACTAAGGGGGGTCTGTGTGTGTATACTGTGGGGGTCTGTACTGATAGGGGGTCTGCACTAAGGGGGTCTATACTGATGGAGGGGTCTGCACTAAGGGGGGTGTCTGCACTAAGGGGGATTCTATACCGCGGAGCAACAGACGGACCGGACCGGCAGGCAGTGCGGCGTCATCCTGAAGGCGACGGCGACCTGTTGAGGGACACGTGAGCTGCCCGGTGCACAGATTTGGAAGTTGGAACCGAGCGAGGAGGCCCACACCAGACACATCGAACTCCTATCGGGATCGGGAGCTGGCTGAAGTGGGAGCGGTATGTAATATAACAAGGACAAAGTGCACGTGATATGCGTATTATTTTGTATTGAGGTGTGCATTGTATAATACAGCAGCACAATGCTGAACACCAGCAGCTATAGAGGAACAACAAATCCCAGCAATAATACATTATACAGGCTGGTTAATATATTATTGCTGGGATTTGTTGTTCCTCTATAACTGGTCAGTGGTAATCTGCATTGTGCAGTATAATCATTATATGGAGAATACCAGCAGCCATAGAGGACTACAAATCCCAGCAATAGTACATTTATGGAACTGTTGATAAAATGCACTTTACAAAACCGCAAATAGTTTGTTTGCAATTCACCTGCACTCTGCACTCTGCACCCACTCTGTGCCCACCTGCATTCTTCACCCTGCAGCCACCTGCACTTTGTACCCTGCACCCACCACCCACCTGCACCCTGCACCCAGCACTCTGTACCCACCTGCACTTTGTACCCACCTGCACCCTGCACTCCGTACCCACCTGCACTTTGTACCCACCTGCACCCAGCACTCTGAACCCAACTGCACTCTGCACCCTGCCCTCTGTACCCACCCTGCACCTACCTGCACTCTGTACCCTGCACCCAACTGAATGCTGCACTCTGTATGTAGCACCCTCATGGTATTTAATGACCCTTTAGGACCCTCCCACACCTAGTTGCTGTGGCACGCTCAACCCCCACCCCTCTACTTTGGGGGAAAATGTGGTGCAAGGTTGAGTTCCTGCACGTTTTCCCTAAGAAGAATGCCCTGGGTGACACTACCAATTAGCACTGTGGCAGGCTGGGGGGGGGGGGGGGGGGCGATAGAATGACAACGTGAGAGGCGTGTAATGCCCTACTGCCTGTTCTGCCGGGGGGGGGGGGGTGACACCATGTTTCACCGCACCGGGTGACACCAACCCTAGTGACGCCACTGTCTGCGGGAACTATCACGGGCATCGAGTCCGCTGGAGCCACTTTTTGGCTCTCCCGCTGGCCAATCGGCGCACGCACGTCCACAAAAGCTAGTGCACGAATCGGGTGATTCGTGCAGACGAGCCACCTTGCTGCAGTATAATTGCGGCAGGTGGTCGACAAGTGGTTAACTGCTTGCCGACCAGCTGCAGCAGTTCTGCGGCGGCAGGTCGGCTCTGCTGGGCTAGATCACGTAGGTATACGTCATCTCGCCCATTCAGCCAATAGGGGCGCACACGCGCCCCCTGCTCGCCGCTGACTCTGTAAACACACAGCTCCCGGTCCTGGGGGAGAAATGACTTATCGTCTGTTCATACAATGTATGAACAGCGATCAGTCATTTCCCCTAGTCAGTCCCACCCCCCCTTCAGTTAGAACACACCCAGGGAACATACTTAACCCTTTCCCCGCCCCCTAGTGTTAACCCCTTCCTGCCAGTGGCATTTTTATAGTAATCAATGCATTTTTAAAGCACTGATTGCTAAAAAAAATGCCAATGGTCCCAAAAATGTGTCAAAAGTGTCTGATGTGTCCGCCATAATGTCGCAGTACCGATAAAAATCGATGATCGCCGACATTACTAGTAAAAAAAAAAAAAATATTTAAAAATGCCATAAAACTATCCCCTATTTTGTAAATGCTATAACTTTTGCGCAAACCAATCAATAAACGCTTATTGCGATTTTTTTTTTTTTTACGGAAAATATGTAGAAGAATACATATCGGCCTAAACTGAGGAAAACATTTTTTTATATATATTTTTGGTGATATTTATTATAGCAACATTTTTTTTTTCAAAATTTACGCTCTATTTTTGTTTATAGCGCAAAAACTAAAAACCGCAGAGGTGATGAAATATCACCAAAAGAAAGCTCTATTTTTGTGAGCCACGTCGCATGACCGCGCAATTGTCAGTTAAAGCGACACTGTGCAGAATCGCAAAAAGTGGCCCGGTCATTGACCAGCAATATGGTCTGGGGAATAAGTGGTTAAACAAAAAAAAAGACTTTAGTATCACTTTAATCCTGTGCATTGTGCAAAAAGGCTGCTTGATCCTGTCTTCTCTGATCTTCGCCTTCTTCTACTGTCCCTAATCCATCTCCTGTTAGTACAGAGCCTTGAGCCAATCAGCACTGTCCAGACAGAGGGTCAGGGGTCATGCAGGATCATAGAACAGTCAAAGTAGAATGGAAACTCCTCCTACAAGCTTTAGCCAGACTCTGATAGAAGTCACAAGACAGCTATATACTGCTGATGAGAAAGGGAATTTAGCAGTTGATATTTACTAAAACTATTGCATGTTCCATGTACTGTGGGAGACCAGATATAGTGAATGCAGTCTCCTGGGTTTAGTAACACTTTAAAGCGGATCTCCACCCTAAAGTGAAGATCCGCTGATCGGAACCCTCCCCCCCTCCGGTGTCACATTTGACACCTTTCAGGGGGGAGGGGGGTGCAGATACCTGTCTAAAGACAGGTATCCGCACCCACTTCCGGCCCGCAGTCTCGGGCAAAAGACGGGCTTTTCCCGTTGCGTGCTGGGAACTCTCAGCTCCCAGCACACAGCGGGAGCCAATCGCGGGCGCAGCGCGACTCGCGCATGCGCCGTAGGGAACCGGGCAGTGAAGCCGGAGCGCTTCACTTCCTGGTTCCATCGCCGTGGATGGAGGGGGGAGCAGCAGGGTGACGAGCGATCGCTCATCCTCTGCTGCGGACACCGCTGGACTCCAGGACAGGTAAGTGTCCTAATATTAAAAGTCAGCAGCTGCAGTATTTGTTGCTGCTGGCTTTTAATATTTGCTTTTTGGTGAACCATCCGCTTTAATATACATGTTTTTCTACAGAAGCTTCTACAACTTTAAGTCATTTTATATGATTTTTATTGTAAAATGACAAACATATTCTTTAGTTCTTGAGTTCCTCTGTAATACTTATTTTATTAGCATTAAAGAGGAGTTGCTATAGTCTTGTTAAAAATAAAAAGGCATGTGTCCTCCTAAACACCCGGAGGCAGATACAATATATGGGCTACGTTATAAAATCAGCTGTCTGGGTCCATTACTGACAAGTGGCTTTTATTAAAACACTTGTGTATATGAGCTTAGAAATTGGAGGTTCCACCGCTGTCTGCTGGATTCTCAGTACAGTGCTACATCATCAGATCTCAGTACACAGGCATGCTCCTTATATTGTATCAATTTTACTTTTGTATCAAAATGTTTCTACTTTATGTGTCCAAGTGATGTTTTTTTTTTTTTTTTTTACTCACACTGTCAGACATGTAACTGAATATTTAATAGGGGCCTTTCACACTGGTGCACTTAAAAATGTAGGACCAGATCCACAAAGCACTTACGCCGACGTATCTCGAGTTGCGTGGCATAAGTGTAATTATGCGCCTGCGTATCTATGCGCCGTATCCCCAAAACGAGATAGGCCTGGAAATCAGATTTTTCCGTGCAACGTAAAAAGATTACACTGGCGCATCATAGGCGCAAAAATGCGCTTGACACACCATTAGTGTTGCTCACGAATATTCGTATTGCGAATATTCGGCTTGAATATGGCATATTCGAGTATTCGCGATATATTCCGAATTTCGCGGTGAATATTCGCTATTTCGAATATTCGTATTTTTTCATTTTTTTTTTAGAACAGATCACATCCTAGAGATCCCCATCGACGTCTAAAAGCATTGCTGGTATGATTAGAGACCTTGGGCTGAGTAGCTGCAGCAATCATTTTATATTGCCGAAAAATCGCAATGCGATTATTCGGCAATAGCGATATCGCGCGATTATTTTCGAGAAATTCGCAATATTGTTTTTAGCTAAAATAACACATATATTCGATTTCAGAGTGTTACTGTCGAAATTCCGCAATAAATTTCTCATTCGCATTTTTGCGAAATTACGATAAAATATCAAGAATATTCTGAGCCAATCAGAGTGCTCCATTCCGCATTTCTCGAATATTCGCAATTATTTTGTATTATAAAATATCACGAATATTCTGAGCCAGTCAGAGTGCTCCTTCCGCATTTGCCGAATATTCACAATTATTTTCTATTGTAATATATCAAGAATATTCTGAGCCAATCAGAGTGCTCATTCCGCATTTGCCGAATATTCGCAATTATTTTGTATTGTAATATATCACGAATATTCTGAGCCAATCAGAGTGCTCCATTCCGCATTTCTCGAAAATTCGCAATTATTTTGTATTATAAAATATCACGAATATTCTGAGCCAATCAGAGTGCTCCATTACGCATTTCTCGAAATTTCGCATTCGCAATTCGCAATAGCGAAATTTCGCAATCATTTCATTTCCAAAAAATATCACGAATATTCGTATTTAGCGAATATATCTCGAATATTCGACTATATATTCGAGATATATCGCGAAATCGAATATGGCATATTCTGCTCAACACTACACACCATTGATTTGCTATGCAAATATGCAAATGAGGGAGATATGGCGATCCACAAAAGTAAGTTTGTGCGGCGCAGGCTACGCCCTGTGCGCATCAGCTGCACGTCCGGTCTAAAGTTAGTCCTTATAAAAACAGCTTTAACCACTTTAGCCCCGGACCATATTGCTGTCCAAAGACCAGAGCACTTTTTGTGATTCGGCACTGCGTCGCTTTAACTGACAATTGCGCGGTCGTGCGACGTGGCTCCCAAACAAAATTGGCGTCCTTTTTTTACCACAAATAGAGCTTTCTTTTGGTGGTATTTGATCATCTCTGCGGTTTTTATTTTTTGCGCTATAAACAAAAATAGAGTGACTATTTTGAAAAAAATTCAACATTTTTTACATTTTGCTATAACAAATATCCCCTAAAAAGATATAAAAAAACATTTTTTTCCTCAGTTTAGGCCGATACGTATTCTTCTACATATTTTTCGTAAAAAAAAAATCGCAATTAGCGTTTATTGATTGGTTAGCGCAAAATTGGTTATACAAAAAAGGGGGTAGTTTTATGGCATTTTTATTAATATTTTTTTTTTACTAGTAATGGCGGCGATCAGCGTTTTTTTTCGGTACTGCGATATTATGGCGGACACTTCGGACACTTTTGACACATTTTTGGGACCATTGGCATTTTTATAGCGATCAATGCTATAAAAATGCATTGGATTACTATAAAAATGGCATTGGCAGTGAAGGGGTTAACACTAGGGGGCAGGGAAGGGGTTAAGTGTGTTCCTATTTGTGTAATAACTGTATGGGGGGGGGGGGTGGCCTTACTAAGGGAAATCACTGATCTTCTGTTCATACATTGTATGAACAGAAAATCAGCGTTTCCCCCGCTGACAGGAACGAGAGGTATGTGTTTACACACATACCTCCCGTTCCCCGCTCTGTAACGAGCAATCGCGGGTGCCCAGAGGCGATCGTACCCGCCGGGCACGCGCGCGGGACTCGGGGGCATGTGGCCCCTAGTGGCCAAAAATGAGAGGACGTAGAGCTACATGCTCCCGCGAGACAGTGCCACCGTCCCGCAGTAATATGACTGCGGGCGGTCGGCAAGCAGTTAACTTTGCACCAGACGTGTACATGTCAGCTAAAGCAACACCGGGACGAGCTGAACAGCCACACTTGCAGGACAACAATCTGTATGCCAACATGCCTGGGGCATCCTTGCTCATAGCCAGGGGAGGGCTGGCATGGGGGGCAGGGTGGAAATCTCCCCCCAGGCTGGTGACACTATGCACAGCCACCGGCCGCCACTACCAAATGCTGTTTTTGCAGAGCAGGAATATGCCTGCTGGAGCTCTGTTAACACAGGTCACAGCTGCTGCTCACCTCCCACTGTGCAGCCGTGCCTGTGTCAGCTCCGAGGTAGATGGCTGCAGAGCTGAGCTATGTCTCGTCTCATACATATCTCAGCCTCAGGGCACACCAGCACTGACATCCCCTTCTCTCTCTGCGCAGACACGGGGAGAGATAGAGCTCATCTGCTCCTCCTCCTTCTGAGTCTGCCCTGCCCACTCTCCCCGGGCATGTGTGGGCAATGGACAGGAAGTTTGAACCCAAAAAAGCATCAGACAGCCTGTCTGCGCCTCAGCGTCCATCTTGGTAAGCTCACCCTCTCTAGTCTCTCCTGCCTCCCAGTGTATAAAAAGGGGTGTTCTGTGGACTTTGTTAAAAGGGAGGGGGGCAGGCGTTGGTGAGCAGAGACCCTCTTTACACAATTGTCCACAGCACGCACCCTTCAATCAAGTTTCCCAGAACACCCCTTACTTCAGATCTGATGTATATGGGGTCCGTGCGGACTCTGATGTAAGGGGAGGCTCTGTGTGGACTCTGATGTAAGGCGGGCCTCTGTGCGGACTCTGATGTAAGGGGGGCCTCTGTGCGGAATCTGATGTAAGGGGGGCCTCTGTGCGGACTCTGATGTAAGGGGGGCCTCTGTGCAGACTCTTGTGATCATGGAAAATTTTAGACTGTTTCCTCGATCCATCACTTTTCCATGCTCTATGGGCCACTTGACTGGACTTGCCCCCCAGGCATAAGGCTGCCAGCCCTCCCCTGCTCATAGCTATACTACTGACTTTAGATGAGCGCAGAAGGAGGAGGGCACGGAGAAGGGCACGGGAGAGGATATACCGCACACGCATAGACCTCTTTGGCATGAGTGATTCTGAGGTGTCTCGCATCTTCAGATTCACCCCTGCTGCCATCATGGAATTAACCACAACCTTGCAGGATGACATCACCAGCCCAACACACCGCTCACATGCAGTGCAGCCACTGGTCAAGGTACTGGCAACACTCCATTTCCTTGCCAGTGGCTCTTTTCAAAGAACAAGTGGAGTGGTGGCTGGGATGTCACAATCCTCCATGAGCAGATGTGTGCACCAGGTTATCCCTGTAATCCTCAGACGCATGGCCAACCAAATCATCAGACCCACCCAGGAGGACCTGCAGCTAAAGCAATGACAGATTTCTACAGAATTGCCAGATTCCCACGCACTGTGGGGGCCATTGATTGCACACATGTGGCACTCCAGCCCACCCGCCGTGAGACAGAGCACATATACCCCAATCGGAAGCACTGGCATTCCATCAACGTACAGGTGATAGTCGATGCCAAATGCCTTATATGGCACGTCCGTGCCAAACACCCCGGATTTAGCCATGACAGCTACATATACAATCAGAGCCCCATCCCAATGGAATTCGAACAGAACATGTATGGGGACAGCTGGCTGGTTGGTGAGTGACATGTCTGTCCCCCCCCCCATGATGCAGAAATCACAAGGGGCACATGCACTACTAACATCCTCCTGTCTTTTCCCTTCCAGGTGACTCTGCATATGCACTGGGACCCCATCTCATGACTCCTTTCCGGAACCCCCAAACCCCAGGAGATTAAAGATACAATGAAGCACACGCACGTACCCGTGCAGTAGTGGAACGCACCTTTGGCCTCCTGAAGTCACGTTTCCGATACCTGGATAAGTCTGGGGGTACCCTGTTGTATTCCCCAAACTTTGTATGCCAGATCATTGGTGCATGTTGCATGCTGCACAACTTCGCAGTGAGAAAGAGCCTGGAGATTGACATACGTGATGACCTGACCCCCGAACCAGACAATCCCCCCCTAACCGAGGATACCCCGTCTTCTGAGGGAAGAGCAGCCAGGAGACAGCTCACATTAGGCATCTTTGCCCGTTAAACACACACATTAATCATGGCAAAATGAGAATGCATGCATGCACACCACTGTGGTCCCTAGCACAGACACATCACATCCTCATCAAATTGGATTGGCACAAGCCCACCATGCAGGACTCGTGAGCAGCAACGCCGCTCCAAGGCTCCAATTATGTCACTGTACATTCATACACCATTCACACGGACCTGGGGATCACTTCTCCCTGGTCCTGGGGATCCCTTCTCCACCACAACCGAGGGTGACACCCCTTTTCCATCAGGAATGTCACCCCCACAATCAAACATCATTCACAAACATAAAACAAATCATAATAAAAAACAAAAACACAAAAAAAAAAAAACGCCGCGGCCCCGGCTCCTCAGGGGAGACTCATGGGGGGGGGGGGAATCAGGGGAAGAAGGAGCATCCCCTGGTCTCTGCCCACCTGGCGGCCTGCCCTCCAAGGCCACGGCAATTCTGGTCAGGCCATCATTGAGGGTTGCCGTATTGGCCTGGACAGCCTGGGTGAGGGCCCGCACATCCTGACCAACGCCTGCTGTGGTAGTCTGCAGTTCGTTTAGGCAGTTTATAAGAGCCAGGGAGTTGCAGTCCATGTCCCCAACTGAATCCTTGATGGAGGACAGGCTCTCCTCCATCCTCTCCAAACTCTGGGTGACCTGACCCAGATGGCGGGTCTGAAGGGCCTGGTCCCTTCTTAGGTTTGCTGGCAGAACCTCGGCCACCCCCCTGGCCTTGTGGGTCACCTTCCTGCCTCCAGATGAGGCTTGTGGCTGGGGAGAAGAGGAGCCCCTTGGGGGGGGGCCTGTTGGGGGAGGAGTGGGAGGGGCTACCCCTGATGGAGGCCTGGCTGCTGCCAGCCCTAGGGGGAGACTCCTCCAAATGTAGCGTGACATCATTCCCTGACATCACCTCCTCCTCCTCAACCTCCTCTGTGGATTCCGGGCTTGCCTGGGGGTCTTCCTCAGACTCATGTCCTGGGGATGGTGCGGACAGGCCAGATGGCCCAGCACCCTCCTGGACATCTGTGGATGACACAAAACATTCACAGGTTGGAGGATCCACACACTTGCCACATATTCCCTTCCCCCCACACACATGCTACACACCAGATAGAAAAAAAAAAATTACCTGTCCTCACGGCCTCCTTAATGGAGTCAAAGCCAGGCAGCCCCTCCACTTGCTGCCTGTGGAAGCACTGGGCCACCGCACGCTCCTTATCAGTCAGCCTAATACTGCATGGTGGTCCCCCTCCAGTGCCCCTGCCATGTGCTGCAATCTGGGACAGCTTCCCACGGACCACACGCCTGAGATCATTTATTTTCTTTTGTAACCCCTGGCGGGTCCGGGTCTCACCCCCCAACGAATTTACCTCGTCGGTGATGTCCTGCAAGATCTGCCTCTTCCTGGCCGGGGTGGTGTTGGCACTCTCCGGGCCATGCAGGAATCGCCCAAATTGGGTGATGGCCCTGATAATAATCTCCTTCTCCCGCAAGGAGTAATTCAACTTTCTCTTCCTATCGCTTATCTTGAAAAAACACTCTCCAAAAACCACAAAGACACGACACAAACCAACAAATACTAACAGACAACGGAACAAAAGCACCTTGCTTCAGGAAGGGAAACAAATTGGATGTACTTTTGCAATGGAAGGGCGTTTCTATGGCCCTATTTATGCACTGGGCGTATCTCACTAAGTTCACCGGGCCTAGTTCCTATCTCACTGATTGCGCCGGGCCGAGTTCTGAGCATGCGCAGAAAGGTGCTGACCATAGTCGCTTCTCGGCCTTTTGGCTAAGATCAAGTGTAGTATCTGTTCTTATCAGTTGCCAATAGGTGGTGCTAAACTGACTGTCCCCAGTACTCGGCGAGGGGGAAAAGAATGGCAGTCGGTGGACGCTAAGCCTGTTGGCGTAGAGGCGAAAGCCTTCTGATCGGGGCAGAGAGGCATGAGGTCGAAGCTGAAGGGCTGGGACCCTGGCCTTTGGCCTGGATCCGGTAGTGTCTGCCCCAGTCAGTTGTTCGGCGAGGGGAACCTTTGCTAATCCTTTCGGGGAGAGGCGGGTAGTACTTCCCGAATGTAATTAGGTGGGAGAGATGGGGGTTGTGGGTAGTAGTCGGCTGCGGCTGGCTCTCCCCAACCTCTTCTCCTACCTTCCTGGCTGGGAAGGGTGCTGCCGGTCCGGACCGGGGGTCAGGGTCCGTTGAAAAGCCTGTGGAGATAGTGCCCCTGGAGTGGCAGTCCAGGGGTGCCATACATTGCACTGAGTGTTTGAGGGGCACTCAACGTGTGGCACCTTAGGTCACTGATCTCCACAAACACCTTTTTGACACCTGCCTCTAGGGCCGAGCCTTTTGGCTAGGACCAGAGGAATTTTTGTTCCTGGCCGGAGGGCCGGCCATCGTATTGCACGGTGGCCACTTTCCACTCACCATTCCCACCTTCCTTTTTCCCCACTTTCTTTTTTATTTTACCCCCTGTTTGTCTTGTTTGTCACTTTTTTTTGTTTGGTACTGAGCACTTTATGTGTGGCGAGTAGGGTGCTGGTCCTCGGGCCTGACTCTGAAAGTCTTGGGAGTAGGTGGACATGGCCTTCTGGCTTAGTTCACCTGCTCTCATGGGGTCTCCCTTCGGGGGAGCCTCACCGAGGAGGGTTCTGTTTCGGCAGTCCCTCCGAGGATGTTAGGCCATGTGGCTTCGGCTGCATGGGCCTTAGTGGGGTCCTTGTGGTTTCGGCTGCTTGGACTCCTATACTCTTTTCCCTGCCAGGAGCCTAACGCCCCGGGGGATCAGAGCTGGGTCCTCTTCGGAGGACCATTGACGATGGCACCCGTCGCAGTTTTTTGTGTTTCGCTCTTTATGTGTGTGCACATTTTTTCCTGCACCGGGTGAAGTTTTTGGGTTGTGTTTTGCACGCCACAGGCTTTTCAATAGAAAAAATCCGCGCATGCGCAGTCTGGCCGGCCCTTCATTTGCATGGGGTCACGGCTTATTTCAATGGAACACGCCCACGTCCTTCCCAATTTGAATTACGCAGCCTTACCCCTCGGAATTTACGTCGCGCAGTCGCAAATTTGGGCGCAAATACTCTGTGGATACGGCACTTATGTCTCTAATTGGAGTCGGCGTAACGTAAAAGAGATGTGCAACGCCGGTCAATATATGCGCCGATGTACGTGGATCTAGCCCGTAGTATGCATTGTGCTTATTGTGTTTTTTTATGTATTTTTCATTAGTTTTTGGTGCGTTTTCTGGATTCCTGTCTCCCAGCATGCACCTGTGAAACTTGAACTTGTGACTCAAACAAATGCACCAAATTGAATGCATTTTATGCATTTTGTGTAGAAAACAATGTAAAGTGCAATTTTTTGTCTGCTTTTGACAAGCGCATCAAAGATGTAACACATAGGCCCGGATTCACAGAGCACTTACACCAACGTATAACAAGTTACACCAACGTAAATGCAAATGTGCGCTGTCGTATCTGTGCGCCAGACCCACAAACAGAGATACGCCTAAAACCAGGCTACACGCCGCCGACGTAACTTGCTTACGCCGGCGTAGGGTGGGCGTACATTTAGGCTGGGTGCTTGGTGCTGCTCCCATTGATTAGCCATTCAAACATGCAAATGAGGTAAATACGGCGATTCACGAACGTACGTTTGCCCGACCCAGGCTATGCGCGGTGTGCGTAAGTTGTACGTCCGGCGTAAATTTATTCCCCATTAAGGAGGTGTAACTCAGCAACAGACATACTCAGGTCTGCACCAGGGAACACAAGCCGGCGTATTTTACGCTGGACGTGTGTCTGGTTGGGCGTACGTAGGTTACGTTAACGGCGTACACAGGGATCCAGCGTCTCTTAGGCAGTTGTTCCGACGTGGTTGTGAGCATGCGCGGCGCATCCGCAGTTCGTTATACGTACTTGTGTGTCGCTCGGCCCATCATTTGCATGGGGTCATGCCTTATTTGCATTGATCACGCCCACTTCCACTTACGCTGGCCTACGTCTTTGAAAATACGCTTCGAAATGTGGGCGGTATTACTGTGGTTTCCCATTGATTTCAATGGGAAGCAGCGGTACAGGAGCGGTAAACACCCCGCTCCTATACCGCTCCAAATCTGTGACTAGCAGGACTTTTTGAGCGGTCCTGCTAGCGCACCGCTTCAGTGTGAAAGCACTCAGGCTTTCACATTGAAGCCTGCAGGGCACGATTTTTTCAGGCGGTATAGCATCGCTATTTTTAGCGATGAACTGCCCGAAAAACGTGTCAGTGTGAAAGGGGTCTTATAACTATGCAGGTGCCAGATCTTCCTTTCCTTTTTTAATTTACAATGTTAAAAAGTTCTTTATTGTGACCATGCATTTCTTTTTTCTGGGAGGGGAGGTTACAGGACACTGTGCAGACAAATTGTACCTTAAAGTGGGGGTTCCGCGGGTTTTCTTTTTTCTTTTTTGGATCCTTCTGGTGCTCTTACCTTTGGTAATCGGCAACTCGTGTGTCCCGATCTTATAGCCCCCAGCATTGTTTTTGTTCCGCAAACGATACTTTATAAAATTCATAGATGGACGTTTCCATCTTGATTGTGAGTACTCTGAAGCCCACCAGGATATCCTTCCGCGACATCCCAGCATTCACCGCTCTATCCCGCGCATGTGCAGTGTTGGCGGCGAGCGTCACCGTCAACACTGCACAGTTGCCGAGTGACATGACCCGCGAGATATCACAGGATTACAGTACAGCGGGTCTCCTGGGATTCTCATCACTTACTCCCAGGAGACATAGCGATTGTTGGGGAAAAGATAATACACGCCCACTCCCGCTGGGAATGGATGACTGACACAACACTAAATGCGGCATTACAATGGTAAGGAATCGGATTAAAAAAAAAAAAAATAAACGGATTGTGCTTGAACGATGGCTAGTGGTTAGATTTAGACAAACATGAAATTTTGGGTGAACCTCCGCTTTAATTCTATAGTGTTCTCTGCATGAGCAAAGGATGAGCTCAAGAGGCAGCCTGTGAGTGGGAGGGGGCGTATTCAAGGGGAGGGCTGTGATTAGGAGGGGGTGTGTTCAAGAGGCAGCCTGCGAGTAGGAGGGGGCTTATTCAAGGGGAGGGCTGTGATTGGGAGGGGGTGTGTTCAAGAGGCAGCCTCTGAGTGGGAGGGGGCGTATTCAAGGGGAGGGCTGTGATTGGGAGGGGGTGTGTTCAAGAGGCAGGCTGTGAGTAGGACGGGGCGGGCTGTGATTGGGAGGGGGTGTGTTCAAGAGGCAGCCTGTGAGTGGGAGGGGGCGTATTCAAGGGGAGGGCTGTGATTGGGAGGGGGTGTGTTGAAGAGGCAGCCTGTGAGTGGAGGGGGGGCGTATTCAAGGGGAGGGCTGTGATTGGGAGGGGGTGTGTTCAAGAGGCAGGCTGTGATTGGGAGGGGGCGTGTTTAAGAGGCGGACAGTTATTGGGAGGGGGCTTGTTGAAGAGGCAGGCTGTAATTGGGAGGGGGCTTGTTGAAGAGGAAGGCTGTGATTGGCATTGGCGAGGGGGCTTGTTGAAGAGGCAGACTGTAATTGGGAGGGGGCTTGTTGAAGAGGCAGGCTGTGATTGGGAGGGGGCTTGTTGAAGAGGCAGGCTGTAATTGGGAGGGGGCTTGTTGAAGAGGCAGGCTGTAATTGGGAGGGGGCTTGTTGAAGAGGCAGGCTGTGATTAGGAGGGGGCTTGTTGAAGAGGCAGGCTCTGTGATTAGGAGGGGGCTTGTTGAAGAGGCAGGCTGTAATTGGGAGGGGGCTTGTTGAAGAGGCAGGCTGTGATTGGGAGGGGGCTTGTTGAAGAGGCAGGCAGTAATTGGGAGGGGGCTTGTTGAAGAGGCAGGCAGTAATTGGGAGGGGGCTTGTTGAAGAGGCAGGCAGTAATTGGGAGGGGGCTTGTTGAAGAGGCAGTCAGTAATTGGGAGGGGGCTTGTTGAAGAGGCAGGCTGTAATTGGGAGGGGGCTTGTTGAAGAGGCAGGCTGTGATTGGGAGGGGGCTTGTTGAAGAGGCAGGCTGTGATTGGGAGGGGGCTTGTTGAAAAGGCAGGCTGTGATTGGGAGGGGGCCTGTTGAAGAGGCAGGCTATAATTGGGAGGGGGCTTGTTAAAGAGGCAGGCTGTGATTAGGAGGGGGCTTGTTGAAGAGGCAGGCTGTGATTAGGAGGGGGCTTGTTGAAGAGGCAGGCTGTGATTAGGAGGGGGCTTGTTGAAGAGGCAGGCTGTGATTGGGAGGGGGCTTGTTGAAAAGGCAGGCTGTAATTGGGAGGGGGCTTGTTTAAGAGGCAGGCTGGGATTGGAAGGGGGTGTGTTCAAGAGGCAGGCTGTGTGATCGGGAGGGGGTGTGTTCAAAAAGCAGACTGTAATTGGAAGGGGCATGATGAGGCAGGCTGTTGTTGGGAGGGGGCTTGTTCAAAAATAAGACTGTAATTGGGAGGAGCATGAAGAGGCAGGCTGTTGTTGGGAGGGGCTTGTTCTAAAAGAAGACTGTAATTGGGAGGGGCATGTTCAAGAGACAGGCTGTCATTGGGAGGGGGTGTGTTCAAAAGCCAGGCTGTGATTGGGAGGGGGTGTGTTCAAAAGGCAGCCTGTGATAGGTCAGTAGGGGGTGGTGGTTGAACAACTTACCCAATCCAGGCATGCTGTAGGTGTGCACAGTGTCCTTTAGCTCTGAATGACCAGCCAAAGGATGAAAACTGATCACCTAGCACAGATCAGCTTCTGCTCTTTGTGTGGTCAGTTTGGAGCAAGAAAGAAAGGTAACTGGCAGGATCAAGCATTACTGGATTCCGCCCTGGGCGTGGTACAGAGACAAGCCTTCTATGTGTCGGCTGCTTTTGACACCATCAATCACACGATTTTACTACGACGTATGCAATCGGTTTTGGGTATGGATGGCGCAGCGTTGGCATGGGTGGCTTCATTTCTCCAGGGCAGAGTGCAAAAGGTCAAACTTGGCCCCTTTTTTTCCACCAACTCAGCCTTGGTTTGCGGGGTGCCTCAGGGCTCGTCCCTGTCGCCCTTACTTTTTAACATCTATATGAAGCCACTGACCGATGTCATCCAGACCCATAAAGTCCAGTATCAAGTGTATGCAGACGACACCCAGATTTACCTGAGGCTGCCCAGGAACCAGACTCCCAGTCTCATACTAGCTTCCTGTCTGGAGGATGTCAACACATGGATGGCCTCCAATTCTTTAAAACTGAATGGAGATAAGACTGAGGGTATCATCTTCAGCGATTCGTCCTGTCCACCTAACCTTCCCCCATGGCCCGCCTCTTTTGGCGCTCCACCAGTGGTTGGTACCCAGGTGCGGAACTTGGGCTTCATCATGGACTCCAGATTGACGCTGGAACCGCAGATAGGCAGGGTTGTCAGTTCATGCCACTGGCAGCTCAAACTACTTTGGGTGCTTTTCAAGTACCTGGAGCCACCAGATAAAAAGACCGTGGTCTGTGCCACGATCGGTAGTCGCCTAGACTACTGCAACTCTCTCTATCTGGGATTACCAAGGAAATCCACCCGCAGGTTGCAGCTTGTTCAGAATGCAGCGGCTAGGTTACTCACGGGTGTCCCACTGAGGGAACACATCACCCCTGCCCGGAAAGCCTTGCATTGGCTGCCCGTGGCCCAACGTTCTCTGTTTAAAGCCGGCTGCCTTATGTATAAAATCTTGAAAGGCACAGCCCCTGGCTACCTGCGGAGAAGGTTCCTCAGGAGAGCCCCGGGGCGGACTCTGCGATCCAGCGGGAAATGCCTCCTGAGCATACCGGTGCCTAGGAGGACTCGTCGAGGCGGCAGATCCTTCTCCCACCAGGGTGCCATGCTGTGGAACTCCCTCCCGGAGGACATCCGGGAGGCAGGATCTCTGGCGGCCTTTCGCCGGGGCCTAAAAACCTGGCTATTCCTTCAGGCCTACCCGGCTTAAGGCGTTGGCTAACCTAAGTGTATCATCTGAGCAGGACCATCAGTCCAAGTCATACCATCTTGCTGTCCACCTGTCCCTGGGTTCACCCAGGGACGTCGCCAGCGTGTCGGGATCCTCCGGGGTAATTGACCACGCTATGGAAAGTGCACCTCAACTCAACTCAACTCAACTTCACATATAAAATACACACATATTGGAAATAAATAAATCTTTAGGGTCACATCCAATTTCCAGTGAAGATGGCGCCGGACTTTAAGGTAAAACAACAACACAATGTCACAAGACAAATACAATTGCAGGATTTCTATGAATGAGATGATAATAAATACTATGAGGTTGGAGCAGACAATCCTGAGCAGCTGTACAAACCATCCAATTAGCTTCCAGCTTTCTTTTTCAAATCTTAAAGGGTAACTCCACCTTTTTTACCAAAAGGATGAATAAATAAAGAAAATCAGTAAATACAAATAATACATGCAGATATAATTGCAGAAACAATGTATCAATTCTGAAGGCTCCAGGTATTCCGAGTTCTAATATTCCACGTTCTCTTTCTTCTATCACACTTTATTCCTCCACAGCCCCTCCCCTTCTTCTTTTTTCCTGAGTGTGTTCCTCTTTAAGAGGGCGGAGCTGTGTATATGTGTGTGTGGTGACGTATTGGAGGTGTCTCCTCCCCCCCTCTTGCCCCTGTCCCCGGGTCAGTCCCCGCGGCTGTATAGAGGAGCAGTGTACGGTGTACGGGGAGCTCCGCCAGTCCCGGGATCCGAGCCGTACCGGAGCCGTCCTTCCCTCACCCCCCGACACAGCCCGAGGAGGCCGCCGCCACCCCCCAGCGCCCCTCCGCTCCTCCTCCCACCGGAGACACAAACTTGCCGAGCTCGGGGATCCTTCAGCAGGCAGCGGGAACTTTCCCAGGGCTGGCCGGGCATGGCTCCTTGTGTACCGGGTACCGGACGGTCGTACTGAGGGGGATGAGGATCCGTGTGGAGAGCCGCCGAGCCTGAGCCGTGCCGGAGAAATCGTACACCCCCCCCCCCCATCACCCTACACCGGGGAGCAGCATGGCCACCCCCGGCACCGGGATCCTGCTCGTCACCGCCAACGTGGGGACCCTCTTCGATGATGTGAGTACCGGAGGGACCGGTGTGTGTGCCGGGGACCCTACTATGGTTTCTTACATTGTATCCGATCTCCCTCCCTGTCACATCTAATACTGATACATTGTATCCGATCACTATTATATCCACTACTTCTAATACATTGTATCCTCTCCTCCTAATACTGATACATTGTATCCTCTCCTAATACTGATACATTGTATCTGATCTCTATTATATCCTCTAATACTGATACATTGTATCCGATCAGCATTATATCCACTACTTCTTATACATTGTATCCTCTCCTCCTAATACTGATACATTGTATCTGATCAGCATTATATCCACTACTTCTTATACATTGTATCCTCTCCTCCTAATACTGATACATTGTATCCGATCAGCATTATATCCACTACTTCTAATACATTGTATCCAATCCTAATGTATGGGATCACTATTATATCCTCTCCTCCTAATACTGATACATTGTATCCGATCACTATTATATCCTCTAATACTGATACATTGTATCCGATCACTATTATATCCTCTAATACTGATACATTGTATCCGATCACTATTATATCCTCTAATACTGATACATTGTATCCGATCACTATTATATCCTCTAATACTGATACATTGTATCCGATCACTATTATATCCTCTAATACTGATACATTGTATCTGATCAACATTATATCCACTACTTCTAATACATTGTATCCTCTCCTCCTAATACTGATACATTGTATCCGATCTCCATTATATCCTCTAATACTAATACATTGTATCTGATCAGCATTATATCCTCTAATATTGATACATTGTATCCGATCTCCATTATATCCTCTAATACTAATACATTGTATCTGATCAGCATTATATCCTCTAATATTGATACATTGTATCTGATCAGCATTATATCCTCTAATATTGATACATTGTATCCGATCAGCATTATATCCACTACTTCTAATACATTGTATCCTCTCCTCCTAATACTGATACATTGTATCCGATCACTATTATATCCTCTAATACTAATACATTGTATCTGATCAGCATTATATCCACTTCTTCTAATACATTGTATCCTCTCCTAATGTATGGGATCACTATTATATCCTCTCCCCCTAATACTGATACATTGTATCCGATCTCCCTCACTGTGACATCTAATATTGATACATTGTATCCTCTCCTCCCAATACTGATACATTGTATCTGATCCTAATGTATGGGATCACTATTATATCCTCTCCTAATATTGATACATTGTATCTGATCACTATTATATCCTCTCCTCCTAATATTGATACATTGTATCCTCTCCTAATGTATGGGATCACTATTATATCCTCTCCTAATATTGATACATTGTATCCGATCTCCCTCCCTGTGACATCTGATCAGCATTATATCCACTTCTTCTAATACATTGTATCCTCTCCTAATGTATGGGATCACTAATATATCCTCTCCTCCTAATATTGATACATTGTATCTGATCACTGTTACATCAAGTTCTTCTAATACTGATACATTGTATCCGATCACTATTATATCCAGATCTCCTAATACTGATACATTGTATCCGATCGACATTGTATCATTTCCCAGTGGCCCCGGTACACACAATCCGAAAGTCGGACGACGGATCGTTTCCGACTTTTTAGTAGAAATTGAATAGGTTACTAAAGTCGTGAAAATTCTCGTACGACAGAATAAAAAATCGGAAGTGATGTCGTGAGACCACCGAAAATCTGTTATTTTACGAGGAATTTTTTTGTGCTTGTCCGATCGGATGAATTGTCGTGATCGGCTCTCGAAAGATTTGTACGAACAATCTGATTATGGTATGATCGCGCTGAAAGCGGTATTTCTCGTCTGATTTTTCTGATCGTGTGTACGGGACATAGTACTGATTTATTGTATCGATCTCCCTCGTCAATGACATCTGAACCCCCCCCCCCTCGCTGTCATCTCCTGTATACAGTGACATCTGACCCCCCCCCTCGCTGTCATCTCCTGTATACAGTGACATCTGACCCCCCCCCCTCGCTGTCATCTCCTGTATACAGTGACATCTGACCCCCCCCCTCGCTGTCATCTCCTGTATACAGTGACATCTGACCCCCCCCCCCCCTCGCTGTCATCTCCTGTATACAGTGACATCTGACCCCCCCCCCCTCGCTGTCATCTCCTGTATACAGTGACATCTGACCCCCCCCCCTCGCTGTCATCTCTCCTGTATACAGTGACATCTGACCCCCCCCCCCCCCCCCCTCGCTGTCATCTCCTGTATACAGTGACATCTGACCCCCCCCCCCCCCCCCCTCGCTGTCATCTCCTGTATACAGTGACATCTGACCCCCCCCCCCCCTCGCTGTCATCTCCTGTATACAGTGACATCTGACCCCCCCCCCCTCGCTGTCATCTCCTGTATACAGTGACATTTGACCCCCCCCCCCCCTCGCTGTCATCTCCTGTATACAGTGACATTTGACCCCCCCCCCCCCTCGCTGTCATCTCCTGTATACAGTGACATTTGACCCCCCCCCCTCGCTGTCATCTCCTGTATACAGTGACATTTGACCCCCCCCCTCGCTGTCATCTCCTGTATACAGTGACATTTGACCCCCCCCCTCGCTGTCATCTCCTGTATACAGTGACATTTGACCCCCCCCCTCGCTGTCATCTCCTGTATACAGTGACATTTGACCCCCCCCCCTCGCTGTCATCTCCTGTATACAGTGACATTTGACCCCCCCCTCGCTGTCATCTCCTGTATACAGTGACATTTGACCCCCCCCCCCCCCGCTGTCATCTCCTGTATACAGTGACATTTGACCCCCCCCCCCCCCGCTGTCATCTCCTGTATACAGTGACATTTGACCCCCCCCCCCGCTGTCATCTCCTGTATACAGTGACATTTGACCCCCCCCCCCCCTCGCTGTCATCTCCTGTATACAGTGACATTTGACCCCCCCCCCTCGCTGTCATCTCCTGTATACAGTGACATTTGACCTCGCAGGCACAGTGTCCTCTCCTGTGGAATGATCTGTACTGACCGTGTTATCTCCTATAGATACAACGCAATCTTCTATGTAGAATATCCGACCTCTCCTATAGAAACGGTGACATCTGAACTCTGTGATCCTTGATTGTATCACATTGTATGTTTATAGATACAGTGTACTCTATTTAGAATGATACTTGACCTCAATATGATCTTCTATAGAATGACACCTGATCTGTCTGTGATTGCCTATAGAATGACACCCGATCTGTCTGTGATTTCCTATAGAATGATACCCGATCTGTCTGTGATTGCCTATAGAATGACACCCGATCTGTCTGTGATTGCCTATAGAATGACACCCGATCTGTCTGTGATTGCCTATAGAATACCCGATCTGTCTGTGATTTCCTATAGAATGATACCCGATCTGTCTGTGATTGCCTATAGAATACCCGATCTGTCTGTGATTGCCTATAGAATGACACCCGATCTGTCTGTGATTGCCTATAGAATGACACCCGATCTGTCTGTGATTGCCTATAGAATGACACCCGATCTGTCTGTCTGATTGCCTATAGAATGACACCCGATCTGTCTGTGATTGCCTATAGAATGACACCCGATCTGTCTGTGATTGCCTATAGAATGACACCCGATCTGTCTGTGATTGCCTATAGAATGACACCCGATCTGTCTGTGATTGCCTATAGAATGACACCCGATCTGTCTGTGATTTCCTATAGAATGATACCCGATCTGTCTGTGATTTCCTATAGAATGATACCCGATCTGTCTGTGATTTCCTATAGAATGACACCCGATCTGTCTGTGATTGCCTATAGAATGACACCCGATCTGTCTGTGATTGCCTATAGAATGACACCCGATCTGTCTGTGATTGCCTATAGAATGATACCTGATCTCCTCCCGTAGATACAGCACTATCTCCTATAAAGAATGACATCTGACCTCACACTGCGATCTCCTATTATAGATGCAATACCATTTTCTATAGATACACTGTGATCTCCTACATATCTGTTCTCGCAGTGTGTGATCTCCTGTGTAGAATGGGATCTGCCCTCAGTGTGATCTCCTCTAGAAGTATACCTGATGTCCGTTTGATCCCCTATAGAATGACATCCGATCTCCTATTATAGATAGTATTGTAACTATTTTATATAGATACAATGTGATCTCCTACATATCTGTTCTTACCCTGTGATCCCTTATGTACAATGGCATCTGAACTTAGTGTGATCTCCTATAGAATTATTCCTGATGTCAGTTTGACCTCCTGTAGAATGACAGCTCACCTCCAGTGTGATCTGCTACTGAATTATACCTGATGTCTGATCTCCTGTGGAGTGATATAACAACTCAGTGTGATCTCTCCTCCTCCTTTTTAGATACAGTACTATATTTTCACAAATGCCATGTGATCGCCTATAGAATACCTCATATCTTCTAGAATGATACCTGATCACACTGTGATTGCCTATCATGGAATGATACCTGAGGGACCTGTAGAATTATACGTGAGCGTCTATAGACTGCTGTGATTGCCTATAGAATGATGCATGATCACCTATGGCATGATACCGGATGGTGCTGTGAGCGCCTATAGAATGATGCACGATCACCCATATAATGGTATGTGGTCACCTATAGAATTATACGCAAGCGCTCTGTGATCACCTATAGAATTTTACGCGAGCGCCCATGGAATGGTACCTGAGCGACTGTAGAATTATACGTGAGTGTCCATAGAATGATACATGACAGCAATGTGAGCGCCTGTAGAATGATACCTGGCTGTGCTGTGATCGCCTATAGAATGATAGGTGATTGTCTATGGAGTTATATGTGATCGCCCATAGAATTATACATGATCGCCTATATAATTATATGTGAGCGTCCATAGAATGATACATGACTGTGTGAGCACCTATAGAAAGATACCCGATCGTGCTGTGATCGCCTATAGAATACCTGACCTATAGAAAGATACCTGATTGTCTATGGGGTGATACGTGATCGCATATAGAATTATACATGAGCCCCCATAGAATTATACGTGAGTGCTCTGTGATCGCCTATATAATTATACGTGAACGTCCATAGAATGATATATGACTGCAATGTGAGCGCCTATAGAATGATACCTGATCGTGATGTGATCACCTATAGAATGATGCCTGATCGCCTATGGAATGATACCTAATCACGATGTGATAACCTACGGAATGATACATGACTGCAATGTGATCGCTTATAGAATGATACCCGACCACGCTGTGATTGCCGATAGAATAAAACCTGATCTCTGTGTGCGCGCCTATAGAATGATACCCGATCGCACTGTGATTTCCTATAGAATTATATGTGAGCGCCCATAGAATGGTACATGACTGTGATGTGAGCGCCCATAGAATGAATACCTGACCGCACACTGCGCTCTTCTATAGAATGACATCTGTATGTCGATCACCTGATGATTGATCTGATTGGTGTATTTCTCAAAGCTGATCATACACCCTGCAATCTGATTTTTAGAACAGGGGCAATGCTGGACCCCCCTTCCCCTTGGTGTTCTACGTGCCACGGGGTATTCAATATGTAGAAATGACATTAACATTTTAAAGCTTTGCCTAAAAGCTGATTGGCTGCTGTGCACAGCTGCTCCTGTTTTGGAGATCCCTCTTGTGTGCAGGACACGGGTTTGAAACATTGTATACTTTATTATCTGATTTTCACTACATTGATTTGTTTATGATTTTCTACTAGAAAAGTGACCAGATATAGATTTTTATAGTAGATGGGTATGAGTATGGCCACCATAAGATTGTTCAATAAGCTGTATCCGCTGAAGGCTCCATCCACACTTGTGCGATTTGTCATGGGACTTTCGGACATCAGTCGCATGACGGCCCATTCTTTTCAGTGGCACACTGTCAAAAAGTCGCAGCAACTTTCACAAGGTGCCCGCAGTATTTTGCTGCAACTTGGATCCATAGAGTGAAACATCGCGTTCCAAAGTTGCATTGGAAATCGTGCAAGTGTGAGTATAGCGATTATACAGCGATCGGATTTTCTGCGGACAAAACGTAGGACTTTTTTGTTTGAAGGACGTTGGCCAGGACCTTGTATTGCATACAAACTGCAAAGAATTGTCGGCCAACAAATGTGAAACTACTCTTTAGCGCCACCCTTTGGGCAACTTCTGCTAATGTTCTGTTATGGTGAGCATGCGTGTTTGGAGTTTTGTCGGCTGGACTTGTATACACACAATCAGATAATCCAACATCACACATTTGTTTGAAAATATTAAAGGAGTTCTCCAAGCTAAAACTTTTAACCCCCGCTGTGCCTGGGCTGTAAAACTATACAAAATAAACTTTCACTTACCTGCCTACGATCCCCCGTTGTTCCGTTATCGCCGCCCGTGCTCCGGTCCCTGCCAGCTTCCTCTTCCTGCGGGTCGGTGATTCACTCTGCGCTCAGCCTATCAGCGGCCGCGGCGGGACATTGCTGCGGCCGCTGATAGGCTGAGCGCAGAGTGGATTAAAAAGTCAATGTTGATTGACAGAAGTTCCACTTTAACCACTTCCCGCCCAAGAACGTCATGTGACATCCTGAACTTTCAGTTGGGATACCTGAATGATGGGGCGCAGCTACAGGCATCATTCAGGTATCCATCTCTTCAGCCCGCGATTCTGCGCACCATAAGAATGATCATAGCGGCAGTTCCTAGCGCCTAGACCCCATAGTTTTTTTCATTTTTTTTTTTTTTCTCGAACATTGTTTGATTTCAACATATTACAAGTCTTACAGTCTTATAACGCTTTTGCCAATTTTGATTATATTTGTAACCTTTGTACGATATTCTGATTTATACACTAGTATTATTTCTCTTAGATATGCTATCCCTCACTTTATATAGGCATTGTTCTTATATATTTGTACCACCATCTATCTTTTTCAATAAAAGTTTGTAAACAAAAAGAATGATCATAGCGGCAGTTCCGCCGCTTGATCGTTCTTATAGGGGACGAGAAGGGATGTCCCCTCCCACTTCTCCGAGCTCTCCCGTGCCATCCGAGACCCGGAGAAACGATCTGCCAGCGCCAGATGGTCACCCATCATCTCTATGATCGTCTGCGGCCCGGGCGTGTTATGACGTCACGCCCGGGTACCGGAATGTAAAAAAAAAAGCCGCAATCGCTTCTGAAAGCATGAGATCGGTGAAAATATATATATAATTTTTTTTTCATGGTCTCGTGCTTTCCAGCCTGGAGGAGAGATGTGGGGTCATTCCTTGTAATAGGAATAAAAGCGATTTAAAAAAATATATAAATATATAAATATATATTATATATAATTTTTACACTTTTTTTTTTTTTTTCTTTTTTGAATGCCCCCTATCCCCAGTAGCTCACGCTCGGAAGCGAACACACACGCAAGTTCCGCCCACATATGTACACGTCGTTTAAACCACACATGTGAGGCATCGCCGCGTGGGTTAGAGCGCCAGCAACAATTCTAGCACTAGACCTCCTCTGTAACTCTAAATTGGTACCTTGTAAAAAATAAATAAATAATTAGGCGTCGCCTATGGAGATTTTTAAGTACTGAAGTTTGGCGCCATTCCATGAGTGTGCGCAATTTTAAAGCGTGACATGTTGGATATTTATTTACTCGGCATAACTTCATCTTTCACGTTATACAAAAAAACTGGTCTAACTTTACTGTTTTTGTTGTCTTGTATGTGTTTTTTTTTTTTTTTTTTTTTTTTTTTAATTCATGAAACCGTTTATTTTTTTTTTTTTTCCCCCTAAAAAAAAGGCTTTTGAAAAATTTATTGTGCAAATACCGTGCGAGATAAAAAGACCGTTTTTTATTCCCTAGGGCGTCTGCTAAAAAAAATGTATATAATGTTTGGGGGTTCTGAGTAATTTTCTAGCAAAAAAATTATGATTTTTGCATGTTGGAGAGAAGTGCCAGAATAGGCCCGGTATGGAGGTGGTTAAAGAACAATATCCAACATTTGCTGTCAGAAAATCAAAGTGTAAAACAATAAATAAAATTGCAAGTAAATATAATATACATTTTGTATCTATTTACTAATGCTAGCGGCGTATGGATTAAAAAGTCAATGTTGATTGACAGAAGTTCCACTTAAGGGCCCTTTTTTTGGACGTCCGTTAACGGACCTCAATGCATCCCTATGGGTTAGCATCCGTTAGCGGATGAGCATCCGCTAAACGTCCGTTAACATCCATCTGCGGTAAGCTCCGTTTTTTTGGACGGAAGAAAACCCTATTTTTCTTCCATCAAAAAAAACGGAACGGACGAAAAACGGATGACAAACTGATCAACTGAAGGGGAAAAAACTGAAGGGGAAAACTGAACGGACGTGTGAAAGAGCCCTTAAGCTTTGATTTAAAAATAAATTGGAAGCTGATTGGTTTCTCTGCAGAGCTGCACCAGATTTTGCACTTTCCAACTTTAGTAAATCAGCGTCGTTGTGTTCTGTCAGCTGCCACCTGTGGCTGTCGGGAAACGCGAACGATGTCTGCAGCTGATTGGCTGTAGTTGCTGCTCAGCTGACAGTTTGCAGAACAAAGGCTGTCTAATTACTGATGTGTGTGTGTATATGTGTGTGTATATATATATATATATATATATGTGTGTGAATTTGATTGGACAGTTCATTCACCACTATGGGCCAGTGGGTGTACACGGACTTGTCTGTTAACATTCACCTACATCTGTCTGGTCCACTAAACAGGGGGATCCATTCTGATCTGCGTAGGCAGATCGGATTGGAGGGATATTTGTATTTTTTTTTTCTTAAGTACTTGTATATAGCTGTAAATTTACCCAGCGCTTTACGTATACATTGTAGACTCACATCAGTCCCTATACCGATACTAGTATCAGTATCGGGACCGATACCGAGTATTTGCGGGAGTACTTGTACTCGCGCAAATGCTCCCGATACCTAAATAGAATACTTTTTTTGTATTTATCAACATGTTCTGTGAAAATTCTTTGAGTTTTTTACTACTGCGTGACAAGAAAATAAAACATTTTTATTCGTTTTTGTTCTTTTATAATGTCTTGAGTTAAAGTTCTTCATAATTCTAAAGAAAATATCCTTAGTCTGTATTGTGGTTTGAAAACTGTCACATGACATTTAAAAAAAGTATCGGTATTCGGTATCGGCGAGTACTTGGGGGGGGGGGGGGGGAAGTATCGGTACTTGTACTCGGTCCTAAAAAAAGTGGTATCGGGACAACCCTAGTCCCTACCCTCAAGGAGCTTACAATCGAAGGTCCCCAACTCGCATACACATACTAGGGGCCAATTTAGACAGAAGCCAATTAACCTACCAGCATGTCTTTAAAATGTGGGAGGAAATCGGAGTACCCGGAGGAAACCCATGCATACTTCAGGCAGGTGGTGTTGTGGTTGGGATTAAAACCAGCGACCCTTTTTACTTCTAGGCGAGAGTGCTAATCACTGAAGTTGATTGTAAATGGACAGCAGAGCCCTTTCCTTTCACACTAGGGCGCAGGTCGTGTTGGGCGGGACGTTTTTAATCTCGAAGAAGGGGTTAACAAAGGGTTCGAAGTGGACTTTTTTTTTTTTTTTTCCCCTTTTAACTAGGGTTGTCCCGATACCACTTTTTTAGGACCGAGTACAAGAACCGATACTTTTTTTTTTTATGTCCTCCACAGATGCAGCCATGCCCCCCCCCCCGCCCCACAGATGCATCCATGTCCCCCATACCTAGATGCCGCCGCTGCGATGTTAATACGCGCGGGGAACATTACAGCTTTCATTTGAATAGCTGTAGTGTTCCCCACCGCGTATAGACACTCCCCCTTGCTCGGGATTGGACAGATCACCCGTCCAGTCCCAAGCAAGGGGGAGTGTCTATACGCGGCACGGCAGGGGACACTACAGCTATTAAAATTAAAGCTGTAATGTTCCCTGCGCGTATTAACTATGCGGCGGCGTTGCGATCAGCGCCGGTGGGGGGGCTGAGTATCGGATCTGGCATCGGGGGCATTTTCGGGAGTACAAGTACTCCCGCAAATGCTCAGTATCGATACCAATACTGGTATCGGTATCGGGACAACCCTACTTATAACCCCCAGTCCTGAAGCACTCAGGCTTTTACACTGGGGAGGCTTGAGAGGTGCTTTACAGGTGCTATTTTTTAGTGCTAAAATGCCTGAAATGCGTCTCAGTGTGAAAGACGTTTTTGTTTTACACTCGCCCACCCATAGAGCAGGCTGTGTCCGTGTCTGCTCTACATATACTGAGACACGGACCTGTCATCTGCCTGTCCTGCTCTGATCAGCAGGGGATTAGTAGAGAGATCTCCTGCTGATCAAAATAGTGCCCACTCCATGCGAAATGCGCCTAAGTTTGCAAGTCATATTGACACATAAGAGGTACTCATTCACTGGTGGAGTCAATAGAGTCCATGCCATCTTGTGCGGTAGACATGGTGCCCCCCAAATTGGGCTCTCTGCTGTCTAGCTTGAGTAGGCATGCTAGTTTCGGTGGTCATCCAGGCGTGCTGATCCATGAGCTGCAACAAATTGGGGGTGGTGGGGGGGGGCTGGTGTGTGTGACGCCAGCATGGTCAGATATCACTTCCTACTTGATTGTCACCTGGGTCAGCATCCCCCCCCCCCCCCCCATAGCAACACCACTGTCCTTTACCTTATTAGGCTCCATGCACACTGAAGCTGATAAACTGCAGTTAATTGGCGTTTTGGGCTGAACTCTGTTGGCCTATGAGCTTTGGAGTTTATTGGCTTTTTTTTTTCTGAACGCCCGAAATTTGTGTTTCAATTAGCAGTTTTTTTTTTTCCGCTGAAAAACGATAAACACCGGCGCCAGTGTGCATAGAGCCTAATGCCGTGTACACACATAATTTTTTGGCATGGGGGGGAAAAAAAACGTCGTTTTTGAAAAACTTCATTTAAAATGATCGCGTGTGGGCTACACATTGTTTGTTTTTTCGTTTTTCAGAACCTGAAAAATAGCGCAAATCGTCTTTTACGAACAAGGAATCGGCTAAATCAGCCCAAAGGCGAAGACTTCCCCTTTAGAGTGCCGTTGTACATCACCGCACTTAGTTCATCATTTTTTTTAAAGCGATGGTGTGTGGGCAACATTGTTTCTAATGATGAAGTTGGGAAAAACGTTGTTTTTTGGACATGCTGAAAAATGATCGTGTGCATTAGAGTTCAACTATTTTTGCACTACTGAAAATGCAGCAGGAAGACGAGCTGTGCAAAGGTCGACACTAGGGTTGTACCGATACCGATATCGGGACCGATTCCGAGTATTTGCGGGAGTACTTGATACCCAAATAGAATACTTCGCCCCCGCCGCCGTATATACAAAGCTGCCGCCGCGAACATTCCACGCACCTTTCGTTTTTCAATAGCTGTTTCCCTATCGTGCGCCCTTTGTAAAGGACACTCCCTCTTGCTCGGGATTGGACAGATCCGTCCAATCGCTAGCAAGGGTGTCCTTTACACAGGGCGCACGATAGGAAAAACAGCTATTGAAAAACGAAAGGTGCGTGTAATGTTCGCGGCGGCAGCTTTGTATACACGGCAGCATCATCAGGTAGGGGGACATCATGGCTGCAGTATGTGGGGGGACATCATGGATGCTGTATGTGGGGGGACACATTTAAAAAAGTATCGGTACTTGTCCCTAGTCGACACCACCTGGTACTTCGCAGGGAGTCCCTTGTCATTGAAATTCCCCAAAAATTGCGTGTGACCGATCGTACAATCAGATTGTATAGTGTATGACTAGCTTGGTCCTGAAGCATCCAACCAGACTAAAGTGACCCAATCATGAGACTGAATACGGGTGTAGGAAGCGGCGGTGTACTGTCACTGTACGGAGCTGTCACGCTGCAGAGCCTGGCCCATGCTGAGCATATTCTATCAATGAAACATAAAAGATGTACGATCTGCAGATACTCTATAATACGCAGCCGGCTCGCCCTTTGTAGAGAGTGAATCTTTGTACACTTTCACAAGTTGTGCCTGAACTGTACACTCAGGTTATTTTTTGCCTCCCACGTTGCGGAAGAAACATTTTGGTGGTTGAGCTGTGAAGTTTCTTTGAATTTTGAATCCTGCAGCGTGCGCACATAAATAAACACGGCGACAGTTACTGTCTGCGTGTTCACCGACGGGGGGGAGGGAGGGTTAGTGCTTTTTTGGCACTTCTCTCCTTCATGTAAAAATCTCAATTTTTTTTTTTGCTCCAAAATTAATCAGAACCCCCAAACATTATATATATTATATTATATAAAATATATATATATATATATATAGTTAAAAAAAATTATAAATATATAATATATATAATATATATATACATATATAATTAAAAAAAATTAATAAATATATATATATATACACACATAAACACACACACAGATATATAATATATAATATATATATATATATATAATATATATATATAATGTGTGTGTATATGTATGTGTGTGTGTGTGTGTGTGTATATATAATATATATATATATATATATATATATATTATATATATATATATATATATATATATATATATATAAAATGTGTGTGTATTATTATAATTTTTTTTTTTTTTTTTTTTTTTTTAGCAGACACCCTAGGGAATAAAATTGAGGTCACTGCAACTTTTTTTTCTCGCACGGTATTTGCGCAATCATTTTTCAAACGCCTTTTTTTGGGGGAAAAAAAAAACCGGTTTCATGAATCAAATAACAAAACGGTAAAGTTAGCCCAATTTTTTTTTTTTGTATGATGTTGCGCCGAGTAAATAGATACCTAACGTGTCACGCTTTAAAATTGCGCACATTCATTGAATGGCGCCAAATCTCCATATGATGCTTTAACATTTTTTACAGGTTACTATTTTCGAGTTTCAGAGGAGGTCTAGTGCTGGAATTTTTGCACACACTCTTACGCACGCAACGATACCTCACATGTGGGGTTTGAACGGCGGTTACATAGGTGGGCGGGACCTGCATGCGTGTTCCCTTCTGCGCAGAGATAACGGGAACAGGGGCGTTTTTTGAATATTTTTATATTTTTTTACACTTATTTTTACTTTTTTTATTTATTTTTTTGATCACTTTTTTCCTATTACAAGGAATGTAAACATCCCTTGTAATATGAATCATTGTGACAGGTCCTCTTTTTATGGAGAGATGTGGGGTCAATAAGACCTCACATCTCTCCTCCAGGCATACAAGCATGAAAAAACACCGATCACATGCCGACAGCTGCAATTGCGGCTTTGTTTACTTCCGGGTCATAGAGATGACTGTGACCAGTCATCTCTATGGTTCTTCAGCACGCACCGGCCGATTCGCTCTCCGGGCCCCCGATGGCACGGAGAAACACCGGATGGCGGCGAGAGGGGGGTCGTCCCCTCCCGCCGCCTATAAGAACGATCAAGCGCCGCTTTGATCATTCTTATGGTGCAGAGAATCGGAAGCTGAAGACGTTGATATCTGAATGATGCCTGTGGCTGCACCCATCATTCAGATATCACCGCACAAAGCCCCAGGGACGTCCTCGGTGGTCAAGAGGTTAAAAAAAAAAAAAAAAAAATATGTAGATTGCTCTTCCCAGATATTCCCCCTTCCTCAGAAAGGTGATGAGAACCCATCGTCTGATTGGAAGGGATGAACGCGGGTACGGTGTGACCAATCGGATAGTAGGATTGCTTGTTCTCAGCCAGGCTGGAGTCTATTAAGAGATCTGGGGAGATTTGGTGGTTGGAAATGTAGATTTCAGCCTGTGATTGGTCTCCTCCGCCAGTTTGTTTCTTCTTCTCGGTGGGTCTTCATTTGTCCCGTCTGTCAGTTGGGCTTTGTCAAAAAATTGTAACTGCTTTTTAAATTCATTGTAACAACTTCTTTCTGACTGTCCCACAGGAGGGGGGAATAGTCTGCTAGTTTCTGTTTGGATTATTTATACTTGTCAGTTATTAAGCTCCATGCACACTGAAGCTGATAAAAGCTATAAAAAAACGCCAGTAGCTTTGCGGGGAGCCTTGCAACGTTTTTTAGCGTTTTTGCAATAGCTTTAATCAGCGTTTTTCAGTGTAGCTTTTATCAGCTTTTTTGTTTTAATGGATAAAAAAAAACGCAAAAAAATCCGGCGCCGGCGTTTTCAGCGGTTTTTCCCCGCCAAAAAACAGCACTTTAAGGGCTCATTTCCACTGGTGTTTTTACAGCCACTTTTCTGAGCTTTTTTGCAGCTTAAAAACGCCTGTCCATGTTAGTCTATGGCATCATGCCCACCATGACGTTTTTGAGCTGTAGATGGCTAAGCTGCAAAAAAAACGCGGGACCAGTGCGTTCTGAAGCTCCAGCAATAGAGCTGTAAAAACGCCAGACATTAAACGCTCAAACGCGGCCGCGGCGTTTTTAAAGCTCCAGTTTTTTTTTTTAAATAAACATGGACAGGCGTTTTTAAGCTGTAAAAAACGTGGCTGTAAAAACACCAGTGGAAATGAAGCCTAAGGCTCCATTCACACCTAGGCGTTTTGTCGCCTGTAGCGCGACTTTCACAAACGCCAGAGGGAGAAAAATACATGAAAGCCTATGGAGATGGTTCACATCTGAACGCTGATGCGCCTGACGCCCATCGCCTGTAGTTAAAAAAAGTTCCGGACCCCTTTTTTGTCGCGCGTATCGGGCGGTTTGGGCGTATTTGAGCGTTTCCATTTCCCATAGAAAGTAATGGAAACGCTCGATTCAAGCGACTAGCGCGACAACGATCGTTTGCTACAGGCGTTTTGTCGCTTCAATCAATAGAACTTTTCACCCAGGCAGAAGATTAAACAAATCTACCAACATAGCAACAAGTGATGAAAAGATAATTTTTCCTATTGGCTAAAATAAAAAACGTCAAAGTACAAAAACGTCGGACGACACTGTATGCAAACGCGCAAATAAGCATGAATACGCGCGACAAAACGCTGGAAAAAAACGCCCAAAAAATGACCAAACGACCGTCGCTCAGGTGTGAATGCAGCCTTAACGCAAATTTTGGGAGTTCAGAAAAAAGCCAATAAACTCCAAAGCTCATTAACACTGAAAAACGCCCAGGTGTGCATGGACATATAGGCAGACATAGAGTTCAGTTTATAGGCTTTAAAAAAAAAAAAAAAAAAGCCAAAAGCCAATGAGCCCAGGTTCACACTGGGTACGATTTCGTTCGATTTGAGATGCGATTTCACATGTGAAATTGCATCTCAAATTGCCGGCAATGACCCCGTCCTAATCGGTGCGACATCGCATCTGCGGCGCTGCACCGATTTCAACAAGTAAGTTCCTGTACTACTTTTTCCTAATTTAAGGACGCAATTTACATTGACATCTGTGCAGAACCCTGCACAGATGTCTCCTAAATCGTGTCGAAATTGGGAATGCCAGAGGGAGTGAAATCGCGCGAGTTCAGCTGAAATCGCGCGATTTCACTCCCGCAGCCCAGTGTGAACCAGGGCTAAACTGCAGTTTATCAGCTTCAGTGTGCATGGAGCCTTAACCTCTTCAGCCCCGGACCATTTGCTGGTCAATGACCAGGCCACTTTTTGCGATTCAGCACTGTGTCGCTTTAACTGACAATTTTGCGGTCGCACAGCGTGGCTCCCAAAACAAAATTGGCGTCCTTTTTTTTTTTTTTTTCACAAATAGAGCTTTCTTTTGGTGGTATTTGATCACCTCTGCGCTTTTTATTTTTTGCGCTATAAACAAAAATAGAGCGACAATTTTGAAAAGTTTTCTCCTCAGTTTAGGCCGATATGTATTTTTCAAACAAAAAACGTAAAAATCGCCTGGTTTGCGCAAAAGTTATAGCGTCTACGAAATAGGGGATAGATTTATGGTATTTAGAGTTCGTTTTTTACTAGTAATGGCAGCGATCTGCGTGGTGTGTTTTTTTTTTTTTTTTTTTTTTTTCGGTACTGCGACCTTATGGTGGACACTTTTGACACCTTTTTGGGACCATTAGCATTTTTATAGCGATCAGTGCTATAAAAATGCATGGATTACTGTAAAAATGTCACTGGCAGGAAAGGGGTTAACACTAGGGGGCAAGGAAGGGGTTAATTATGTTCCCACATTGTGTTCTAACTGAAGGGGGGGATGGGACTGATATGGGGAAATGACAGATCGCTGTTCATACATTGTATGAACAGAGGAACAGTCATTTCACCCCCTGTGTTTACATCACTCTGGAACGAGCGATCGCGGGTGCCTAGCGGTGATTGCGCCAGCTGGGCACTCGCATTGGCACCAGGGGCGAGCAGGGAGCACGCGCCCCTAGTGGCTGCAATGCAAAATCACGTTATATTGCATGATTTTGCGCAGCCGAGCGGACCTGCCGCTGTAATAAAACTATGGTGGGCGGTCGGCAAGAGGTTAAAGGGAACCCAGGGAGGATAAAGAATCTTTTTTTTTTTTTTTTTTAAACAGATTATTTTTTTGGAGTAAAAATCTATTTAAGATGCATTAATAATTTTAAGCGTATTCAACATGAAATGGAGCTTACGGTAGTTATGTAGGATGAGGCTGTATATTCTGCAATAGTTACATTTTTGGTAAACTCATTCAATGAATCCAAGCTCTGCATTGATGCATTCACACTATTTCACAGTAACTACGAAGTCTTTACATTTAAAGGGCACCTGTCCTTTCAGATCCATCATGGCAGCGCCTGTTAGCGTCACTCACCTTGTTGTGTCACTGCCGCATCACCAGCCGTCCCATTAACCCTTTTGTAAAATGACGTCGGCGGGAACCCTCCCTCTCTCCGGGTGGATGTCATATGACATCCTTGCCTTCCCGGGTGGCTACGGGGTGCGCACGTGCCCCCGCCGCATTGCTCGGGACACGGTGGGCATGCCCGGCGGCGCGATGCCCGCAATCGCGGCAGGATCATGGATCTGTGTAAATGTACAGATCAATGTCCTGTCGGCGATAAGGAGACCAATGCTGTGTTCCCAGTACAAAGGAACACACATCGATCTCCTCCCCTTGCGAGTCCCCCTCCCCCTAACGATTAGAACATACTTTAGGGAACATATTAACTCCTTCAGTGCCCCCTAGTGTTAACCCCTTCCCTGCCAGTCACATTTACACAGTAATCAGAGCAGTTTTATAGCACTAATCGCTGTGTGAATGGTGCCAAAAGTGTCCCATTTGTCTGTCGCAATGTCACGGTCAAAATAAAAATCGCAGATCGCCGCCATTACTAGTAAAAAGAGGGAAAAAATCGTTTATTTTTAAATGTGATTTATTTATTAAATCAAAAAGTGAAATATATAATTTTCAAAATTGTCGCTCTTTTTTTGTTTATTAAAATAAAAACCGTAGAAGTGATGAGATGCCATCAAACGAAAGCTCTATTTATGGGGGGGGAAGCTGCTGACTTTACAAAAAATGTATAAATATCGAGTGTGGAACCCCCCCCCCCCTTTTTAAGTTAATTTAAATCAAGCCTTTATACTAGTAATTTAAATGGACTTGATATAAATCAAATCATCCCTGAGGGAACCTTGCTGACCGCCTGGATTTGCCTGATGGTTGGAAGTGACCCATTGACTTCTTCAGAAAAGATCATTTGAGTCCAGGCTTGGTCCTTATCCTAATACTGCTCTGAAATGGTCTGACATGTTTCTGTCATGACGGGTCTCCCTTATAATCCTATGAGCTATGAGAAGATGTTGGTGTGAATGTATGAGGGGTTCTCTGGCTGCCTTTACTTGCTGTTCCTCATCCCCCCCCCCCCCCCCGTCATCAAAGCCGATGTCGGCTACATCCTGTGGTTTAGACATTTGTCATCCTCGCATGACTTTTGTTTGTTGGCTTTTACTTGGCAACCCAACATATTGGCTTTCTTTCTGGCTCACACGTGTTTTTAGATGTGTATTTTTATCAAGCAGATTAATTTAGATTTATTAACCAGTTACTAAGCCCACAACGGTAAACTCAGTCTGTATATGCAGCAAACAATGCTTGTTATACTCCAGGGCTCGACAAACACCAGGCGCCAGGTCGCAATTGTGACTAGAATTAGCAACCTGGCGCCTGGGCGACACAGCTTGGGTATCCTGTCTCCATGCGCACTCCTCCTCGTGATCGTTTTGGGCCGTGCCGGACAGTAATTGAGGCTGCGGCTTTGCGGCCTTCTACAGTCCTATGGTTCCTTCTGGAATCTGGCGCCCTCTTGTGGTGGCCGTTGGTATGACAAGACAACCAGCAATGCTAATGGATTTCCCTGCCTGTTTCCATCTCATTCCCTTTACATCAGGGGTGTCAAACTGGTGGCCCTCCAGCTGTTGCAGAACTACAAGTCCCATCATGCCTCTGCGTGCAGGAGTCATGCTTGTAATTGTCAGTCTTGCAATGTCTCATGGGACTTGTAGTTCTGTAACAGCTGGAGGGCCGCCAGTTTGACACCTGTGCTTTACATAGAAGTTAGAGCCCTGGTTCACACTGGGCTGCGGGAGTGAAATCGTGCGAGTTCAGCTGAACTCGCACGATTTCACTCCCGCTGGCAGTCCCGATTTCAGCCGCGATTTAAGAGACATCTGTGCAGGTTTCTGCACAGATGTCAATGTAAATCGCGTCCTGAAATCGCAAAAAGTAGTACAGAAAGTACTTTTTGAAATCCGGTGCAGCGCCGCAGATGCGGCGTCGCACCGATTAGGACGGTGTCATTGCCGGCAAATGCCGCCGATTTGAGTTGCGATTTCACATGGTGAAATCGCATCTCTAATCAAACTAAATCGTACCCAGTGTGAACCTGGGCAGAACCCCCCAAACATATTATATACAGATAGATAGAATTTTTTTTATTCTATAAACACCCTAGAGAATAAAATGGCGGTCGTTGCAATACTTTTTTGTCACACCGTATTTGCGCAGCGGTCTTACAAGCGCACTTTTTGGGAAAAAATACAAATTATTTAATTAAACAAGACAACAGTAATGTTAGCCCAATTTATTTTATATTGTGGAAGATAATGTTACGCCGAGTAAATTGATACCCAACATGTTGCGCTTCAAAATTGCTTCCGCTCGTGAAATGGCGACACACTTTTACCCTTTAAAATTTTCGGAGGCGACGTTTAAAAAAATTCTGCAGGTTGCATGTTTTAAGTTACTGAGGTGGTCTAGGGCTATAAATATTGCTCTACCAATCGCGGCGATACCTCACATGTGTGGTTTGAACACCGCTTTCATAGCCCTGTTATACTATGCACTGTCCAGACAGAGGGTCGGGAGTCTTGTAGCCTCATTGGACGGTCAGAGGAGAATGGAAATGCCTCCTACAAGCTTTAATCAGTGCTTAGCTGGACACTGATAGAAGTCATAAGGCTATTGTTCGAAGATTGAACATGGGTTTTTTTTTTTTTTTTTTTTTAACCAAATCAGCCCTGGAAGGATTTACCTCCTTCCTGACCAATCCCTTTTTTTTTTTTGATACGGCACTGTGTCGCTTTAACTGAAAATTGCGCAGTCGTGCAACGTTGTACCCAAACAAAATTGATTCCCCCCCCCACACAAATAGAGCATTGTTTGGTGGTATTTGAGTACCTCTGCGTGGTGTGTTTGTGTGTATGTGTGTGTTTTTTTGCGCTATAAACAAAAAGAGTGTCAGTGTAGGTATATATAATATATTCTTCATGTTTTTGGTAAAAAAAAAAAAAAAAAATCGCAGTACGTGAGTATTGATTCGTTTATTGAAGTTTTTGCAGCTACAAAATAGGGGATTGTTTGTGTGTGTGTGTGTGTGTGTTGTTTTTTTTTTTTTTTTTTTTTTTGCCGTGACTGCGACATTGTGGCGGACAGATTGGACACTTTTGACACACTCTTGGAACCATTGACATTTATACAGCGATGAGTGCTATAAAAATGCACTGATTACTGTATAAATGTCACTGGCAGAGAAGGGGTTAAACAGTGGGGGGTGGCCTCACTAGAACATGACGGATCACTGGGGGCAGTAGATCCCTGTTGTGTCCCTAGGCATCTCCCTGTTCTGCCTCTTCGTGCCACGATCACAGGCCACCACCAGACATAGAGTCCGCGGGCACGCTCCCACGGCGATGACGGAGTACCGTACAGGTACGTCCTTTTGCGCACCTGTGCCACTTTGCCGAAGTATATCGGCGTGAGCCGGTCGGCGAGTGGAGAAGATATGCAACGCCCAATGTGATTGTGCAAATACATTTAATTTTTTTATGCATGCATCATCATTCCTAATGACAAGCCTCCATATATAGTCCCAGTACCGCTTCTTTTTTTTTTTGTTTGTTGTGGATATGGTTTTCCAAAAAATTTCTTGAACCGCCATACTGTTTCAAGGGTGTAGTGCTTGGAAAATGACCCCATGTCTCTATTCATGGGTAATGAGTTTATTTTTACTTGTCAAAATATCCAAAGACACATCCATGACTTGACTAGCAGCATATTTCATTTGGCTCAATGATGTTACAATTACTAAACACTGGTTACTGAGGAATATTGTAATCGTTACAGAGAGCAAAGGAGAGTATTTAATGAGGAGCTTTGCCAACCCTTCAGTATTGGGAGTGTGCTGTTTGTACTGACCTCGGTTTCCCTGGTCCACAAGGTATCTCTGCTCAGCCCTGGTTCACACTGCTGCAGCTTCTTGTGCGACTTTCTGCAACGTGCATCTCAAAGTCACATGACCAGTCAAAACGCATTCATTTCAATGGGTGCAGTCTTCATAGAGTGCCATAGAACGCAATGTTAAACTCGCAAGGAAGTCGTTTCTTTGTCTCGGCTTGGTGACTTTGGCTGCAACTTCAGATGGTTTTGTAAGTTCAATACTAAGGGGTTTGGTTACTTAAGGTAGGGTGACCAGACATCCCCAGTTTCAGGGGACAGTCCCCTGATTGAAGACACTGTCCCCAGACCAAGTCTGTCCCTGGTTTTGTCCCCAGATTGGATTTAATAGGGGGCAGGGGCAATTTCAAAGACTGTCAGTGCCGAATTAAAATTAAAACAAATGCACCCCCCCGCTCCTCTGTGCCTACTAGCATAGGGGGGTTGTATTTTTCCCCATTATCTGTGCCCCCTTTTGATGATCATGTGCTGGTCGGAGCGGAGGGAATATTTCTTCATTTTCGGGTGCATGCCCATTCCGCTTCGCTCACATGTTCTTCTGCCTTGGCTCAAATCCTGGCCAGCCACCTGCCTTATATTTTTTTGCCCGCCTCACAGCCACCAGTCTTACTCTTCGGGCCCCGGCTACTACTGGATGGGGAGCGGAGGAAGATCACTTTGCCAGGGAAGGCAAGGAGATAATCCTTGCCTTCCCTGGCAAAGTGATCTTCCTCCGCTCCCCATCCAGTAGTAGCCGGGGCCCGAAGAGTAAGACTGGTGGCTGTGAGGCGGGCAAAAAAATATGTCCCCGTATTTCATTATAAAAATCTGGTCACCTTAACTTAAAGGGTCACTAAAGGAAAAAAATGTTTTTGCTGAAATTACTGTTTACAGGGTAAAGTTAACTGATTCCTTTTTAAAAATGATTAAAAATAGATAAAAATCAATAATATAATGTGCCTCTAGTTTCACGTTCGTTTTTAAAATGATTTCATGTTTCTGTGAAGTAGAGAAGACACACAGAACAAAAACAAACAAATTCAGGGCAGTGTTTTGTTTTTAAAGGAGTTTTAGACACACAGCTTGGACCACAGTGAAAATCTGCCATGAGTTTTTTCATAAGGAGCCAGACAACCAGGAAGTGTGGAGATCAGAGAATTACTTCAAAGCAAAAACGAACACTGAGAACATGAAAACAGCACTGCATTAAGGTAAAGGAAGCTATTTAGCTAAAAAAAAATCCTTTAGTGATCCTTTAAGAGCCCTTTCACACGGGGCGGATCAGTATGGATCCTCCCTGTGAACCTCTGTATGCTCAGTGGGGATCGCTCCGTTGATCCCCGCTGAGCCGGCAGATGACAGGGTGGTCCCGACACACTGTGCAGGGACCGCCATGTCTTTTCTCTATGGGGGGATCGGATGAACACAGACTGTCCGTGTTTACCCGATCCGCAGATGAAAGGAAAAATTAGTTTTCCTCCGTCTGCAGAATCAGAGGAATGCGGAAGCGGGCGAGATGGGGTGTCAGCGGATGTTCAGCAGTGGTTTCCTAGCAGATATTCTACCATGAAGGCCGGATTCACACAGTCTCCTCTTATCAGTTCTTCTAGAGATGTGTCTGCTGCAAAAGGTGGCTACTTTGAAGAACCTAGAATATGACATATTTTCAGTTATTTCGCACTTTTTTGTTATGTGTATATAATTCCACATGTGTTAATTCATGGTTTTGATGCCTCCAGTGTGACTCTGCAATTTTCATAGTCATGAAAATAAAGAAAACTCTTGGAATGAGAAAGTGTGTCCAAACTTTTGGTCTGTACTGTATGCTCGCATAACCATTCATTTTGGCAGAGCCTGAAATGTATGAAAACATAAAGCCATTAGCACGAATATGTTCTCGTAGAAGATCAATATTTGTATGTCAAAGCTTAATTTATTATTATTATTTTCTCCTCTTATTAGATTGTGTGTTTTGGGTTTTTGTTTTTTATTATTATTTTTTATTTTATTTTTTTATGACATTCTGTAATGTAGGACATGTTGTTGTTTTTTATTTTTCTCTGAATACGTGTCAGCTTAATGCTTGTTGACTGTAACATAGCCCAGTGGATGCTTCGTAACTTCTGTATGTTGCGTTCCTCTAAAATCATACATTACTGCTTTTGTTTATGCCGTGGGCTTCTCTGGCAAAATTACTTGCGCTTGTGTAATCTTTAAACACAGAAAAAATATATTTTTAATCCTACAAATATTCCACTTGAGAAAGGGGGGGGGGGGTTGCTAAGTAATTTAATAAGAGTGCAAGACCTCGGATTCCCAAAGAGATGAGGGTCTGGGGTAGCGATGAGTGGTGAACGCGGAACACAAAAATACGATTGGACTGGTGGCCTTAGAATTTTCTTTGAACAGCTTTTTTTATTTTTAGTGAAGGTGGTTTCCATGTAAGGGTTAGGGGTTAGGTCAGATTCCAGAGTGTGGGTTAGTAGATGTCCTAGTTCTGACGACGTGTTTTAGGAATTTCTGTGGAAAATGGAGAGGTGAGACGGTGCAGCTGGAGAGACCCAGAGGGTCCAGGGAGGTTTTCTTTTTTTGGAATGCTGGTGCTAAACCGGTGTACTTGACCGAGGAAGTGAAAATGCAGATATAAAGAAGGCTGGTTTCCTCGCAGTAAGGCCTTCACCTTCATGTAACTGTTAAAAATGAAAACACTGTTGTGTGTGTTTTTTTTTTTTTGCCACTTTCAGCAGCTGATTTTATCACTTTCTGAGTATGCAGCTTATTCTTCTTCTTTTTTTTAATTTTTTTTTTTATACATATACATATATATACACATATACACATATACACATATACACATACACATACACATATACATATATACATATATACATACACACTGAAATATTTTGTTTCAGAATTTAGTTTTCGTCCGAAAAATACTTTGGCCCAGATTCACAGAGCAATTACGCCTGTCTAACTGGTGTTAGACAGGAGTAATTTCAAATTTCGCGCACCGTATCACTAGTTTGAATCCTCAAACCATGATACGGCGGCTTCGATCCGAGAGGCTTACGTCTTCGTAAGCCTTCGGATCTACGCTGCGATATTTTTGCAGCCGCTGGGAGGAGTCCGCGTCGTTTTCAGCGTCGGGATATGCAAATGACTTTTTACGGCGATCCACGAAGATACGAGTGGTCTTCGCAATCGCTTACGTCATTTTTTGGCTACGTACTGTTAGACCAGCTATTTGCTGGTCTAACGGTGCGTAGCCCATGTTAAGTATGGCCGTCGTTCCCGCGTCTAATTTAATATATATATATATATATTTATTTATATTTATTTATATTTATTTATATTTATTTATATTTATTTATTTATTTTTTTACGTAACTCGTTCGGGAATAGGAATGTCCGTAAACGACGCTACTCAAAGAACGAATGACGTAACGGCGTGATTTCGCGCAATGCACAGCGGGAAATTTCTGAACGGAGCATGCGCAGTTCGATCGCCGCGGGAACACGCCTATTTTAAATGCTTCACGCCCCCTACTCGCGTAGATGGCTTGCGCCGGGAGAAATACACTACGCCGCCGTAGTTTACAGGACAAAATCTACCGGGATTCCACGTAGAGCCAGGTAAAATACGGCGGCGTAGTGTATTTCTGATACTCTACGCGAATCTAATTGTATGTGAATCTGGGCCTTTGTATTTAGTTACTCCTGAAATTCGTTTTTTATTTATTTTCTTTAAAAAAAAAAATGCATTTGTCCGAAAAACCCGAATTTAAGGTTGAATCTGTCAATTGAAAGCTTATGGTGTCCATCTTATGTTCCAAGATGATTCCGCGAAGCATCTTAACTGTACAATGTCGCGATCGTAGATTTCCAGTTGAATGCTCCATCCACGAGCTATAGTAGAATTCTAATGTTGTATGATTAGTAATAATTATATTTATTAAATATTTCTAGTCAGTCAACCAACATTAGAATTCTTCTATAGGCGGAGCATTTGACCATAAATTTCGGCTTGCGGCGATCGTATGTTTTTAGCTGCTTCGTTGAATCTTCGTGTCTCTATAATGTCAAATCCTTTCTCTGTCGAATAATCTTGGACTAATAGTTAGGTTAAGCACATTCAACCACAGGTTCGATAAACAGATTGCTATCGTCACCGTCATGTCGAATCTTCTATCTACATCGAACTGTTGTCGGAACGAAAATAAAGCATTTTTTTATGTCGGATCTTTCGGTTTTCAGATTCTGCGCGTTCATTTTCGTTTGTTAAAACGAATGCAGAAATTCGGACGAAAACTAATCCACATGTCTAGTAACGCGTTTTTTTTTTTTGTTTTGTTTTTTTGACCTTTGGAAGTAAAGGTATTAGAAATTGTTACTGAACCGGCTTAGCCATCCATCTTGTGATCTGCATCTCTGTCAATCTAGATGTAAGTATTCTTTTCCTTTTTTATTGCAAGGCTTTAGATCCTCTAATTGGGCTCCCCTGCCCTGTGAGAATGACAAATCTGACCTGAATTCTTGTGACTTGCACAGAGAAGCAAATTCTGCTGATAAGTTCTCTACCCAAGAGACTGGAAGTCGTCATGTCTAGTGAATTTATTCACAGTACTTTTTATTGGAATGCAGATCTTTTCTTGTTGAAGACTTGGTGTATTCAGACTGCCCATACACGGTTTTAATCTTGACCGATTTCTGCTCAACTGACCGAGATTCAAACCATCTAGGGCTGGCCCAAGGCATCGTTTACATCGGTATGTGTGTTTTTTTTTTTTTTTTGGGGGGGGGGGGGGGGTTGAGCATTTTACGCACTTTTTTTTAGGTACGGTCATTAAACTCTTTTAGAACGCTTTCGTGAAAACATATTTAAAGTCCTGCATGCTACATCTTTGCACTTTCATAAAAAGGGTGTTATACAAGAGTTTAATGGCAAAGTACCTAAAAACTAGAGGCTGACCGATAATCGCTGCGACCGCCATTCACTTTTTGAAGTATTGGTCACAAACTTAAAGATATTGCTTCAAAGGGCGGTGCATGCAGCTGCAAGCATCACCCTGGTAGCGTTCTTTAGAGCGGGCGGTCAGCTTTCTTGTAATAACTTATGTTGCTCGGCTTTTATTACAAGTGCCATCCCGCCACTCTGCCTGGGCTCTCCGTCCTGCCGGAAAGACCCGAGCGGCCAGCTGGCATGTCTGCCAGCTGACCGAAGACCAGGACAAATCGGCAGCGGTTAATAAAGGAATGTGGTGTTCCAGCACCTTGTACCTCTGGACTCCTTAACATTACACAGTACCCTGCACCCCAACATGGCACTGCAGGGCCGAAACATCGAATCGATTAATCGACAACTATCGTATTTATCGGCGTATACCGCGCACTTTTTTCCCCTTAAAATAAGGGGAAAATCGTGGGTGCGCGATATACGCCGATACCCGCTTCCCGCGCTCAGTTTGAACTGAGCCACCGACATATACCGAGTGCAGTACACTCGGGTACATTCGTCCAGGCTCGGCTTCGCTTGCGCATAAATGTCAGTGAAGCCGAGCTTGGCCGAATGTACCAGAGTGTACTGCACTCGGTATATGTCGGCGGAGGCGTTCAAACTGAGCGTGGGAAGCGGGGATTCGACTCAAGGCGCGCGCTGGAGAAGCCGGGAGTACACCACTGAAGCCGAAGACGGACGCCGGACCGGACAAGGCCACCGATGGCCGCCGCCCAAGAACCCAAAACTGTAAGTACTAAAAAATGTTTTTTACAGGTCCACATTAGGGGTGCGTGCTATACGCCGGAACGTGCAATACCCCAATAAATACGGTAATCGTTTAGCCCTTTATAGTACAAAAAAAGCAAATCGCTACTGTAAATATTACTTTCATTGTCCCACAGTAAAAAATGAACCCCTTACTGTAGCGATTTTTTTTTACTTTTTTTTTTTAACCCCATTATGTTACTAAACATCTCAGGCCGGGGGCACACCTGTTTTTTGGTGCTTTTTGCAGAAACACACTACAGTTCATTTACATGTCTTCCTATGGGACGCGTTCACGTCCATGATTTTTTTTTTTTCAGCTGCTGCGTATTTGGAAAGGTCAAGGCCTTAACGCAAAACTGCCATTTTTTTTTTTGGCTCAATATACTTTAATGGAGACGCTGCAGAAAAGCATGTAATGTGTTTTTGCGGCAATTTGTGTTTTGTAATCTTCCCAACAACAAATTGGCCCAATTTATTTTATTTTTTTAAAGGCTGTTATCAAATTAATTGAAACAATCGGCCAACTAATCGATTATGAAAATAATCGTTAGTTGCAGCCCTACATTACATAGCACCCAGCACCCCTTTACATTACATAACACTGCACCTCTGGACCCCTTTACATTACACACACACCCTAATAGTTCTGGATCCCCAGCATGTTGCACTGGGGGGGAGACGTGACATGCGGCCGTCGCGGCCCACTGGGCATATGCCCTATGGCCTGTCTGGGCCTGCAGTCGATGCACCCCCACCCCTACTAAAAACATGCGTAACATGTAAAATGCATAAAAAAAAAAAGGGGAAACCTAATTTAAAAAAAACACAACTCTCACATGTGAACCAAGCCTTAGACCGGCCCATAGATGGTTTGAATCTGTTAGTTCAGCAGGAACCGGCTGAGATTCAAACCATGTATGGTCAGGTGTGTATGAGCACCTAAAAGTACGATGTGGAAAAACCTCACCGTACAGACGTGAACCTGGCCTTGCATCTCTCGTCGGGCAAGGTTATCAAGCTGTACAATTGGTCGTTTAGAATTGAACTCGCGATTCTTTCCCTCTCATGAACTTAAAGCATTTTCCCGATTTCTATGCAGAGTTCTCTGCTCAAGATGATGGCTGTCAAAAGGGGGGGGAAAAAGGGCAGTCTGCCAAGTTTCACAACATTCCTCAGCTGCTGAGCTAGCTATTATAAACATTGTAACATTTTGCTCTTTAGACCAAAGTAATGAACTTCGGTCTGTAAATGAAGGAAGTTTAACCACGTAAAGACTAAACCTTTTTCTAACACTTGTTGGTTTCAAGTTAAAATTGTATGTATGTATGTATATAGTAAAGTTCGCCCAAATTTTTGTTTTCTTCTTGTATAATGTGAAGGATGTTGAGCCACGAGAATCGTGATCTTTATTCTAAGCAAAAAAAAAAATAGCGATTCTCATTTTTCCCAGAATTGTGCAGCTCTACAAGGTTACCTAATACCACCCCCCCCCCCCCCCCCCCCCAGCCAAAAGGCTAAACTAAAGCATGTTGCTGTTTGGTGAATGTATAATTCAAAGCCTGTCTTTTCCAGCCATGGATAAATGAAGGTGTAATTATTCATTGACCAATTATATGCAAATAATTCTTGTGTGATGGAGCGCCCTTGCCTGTAAGCTGTCAGCCCCGGCCTGGGAAGGTGTGAAGATGGAAGGCGTATAATAAAGCATCACTGATGCAGAGCTCTATAGATCTGCAATTGTCTGCTCCGTCAGTCTAAAAGCTTATTTATATCAAATGGGTGTTTTTTTAAAGGATTGATTAGAAGCCATCAGACGCTCTCAGCAGTCTTCTTTTTTTTTTTTCTGTCAGATAAACCTGTCTGGTCCATTAAAGAGATGTATAACTTGGTCTTGCCAAAGTGAAAGATGGTGATTATTGCAGGTAACACGGCCGTGGTCAATGACCTATACAATGCTGCAGACTACATGTGTTCTGTGTGTTTTTTTTATTTTTTGGCATATGTTGGTTTTAATATGGGGGGGGGGGGGGGGGCGCTCCTGCAGCACAGAAGAAACATAGAACGCATTAAGGTATGAAACCATGAGGCTTTAGAACCAATTTTAAAGTGGTATTAAATCAAAAACTTTAATATATTGCAGCTTACCGTTCATTAGATCTGGTGGCTGCATTCGTTTTCTTTACCATGGCTTTCTTTTCCCCTATTTTGCCACCTGGTGATCTGGCCTGCAACACACAACCTGCATTAGTGAGACGAAAGAGGAAAACACAATGGCGCCACTCTAAGTGTAATAAGTAGTGTAACATTTATTGGATAAAAACAGCAGCAAGCTTACTCACAACCGTTGGTGAGATAAGGCATGTATCGCCAAAGAAACGTCCCCGGCTGTCACTGTATGCGGCTGTGTTGTGGAGCGGTTGGCGGCGGTGGATGCCGTCGCTTTCTCTGTCTCTGACACACTGGGAGCCGAGCTGTGACGTCAATTGCGGATGGACGCTGGATCAGATGAATGGCAATACTTCCGGCTGATGTGGGGGAGCCAGTAGGCGACACGTTCGTGGAGCATGCGCTCCTTTCTCAAGAGAGCAAGAAAATAGCGCTGTCCATCTACTATATGGTTATTGTATGATGATTTTATCCATGTATAATAAATGGGATAGATGGGTATAGATATAGTTATCTATATCTATCCCATATGGTTGATGATATCCTGAAGATTTTATCAATGTATAATACATTTTATATATAAATCTTGGATATGTTAATGTCACCCTAGAAATCCCACTATCTCTTTCCTATTATAAAACTTTTGAGATAAAGGTTTTGTATGAAGAAATAAAAGGTGACATTAAATGGAAAGAAATACACCCCCCTAAGCTAGTAGGTGCGGGGATGTGTAATTCAGAATACTTTTTTATTTTATTTTTTTCTTTGTTTTAATGCTGCACTGACTGTCCTTAATAACCCCTGTTCAAATCCTATCCGGATAACGACTTGGTCCGGGGACAGTGTCCTCAATCCATGGACTGTTTCTGGAAACCGGGCATGTCTGGTCATCTTACTTTAGAGCCAAGTCATACAGTATAAAAGAGTGTGTAGGAAATTGGGGGTAATGGCGCTGCCTATGCCCTACCTCCTATAAACCATACCAGGTGACGGAGGTTAAAGAATAAAAATGAATGAAATGAACTCCTAAATGGGAATTAATAGTGTAAACGATACTATAAAACTCATTGGGCCAGATTCTCGTACAGCCGCGTATCTTTCCGGCGGCGTAGCGTATCTCATTTACACTACGCCGCTGTAACTTTGAGAGGCAGGTGCCATATTCACAAAAGTTGCGCCCAAAGTTCCGGCGTAGCGTAAATGGGCCGGCGTAACCGCGCCTAATTCAAAATAGTCAGGTAGGGGGCGTGATCCATATAAATGAATCATGACCCCCACGTAATTGACGCTTTTTCCGAACGGCGCATGCGCCGTCTGTGGACGTATCCCAGTGCGCATGCTCAAAATTACGCCGCAAATACTCATTGGTTTCGACGTGAACGTAACTTACGCAAAGCCCTATTTGCAAAGTTTTACGCAAACAACAGAAAATTTGATGCTGTCCCGACGTCCGTACTTAACATTACCTACGCCTCATATAGCAGGGGTAACTTTACGCCGGACTTGCGCCTACGTAAACGACAAAAAAAATAGTGCGCAAGTACGTTCGTGAATCGGCGCTTCTAGTTCATTTGCATATTCGCCGCGTAAATCAACGGAAGCGGCACCTAGTGGCCAGCGTAAATGTACAACTAAGATACGACGGCGTAAGAGACTTACGCTGGTCGGATCTTAGCAAAATTCCGGCGTATATTGCTTTCAGAAAACTGATACGCTTGCGCATCCTAGAAGTAACGCGGCGTTACTTTTAGGATGACTATAAGTGCCTGTAACGGTGGTTTGCAGCATGCGCTCCAGCTGCGTTCCACCTCGCGCTTCCCCGGAAGTGATGTAATGCGCAACTCCGCCTGACGCGCGTTTCGTAATGACGTCTTCTGAGGCGTTCCATAGTAGGAATTTATAGGTTTATAGGAGGTAGGGCATAGGCAGCGCCATTACCCCCACTTTCCTACACACTCTTTTTTACTTTACCAACTCCTTTTGGGGATTTGGCTCCGGGGGGGGGGGGGGGGGGCAGCAGCCAGCTTACACAGTTCTAACCGCAGGTTTATATATATATTTTTATTTATACAGTATAAAGTTCAACACAAGTGACTTTAGATATCATCTATGTAACTTCCTTTATGCACGTTCCTGTTTTTGGTAGCAGAAATGGCACTGGACCAAAGTGACCCTGTCACTACACGTCTACTCTTCTGAAGAAGAGCATCTGATAAAAAAAAAAAAAAATTATAAAAAAACTCAGCTAAACGTAAAGAACGAATACTCAAGGCCGTTTGTTGTTTTATGTGGTTTAAAAATCGCCTTTCAAAAGGCCAAAACCGTCCAAAACTTCTATTCCTTCCAAGCATGTGATGAACTTCCAGGTCTGATTAAAAATACTTTTAAAGAGTTTGTGCAAAGGATATACAGGATTGTATGTTTTATAAGACCTGGGTGTTGATGGTAAAGACCTTCTTGGTTATCAATTTCCAAAAAAAATAACTGGTTTGGTGGACCTGCTGCAGAAGTCGCCATAATGCCAACGCTATGACAAACTTGCCCTCTTGGGTTTACCATCCCTCCGCACTCCCCTTCCCTTCTATGCCCCTATCATTGCTGTCTTCTCCACTGCTCTTCTATCCAATTACATTACCATGTTTTTTTGACTTTCTATCTATTAAATCCTCTGCCCTTGTTTTATCTTTGGATAGTAAAAAACAATAATTCTGCCAGTAAATACCTTATACAGCCCACTTTGTTTCTTGTCTGGTCATTAGCCGCCCTAGGCTTATGACATCTCCGTCTCCCTTGTGAATGCGGGCTCCTGTGGGAGACAAGATGTGGTTAATGGGGGCTCCTGTGGGGGGAGACGGGGTGTGGCGAATGCAGGCTCCTGTGGGGGGAGACGGGGTGTGGCGAATGGGGGCTCCTGTGGGGGGAGACGGGGTGTGGCGAATGGGGGCTCCTGTGGGGGGAGACGGGGTGTGGTGAATGGGGGCTCCTGTGGGGGGAGACGGGGTGTGGTGAATGGGGGCTCCTGTGGGGGGAGACGGGGTGTGGCGAATGGGGGCTCCTGTGGGGGGAGACGGGGTGGGGGGAGGCGGGGTGTGGCGAATGGGGGCTCCTGTGGGGGGAGGCGGGGTGTGGCGAATGGGGGCTCCTGTGGGGGGAGACGGGGTGTTGGCTCCTGCGGGCTCCTGTGGGCTCCTGTGGGGGGAGACGGGGTGTTGGCTCCTGCGGGCTCCTGTGGGGGGAGACGGGGTGTTGGCTCCTGCGGGGGGAGATGGGGTGTTGGCTCCTGCGGGGGGAGACGGGGTGTTGGCTCCTGCGGGGGGAGACGGGGTGTTGGCTCCTGCGGGGGGAGACGGGGTGTTGGCTCCTGCGGGGGGAGACGGGGTGTTGGCTCCTGCGGGGGGAGACGGGGTGTTGGCTCCTGCGGGGGGAGACGGGGTGTTGGCTCCTGCGGGGGGAGACGGGGTGTTGGCTCCTGCGGGGGGAGACGGGGTGTTGGCTCCTGCGGGGGGAGACGGGGTGTTGGCTCCTGCGGGGGGAGACGGGGTGTTGGCTCCTGCGGGGGGAGACGGGGTGTTGGCTCCTGCGGGGGGAGACGGGGTGTTGGCTCCTGCGGGGGGAGACGGGGTGTTGGCTCCTGCGGGGGGAGACGGGGTGTTGGCTCCTGCGGGGGGAGACGGGGTGTTGGCTCCTGCGGGGGGAGACGGGGTGTTGGCTCCTGCGGGGGGAGACGGGGTGTTGGCTCCTGCGGGGGGAGACGGGGTGTTGGCTCCTGCGGGGGGAGACGGGGTGTTGGCTCCTGCGGGGGGAGACGGGGTGTTGGCTCCTGCGGGGGGAGACGGGGTGTTGGCTCCTGCGGGGGGAGACGGGGTGTTGGCTCCTGCGGGGGGAGACGGGGTGTTGGCTCCTGCGGGGGGAGACGGGGTGTTGGCTCCTGCGGGGGGAGACGGGGTGTTGGCTCCTGTGGGGGGAGACGGGGTGTTGGCTCCTGTGGGGGGAGACGGGGTGTTGGCTCCTGCGGGGGGAGACGGGGTGTTGGCTCCTGCGGGGGGAGACGGGGTGTTGGCTCCTGCGGGGGGAGACCGGGTGTTGGCTCCTGCGGGGGGAGACCGGGTGTGGTGAATGGGGGCTCCTGGGTTTGGTAACGGTTTGAGTTCCACGTTTTATATCTATAGGATAAAACCACGTATGGTTGGGTGATGTATTTTGCTAATCTTGCATGTAGTTAACTTGAAATGAGACTCCTGTATGGTGTGTCCTTGCCTAAATGGTCTGTCACTTTCCTCTATGCCTGTCCCGGCTGTGGCTCCTGAGCTGCTTGGAAGTTTTCCATTATCTGTCTTTCAGGATGTTATTTGTTCCATGTTGGGTTTATCATTGCTGAAGATGTGCTGGGGAGGGGGAGGGGAGGGGGAGTTTGGACTTTGGCATCCTCCTGTACAGGTTGTGAGCATTTGTTGAGATGTTAAGAAGGAGCGTTAGATTTTCTTATAATATAAAACACCCACAGAGTCGCACATCCAGCCAGCGGCATCATTCGCAGGAATTTTACATTGAAATTGAGCCACAGTGCTGGGCAGCTTTTTTCTTGGTCATGGAGCGCCGACGCTTTAGGTTATTTTTGATCCAATAATCTAACAGGCTGGGAGATGTAATAATTCTATTATGGTTTGCTGGACCTCAAATGAATGGGAGCCATCGGGCTCTGCTTGCTATAGGTTCCTGGCACGGCTTGGTGCATTGCCACGCTTGCAGCCAAATGGGGGCAACGCCTACTTTGTGTTTTTCATGTTCTCATTCACATGGCATACCCCAAAAAAGAAACTTTGATTACTGTATCTTCTGACGGACCAGCTGGCATACAGACGGGCCACTTCTTTTAACCACTTATGCACCTTAAGATTATACCAATACGGCACTGCGCCGCTTTAACCGACGTTGGGCAACATTGTACCCAAATAAAAAAAATTCCCCCACCAAACCCCCCCCCCCCCCCCCAAACACATAAAGCTTTCCTTCAGTATTTGATCACCTCTGCATTTTTTTATTTGCGCTATAAGCAAAGAGCAGTAATTTTTTGAAAATGAAAAAAAATATATATATTTTTTACTTCCCGCAAAAAACACTTCCAATAAAAAAAATCAAATGTCTTCATCAGTTTAGGCCAATATGTATTCTGCTACATATTTCTGGTATAAAAAAAACTTGGGCTAATACTGATCAAAAATGTTGTGTTCGATTTAATCTTTTTATGTTTTTTTTTTTTTTGTTTTGTTTTAATCGACTAATTTCGATTAATTATAACGCACATACAGATCCAACTACTTTTAGCTGATCTCCTCCTTGCAGGCTGATTCCCATTGCAGCTCCCAACCACTGGAAAATGGATAGCAGGATACAAAAAACACACAAAGGCAGCGCTCAATGGGAATAGCATTAAAACTTTTATAGTCTTCCAGTAGGTAACAAAATAAATATTGCACTGGAGATAAAGTCGATGTAGCTACATAAACTGTAAAAATGGTGCGAGTAATACCAAACTGTACCGAAAGCAGTCATAAAAACATGTAGCCAAGTATGATACTGGTATAAAATGTGTACAACTATACCACTGCTGAATCCAGATGAGGAGAGGAATACATTAGTCCGTCGGCATGTAGAGGTCCCGCAAAGGGAACTTTAACAACTCCCAGTGGATGGTTGTAGAATCCCAGGTTTATAGAGGGAAGTGATAGAGGGAAGTGTAACAGCCCTTGCATGTGGCAGATAGTAAGGTCCCGCTGGAATGCAGATATGAAGGCACAGCAAGGGATCCCTTCAGAGGGACACTGCAAGCACCCTGCCGGTGTCTGTGAAGTCACCGTATCTCCCTGAATGCCCGGAAGCCGGCGGAGAGGAGTGCCAATCAAAATAATTTTGATCAAAAAAATTAAAGATTAATCGATGAATTAATAGTTAATTTCCACAGCCCTAAAAAAAAAAAAAGATAGATAGATAGCACAAAAGTTGGATAGATAGCACAAAAGTTAGCACAAAAGTTGGATAGATAGCACAAAAGTTATCGCGTCTCAGCACTATTGGGTATTTTTATTTTATTAGTAATGGCGGCCATCTGTGATTTTTAGCAGGACTGCGACGTTGCGGGGGGCAGATTGGGCACTAATGCACATACAGAATTTCGTCTGAAACTGGTCGTTTTCGGAAATATCGTTCGTTCGACAATCGTGCCGTTTGCAGACCCAACTTTTCCAACAATTTCGATCGTGGGCCCAGCTAATGTCGATGGATCCGAAGCTAAAACTTACTGACTTAACGACGATTATGGAACGCGCAAAAGTTTATTCTGTCGGTGGGCGATTTGCTTTCGACTGACTAATAATCATTCAATCTGCAAACGGCTGAAATTCTGTGCGTGTATGCCCAGCATAAGGAACCCAATCAAGAGGTCGAATTTTGAAAGAATTTTCTTTTGAAAATCCTATCTAAGAAAGTGTTTTAAGATATGTTATTCCAATCAATTTAATTTCTCAATTGCTTGTTGTCCAATAGCTGCCATGAATCTATGATTGACTCTTCATGTTTACATATGTTATCCTACAATCTGCTTGGTTATCTATTTTCATTTACATTTATAAGAGTTACTTTCCTGAATGATTGCGCCTGTTTTTCTACTAACGTGTTTCCCCGTAAATAAGCCCGGGTCTTCTATGTATTTTGGCAACAAAAGACACAATAGGGCTTATTTTCAGGGAAGGTCTTGCCATGTAATGTGTCTTCTCTCCCTCCCTGCCTGTCAGGAATCCCAGTGTGAACTGAGTTAAAATGCTTGTAAAATCCTCTAATCCTCTCTATTACAGTATTAAATAATGTACAATGTGTGTGTTTCTGTAATTGTGGCAAATGCCTTTGTTGTAGCGCCGCTCTGCGCTTCTGTGACCCGCCAGGGCTCTGTTCCCAGCATTTAAATGACAGAAATGCACACATTGTACATTATATAATACTGTAATAGAGTGGATTATAGGAATTTACAAGCAATTTAAACTAGGCCTTATTTTCAGAGTATGCCTTATTTTTGGGGAAATACTACTCTGCGTGTTCTGTTAATGCAGGGTTTGACAAATTTGCTTGGAATCTAGGAGCCAGAAAATGCGCCCTGTCCCGCCAAGCTCGCGCGCAGAAGAGAACGCATACGTGGGTAGCGCCCGCATACGTAAACGGTATTAAAACCACACATGTGAGGTATCGCTGCGATTGGTAGAGCGAGAGCAATAATTTTAGCTCTAGACCTTCTCTGTGATTTAAAACATGCAACCTGTAGAATTTTTTTAAACGTTGCCTATGGAGATTTTAAAGGGTAAAAGTTTGTCGCCATTCCACGAGCGGACGCAATTTTGAAGCGTGACATGTTGGGTATCAATTTACTCGGCATAACATTATCTTTCACAATATAAAAACAATTGGGCTGACTTTACTGTTGTCTTAATTTTTACTCTGTTGTCTTCTTTTTTTATTAAAAGTGTTTTGTTTTTTTTCTCCCAAAAAAGTGCGCTTGTAAGACGCAAATACGGTGTGACAGAGTATTGCAACGACCGCCATTTTATTTTCTAGGATGTTAGAATTAAAAATATAATGTTTGGGGGTTCTAATTAAAGGGAAAGATGGCACATTAGAACTGCTGTTTTACTTGTAATGCCAAACGACCACCACAAAATGGCGCCAGATCAGAAGGAAGCTTAGGCCTGCAGAAGGCTGCAAAGCCGCGGCCTCAATTACCGGCGGGCGCCAGGTCACAATTTCTTGTCGCAATTGCGACCGGGCGCCCGGATTTTGTCGAGGCCTGTGTTAATAGAATATCAATTTATATTATATTATTGTACATACTCTGTTATTGGCATTTTGTTGATTTATAAAATTCAAGCTTTGAGGGTACAAAATGTACAATTATTATAAATTGTGTGTGTATATATACATATATATATATATTCACCCTGAATATGGGTGTAACATGTTACGCAAATATTATTTTTTTTTTTTTTTATAAAGTGTATATTTTGTGCGTGAACTCGAGAGAGAGGAGCCGGACTGCAGGAGTTGGGAGTAGGCAGACCCTCCCCCCGGAGGCATTCGCCATCCTTCTCCATGCCCCTGGTGGCAATGGCGGGTGTGAAGGGGGTCCTCCCACTCACCCCGCCCTACCTGCTCCTCTTGGGAGCCCAACTGGGGCCCAACGGGACCCCAATGGGGCAGAGGGACTCCCCCTATGAGGGAGTGAGGGGGCCTAGCCCACCCAGCCAGCCCCGTAGGTCCTTCGCCTCTCTTTATTTTAAGAGACCGCATGGCCAAAGTGCGTGTGTTTTTAAACCAATTTTGTGTGCGTGCAAGTGTGGTGGTTTTTGGGGGGGGGGGTGGGCGTACTAAGCACAGGCGTACCTTGCATAGCACACCCACCGGGAGCCGGGCTGAGACCACCAAACTCAATTCACATGTAGCCGAGACCGGGATCCGAACCCTTGGCTGCAGAGGTGAATGGCTTGTCAACGCAGTGCCAATCACGTTGAGCCACCACAGCTCCCTCGCAAATATTATTTTTAACCACTTGCTTACTGGGCACATACACCCCCCTCCTGCCCAGGTAAAATTTCAGCTTCCGGCACTGCGTCGCTTTAACTGACAATTGTGCGGTCGTGCGACGTGGCTCCCAAACAAAATTTACGTCCTTTTTTCCCCCATAAGTAGAGCTTTCTTTTGGTGGTATTTGATCGCCTGTGCGGTTTTTATTTTTTGCGCTATAAACAAAAAAGAGCGACAATTTTGAAGAAAAATACAATATTTTTTACTTGTTGCTATAATAAATATCCCAATAAAAAAAAAATAAAAAAAAAAAAATTCTCAGTTTAGGGCGATACGTATTCTTCTACATATTTTTGGTATAAAAAAAAATCGCAATAAGCGACTGGTTTGCGCAAAAGTTATAGCGCTTACAAAATAGGGGAGAGAATTTTTTTTTTTTTACTAGAAATGGCGGCGATCTGCGATTTTTTTTTTTTTTTTTTTTTTAATTGGTACTGCGACGTTATGGCGGACACATCGCACACTTTTGACACATTTTTGGCGCCATTCACATTTATACTGCGATCAGTGCTATAAATATGCACTAATTACAGTATAAATGTGACTGGCATTGAAGGGGTTAACACTAGGGGGTGAGGAAGGGGTTAAATGTGTATCCTAGGTGTGTTCTAACTGTGGGGGGGGGGTGACTGGGGGGGTGACCGATTTGTGTCCCTATGTAGGAAGGAACACTGATCGGGCTCCTCCTCTCCAGAGACCGGACGCTGTCTCTGTGTAAAACGGCAATGAGAGATGATCTATGAGACATCATCTCTCATTCGCCCACAGATCACATCGCAAACGGCCACTCTGATTGGCCGTTCGCCGCGATCTGTGATTGGCCGTATCCAAGGGACACGGACAACACAGGGCTTCCCCGCAGCGCGCTCTACAGCGCGCGCTGGGAACACCTAAAGGAGATGCCGTCAAATGACGACATGTTGGATATTTAGACCCGCGCTGTTGCCGTCATTCGACGGTAGCGCGGGCCTGAAGTGGTTAATGTAATGATGCATTTAGTGATTTTATTAAATATCATAATTTTTTTTTTTTAATACCATGAAGCATTGTAGATAAGTGTTCTGGGAAATGGTATACTGTAGGTATGGAAATTAAAGGGACACGTTGATCAATCTGTAATGTAAATGGAACGTGTCTCGGCCCCGCTCTCCTCCACCTTCACACACATTTGCTTTTAATCTCAAATCTGCTTTGCATATACTCCTTTTGTGCCTCACATGAAATGCATGCAAAACAAAATGTTCTGATTTCAGATAATATAACCATTTTGTTCAGTAGAAGTTTTTTGATTTTAGGGTGATACCATTTAGTCGCTTAATACATTTTAGTGCAAGCTTTAAAAACACACTGGCCTCTGTAGGCATAGAGGCTTCACGCACTGTAATCTATTTAGTTAGGAAGTGAATGGCATTGCTCTAAATCCAAACTTTTACTTTTCCCGAAGTGTAACATGGTGCTACTCCTAGTTACAATAAGATCATTTTTACACTCCTCCAACACAAATATGTTCATGCGTTTCTCTATATACACTATATTACCAAAAGCATTGGGACGCCTGCCTTTACATGCACATGAATTTTAATGGCATCCCAGTCTTATGGGCCGTACACACGATCCGAATATCGTACGACGGATCGTACGACTTTTTTTCGCTTAATAGTCGCAAGTAAAATGAAATAGGTTATTAAAGTCACGAAAATTCTCGTACGACAGAAAAAAAAAATCGGAAGTGATGTCACGTGTTGTAATGTATTTGTATTGTGTTGTCGGACGACAACTGTACTGACTAAGCGAAAATCGTACGATCTGACATTGTGCGAGGAAAGTTTTCGCGCTTGTCCGATCGAATAATATCGGATGAACGGTCGTGATCGGCTCTCGAAAGTAGTGTACACACGATCTGAAAATCGCACGATCCATCATCGTACGATCGTTTTCATCCGATATTCGGATTGTGTGTACGCGGCCTTAGTCTGTAGGGTTCGATATTGAGTTCCCACCCTTAAATGCTATAACGGCTTCAACTCTTCTGGGATGGCCGTCCACAATGTTTAGGAGTGTGTCTATGGCAATGTTTGACCGTTCTTCCAAAAACGCATTAGGGAGGTCAAGTACTGATGTGGACAAGGAGGCCTGGCTCGCAGTCTCTGCTTTAATTCATCCCAAAGGTGTTCTGTCTGGTTGGGGACAGGCCAGGCAAGTTCCTCCACCCCCAAACTGTTTTTCAGGGGTTGGGCTTGGCCTCTTTTACAGTGAGGACATTTTGGGCAATTTCATGCTCCCAACTTTGTGGTAACAGTTTGTGGATGGCCCCTTCCTGTTCCAACATGACTGCGCACCAGTGCATAAAGCAAGGTCTATAAAGACATGGATGAGTCAGTTTGGGGGTGGAGGAACTTGACTTGCCTGCAGAGTCCTGGTCTTGACCCAATAGAACACCTTTGGGATGAATTGGAGCAGATACTGCAAGCCGGCCTTCTCATCCACATCAGTGCCTGACCTCACAAATGCGCTTCTGGAAGAATGGTCAAACCTTCCCATCGACACACTTCTCAACCTTGTGGACTTCCCAGAATAGTTAAAGCTATTATAGCTGCAAAGTGAGGGCCAACTCAATATTGAACCCTACGGACCAAGACTGGGATACTGTTAAAGTCCATGTGCTTGTAAATCTGGTGTCCCAATACTTTTGGTAACATAGTGCAGTGGTCCTCGAGTACCCCCAAAGGGCAAGTTCTAATGCAAGTTTCAAGTTCTACTTTACTTTGCACAGCTGCTTTTAAATCCATATCAATGATCTGGTATTAAGAGATTTTATCTAAGGGAAGTTCCCAAAACATGGCCTGTTTGAGGTACTTGAGAACCGCTAAGAGTATATGGATTGTGTACAGGTTATCGTAGCAATAATTTGTTTAGATACTAATATAGTGTAGCATCGGAGTCGCAAATGGTCAGACTTTGCATGGCACAGACGAGTATTCACAGCAAACGGGATTAATTCTATACATATACCCCCGTTTTATAGCACAGTGTGGTCCAGTTTTTCGTTTCTGTCCCTGTTACATCTTGATGCCTCATGCCCACCCAGGGGATTTTCTTTGCATCTTATCGTGTCTCTGCAACTATAGGTCTGGATCATTTTTATATATAAGGTTCAATTATATGACATCTATAATGTATTGGTTATTTTTATGTTTTTTGTTTAGTAATCACTGCAGTTGTCCTCCTAATATGTCCTGAGGAAGCAATAGAGAAACACGTTGACTGTGACGAGGATTATATAGAAATATAAGAAAAGCTCATCAGTGCAATACTATAAGTACAAAATGGTTCAGCTGCTTAACACTAGGAATCAATTCAAAAAGTTCCTGGAACAAAATATATAAAAGTGCAGCGCTAATAAAGTCCATCAAATGGTCATCCCAGTGATGTTCAAATGGTGACTAGATGCAATCACATGCAGGTGATGAACGTGGATGAAAGGAACACCTCCAACAATAACAGAAATGGCCTCTCACCTCCCAAGCAGGACCCTCTGTTAGACAGGGTCAATTGCGCGTTCACATAGGGATATATCCAGGCAGTACTGCAACAACGATAAATCCAAGAGCTCATATGTACAGGAAAACGCCAAAGGGAAGTGGATCCATTCATTAAAAAAAGGGACATACCATTTTAATGAAATAACATTTTTAAAACTCACTCATAGGCACTGATCCAGTGCCAGGATGTACAGCGAGGAACTAGGACGACTGCGGGTGACGTCACGTCGTATCCCTACCGAACGTTGCGTCCCTAGGGCGGGACTTCTTCAGCGGAGTGACAAGGACTCGTCTACACTAGATAATTGTGATGGATAATAAAGTTTTTACTTCTTTCAAGTGTATGTTGTAGTAGATGAGTGGAGTGACTGCAAAATAAGTACAGAGATCTTTTTACGCCCTAATGGTCTCAAGTTATTTTATGCATATTTGTAATAAATACTTGTCAAATGTTAAATTTGATATTTTATACCATGTAGGGTTGTCCCGATACCAGTATCGGGACCGATACCGAGTATCTGCGGGAGTACTTGTACTCCCGCAAATACCCCCGATACCAGAATAGAATACTTTTTCCGTCCCCCCGCCGCTGCCGCCGCCGCATCGAAACCCGCCGCCACATGGGTTAAACATCGTGCGGGAACATCACCACATTCATTTGAATAGCTGTAGTGTTCCCGCCCGTATAGACACTCCCCCTTGCTCGGGATTGGATGGGTGATCGTGATCTGTCCAATCCCGAGCAAGGGGGAGTGTCTATACGGGCAGGAACACTACAGCTATTCAAATGAATGCTGTGATGTTCCCCGGGCGGCGGTGGCTAGGTGTGGGTGACATGGCTGCATTTGTGGGGGACATTTAAAAAAAGTATCAGTACTTGTACTCGGTCCTAAAAAAGTGGTATCGGGACAACCCTAATACCGTGTGTACTCTTGACTGTCAGTAAAGTTCAACCATTTTATTTGCGACTTTGATGGTTTTATATTTAAGAGCACTTTTTCCTATGGTGCATTTCCAAGTTTTGGAACAAAATTCAATCCCTCGGCTGTTTTCACTGCTTTTTAGGATCACCAAGGCGACATCTTTTTAGCATTTTTTTTTTTTTTTTTTTTACCATGAACTTGAATATCATTGGGTTCAACTGGATGTCAAGCTTCTTGTGTCACCCGACGATGGTGTTCTCCATAAGCATTTTGGAAACGTTGGAGAACAGAAGTTCAGATCTTAAATGTGTGGATATGAGAATCTTTGCTTTTAGTGCAGCCTTTTTACCCTGGAGGGACCATTGAAGTAATGTGTAGGTCTGTTAAATATTTGTTAGATCACCAACCACAGGAAGGATTGTGGGTGTCTAGAATAGTGCAGTGCCACGTCCCGAAAATATTTTTGAGGCAGCAAATGTCAGACACAAAAGAATGGACTTTATAAGCACCAATAATAAAAATACAAATACATTAACACATGCCCGTAGGGGTTAGTTAAAGAAATAAAACACACAATACATAACATCAAATATACCGTATTTTCCGGCGTATAAGCCGACTCATTGCATCTAAAATCGTGCCCCCAAAAGTCGGGGGTCGTCTTATACGCCGGGGACCTGTATCAGACGTCGGCCATCCATTATTTAAAAAAAGCGCGCCTCCTCCTCTGACTGTTTCGTGATAAGCGGAACACTAATTAATTTTCCCAGCAGAGCCTCTGTTTAGTGTTCAGTCTATCACAGATGCCTTCTCATCCTCGGCCTCGGACGAGAGGACATCCGTGATAGGCGGAACACTGAACAGAGGCTCTGCTGGGAAAATTACTGTTCCGCCTATCGCGGAACAGCCTGAGGAGGCGGCGCGCTTTTTTAATAATGGATGGCCGACGTCTGACATGGCCGACGTCTGACATCTCTGCAAACAGGAGAAGGTAGGGAGATCGTCGAGAGCAGGGAATGGAATGGCACAGCGAGGCATGTTGCTAATGGCACAGCGAGGCATGTAACTAATGGCACAGCGAGGCATGTAACTAATGGCACAGCGAGGGGTCGTCTTATACAGTGAGTATATCCCAACATTTTAGCTGGAAAATTAGGGGGTCATCTTTTATACGCTGGCAAATATGGTATTTAAAACTAACTACAGTAACGACTGCAGTAACCAAAGATGATCCAATAGAAGTCAAAGACTGGTCAACACATTTTACAAGTAAAAAGTGTGACTGTATTGTATAGTAGAATAAATTATATTAGCTTGACATGTTTCGCGGAGGTCGCTTCTTCAGGAGCTAGTAGTGTTTCAGTCAAAAGATATGCTTGAAAGTGACTTGTTTGTGGACACAATTGGTACTTGGTAACGAGTTGATATGTGCCTAAAGTGGGCCACATTAATCGTATAACCGGACAGTTCTATCTAAACTGCAAAATGGCACTGGGTAACAGCCAGGCAGCATAGATTACAATGCTCATAAACCCAAAGGCAGTTGGAAGCCTGTGTTGTAACACAGGGTAAACCTAGAGTAGAACTGCACCCAACAGATAGCCAAAGGGTTATGGCAATAGTGGGATACCGATATGTAGTGGATGGTGAGCGCATCCAGGTATGGAGGTCCCCAGAAAAAGCTCAGTAGCTGTAGTGTGTCGGTCTCCCCAGCTAACATGAAGCCCCTCCAATGATTCTGCTGCTGGCACCCTGCCACAGTTTGTTGGCATTGCTAGGAACTACGTTTATAATTGGGATAAGTGGCTTGTTAAAGGAGAGCACTTGGCACCGACTCTCATGCTTGCTTTGGTGGCTGGGCCACTATTGATGGTGAACAATAAAGCCATTCTACTCCGATGGATGTTGAGTTTATGATTTGGTGCCAGCTCTTGTAGCCAATAGTTTTTCTCCTTTTTTTTTTTTTTTCCAACTTTATTTTTTATTTTCAGTGTCCTGTCAAGGCCCAGGAGAGGAGTTTTATTTTTTCCCACATGATGAACCAAAACAAAATGACATTCCTTCTGCCGGGCTGACGTTGGTCTGCTAGAGGTTTTTGTAAGGCAGCTCTGGGGATAGAGGGTGACGGGGGAAGCATCAGTGTGGAAAGAGCAATGGGAGCTCTAAACAAGCAGATGACGCCTGATGCTGGCAGATCTGCACAGATGAATGACGATCTGTTCACTTGGTAGTTAATTCCTTAATATTTTAGCATGCATGTATGCAATCACCAAATGCCAACGCTTTCCTGATTAGCCTTTTATGTACACCGCCTTTTATGTACACCACCTGTTAAGTAGACTCCCCCTTCTTTTTTCTCCCTATTTGTGTTCTACTGGGATTTTAAAGTCTTATTTTTTTTTCTATAGTGTGTGTGTGTGTGTATATACACATTGCAGTTATAATTTGACAGTTTCAAGGCAGATACATTCTTGTACAGTAAAACCTTGGTTTGAGAGCGTTTTGCAAGACAAGCAGAATGTTTTAAATTTTGACTTGATATAAATTGTGCCCTGCAGTCTTCAATGTGAAAGCATTCAGGCTTTTTCAAATTGAAGTGGTGCACTAGCAGGACTGCTCCAAAAGTCCTGCTAGCTGCATCTTTGAAGCGGGTATAACGCTTGTGACAGACTCAGATTCTCCTATGTCTAAAATCATCCTATGACCCCTAGGGCCATAGGATGAATAGAAGAATGATATCTTGGACTACCTGAGATAGGATTATTAGGTATGGATTATCCACATTATATTCTGAGATATCTGTAGGGCTATTTTAAGTTTAATTCTGAGCTCAAAGGGTTAATTGTAGAGTGACTCTTTCATACTAATAAATGCTAATGCCCTCTTCTTCTCCAGCTAATTGACTCTTGTGTGTATTGTACAACAAGTTAGCAGTCTCCTGTCAGGTGTATTGAATTAGCATGTCAATTATGGTCAGAAGAACTTGTCAAGCTTTGCGGTGCCGAAATGTCTAGCTACTGATAAGATTATCTGTGATTGAGTATTATTCTAAAGGTTAATTAAATTCTATTGATAAAGGAATGTGGCTTCTTTAGACTGGTGCCAAAGTGTCTACCTTGAAGGAGGGGGGCGGAGAGTTCCATTGTTCCTTTGATTACTCACAAGCTTGTAACTAGATATAAACCAGCAGAGTGTACCATTAAAGCATTCCATACTTAGCACACATACAAGTGTCGTCTCGTTGTGTGTTTCAAGGCAGATGAAATATCCAGTATCTATGTCCAGACTATGGGAAACCGTATCTGACGGAAGCATTCGGTCTGGATGCGGGGACCTTCCGTGACAACGCTCCTATACTGTGTTTTCCCATTGAAATCGGAGGAGCTTTGCTGGTGGTTTTAACCCTTTTTTTGGCCGCTAGCGGGGGTTAAAACCGCACAGATAGCGGCCGAATATCGCAGTAAACATGATGGTATAGCGGCACTAAAAATCGCGCCCCTATACCGCCAGCGCACCTCCGCTGCCCTGTGTGAAAGGGGCATTAATGTTACCATATTGCTACACTTGGAGGCGCCTCTCTCCTCTTTTATACTCTGGAGCTCCCGCTGGATTTTTCTTTCACTCCCCTTGTGGAGGCTTCCATTTGTGGATGGCCATTTCCTGCCTATAAACTCCAGAAAAAGCCAGTGTGCATGAACATGGGGGGGGGGGGGGGTTTATTTACTAAAGGCAAATCCACTTTGCACTACAAATGCAGTCGCTGTAGGTCTGAGCGAAAGATCTGAAATGAGGGGAAGCTCTGCTGATTTTATCCAATCGTGTGCAAGCTCAAATGCTTTTTTTTTTTTTCTCTTGCATGTCCCCCTCAGATCTACATTGACTGCACTTCCAAGTGCACTTGTGGTGCAAAGTGGATTTGCCTTCCGTAAATCACCCCCATTGGCTAACATGAGGGCTCAAAAGCCTGTAGGAGCAGCTTCTTGTGCGTGGGACCTTTTTTGGCTTTTTCCTGTGGATTGGTGGTTTGAGTAGAATTTTTTGTGGTGTAGACCGATAACTGTTTATAATTGCTCCTGGCATCTCCTTTCTGGATTTCTTTTCCTACGTCACAGACCTGTTGGTTGACGCTCCGCCGTACTGTATTTTTTTATGGTAATCGGACTCTCTTGTGTCTCTAGTTATCTATTTTTACATGTCTGCTGGACGCCTTGACAGCAGCCCTTTCATCGCTGACTTATTGTTCACACTCCTGTGAGTTTGCCGAGTCCTTTTTCTAAATATACATTCTGAATGTAGGTCAACAAGTTGACAGGCTGAGTGGCAACAGTTGCTTGAGATTTGGGTGTAATGCTCATCTGGGGTCTGTGAAAGCTTTGCCGACTTGTGTGGCAAAGTCTCTATTAAAATGAAAAATTTGCATTGCTAATTATATTTGCTGATGCAGCCCTGTGCTGATTGTTGCATACGTCCCAACTGTAAAAGAAGAGTCAAAGCACTTGACGTTTTATGGAATTCACATGTAACTGAAATACATTGAGACTCTGCAAAACTGCATATATAAGACTTGGGTTACCAGAGGTAAGAAAAAAATAAAGGAACACTTTAACCACTTAAGGACCGAGGGTGTTTTTCAGATTTCGTGTTTTTTTTTTTTTGCTAGAAAATTACTTAAAACCCCCAAACATTTTATATATATATATATAATTTTTTTTTCTAACACCCTAGAGAATAAAATGGCGGTCATTGCAATACCTTTTGTTACACCGTATTTGCGCAGCGGTCTCACAAGCGCACTTTTTTTTGGAAAAAAATCACTTTTTTGAATTAAAAAATAAGACCATAAATTTGGCCCAATTTTTTTTACATATTGTGAAAGATAATGTTACGACAAGTAAAATGATACCCAACATGTCACGCTTAAAAATTGCGCCCGCTCGTGGCATGGCGTCAAACTTTTACCCTTAAAAATCTCAATAGGCGACGTTTAAAAAATTCTATAGGTTGCATTTTTTGAGATACAGAGGAGATCTAGGGCAAAACATATTACTCCCGCACGAACGATCGCGGCGATACCCCACCACTGACGTTTTTGATGTAAACATCCCTTGTAATAGAAAAAAGCATGACGGGTCCTCTTAAATATGAGATCTGGGGTCAAAAAGACCTCCGATCTCATATTTAGGCTTAAATGAAAATAAAAAAAAAGTAAACAAAGAAATTGTCTCTTAAGACGCTGGGCGGGACTGACGTTTTGACGTCCCTTCCGCCCAGCAGAGCTATGGGGATGGGTGAGGGACAGTTTTCCCTCACTCGCATCCCCGGACAGCAGACGAGCGCACCCGATCGCATCCGCCGCTACCGACAGCAACGGTAAGCGGCGGAAGGCGTGGGAGAGCGTCAGGAGGGGGGCGCCCTCTCCCGCCACCGATAACGGCGAATCCGCCGCGGAGACCGCCGTTATCGTTGACAGAACCACCCACTGTAAAGATGGATATCTCGGTTGTGGCAGCAGCCAACACCCCCCAGTCGCTGCTGTACTTGCAAAGCTGGAGTAGTAGTTTGGGGATTTGGAATCTTCCATTCTCCCCCCCCCCCCTTTTTTTTTTCTCTAGGGCTTCTGGGATGGATCAGAGTGATTTTTTTTTTTTTTTTTTTTTTTTTTTTTTTTTTTTCCCTTTTCTCTTTTTTTTTTTTTCCCCCTTTTCTCTTTTTTTTTTTTTTTTCCTTTCTCTCATCGGGACAATGGATCCATCCCCGGTCAAATTCTATCAAACGTGACAAGCCCATACAATCAAATGCAGAAGATCAGAAGTTTTTAACGTTGTTCTTGAAGTTAAACCTTTCTCCTGATGTAGAGTTTACCTGTACAAAGATCTCAAGTGATGCCATATTTTTTATTTTTTTTTGTAATAGTAATAGAAGGTGTTTGAAGAACAGTTAATCCAGGCATGCATGCATAGACAGGTTTTCTAAGGAATCCATTCAGGCAGTTGTATTCTGCCTATACTATACTCTGGGTGGAAAAAGTTTTGCTGAATTGCAGGCACCATTAGCAGCCTGTGGTTACCAGCCCTATGCACTGCAGTTCAACAGACCTGGTTGCTGTGATTCAAGTTCCATCTGAAAATCATAACCTGTGGAGGGCTCAGAAAGCTCTTTTACACCCCTATGTGATGGCACCTGGGCTAATTGGCTATTTAGACACCTGGGGTTGCAATATGGGGAGGCTGGCTGTGACTGACATCAGTGGCTCCCGATGCTGTCTCTGAACCAAGGAGAAGGGAGGGCAGACAGAGCTGTTTTTTTTTTTTTTTTTTTTTTTTTTTTTTTTTTTCCCTCAACCTTAAAGAATCACTAAAGGAATTTTTTTTTATTTTTTTAGCTAAAAAGCTTCCTTTACCTTAATGCAGTGCTGTTTTCATGTTCTCATTGTTCGTTTTTGCTTTGAAGTTGCTGTAACGCTTCTCTGATCTCCACACTTCCTGGTTGTCTGTCTCCTTATGGGGGAAAAAAAAAAGATTTTCACTGTGGTCTAAGCTGTGTGTCTAAAACTCCTCAGAACCATTTTAAAAACAAAACGCTGCCCTGGATGTGTTTGTTTTTGTTCTGTGTGTCTCTCTACTTCACAGAAACATGAAATCATTTTAAAAACGAAAGTGAAACTAGAGGCACATTATATGATTAATTTTTATCTGTTTTTAATCATTTTTAAAAGGAATCGGTTAACTTTTATGTCTCTATACCCTGTAAACAGTCATTTCAGTAAAAAATTTATTTTTCTTTTAGTGACCCTTTAAGGCAGAAAATGTGCATGAAGATAAACAAAACCATCTGCCTTTTAGACCTATAAGCGTACAATGGAAGATCATGGAATGCGGAGATGTATATATCTCTAGCCATCTCTTTTTTTATTAATTACAATGTATAGTATTAATCCTCTTCAGATGTCATGTGACAACAAACATCACTCCTTCGGGAATGTTATTTCCTGTGACCTGAGCGGTATTGTATCTCTAGTGTGAGGATATAGATTTCACAGTATTTATGTATTCTTTGTCGTTTGTGTAATCTGCAAATATGTTTTAACACGGTCTGTGTGGGTCAGTGCGTTCTTTTATGGAAAATGGTTGCAGCTCATTTGTAACTTCATTATTGATCTGTTCTTCCATCCACGCTGACTTGTTACAGTCGCAGGAAAGATGTCATGTCAGAAAAAGCATAATGAATAGAGAAGCTTTACAGGGCACCAGAAGTCGTTATAAATGGGGGGGGGGGGGGGGTTACATTTAAAGGGTAACTACACCCAAGAACAGCAATTTAATAAAATTTCCGCATACCAGTCCTTATGCCGCATACACACAACAGTTCTTATGCCGAGAAAAATGCAATTTTTTAAATTGGTCATTAATACATCTCACAATATTTTTTTTTTAAAAAAACCTTTTTTCCCCTCAGTTTAGACCGATACGTATTCTACGTATTTTTGGTAAAAAAAAAAAAAAAAACGCAATAATCGTATATTGATTGGTTTGCGCAAAAGTTATAGCGTCTACAAAATAGGTGATAGATTTATGGCTTTTTTTTTTTTTTTTTTTTTTACTAGTAATGGCGGGGATCTGCGTTTTTTTTTTTTTTTTTTTTGTGACTGTGACGTTGCGGCGGACATATCGGACACTTTTGACACGTTTTTGGGACCGTTCACATTTACACAGCGATTAGTGCTATAAAACTGCACTAATTACTGTGTAAATGTGACTGGCAGGGAAGGGGTTAACACTAGGGGGCGCTGAAGGGGTTAAAATGTGTCCTAAAGTATGTTCTAACTGTAGGGGGAGGGGGACTCACAGGGGGAGGAGATCGATGTGTGTTCCTCTGTACTGGGAACACACATCAGTCTCTTCACCGCTGACAGGAGGTGGATCTGTGTGTTTACACACACAGATCCACACTCCTGCCGTGATTGCCGTAAATCGCGGGTGTCGGGCGCGCGGGATCGCGGGTGGTGCCGCGGGCGCGCGCCCTAGAACGCCGTGAAGACAGGACGTTGTGCAACGTCCTGTCTCATCGGCGAGGGGATCACCATGACGTGATTCCCCTATGGGCTGGTAGGGAAGTGGTTAAAAACCATCGTGTGTAGGCTCTCGACGTGAAAAATGGCAATTAAAAATTTAAAACCTGCGCTCGTTTTTCACGTCGTCTTGTTTCACGTCGTTCGTCACGCTTTAACGGACTGAAAAGCGCGAATCGCCTCTTGCCAAACTTAACTAACACGAAATCGGCAAAAGCAGCCCCAAGGGTGGCGCCATCCGAATGGAACTTCCCCTTTTATAGTGCCGTCGTACGTGTTGTACGTCGCCGCGCTTTGCTCAAGCATTTTTTTCACGATCGTGTGTATGCAAGGCAGGCTTGACAAAAATCGCGTCAAGAAAAACGTATTTTTTTTCCATGACATTAAAAAGCGGTCGTGTGTACACGGCATTAGATGTGGTGCGTGCATCTTCTTCTTTTTTTTTTTTTTGTCAGGCGAAATATATATTTTGCTAATGAAAAATTTGTGTTCGTCCTTTTGACGTTGCATCTTTCTGTGCAATAAATTGCAACCCCAAAAATATTTTTCCTGTTCTCTTCTGCAGAACAACAGAACATCTTACTCTTATGTTATGGGAGAGATCTTTAGTCCAAATTAGGAGCGCAGCCTACGAGGGAAACGCTGCTCCAACATATATACAGTGCTGTGTGCGAGTTGTCATCCCAATCCAGGAAGTGTGTTACTGGAAAGATCAACGGGTGAAAAAGTTGTAAACTTGATTCTGGAAAAAAATAATAAAACCAATGCAACCACCACATCGAAGGACTTGTAACTGCAATAGTACATTTGGGTTTAGATCAGTGGTTCTCAACCTGGGGGTCGGGACCCCCTCGGGGGTCAAATGACGATTTGCCAGGGGTCACCAAATCCTAGGCTGTTCCTGATGCTGTTGCGTTAATGAAAGATATTTGACTTTTTAGGTCTACTTGATGGGGCAAAGCCCATTTCATGGGTATGAGATGTATGAAAAGTGGAACTTAAAGCGGAGGTTCACGCAAAGTGAACCTCCACTTTTTGGATCCCTCCCTCCCTCTGGTGAGAAAATGTGGCACCTTTCAGGGGGAGGGGGGTGCAGATACCTGTCTGAGACTGGTATTTGCACCACTTCAGGGTTCTGATCCCCGCGGGCAATCCAGCCTGTGACGTCACCCCCCCCCCACCCGCTGTCTTCTGGGAAACGCTGTTCCCAGGAGAGAGCGGGGACCAGTGACAGCACGCCGCGATACTCGCGCATTCGCAGTAGGGAATCGAGCAGTGAAGCCGCAAGGCTTGACTTCCTGATTCCCTCACCGAGGATGGCGGCGGAAGTCTCGGCTGCTGACATCGCGGGCGCGCTGGACAAGTAAGTGTCCCTTTTTTTTTTTTTTTTAAAGTCAGCAGCTGCCGTATTTGTAGCTGCTGACTTTAAAAAAAAAATCTGCGGAGCCTCCGCTTTATATTTAGGGGTAAAGTTTTGCTTTAACAATGTTGTCTGTATAGTTCACTCTACTGCATTTAATTCCACTAGTTTATACAGCAAAGCTGACCCAACAAAGCATGCCCCGGAGGGTTGAAATATTCAGCTTGTCGAGGCATTTCACGCCACTCTATAACTGGGAAAGCACAGCCCTTTATAGGTTACCGACTGTAAGTAATGTAATGGGTTCTTCCCCTGCGGCATCTTTACTGTCGGCTTCTTTTTATTTGTTTTGGTGTTGTCTCCTTTACTTTATTCACAAGAGGTCATATGACAGCCCCCTGCGCCAGATCTCTGCAAACGCATTGTAGTGTTTAAAATAGCTTCCAAAAATAACAACTGCACGCAGCTGCTACTCTGTCCAACCGTGAAGAATCCTCAATGATGTCTCTATTGGCACGATGTGAAACTCTAAGGGCGCCTACACACGATGAGACATGTCCGCTCAAACATGTCCGACGGACCGTTTCCAGCGGACATGTCTCCTCGGATTTTGGTTCGTTGGCGTGTACACACCATCGGACGAAAATCCCCTCGGGCTGAGGACGCGGTGACGTGGCGGTGATGTTGACGCCGCCACGTCACCACTCCATGAAGTAAAATACTTCCACGCATGCGTCGAATCCATTCGAAGCATGCGCAGAGATTTCTGTCCGCTGGTTAGTGTACTAACCAGTGGACATATCCAACGGACATGTCTCCGGTGGACAAATTTCAAAGCATGCTTTGAAATTTGTCCACTGGGAAAACATGTCCGATAGCCCATACACACGATCGGATATGTCCGCTGAAACGGTCCGTCGGACCAGTTTCAGCAGATATATTCGATCGTGTGTATGGGGCCTAAGGCTGAACTCGAGGCACAAATGAAAATACAGCTTTAACCACTTAAGACCCGGACCAATATGCTGCCAAATGACCCAAGGGGTTTTTGCGATTCGGCACTGCGTCGCTTTAACAGACAATTGCGCGGTCGTGCGACGTGGCTCCCAAACAAAATTTGCGTCCTTTTCTTCCAACAAATAGAGCTTTCTTTTGGTGGTATTTGATTGCCTCTGCGGTTTTTTTTTTTTTTTTTTTTTTTTTTGCGCTATATACAAAAATAAAGCGGAATTTTTGAAAAAAATATCAATATTTTTTACTTTTTGTTATAAGAAAAATCAATAAACTAAATTTTAGTCAAACATTTAGGCCAAAATTTATTTAGCCACATTTCTTAAGTAAAAAAAAATCGCAATAAAAAAAAATTAGCTACCTAGCGGGAACAGCGACACTAATACAGCGATCAGAAAAATGTTCGCTTAGTGATGCTGGCAATAGGGAGTGAAAGGGTTAACTAGGGCGGTGATCAAGGGGTTAAAACTTTATTAGGGGGGGTACGGGGGCTACCCTGAACCTAACACTAACTGCCTGTCACACTAACTGTCACACTGACACTACATACAGTAATCATACATGTATGATTACTGCATTCAGTGACAGTGGGAGGGGGGGGGGGTGGCGATCGCGGGGGTTAAATGTGCCTATATGTAGTGTGTGTCAGTGTAGTGTTGTGCAGACTTACTTGTGTTGTGATCTCTCCTCAGCGGTGGTTGAAAAAACCCGCCGAGGAGGAGGAAGTGACAGGGCGGGCGGGCGCGCACATTGGCTGGGAGCGATCCGGAGGGGGCAGACAAAAACGAATAGCCGTCCCCTCTTGTCGGATCGCTCCTACAGCCACGCAGACCGCCGCATGTACGGGTGGGGGTCCGATCGGACCCCCGAACCCCCCCAAGGCACCAACGTATATATACGTTGATGTGCCTGTCGGTGCCATTCTGCCGACGTAAATGTACATGCGGCGGTCCTTAAGTGGTTAATGTGCCAATAAATGTGTTGGGTGTGTGGGTTTTTATTTTTTTGTTGGATGCAAGCATACCTGGTAGAGCTGCACGATTCTGGCCAAAATAAAATTGTGTGTTTTTTTGTTTGTTTGTTTGTTTGTTTTTTTTTTTTTTTTTTTTTTTTTAGAATGAAAATCAAGATTTTCATGGCATATAATTTGTTTGCACATTATACAAAATAAAAAATAGGCAAACTTTACTGTGGGTTTTTTTTTTTTTTTTATTCATTAAAGTTTAATTTTTTTTTCCCCATTCTCTAGGGTCTCTACCAACAAAAAACAATTGTATGTGTGTATATATTTTTGGGGGTTCCAAGTAATTTTCTAGCAAAAAAAATAATTTTTAATTTGAAACCAACAAATGTCAGAAAAAGGTTTAATGGGGTTGTAAAGGTACACTTTTTTTTTTTTTTCTTTTTTTTTCTTTCGTAAATGGCTTCCTTTACCTCAGTGCAGTCCTCCTTCACTTACCTCATCCTCCCATTTTGCTTTTAAATGTCCTTATTTCTTATAAGAAATCCTCACTTCCTGTTCTTCTGTCTGTAACTATACACAGTAATGCAAGGCTTTCTCCCTGGTGTGGAGTGTGGTGCTCGCCCCCTCCCTTGGATTACAGGAGAGTCAGGTCGCCACAACACACAGCTCCTTTCTCTATCTGCAACGTAGAGCGTCCTGACTCTCTTGTAGTCCAAGGGAGGAGGCGAGCACGACGCGCCACACCAGAGAGAAAGCCTCCCATTACTGTGTGGAGTAACAGACAGACAGAAGAACAGGAAGTGAGGATTTCTCAGAAGAAATAAGGACATTTTAAAAGCAAAATGGAAGGATGAGGTAAGTGAAGGAGGACTGCACTAGGGTAAAGGAAGCTATTTAGGGGAAAAAAATGGTACCTTTACAACCCCTTTTTAATGTTTTTAAGTGGTTAAACTTTCCTTATTTACACTCAAAGTGTATTCCTTTTGATCTAAAGAACAGATGGTTACAATGTTTATACTTGGTTCCACTGCTAAAGAATGTTGTGATACTTGGTAGACTGTCCATTTTTATTTTTCAGTGGAACCTCAGATCGCAACTAACGCGAATAACGCGTTTCACAATACGAGCACTGTATTTAAAAAAAATCCTAACTTGGTTTGCAAGTGTTTTCTCGCAAAACGAGCAGGATTCAAGCCACAGCGGTGTGCAGTACCGCGCTTGGCCTTAGGTGGGTGTGCACCGGAGCCGTTCAGACCAGTTTGGAAATGCTCGGAAATACATCATTCCCGAGCCTTTCCAAGGTTTTCCGAGCTCAGCCGAGTTGTCCTTGGGCCTTTCTGAGTTTTTCTGAGGCTTTCCGGTGCCCCCCCCCCCCCACCTCTGGCCACATGTTGCATGCCATTGAAGTCAATGCCAACAAATTATTTTAGTTTCCATTGACTTCTATGGGGAAACTTGCTTTTATATGCGAGTGCTTTGGATTACAATCATTTTCCTGGGATGGATTATGATCGTAATCCAAAGTGTTCCACTGTATATTGTTTGGGGGTTCTAAGTAATTTTCTAGCAAAAAGAGTTTAACTTGAAACCAACAAATATCAGAAAAATGTTTGTGGTTAAACTTTCCTCATTTACACACAAGTCTATTCCTTTGATCTAAAGGACAAATGGTTACAATGTTTATATTTGGTTCCACTGCTAAAGAATGTTGTGATACTTAAAGGAGTTGTAAAGGAAAACATTTGTTTTGATGAAATGACTGTTTACAGGGTATAGAGACATATTAGTTAAAGCGGATCTCCACCCTAAAGTGAAAATCCGCTGATCGGAACCCTCCCCCCCTCCGGTGTCACAATTGACACCTTTCAGGGGGGAGGGGGGTGCAGATACCTGTCTAAAGACAGGTATCTGCAACCACTTCCGGCCCGCAGTCTCGGGCAAAAGTCAGTTTTTTTTTTTTGGCGACATCCCGTCGCCCCCCCCGTTGTGTGCTGGGAACTCTCGGCTCCCAGCACACAGCGGGAGCCAATCGGCGGGCGCAGCGCGACTCGCGCATGCGCCGTAGGGAACCGGGCAGTGAAGCCACAGCGCTTCACTTCCTGGTTCCCTCACCGTGGATGGAGGGGGGAGCAGCAGGGTGACGAGCGATCGCTCGTCCTCTGCTGCGGACGCCGCTGGACTCCAGGACAGGTAAGTGTCCTAATATTAAAAGTCAGCAGCTGCAGTATTTGTTGCTGCTGGCTTTTAATATTTTTTTTTTTGCTGAACCATCCGCTTTAACTGATTCCTTTTAAAAAATGATTAACAATAGATAAAAATCAATCGTATAATGTGCCTGCAGTTTCAGTTTCGTTATGCATCTAGTTTCATGCTTCTGTGAAGGACAGAAATACAGGGCATTGTTTTCTTTCTCGTACATCACGGGACACAGAGCGGCATATTCATTACTATATGGGTTATATGGAGTACCTTCAGGTGTGGACACTGGCAATCTCAAACAGGAAGTCCCCTCCCTATATAACCCCCTCCCCTAGAGGGAGTCCCTCAGTTTTTTCGCCAGTGTCTTAGGTGTTGGTCACGGAATAGCTTTGCTCCACATCCTTGGGATTAAGGGCGGGCTAACCGGATCTGTCCAAGGAGCCTCAGTGCCAAAGTGGACAGTACCCGGGCCCCAAGCCGTGGGGTTTTGCCTATAATGCTCCTCTTTGGAGGGCTGGACCCTGGGCCCAGGACTTGGAGTTTGTAAAAACCATAAGTTCCTGCTTGCCAGGGTGCTATATAGGTCCAGGACAGTGGGTACCTTCATAGGACCCCAGGGCCTGAAGGTCTACTACGCTACCCACGGAGATGGGAGAAGATTGGATCAGTTTGCTGGACAAACATCCTGCTGCATGGAGCAGGTAAGGGGGAGCCTGCGGGACTTGGTTCGACAGCAGGCTCTCCGGGGTAACCTAAAAGGGGGGATAGCCTAAGTATGCTCTGCATGGGCAACCTTGTTCACTATGTCTGAGAGAGACAGGATGACACCCTTTCTCCCCCATCACTAGGTTCCCCTGTCTAAAAAATGTGTTGCTAGCTAAACCTGCTGTTTTCTTCCTAGGGCTAGTAAGGATCCCTAGGGGCCTTTGGAGAGTCCTACCTGGCCGGGGGTTTGAATCTGCCGCCTGTTTCTGCGTTCCTGGATCTCCAGCAGCGCGGCTCCTCCATGTTCCTCCTGTTTCCGGCATACGCGCGCGTGCGCGCGCACGTCTTATAGACTTTTTTCGCGCCGTTCAGACAGGAGGGCGGGGGGGGGGCGTGCCTGCGGCGTCATACAGGAGGCGCGCCTTAGTGCTGTTGTAGACAGCAGGCATTGTCAGTGCTCAGTCTGAGGCTGATTTTCAGAAGGAGAGGACGCAGAGCGGCAGAACAGTGACTCCCGGTGGCGGAAGAGGGGTAGTACATGCTGGACTTTGTTCCAATGCCTTTTTTGTTAAGCCAAAAAATTCCCCTTTTTGCAGCAGGTTGGAGGCTGGCAAACTAAGTTTGGGGTCACTGTATGTTGTAAAAAGAAAATATATAATATATATTTAAAAAAAAAAAAAAGCATACGGGATCCCATCAGTTTTTGGGCATTAGTGATCTATTGTCCCCTAAACTCTGGTTTTGTACTCCTGCCCACTACAGTCTGTTGTGTGGGCGGAGTCCCTCGATTTTGTATTATGGCTTCCAAAGGTTCGGGGTCAAAGGGTACAAAAAAGACCAAAAAACAAAAGGGTTCCCTTTCTGATTCTGATATGCCGATACTTTCCCCGCAACTTATTAAACATAAAAAGTGCCTTGGATGAGCCATTAAGGGGATCTGGTGCGGAGGCTGGCCCAGATCAGCCCAGCCCTGTGTTTATCACAGAGGAGATGCTAGCCGTATCCCTAGGGGGGCTAGAAGAGAGAATAGCAGCATTGATCGCTAGAGCTATTCCTGGTAAGAAACGGGTTAGATCCCCATCACCAAGAGGTGTATCCTCAGATGCTGAGATTCTCTCTCTCTGGAGGAATTGGAATCACAGGAGGATAAACTAGACCTGAACCAAGAGGGTTCAGGGATTGAGGGGTCTGCCTCAGAGGAACCATTTTCAGACTCCCAGACAGAAAGACTGTGGGTACAGTCTTTGACGGACATGGTCCGCTCGGCATTTAGTTTACCATTGCCAGAGCCTCAGGTTCCTCCGGTATCCTCTCTGGGCTCTTTGAAAGCTCCGTTAAGCAACGCAGTTTTCTTTCTCGTACATCACGGGACACAGAGCGGCATATTCATTACTATGTGGGTTATATGGAGTACCTTCAGGTGTGGACACTGGCAATCTTCAAACAGGAAGTCCCCTCCCTATATAACCCCCTCCCCTAGAGGGAGTCCCTCAGTTTTTTCGCCAGTGTCTTAGGTGTTGGTCACGGAATAGCTTTGCTCCACATCCTTGGGATTAAGGGCGGGCTACCGGATCTGTCCAAGGAGCCTCAGTGCCAAAGTGGACAGTACCCGGGCCCCAAACCGTGGGGTTTTGCCTATAATGCTCCTCTTTGGAGGGCTGGACCCTGGGCCCAGGACTTGGAGTTTGCAAAAACCATAAAGTTCCTGTTTTGCCAGGGTGCTATATAGGTCCAGGACAGTGGGTACCTTCATAGGACCCCAGGGCCTGAAGGTCTACTACGCTACCCACGGAGATGGGAGAAGATTGGATCAGTTTGCTGGTCAAACATCCTGCAGCATGGAGCAGGTAAGGGGGAGCCTGCGGGACTTGGTTCGACAGCAGGCTCCCCGGGGTAACCTAAAAGGGGGGATAGCCTAAGTATGCTCTGCATGGGCAACCGTGATCACTATGTCTAAAAGAGACAGGATGACACCCTTTCTCCCCCCATCACTAGGCCCCCCTGTCTAAATATGTGTTGCTAGCTAACCTGCTGTTTCTTCCTAGGGCTAGTAAGGATCCCTAGGGGCCTTGAGAGAGTCCTACCTGGCCGGGGGTTTGAATCTGCCGCCTGTTTCTGCGTGCCTGGATCTCCAGCAGCGCGGCTCCTCCATGTTCCTCCTGTATCCGGCATACGCGCGCGCGCGCGCACGTCTTATTGACGTTTTTCGCGCCGTCCAGACAGGAGGGCGGGGGGGGGCGGGCCTGCGGCGTCATACAGGGGCGCGCCTTTGTGCTGTTATAGACAGCAGGCCTTGTCAGGGCTCAGTCTGAGGCTGATTTTTTTCAAGGAGAGGACGCAGAGCGGCAGAACAGTGACTCCCGGTGGCGGAAGAGGGGTAGTACATGTGGACTTTGTTCCAATGCCTTTATTGGTAAGCCAAGAAATCCCCCTTATTTTGCAGCAGGTTGGAGGCTGGCAAACTTAAATTAGGGTCATTGTATGTTGTCAAATATATAATATATAATTATTTAAAAAAAAAAAAAAAAAAAAAAGAAAAGACCAACATACGGGCCCATCAGTTTTTGGGGACACTAGTGATCTATTCTCCCCTAAACTCTGAAAATTGTACTCCTGGCCACTACAGTCTGTTGTGTGGGCGGAGTCCCTCGATTTTGTATTATGGCTTCCAAGGGTTCGGGGTCAAAGGGGACAAAAAAGACCAAAAAACAAAAGGGGTCCCTTTCTGATTCTGATATGCCGATACTTTCCCCGCAGCTTATTAATTTAAGAAGCGCCTTGGATGAGCCATTAGGGGGATCTGGTGCGGAGGCTGGCCCAGATCAGCCCAGCCCTGTGTTTATCACAGAGGAGATGCTAGCCGTATCCCTAGGGGGGCTAGAAGAGAGAATAGCGGCATTGATCGCCAGAGCTATTCCTGGTAAGAAACGGGTTAGATCCCCATCACCAGGGGGTGTATCCTCAGATGCTGAGATTCTCTCTCCGGAGGAATTAGAATCACAGGAGGATCAACTGGACCTGAACCAAGAGGGTTCAGGGATGGAGGGGTCTACCTCTGAGGAACCATTTTCAGACTCCCAGACAGAGAGACTGTGGGTACAGTCTTTGACGGACATGGTCCGCTCGGCATTTAGTTTGCCATTGCCAGAACTTCAGGTTCCTCCGGTATCCTCTCTGGGCTCTTTGAAAGCCCCGTTAAGCAACGCAGTTTTTCCGGTCCATCCTCTCTTGGAGGAATTGATCTTTCGGGATTGGGTACGGCCGGACAGGGTGTTTCTGCCACCGAAAAGATTTGCGGTCATTTATCCCATGGAGGAAAAATTCTCCAAGAAGTGGAGGCTCCCAGTAGTGGATGCAGCCATCTCATGTGTGAATAAATCACTAACTTGCCCGGTGGAAAACATACATATGTTTAAAGATCCGGTTGATAAAAGATTAGAGACACTTTTAAAAGCATCCTTTGCTACGGCAGGAGCAGTGGTGCAGCCAGCGGTAGCTGCAATTGGAGTTTGTCAGGCATTAAAAGACCAGACAAAAGAGATGTTAAAGGACATGCCTACCCAACAAGCAGAAGAGTTTGCTGACATTCCCAGAGCTCTGTGTTTCGCGGTAGATGCTATAAAAGATTCCATCCAGCAGGCTTCTCGTTTATCACTATGTTTGGTACACATGAGAAGGCTCTTATGGTTGAAGAACTGGGCGGCAGAACCCCCATGCAAAAAGCTTCTGGCAGGATTTCCCTTCCATGGAGGACGACTCTTCGGAGAAGATCTGGATAAATATATTCAGACTATTTCAAATGGCAAGAGTACCCTTTTACCGGTCAAAAAGACATTCCGGGCTCCTACATTTAAAAGGCAGCTTTTTCCTGTCTCGGGGCCCTCTAATTCCAGGCAGTATCGACGGCCGCCTGCACGATCCAACGTTAACAGTAGATCGCAGGGACAGACCCCTGGGGGTAAGAAGCCGTGGTATCGCAAGCCGTCAAAGACAGCCCCTAAGTCTGCCTTATGAAGGGGCGCCCCCACTCTCACGGGTGGGGGGAAGGCTTCGTCTCTTCTCAGAAGTTTGGGAAGCCAAGATCCCCGACAATTGGGCCCGGGCATCTGTAACCACAGGTTACAGATTGGAGTTTCTAAGATATCCTCCGCCTCATTTTCAAGAATCAAGGCTACCAAGGGATCCAGCAAGGAAGGCCTCAATGCTGGCAGCTTTGGATCACCTGCTTTGCCAGGACGTAATTATAGAAGTGCCAGCCCAAGAGCAAGGCCTAGGTTTCTATTCCAATCTCTTTGTCATACCAAAGCCCAACGGCGATGTCAGGCCAATCTTGGACCTAAAGAGGTTAAACGCTTATCTAAGGGTGCGGTCCTTCCGGATGGAATCCATCCGGTCAGCAGCCGCCGCGCTTCAGAAAGACGATTTTCTGGCCTCCATAGACATAAAAGATGCTTGCCTTCATGTACCAATCTTTCAGTCGCATCAAAGGTTTTTACGCTTCGCGGTGGGGCAGCGACACTTCCAATTCAGGGCGCTCCCTTTCGGGCTGGCCACGGCCCCCCGGGTATTCACGAAGATCCTAGCCCCAGTTCTGGCCAATTTAAGGATCCAAGGAGTCACAGTCCTAGCATACTTGGACGACCTTTTAATCATAGATCACTCACGGACGGGTCTGCAAAAGGCAGTAAACCTCACGGTTCGGTACCTCGAAGAATTCGGCTGGGTCCTAAACCAGGGAAAGTCAGCATTCCAGCCTACAAAGCAGTTGGAATACCTCGGCATGAGGTTAGACACAGAACATCAAAAGGTGTTCCTGCCCCTTGTAAAGATCAAGGCGATCAAGGGGTTGGTTCAGTTGGTTATAAACAAGAAAAGACCAACTATTCGCCTGTGTATGCGATTACTAGGCAAGCTAGTGGCCACATTCGAGGCAGTACCATACGCTCAGATCCACACTCGCGTCCTACAGGCAGCCATTCTAGCAGCCTGGGGCAAGAGGGCACATGCCTTAGAGTCCCCTTTGACGCTATCATCAAGGGTACGACAGAGCCTGGCCTGGTGGTTGAACCCTCAGAATCTTCTAAAGGGAAGATCCTTCAGCCCTGTTGTCTGGAAGGTAGTTACCACAGACGCCAGCCTGGCAGGCTGGGGGGCGGTCTTCGAAGGGTTCTCCCGCCAGGGAACTTGGGTGAAAGCAGAGAGGCAGCTCCCCATCAATATCTTGGAAATCAGAGCTGCTCGCCTAGCCCTGTTGGCGTGGACCTCCAGATTAAAGGGGTTCCCGGTGAGAATCCAGTCAGACAATGCCACGGCGGTGGCATACATAAACCACCAAGGGGGAACCAGGAGCCAGGCCGCTCAAAGGGAAGTGAACTTGATTTTTCAATGGGCAGAGGTTCATGTACCCTGCATTTCAGCGATATTCATTCCCGGAGTGGACAACCTGCAGGCAGACTTCTTAAGTCGCCAGAGTCTGTTGCCAGGGGAGTGGTCTCTGCATCCCCAGGTCTTTCAGACAATCTGCCAGAGGTGGGGAACGCCAGACGTAGATATAATGGCATCCAGGTTCAACAAGAAACTAGACAGGTTCGTGTCGCGAGCGAGGGATCCTATGGCCTGCGGAACCGATGCGTTGGTTTGCCCTTGGCATCAATTCAAACTTCTATATGCATTCCCTCCACTACAGTTACTCCCCCGCCTGTTGCGCAAGATCAGAGTGGAGCACAAGCCAGTCATTCTAATAGCTCCAGCTTGGCCCCGGAGGGCTTGGTACTCACTAGTCCTGAATATGGCAGTGGGAGACCCTTGGACTCTTCCTCTACAACCAGACCTACTCTCACAAGGCCCGATCCTCCACCCTACATTACAGCGTCTAAATTTGACGGCCTGGAGGCTGAATCCCTGATTCTCAGGGGTAGGGGTCTGTCTAAGCAGGTAATCCCTACCCTGATTAAGGCTAGAAAGCCGGTCTCCAGGGTAATTTATTACAGGGTGTGGAGGAACTATATAGGCTGGTGTGAATCCAAAAGATGGAATTGCCGCAAATATACTATTGATAGGGTGTTAAGTTTTCTCCAGCTAGGAGTGGATAAAGGCCTGGCACTAAGCACAATCAAAGGACAGATCTCAGCTCTGTCAGTGTGGTTTCAGAGGCCGCTGGCCACCCACTCGCTGGTAAAGACCTTCTTACAGGGGGTCTTGCGTATTAATCCTCCTGTCAAGTCACCAGTTTGTCCTTGGGACCTAAATCTTGTCCTGTCCACTCTACAGAAACAGCCTTTTGAGCCTTTGGCTGAGATTCCTTTACTCTTACTGACAAGAAAATTGGTTTTCTTGGTCGCCATAGTTTCGGCCAGGAGAGTGTCAGAATTAGCAGCCTTATCGTGTAAGGAACCATATCTTGTTCTGCATAAGGACAGGGCAGTTCTCCGGCCCCATCCTTCCTTTCTACCAAAGGTTATATCCAAATTTCACTTAAACCAGGATTTGGTACTTCCATCCTTCTTTCCAAAACCTACATCTAGAAAGGAGGGGTTGCTGCATACCTTGGATATTGTCCGGGCCATGAAGGCCTATCTTAAAGCTACGGAAAAGATCCGGAAAACAGAGGTGTTATTCGTTCTACCAGATGGCCCCAAGAAGGGGCAGGCAGCTGCAAAATCCACCATCTCGAGATGGATTAGACAAGTAATCATTCAAGCCTACGGATTGAAGAGGTTGCCCCCTCCGTTGTCGGTAAAGGCCCATTCTACCAGGGCCATGGGCGCCTCTTGGGCAGCACACCATCAGATCTCTATGGCTCAGATATGCAAGGCGGCAACGTGGTCATCAGTCCACACGTTTACAAGGTTTTATCAACTAGACGTGAGAAGAAATGCGGATACTGCCTTTGGTCAGGCAGTACTACAGGCTGCAGTTTGAAATCCTCGGGATCAGAAACACCCTTGGTTATATATAAAAAAAAAAAAAAAAAAAAGAAAAAGAAAAAGGTTCTTCTTTCTTGACTAATTTGGAAATATTATTATGATTTGAGTTTAGCTCTAAAACTGAATCCTTCTTTGGAAGATGTCTCCCTCCCCTCATTAAAGCATTGCTTTCGGACATCCCACATAGTAATGAATATGCCGCTCTGTGTCCCGTGATGTACGAGAAAGAAAAAGGGATTTTTAAATACAGCTTACCTGTAAAATCCTTTTCTTGGAGTACATCACGGGACACAGAGCTCCCACCCCTCTTTTGGGTGACCATTTTGGGAGGCATACTGCTTGCTACAAAACTGAGGGACTCCCTCTAGGGGAGGGGGTTATATAGGGAGGGGACTTCCTGTTTGAAGATTGCCAGTGTCCACACCTGAAGGTACTCCATATAACCCACATAGTAATGAATATGCCGCTCTGTGTCCCGTGATGTACTCCAAGAAAAGGATTTTACAGGTAAGCTGTATTTAAAAATCCCTTTTTTCCAGTCCATCCTCTTTTGGAGGAATTGATCTTTCGGGATTGGGTACGGCCGGACAGGATTTTTCTGCCACCGAAAGATTTGCGGTCATTTACCCCATGGAGGAAAAATTCTCCAAGAGGTGGAGGCTCCCAGTAGTGGATGCAGCCATCTCATGTGTGAATAAATCACTAACTTGCCCGGGGGGAAAACATACATATGTTTAAAGATCCGGTTGATAAAAGGTTAGAGACACTTTTAAAAGCATCCTTTGCTACGGCAGGAGCAGTGGTGCAGCCAGCGGTGGCTGCGATTGGTGTTTGTCAGGCGTTAAAAGACCAGACAAAGGAAATGTTAAAGGACATGCCTACCCAACAAGCAGAAGAGTTTTCTGACATTCCCAGAGCTCTGTGGTTTGCGGTAGATGCTATAAAGGATTCCATCCAGCAGGCCTCTCGTTTATCACTATTTTTGGTGCACATGAGAAGGCTCTTATGGTTGAAGAACTGGGCGGCGGAGCCCCCATGCAAAAAGCTTCTGGCAGGGTTTCCCTTCCATGGAGGACGACTCTTCGGAGAGGATCTGGATAAATATATTCAGACTATTTCAAGGGGCAAGAGTACCCTTTTACCGGTCAAAAAGACATTCCGGGGTCCTACATTTAGAAGGCAGCTCTTTCCTGTCTCGGGGCCCTCAAATTCCAGGCAGTATCGACGGCCGCCTGCACGATCCAACGTTAACAGTAGATCGCAGGGACAGGCCCCTGGGGGTAAGAGGCCATGGTATCGCAAGCCGACAAAGACAGCCCCTAAGTCTGCCTTATGAAGGGGCGCCCCCACTCTCGCGGGTGGGGGGAAGGCTTCGTTTCTTCTCAGAAGTTTGGGAAGCCAAGATCCCCGACAAATGGGTCCGGGCATCTGTAACCACAGGCTACAGACTGGAGTTTCTAAGGTGTCCTCCGCCTCATTTTTCAAGAGGATCCAGCAAGGAAGGCCTCATTGCTGGCAGCTTTGGATCACCTGCTTTGCCAGGACGTAATAATAGAGGTGCCAGCCCAAGAGCAAGGGCTAGGTTTCTATTCCAATCTCTTTGTCATACCAAAGCCCAACGGCGATGTCAGGCCAATCTTGGACCTAAAGAGGTTAAACGGTTACCTAAGGGTTCGTTCCTTCCGGATGGAATCCATCCGGTCAGCAGCCGCCGCGCTTCAGAGGGACGATTTTCTGGCCTCCATAGACGTAAAGGATGCTTACCTTCATGTACCAATCTTTCAGTCGCATCAAAGACTTTTACGCTTCGCGGTGGGGCAGCAGGGCGCTCCCCTTCGGGCTGGCCACGGCCCCCCGGGTATTCACGAAGATCCTAGCCCCAGTTCTGGCCAATTTAAGGATCCAAGGGGTCACAGTCCTAGCATACTTGGACGACCTTTTAATCATAGATCACTCACGACCGGGTCTGCAAAAGGCAGTAAACCTCACGGTTCGGTACCCTCGAAGAATTCAGCAGGGTCCTAAAACCGGGGAAAGTCAGCGTTCCAGCCTACAAAGCAGTTGGAATACCTCGGCATGAGGTTAGACACAGAACAGCAAAGAGTGGTCCTGCCCCTGGTAAAGATCGAGGCTATCAAGGGATTGGTTCAGTTGGTTCTAAACAAGAAAAAACCAACTATTCGCCTGTGTATGCGAGTACTAGGCAAGCTAGTGGCCACGTTCGAGGCAGTACCATACGCTCAGATCCACACTCGCGTCCTACAGGCAGCCATTCTAGCAGCCTGGGGCAAGAGGGCACATGCCTTAGAGTCCCCTTTGACGCCATCATCAAAGCCTGGCCTGGTGGTTGAACCCCCAGAATCTTCTAAAGGGAAAAATCCTTCAGCCCTGTTGTCTGGAAGGTAGTTACCACAGACGCCAGCCTGGCAGGCTGGGGGGGGCGGTCTTCGAGGGGTCCTCTCGCCAGGGAACTGGGGTGAAAGCAGAGAGGCAGCTCCCCATCAATATCTGGGAGATCAGAGCTGCTCGCCTAGCCCTTCTGGCATGGACCTCCAGATTAAAGGGGTTCCCGGTGAGAATCCAGTCAGACAATGCCACGGCGGTGGCATACATAAACCACCAAGGGGGAACCAGGAGTCAGGCCGCTCAAGAGCTTGATTTTTCAGTGGGCAGAGGTTCATGTACCCTGCATTTCGGCGATATTCATTCCCGGAGTAGACAACCTGCAGGCATACTTCTTAAAGTCGCCAGAGTCGGTTGCCAGGGGAGTGGTCTCGGCATCCCCAGGTCTTTCAGACAATCTGCCAGTGGTGGGGAATGCCGGAAGTAGATATAATGGCATCCAGGTTCAACAAGAAACTAGACAGGTTCGTGTCTCAAGCGAGGGATCCTATGGCCTGCGGAACCGATGCGTTGGTTTGCTCTTGGCATCAATTCAAACTTCTATATGCATTCCCTCCGCTACAGTTACTTCCTCGCCTGTTGCGCAAGATCAGAGTGGAGCACAAGCCAGTCATTCTAGTAGCTCCGGCTTGGCCCCAGAGGACTTGGTACTCACTAGTCCTGAAGATGGCAGTGGGAGACCCTTGGACTCTTCCTCTACAACCAGACCTACTCTCACAAGGCCCGATCCTCCACCCTACATTACAGCGTCTAAATTTGACGGCCCGGAGGCTGAATCCCTGATTCTCAGGGGTAGAGGTCTGTCTAGGCAGGTAATTCCTACCCTGATTAGGGCTAGAAAGCCGGTCTCCAGGGTGATTTATTACAGGGTGTGGAGGAACTACGTAGGCTGGTGTGAATCCAAAAGATGGAATTCCCGTAAATATACTATTGACAGGGTGTTAAGTTTTCTCCAGCTAGGAGTGAATAAAGGCCTGGCACTAAGCACAATCAAGGGACAGATCTCAGCTCTGTCAGTGTGGTTCCAGAGGCCGCTGGCCACCCACTCGCTGGTAAAGACCTTCTTACAGGGGGTCTTGCGTATTAATCCTCCTGTCAAGTCACCACTTTGTCCATGGGACTTAAATCTTGTTCTGTCATCCCTACAGAAACAACCCCTTGAGCCGTTGGCTGAGGTACCTTGATTTTACTGACTAGAAAGTCGGTATTTCTGATCACCATAGTCTCGGCCAGGTATTGGAATTGGCAGCCTTATCTTGTAAGGAACCATATCTCATTTTGCATAAGGATAGGGCGGGGTTCCGTCCTCATCCTTCCTTTCTACCAAAGGTTATATCCAGTTTCCACCTGAACCAGGAGGTGGTACTTCCATCCTTCTTCCAAAACCCACCTCTAGACAGGAGGGGTTGCTGCATACGTTGGATATTGTCAGGGCCATAAAGGCCTATCTTAAAGCTACAGAGAAGGTTCGGAAAACAGATGTGGTGTTCGTTTTACCGGAAGGACCCAAGATGGGTCAGGCAGCTGCTTGATCCACCATCGCAAGATGGATTAAACAATTAATTGTTCGGGCCTGCGGTTTTGAAGAGGTTGCCTCCTCCTTTGTCGGAAAAAGGGCCCATTCTACCAGGGCCATGGGCACCTCCTGGGCAGCACATCATCAGATCTCTATGGCTCGAATATGCAAGGCAGCAACGTAGTCATCAGTCCACACGTTTACAAAATTTTATCAAGTGGACGTAAGAAGGAATGCGGATACAGCCTTTGAGCAGTCAGTACTACAGGCCGCGGTTCAAGCTCCTCAGGATCTGAGGGGGCTCCCTTGATTTTGATTTGAGATTTACATTTCTCGTTTAAGTTGGATTTACTAGTATCTGAGTATACCTCTAAAATTAAATCCTTCTTTGGAAGATGTCTCCCTCCCCTCATTAAAGCATTGCTTTCGGACATCCCATATAGTAATGAATATGCCGCTCTGTGTCCCGTGATGTACGAGAAAGAAAAAGGGATTTTTAAATACAGCTTACCTGTAAAATCCTTTTCTTGGAGTACATCACGGGACACAGAGCTCCCACCCCTCTTTTGGGTGACCATTTTGGGGAGGCATACTGCTTGCTACAAAACTGAGGGACTCCCTCTAGGGGAGGGGGTTATATAGGGAGGGGACTTCCTGTTTGAGATTTCCAGTGTCCACACCTGAAGGTACTCCATATAACCCATATAGTAATGAATATGCCGCTCTGTGTCCCGTGATGTACTCCAAGAAAAGGATTTTACAGGTAAGCTGTATTTAAAAATCCCTTTTTTTAAATGAAACTGATTGGTTCTGAGGGGTTTTAGGCACACAGTAATCACACCTCCTTGATTAGAGACCACAGAGAGAAGCTCCCAGTACTTTTTTCATAAGGAAACAGACAACCAGGAAGTGTGCAGAACAGAGAAGGATTACAGCAAAAACAAACAATGAGGACATGAAACCAGGACTGCATTAGGGTAAAGAAAGCCATGTAGCGAAAAAAATTCCTTTAGTGACCCTTTAAGACTTCCCCCTTCTTCTTCTCCCCCCCCCCCCCCCCCCCAACAACCCCCCCCCCCTCCCCTTCCTTTTGACGGCTGTCGGCTTCAGCAGAGCAGAGAATTCTCTGCATTGAATCGGAAAAATACTTTGTCAAGATCGCGGGGGGGGGGGGGGATTGTCATACAGCTCTAATACCAGGTGTTGGCCTCTTGCAGTCCAATGTACAGCAGGTGTGAAGTGAGAGCGGAGGATGCGGTGCAAGTCACCAAATCGGTTTATGTTGTGACAAGCTGTATACTGATAGGTGAAAGCATAAATAAAGATATTGGTAGATGAGCCCATCACTGCGCTGCTTCTCCTCTCACTGCCCAGTCACAGGCTAGGGTGGTTCTAAGGGTCAAAGAATAATGGGGTGGCCCCTAAAAGTCGCACATCTAGGTGTCCTGGAGTGGCGATTTTGGCCACGAATGACCCCTTCCAGACATCTTTAATGGTCCTGCTTTCTCCGTTTACTGACTGAAGAGCTATTTAATGAACAAAAATGTTTTCCCACTATAGCTAGGGGAGGATTGATATTATTCATTTTTATTTATTTTTTTCCTATTGAAACATTTTATTTCTCTTTCGGGAACCATTCTCTTCCAATGGTTTGCAAACTTGTTTTTTAGGCTCCCCCCCCCCCCTTTTTTTTTTTTTTTTACGTGGACGCCAGTCAGTTATCTCAATAGGGATTGTTTATTTGCATTTTAAAACCTGAACGTTCTAGACTCATGTTGAATCTGTTGGCAAGTGGAGAAAGCAGACTTCTGTCCATTTACAAAAGGCTTCCCCCCCCCCTTTTTTTTTTTTTTTTTTCTTCCGAGCCTTAAAACGACAAACTTCTCCTTGCTTTCATTTCCTCTTTCTCTACTTCTTTTATTCCTGTCTTTTTGGTATTTGTGCTTTCATGGGCTTTCCCCTCTCTATCTTGTGCCTCCTATAGGTTAATGTATCTCATGATATGATATATTATGTTTCCAGTTCGATAACTATTCGACAACATGTGTTCTACGATGGCGTGAGCCGGGTTAACACTAGTGTTGCTCACGAATATTCGTTACGAATATTGCATATTCGCTATTGCGAATATTCATATTTTTTCAATTTTTTTTTTAAAACAGATCACATCCTAGTGATCTCCATCGACGTCTAAAAGCATATTGCTGGTATGATTAGAGACACTGGGCCGAGTAGCTGAGGCGATCCTTTTATGTTGCCGAATATTCGCGAATACTTTCTCTGCCCTTCTGTGTTTTTGTGTATATAAAAAAAAAAAAAAAAAAATTAGCTTTAGTTTAGTCATATAAGTTTGTGTAAGTAGAGTTAGTGTTTAGTGCATATTAGTTTAGTAATCCAGGAAATGATCTCCGTTTTCGCGTGTTGACGAGAATTTCGCAATCAATTTCGCATTCGCATTAGCGAAATTTCGCAACATTTTTTTTGATAAAATATCACGAATATTCGATATTAAAGAATATTTCGCAAATATTCTTCTATATATTCGTGAAATATTGCTCCTTTTAGGTTCCCTTTAAGCTAGTGCACTGTTGGTTCACTTACCCTTTTTCCTTCGATTTTTTTTTTTTTAATTTTTTTTTTCTCTTCTAAATGTTTTTTTTTTTTCTTTGTCTGAATTTCCTGTTCCTCCTGTAAGCTTTCCCCCATCATCCAAGCTGTTCTGGGAGGGGGTTAGTCAGTGTGCTCGCCCCCTCCCTTGGGACTACATCCCTGCGGGGAAACGCTGTGAAGGTTCACAGCATCTCCCGCAGGGCCTGCGTTTGAGCATTGACAACAATTCTATCACTAGACTGCCTCTTAACTCTAAACTGGTAACCTGGAGATTAAGTACCAAAATTTGGCGCCATTCCTTGAGTGTGGACAATTTTTAAAGCGTGACACGTTAGGTATGCGTTTACTCGGCGTATTGTCTTTCAAATTATATTAAAAAAAAAAAGGGTTAACTTCACTGTTTTTTTGTTTTTTCTAAATTCATTAAACTTTTTGCATAAAAAGCGTTTGAAAAATAGTTTTGCAAATACCATGCAAGATAAAGTTGCAACGGCTGCCATTTTATTCCCTAGGGTGTCTGCTAAAAATATAATTTTTGGGGGTTCTGAGTGCCATAATAGGCCCTGTATGGAAGTGGTTAAAAAAAAATGGTTGCAGTAAAATTCTATATTGCCAATATTTTCTAACCAAAGTTGAGAGAAGAGTGATGGATGAGTTCATCCATCCCTGTGCTGCTTTTCCTTTCACGGTTTAGTCTGGACTCGACTGAGAACGTGGGTTGAGCGATGCTGGCCATCAGATGGAGTCCATGAAACTGAGGACATCTAGTGGCAAAGAAAGTATTGTGGAGGAATTCTTTTGGACTGAAGCTGAATATTGCAGTAAAAGTTGGGGTTGTCATTTTCTTTTACTGAGCTATTAATTTATCTTGACTTCAGATTTGCTTTTAAATGTACTGTAATATTTTTTAACACTCTCTAGGCCAGGGGTAGGCAACCACGGCCCTCCAGCTGTGGTGAAACTTCAAATCCCATCGTGCCTGTGATTGTCGGGTCTTGCAATGTCTCATGGGGCTTGTAGTTTCACCACAGCTGGAGGGCCGAGGTTGCCTTCCCCTGCTTCCAGGCTCTCTTTTTTTTTTTCTTTTTTTTCTTTATGTTCTTATATATGGCTTTACTTTTTTTTTTGAAAGTTCACAAATAGTGAAACTTGGTCCATTCACTTCTGAAAAATGCACGGTGTCACGCGGAGTCCCTTTGTCGCCTCTATTGTTCAATATCTGTCTCTGCCCTCTTTTTGAAATCATCAGTAACCAGAAGTTACTTTACCACTCTTGTGCAGATGATACACAACTGTATTTTAACAAAAAGGATCATTATCTTGGACTAGAGAAATGCCTAACTTTGATAGAAAATTGGATGACAGAGAGTTATGTTAAACTCAACGGATCGAAAACGGAACTTCTCCTGTTTCACGCCAACCGAAAGAGACGTCCCACAACAACATGGACACCCCCGCCCATTTTGGGAAACACCATCACCCCTAGCACCAAAGTCAAGTCTCGCAGACTCATTCCCTTTATTCCAAAAGAAGACACTGAAGTCGTGGTGGGAACAATTATCAACTCCAGACTGGACTATGCCAATGCCCTCTATCTCGGACTCCCAAAGTACCAAATCACTCGGCTGCAAGTCGTTCAAAATACGGCCGCTCGACTTGTGACTGGGAAAAAAAACATGGGAATCCATCTCACCTTCGGTGAGATCCCTTCATTGGTTACCAGTAAGACAGAATCACTTTTATGGCACTCTGTCTGACGTATAAGTGTGTTCAAGGAAATTCCCCCCAATATCAATGCGAAAAATTAAAATGTCACAACCCCAATCGCGTTCTGAGATCTAGCAACCAAAATCTACTCCAGATATCCAAAGCCAGACACAAGTCCAAAGGAGAAGATTTGGAATCCAAGGACTTAGATTATGGAACACTCAAACAACCAGCATCCGGTTGGAGGTGAATCACCTGGCCTTCAGGAAGAAACTCAAAACCCATCTTTTCTGAGGGCAAAAGTACAGTAGGGAAAGGATATTAAGCGCCCAGAGGCGATTCAGTTCGCATGTGCTGCGCTATATAAGTTTCTCACTCGCACAACTCAATCTGAAGTTGCTATCGGACAAACGGAGCCTCCAAGTTGGTGGCACTTTGTCCACCTATTAAATTTGTCTTTTGTAAAATGAAGATGATGATTGTGTGTATTTTATGTATAATGTAATTGGCTGAAAAACCAGTCGAGTTTCCTTCTTAATGGAAGGCAATTGAGTTATGGTCTGCAAAGATCTGTTGGGTTCTAAATGAGCAAGTTAACCAGTTTGTCGTGTTTTAGAATCAGGAAGTTGCTTCCAGCGAATATTTCCAACTAAGAGCATAATTACAAGGCTCTGAGTTGCTCACCTAATCTTAAACCAATTTGAAGGCTATTAAATTGAGCTATAGAGGGCAAAGGTGAAACCCTGGGTGCTAAAGCTCCTTTTAACTCCTTCTTTTATGAATTATAATTTTCTTTATGGATCCATACATTTAGTCAGTTAATCTTGCATGGATTACATTCTAGGAAGTTCTTCATACAGGTACATGGACTAGTCATTCTAAGTAGTTTTTCTTACGGGTATTTTTTTATACAGGCCACTTTGATTTTTTTAAATCCACTTGGTTATTAAGACTTGTACACACGATCGGACTTCCATCTGACTTTTCCGTGGATTTTTGTCTGAAGGTCGTTGGCTGTGAACTTGTTCTGCATACAGACTGCACAACATTTTCAGCCAACAATTACCAAACCACGTGGTTTTTCAGCTCTTAACCGCCACCCTTCGGGCAACTTCTGCTATTGCTGTCATTCGTTCTGAGCATGGGTGTTTGTACTTTGGATTTTAGTTGGGCAGACTTGCGTACACACGATAGGATAAACCAACGTAATGGCTTTATTGCCCAACAATTGGTGAGCATGAACAGCCAACTTTTGTTGTTAATTCAGCCAACATTTGTCTGAGGGAGCATACACATAGTCGGCTTATCCGACGCAACACATCCATTAGACAATTTATGGCCATAAATTTGGATCGTGTGTATGAGGCTTTAATACCGGTTCACACTGGGGCAGCACGACTTGCCGAGCGACTCGGCAAGGCGATCTGCCCACGATTTCAGAGGCGACTTGCAAAATGACTTCTGTATCGAAGTCAATGCAAGTTGCCCCAAAGTAGTACTTATTATTTCCTGCAGTCAGTTGTGGCGCTAAAGGGATATGAAAATGTGCAATATTCACTTTTAATAGCTGTGGTCCCTAGCAGTCTTATGTAACATTTCTCTAGTCTCTAAATGTCTCCTACAGTATGTCTCCAACCGGATCTTTAGAGCCCTTTCACACTGTGCCGCCCTGGGCGTCGGCGGTAAAACGCCGCTTTACTGTCAGATTTGCAGTGCTTTTCGGCTGCTAGCGGGGCAGCTTACCCAGCCCCCCCCCCCCCCCCGCTAGCAGCTGAAAAAAAGTTAAAAACGTCCGCAAAGCACCGCTAGTGATTTCAATGGGCACGAGCGGTAAGTTCGTAATGCGCACCAAAGAAGCTGCTGGCAGGACTTTTTCTGATGCCCTACAAGAGCACCGCTCCAGTGTGAAATCCCTCGGCAGCTGTTTTAGGGTGTTTTGCAGACGCCCCCAGTGTGAAAGTGGTCTTGGCACAGTCTCTGACCATCTCCTTCTAGTAAGTATCCAGATGGTCTTCTGTTGCATTAGATGTAATGAATCTTGTATGTGGCCCTTTGACATCAGGGGCCACATATAAGGCCCCCTATAGCTCGTAGGTTGACCTGCACTGATTAAAACCTTTTGCGATTCATTAAACTCGGATAGTGTGATCCCGGCATCTCCACAGCATTATCACGAAACTGTGGTACATGGGCTCTTTAAACAAACCGTGATATGCTTGTTAGGAGCGATCACCCCCAATTCTTTAACTTGACTTTCCTCATTATAAATGTTATTGTTTTTATAAAGGAACGCCATCTCCCATAGGGCTTTACACAGTAAATGGAGCATACTGTCCATTTGTAGCTATTGCGTAACTGTAACATTTGCACAATAGGAAAAGCGATTACCCAAAGGAGAGGTAATTGAAATAAAATGTGGGAGTAGATTATATAAGTAAATCGCATGGCTCCTGTTTAAAAAAGAGAAGAAGTAAAGATATTGCAATATTATCTGTTGGTGGTCCCCATCATGTGGCCCAAGGGCCGAATAAGGCTTTAATTTTCATTGATTTTGGTTTTTAACAACTTTAACAAACTCGGTGGTGCTTTATCTGACCTCCTGCTGTTTTTATAGATTTCCCTTGAGCTTGGTTGCTGAGATGTGATTGCCTTCTTTTATATAATTGTGGTTTAAGAGTGACAACTACGTTCGAAGGAAAAACACTAAATTTAAGTCTGTGGGTCTTCTATACTTTCCCGTACAGATGCTGCTGCGCCCGTCCATTCCACCTGCTTCCTTTTCTCTTTTAATACGATCGTCCTGGAATCTATCTGCTGGTGATGATGGATCAACCAACAGGCTGCTTTTGACGCACCGATTTGGAAATGATGAGCGAAGGGATTTGACACCTGATTAGAAAATCGAACGAAAAATACCGCTTTTGAAGCGATCATACAATAATCCTGGTCATTTGGTTCGCAGGTTTCGAGAGCCAATCGCAGCAGTTCGTCTGTCCCTTTTTGGATCATTTCAGACACGGTTCAATTTAAAAATGTTTCCTTTGTACTAGGGTTGTCCCGATACCAGTATCAGTATCGGGACCGATACGGAGTATTTGCGGGAGTACTTGTACTTCCGCAAATGCCAGATCCGATACTACTGCCGCAACGCTGACTTGGAGTTGTTTACTGGATAGCAAGACTATTGGAAGATCGGTCCATGAGGTAGGTGATCGAAAAAGAGGCTTCATGGAATTTGTAGCAGAGTTAAAGCAGAGCTCCACCCCAAAGGGGAAGCTCTGCTTGTTTGCCTCCCCAGCTGCTTCCCTACTGAGCATGTGTGAAGCGTGCTGCACTTTCTGAATGGCCCGGTGTCAATGACCCTTTCGTCTTTCTTCTCCTTATGTATGTCTTCCTCTTTCTCTCGTGAGTTTGCCAGGGAGTGGGGATGAGTCATAAAAGGGTTAATGAATGCTGCAAAGCTAGCGGTGTGTCCAGGAAGTGAACAGGCAGCAGCTTCAGCTGCCCACAGTTGACATGGCTGCCGCCAGACTCGGTGGAGGGAGATTTCTGCCGCATATTTGGCAAACACAGAATCGTAGTATATATAAAATACGCACAGTGGTTGGAGGGTTTCTTCAGAATGTGAGCAGACTGCCGTTCCTCTTTAAGTTACAGTCCAGGCTGAAGGAAGAGGGGTGACAACGGAAGCTTTTATAGTATAATACTCGTGTCCCTATTCTGGCTTTATGGTGTGGTGAGCAGGCCTGGATTTACTCCCTGTGCCGCCAAAAAAGGCCGAGTCCTTCAATGCGGCTGTATTTTGGGAGCGCGCCCGCAAGAACTACCCCTTCATGCGAGCTCTCTTGCATATGGGTGTTAGTTCTTGCGAGGAGGAGCCGAGACAGCCGCCGAGGGTCCCCAGAAAACCAGGTTTCGGGGCCACTCTGTGCACAAGCAGCCATAGATATCATAAATAAAGTGCTTTGTGCATACATAATCCATATTTAGCACTATAACATTTAACTGGCTGCTTGCTTCTGCTTGGGCCTGGCACAGTGGCACACACCCATGCACAACATGATGATCAATCATGATCATCAATCATTGACAACGTCCTATAGTGACGAAACGCGTTTGGGAGGCTGCGCAGTGACGTCACCACGCTGAGGAGGTGGGCTCCTACATGCGGCCCGGCAATGTTTTGATCTCGTGCTGTTTTAATCGCTCGTTTTGTAAGTATATCTTTACTATTTATTAAATCGATTGGTTTATGGAGTTGCGCTATGTGCGCCTCTTTTTTTAATTTTCACTGAACCAATTGGAGTCTGCGGTCACCACGTCCCTGAACTAACCTGTCATAGTTGGAATACCTAAGGAGTCCAAAGGCCGTGGCTGGGCTATAGTCAACCGATTGTATTGCTTGCCCTCTGGTAAGCTGCTTTTTCATCTGGTGGAGGGTGCACCTTTTTGTGTTTACGTCACTTGGTGGTGTGGATCGTAGGAGTTTTTCTACTAAGGACCGATCTACCCTATACATGGACATCTCACCAAACATTTATTGAATTTATGAACTTTTGCTCATCACAGTTTCAGAATCTGCTGATTTAATGTTTTATAATTTAGTTTTATCTCTTCATTAATTTTTGGCGCAGCTTTTTTCTTTTGTTCATCAATCATACCTGCTAGTGTGTAATCCCTGCTGGCTGCTTCTTCTTTTTCTGGTGGTGGTGGCGACGTCACAGTCTCAGGCCCCCGCTCCTGGCCTCGGGAAGATGCCGCCCGCTCAAAGAGGTTCTCTTCTCCTTACGTCATGAGTCACGTCACAGAGCCTGGGGGAGAAGATGATGCCAGCCGCGCAGTCGCCGCAGAGGAGGGTAGGCGGAACATTAGGCTCTGCCTCCGCCAGTTACCTTTTTTTTTTCCCCCCTCCTTGCCAGGAAGTCATCCTGCCCCGCCGTGCGCATGCGTTTCGCTCACGGCCGCCTCCACACAGCCTAGCCTAAGTAACAAGTGCCGCCGCCCGCCGGGAGCTATGTTGGTTCGCCCCTTCACCCACTGCCGCCCCGAGGCCTGGCCTCAGTGGCCTTGTGGGTAATTCGGCCCTGGTGGTGAGGTTCTGTTACCAGGCAAATGTTTGTTCATATAAGATGTTCATTATACAGTATATACTTTTTGTATTTATATACACTTTGTATTTAGTGGTTTGGCTGGAGTTGTATTTTAAAGTGACTTACAGAAAGGCTGTGCAGGAGATTTGGAGACCAAACCTGCCCCCAGGCTCCAATCAGTCCGGACTTTGTCCCTCGTGTGTGATGTACTTCAGGTTTGTTTTGGGGGTGAAACTGAAATCAGATTATCGCATTCTAAGTTTCCCACGCGTCAGACGTACAATGAATTAAATATTGCTACCAAAACTAATATTTGGTAGCAAAACTGCCCAAAGGAGTACGTTTTGTGTATTTTTATTAAAAAATTTTTTTGTCTGTATACATTTCTGATGCCACGCCAAAAGCGGTTTCCATCACATTTGGCCCTGAGCAAGTGTTTGAAAACGTGCTACAGAAACCATTATTCCTGACCGTTCTTACTGTAAAACCTACTTTGCTGGAGTCTGCAGACTTTTTTATGTTTTTTTTTCCCGACTTTGAGTTTTATTTTACGAGGGGAGATTGTACTTTTAGATACATTTTTCCTTAAATGTGCTCTCTGAATTGCTGCTCATGTTGTGACCTTTTATGTCATTCTCTTTGTAGAACAAATAACATATTTCTGTGTCATCCTAACCACATTACTTTTTATCCATCCAATAATACATTTCTCCCTACGCCGTCTCCTGTTGTAGCAAAGTCTGTAGTTCTTTTATAGAGAACTTGTTTTTCTCTTCCTAATGAGGGCCATGGACCATTTATCCAAATAGATGGTTTACAGTGACGTGCCCATATTATATGGTTTTATGTGAATAGTCAGTAAATAATAGCAGAGATTTGCAATTTTCTGAGATGCTTTGTTCTTGGCGTAACTATTGCTTTTATTTTTATTACATCTTTTGTGTTTAAAGTGATTTTTAAAGTCACCTTTTTTATTTTATTTTACTTGCATGCTCTGTGTAATGTTATTGCACAGAGCAATTCTCAAACAGAAAAGTGATACAGGAGAGTCAGGACGCCCGCTAACACACAGCTCCTTTATCTGCAACGTAGAGAGCGTCCTGGCCCTCCTGTAGTCCAAGGGAGGGGGCGAGCACGACGCTCCACACCAGGGGGAAAGCCTCGCATTACGGTGTGGAGTTAGACAGAAGAACAGGAAGTGAGGATTTCTCAGAATAACCACTTGCTTACTGGGCACATAAACCCCCCTTCGTGCCCAGGCGAAATTTCAGCTTCCGGCACTGCATCGCTTTGAACTGACATTTTGCGCGGTTGTGCGACGTGGCTCCCAAAATTGACGCCCTTTTTTCCCCACAAATAGAGCTTTATTTTGGTGGTATTTGATCACCTCTGCGGTTTTTATTGTTTGCGCTATAAACAAAAAAAGAGCGACAATTTAAAAAAATATGTATATTTTTTTACTTGTTGCTATAATAAATATCCCAATTTAAAAAAAAAATAATTATCAGTTAAGGCCGATACATATTCTTCTACGTATTTTTGTTAAAAAAAAATCGCAATAAGCGATCTGGTTTGCGCAAAAGTTATAGCGCCTACAAAATAGGGAACAGAATTATGATTTTTTTTTGGGGGGGGACTGCGGCATTATGGCGGACACATCTGACAATTTTGATACATTTTTGGGACCATTCACATTTATACAGCGACCAGTGCTATAAAAATGCACTAATTACTGTAAAAATGTGACCGGCATTGAAGGGGTTAACACTAGGGGGTGGGGGAGGGGTTAAATGTATTCCCTGGGTGTGTTCTAACTGTGTGGGGGGAGGGGACTGACTGGGGGAGGTGACCGATGCTGTGTCCCTATGTACAAGGGACACAGATCGGTCTCCTCTCTCCCTGATGGGACGTGGAGCTCTGTGTTTACACACAGAGCTCCACGTCCCTGCTGTCACCAACGATCGCGTGTACCCAGCGGACATCGCGGCTGCCAGGCACGCATCGGCTCCTCAGCGATGCGCCGTGCACTGTTTTTCCACCCAGTGGCGCCACGTCTAGCCGCGCTGTGGACGTCTTTTGTCCATAGCGCGGATCTCAAGTGGTTAAATGGAAGGATGATGTAAGTGAAAGAGGACTGCACTAGGGTAAAGGAAGATATTTAGGAAAAAAAAACTTGTACCTTTTTTTTTTATAACCCCTTTTTTTAAAACAAAAACAAAAAAACCTTGAGGCCCAATGGTAACCTCCAGAGTTAGGGACAGCTGGCATCCTTCTGTGTAGAGTGGATTACAATGCATAGTGGATGTAATGAAAGGTAGCTTGATGGGCGCCAGACACTTCTTGAATGCAGAGATTTATTTTCTCTTAAACAGAACTGTGGGAGAGAGGGTTGGGGCCAGGGCACCCTTTAGTAGATGCAATGTAAATTGTCAGACTCCGACATCTGTAGGTAGACGGCCATGCAGGGAAAGGAATCCAGCTTGATGCCACATATTCATGAGTAGGTCCGCTGTCTCCTATGACAACAGTCTTGTAACAGACATTCTTTATCATGGGGGCGTGCTCCTGGGTCCTGCTGCTATATCTATTGATGCAGACGCCCCCCCCTCCCTTGTCACTGGATTTGATTGACGGCATGGGAGCCTATGGCTCCTGCTGCCATCAGTCTATCCAATGAGGATGGATACAGCGGCTAGAGCTGCTGTTTGTCCCCACCCCTGGAACAATCGGGCTCAGGTAAGTGTAAGGGGGGGCTTTGGTGGGGAGCTGCTCCAAGGAAGGGTTTTCACCTTTAATGCATAGAATGGTGAAAAACCTTGAGGATTTACAACCCCTTTCATTTGGATTTTCCAGATTTGTGTCCAGGTAACTCTAAATTTTTTTTTGATAAGCTAATTTTGCTGCAGTTTTATTATCCGAAGCCCTTTGATACTGGAAGCGAATGATTGTGTTTTTGATCTGTCCCTGTTGCTCCTAAATTTTTGTTTCCAAGTTAAAAGAAGCAGTTTATATATTTTTCTGTAAGCTTTTTCAACCTTGGATCTCCCCTTGTCCTATGGTGTCAAGGCAATTTTTAGCTCTTTATTTTTTTTTTACTTGTGCTCTGTTTTTATTTCTTTTTAGCAATGGGCATTTTAAATGGTAACTTTTTTTTATTTTTTTATTTAATTTTTTTAAAGCTTTTTCTTCATTTTAGCTCAGGGTTACAAAACACAAAGCGTCACCGTAAAAAGCTAAAGCAATATTAATTGAATAGACTAACATCTCAAGCACAACACAACATAAATACAGTAACTAAATACTTATAAAAGGTTCATCTCCAAGGACCTTCTCTCAATAACCGTATATATCTTAATAAGCGGTACCCCACTTATAAATGCAAAAACTCTGACTGGTCTCCATTCGTTACTCCACGTATCCCCCACCAACTTATCATCCTCTCTTCATCCTTCCTCCCCCTCTTCATCATCCATCCATCCTTCTCTTCATCATCCATCCATCCATCCATCCATCCTTTCTCCTTCTCTTCGTCATCCATTCATCCTTCCTCCTTCTTCTCTTCATCATCCATTTAGCCTTCCATCCCTTCCCCTCGCCTTCCATCCCTTCCCCTCGCCTTCCATCCCTTCCCCTCGCCTTCCATCCCTTCCCCTCGCCTTCCATCCCTTCCCCTCGCCTTCCAACCCTTCCCCTCGCCTTCCAACCCTTCCCCTCGCCTTCCAACCCTTCCCCTCGCCTTCCAACCCTTCCCCTCGCCTTCCAACCCTTCCCCTCGCCTTCCAACCCTTCCCCTCGCCTTCCAACCCTTCCCCTCGCCTTCCAACCCTTCCCCTCGCCTTCCATCCCTTCCCCTTGCCTTCCATCCCTTCCCCTTGCCTTCCATCCCTTCCCCTCGCCTTCCAACCCTTCCCCTCGCCTTCCAACCCTTCCCCTCGCCTCCCATGCCTCCCATGCCTTCCATCCCTTCCTTTATACCCTCGCCTCGCCTTCCATCCTTTCCTGAATAATTTGACATCACAACAGGAAGGATTAATATAGAGTCAAACTATTTTATGCAGCACTTTAAATAAAGGAAAAAAAAAGGTGGCAGAAAGCATATGTGATAATTTAGTTGGCAAAGGCTTGGGAGAACTTCCACTTTTTTGAAAAATATTTAGCAAATAAAAAAAAAAATACAGCATATTCAATTGCTACACATGCCAAATTGTAATTTAGCCTAGGTTCACACTGATGCGATGCAGGAAACGCAGTGAATCCTGTGAGTTTCCCACACTACATTGTACGATTTCAATGTTTTAATACGATGTGCTGTGGGTGTTCATGTATAATGACACCCCGAAAACGGCTCGCAAGAAGCGGTGCGATTGCCCAAATTGGATCACATGGGTGTTCACACCCATACGATCGGATTCAGGTGCAGCAAAACAAAAAAGGGTCCTGCGCCATTTTTGGTTGAGGCAAATGGTATGAGTGGCTCAAATCGCACTGCACACACATATGCGGTGCGATTTGAGCCACTCATATCATTTGGCTCAAATCGCACCGTATCCTCAACCAAAAATGGCGCAGGACCCTTCTTTTTGTTTTGCAAATTAATTATTTTCGGACGCAACACAAGTTTTGGACTGCAATGGGCAAATAAAATAGGACAGTAACTCTACACTAGTACTACTGGTAAAAACTCAAAGCCTTCAAGGCACACCAAGGATCTGTGCTGGAAAGATCTCTGAAAATGGGGTTAATTGTCGCATAAGCTTTTGAATTGATAGGATTTGCATGTCCCCCCTCAATCCGTTTCCAGTCTGTGCAGCTTCAGTCTTCATTTCTGCTAAGAAGCTTATTGTTTCTTGATAATTTCGGCGAGCACCTGGCCGCCTTCCACCGCATGACGTGGGCACATTTTTAATCTGTTCCCATGTTAAGGTTTTCGGAGTTTTGTATATCCTCTCATATAAACATCCAAGAATAGAATTGTTTAAGTCAGGAAGAGGAGATTTTCTAGCGTAGCTCAGGGCAGAATCGCAGACCGTGAACTTGCACTTGCTATTAATCTCTAAATGGTTATGGGGGGCATTTAGCCATCCACAGTCGGGCAAATCTGATGTGCAACTACTACTACTTTTTTTTTTCTATTGCAAAGTTGGGGGAGGGGTTTATTTTTTGTGTGTGCTTAAAGTAGAAGTTCACCCTAACACTAAAATCCCTGCATCCAGACATCCACGATCTAACACTATCCTATCTGAGCCTGTAATGAAGAAATCTGTATACATACCTTTTTGAAGCCCATTCTGACCCGATGCAATGCTGAGCTGTCAACTTGACTTCATTGCCCCTGAGCGCTCTTTATTTGGCTTCTTGGATTATGACTCTGTGCGTAGCCTGCGCCTGAACGCTGCCCTCTGTGCGTAGCCTGCGCCTGAACGCTGCCCTCTGTGCGTAGCCTGAACGCTGCCCTCTGTGCGTAGCCTGCGCCTGAACGCTGCCCTCTGTGCGTAGCCTGCGCCTGAACGCTGCCCTCTGTGCGTAGCCTGCGCCTGAACGCTGCCCTCTGTGCGTAGCCTGCGCCTGAACGCTGCCCTCTGTGCGTAGCCTGCGCCTGAACGCTGCCCTCTGTGCGTAGCCTGCGCCTGAACGCTGCCCTCTGTGCGTAGCCTGCGCCTGAACGCTGCCCTCTGTGCGTAGCCTGCGCCTGAACGCTGCCCTCTGTGCGTAGCCTGCGCCTGAACGCTGCCCTCTGTGCGTAGCCTGCGCCTGAACGCTGCCCTCTGTGCGTAGCCTGCGCCTGAACGCTGCCCTCTGTGCGTAGCCTGCGCCTGAACGCTGCCCTCTGTGCGTAGCCTGAACGCTGCCACATTCTGAACCCTGCACGCATTGTGAAAGATTCAACTGGTCCTTTGAGGACAACCATAATGCTGATGCAGCCTATAGTTAAATTGTTTAACACCCCTGTTCTATAGTGTCTTCTTGCCTCAATCTAAAGCACCAAGTGTCATTTCTCTTTGCTGTCTTTCCTCTGCATGAGTTTTCTCTCTGCAAGAGCCAGGAGCTCTGGCAGGGGACCCGAGAAGAGGAGGCTCTCCCCAATTCCATTGCATAGAGCAAGGGCAAGTATAACATGTTTGCTATTTTGGAAAGAGACATTTCCTTACAATCACTTTAATCTGTAAATTGTTCTTCCTTCATTTTCCAATCGAAGCCCTGACCAATTTGTATTGTTTTGGACTAAGTGGAAAATTGTGAACGCTTGTCTTTGGATAGTATCTCTATTAGAAAGGAAATTACAGCAATGTTCTCAGCATGCAAGTCGCATGCATTTAGCAATTTTCTTTAGACTTTAAACTGATCTTGCAATTTATTATCTGAGATCTTCGTGTTGGTGATATACAGCGGTCGCGTTTTTATATATATTTTTTTTTTCCGGCAGTAAAAAAAGAAATAAATAGTGGGTTCTGAGAAGTTTCTACTAACGGCACTGATAAACACTTTATTAAATTTGTTGATCCATTTGAAAAAAGTGTGCGTGTGTGATTAAATAAATATAAGGTGTTGTGTTTTTTTTTTTTTTATATATATATATAATTATTACAAAATGGCAGTAGCCCTATTTGAAAAAAGTGTGTGTGTGTGTGTGTGTTTAATCAAATAAATATAATGTGTGTGTGTTTTTATTTTTTTACATTTAATAAAAAAAAAAAAATTCTATATATTAAAAAAATGGCAGTAGCTTTGCAGTGAGTTTTAAAAGTTTTTTACAAAAGCGTATTTCCACTTGCATGTTTTTTGTTTTTTTTCCTAAAACGGTTTTGTAAACGTTGACAACTCACTGCAAAGCTACTGGCGTGGTTTTTTTTTTTTTTTGGTTGGTTGGTTGTTTTTTTTTTTACTTTATTTTACCGTCCAGTGGCCTAAATGGTAGGATTGAACTTTAGCAGTTCAAAGAGCAACAATTTATATAGCAGGAGAAGACATTGTAAATTTCTGCTCCAGGGACAAGTGACGTGCCCTGGTGAATCCAGATAATTCTGAACTGCAATAGATTACATGGTTAATTACCCCGAGCGAAAGGTCAGGCAGCCCATACTGTAAACATATCGCACGTTGCAGCGGCAGCGCGTCGGCTGCATTGTGCATGTGGCTTTCCACAGTGCAAAACCTGATAAGATAGAATTCCTTAAAGGAAAAAACCGAACGCACGAATGACCTGAATAAAGGAAGAATACATCCCTTTTTATTTGCAGAGTGATAAGTCAACACCTATAATTACATCAACCAGCTTTTAGAGTGTTCTACAGAGCCACAATATTTGGTGGTGATGGAAGACACCTCTAGTTGCTAGGGTAAAAATGTAACGAAAATTAGTTTACTTCCCCCGGATAGCGCTTCTATTTATTCATGAAATTATATGTAAGATTATAGGCTTACAATACAGGTACATTCTACTTACCATATTTATCGGTGTATAACACGCACCTTAAGAGGGAAGTTTCAGGAAAAAAAATTCCATAGTCCCCTGCGTATAACACGCAGGCACAGTTTACCCTCTATTTTCAGGGTAAAAAAGTGATGTTATACGCCAATAAATACAGTATGTTACACCTACAGTGAAGCTTGTACACAATTAATATTTGTTGTCCAGATGTTTATGGGCTGGTTATTCAGAGTATGGGAACGAGTAGTCGGTAGATCAAAAATATATTTTTGCCAAAGGTGTGTGTGTTTTACTCAATACTATGGGGAAAAAAATGTATGGCCTCATATATACACTGGTTTATTGTAAAACCAGTGGCGGCCCGTCCCTTTCCATACATCCAATAGGCTTCAAAAAGGTGGGCTCGGGGCGCAGAGCCCTGTGCCCATAGCCCATCCCAGTTGTGACCGTAGCAAATGAATATTCGCTATTGTAACTAGGGTCGGGACCGATACTGAGCATTTGCCGGAGTACTTATACTCCCTCAAATGCCCCCCGATGCCAGATCCGATACTCCTAGTTAATACGCGCGGGGAACATCACAGCTTTTATTTGAATAGCTGTAGTGTTCCCCGCCATGCTGCGTATAGACACCTCCCCTTGCTCTGGATTGGACGGGTGATCTGTCCAATCCCGAGCAAGAGGGAGTGTCTATACTTGGCGGGGAACACTACAGCTATTCAAATGAAAGCTGTGATGTTCCCCCATGTGTATTAACTATGTGGCGGCGGCATCTAGGTATGGGGGGACATGGCTGCATGTGTGGGGGGACATGGCTGCATTTGGGGACACATTTAAAAAAAGTATTGGTATTCGGTATCGGCGAGTACTTGGGGAAAAAAAAGTATCGATACTTGTACTCGGTCCTAAAAAAAGTGGTATCGGGACAACCCTAAATGTAACACTTTCTTCTTTTGCCCAATCAGGCAGTGGGTCATGACCGTCACCCGATTGGCCACCAGGAGAAATTATATTTATATATATATATATATATATATATATATATATATATATATATATATATATAATATGTGTGTTGTTTTGCAAGGATTCATATGTACTAGCATTATGCATCTATTTGAGTGATTTACTAAGGCATTTGCAGCACATTTTTGGTGCTGTGTATGTAGCCAAAAGCTATTTCTCTTCATTAAGGGCGCACGTGCACCACCCCCTTCTGACTAATAGATAGATTCATGCATTGCACTCGGAGTCCACCCAAGTGTTAGAATAGCGAATGAATATTCGTTTTTCTAACCCTGAACCGCTAATCGGGATGCATGGGCCTGTTGCCCGTCGCCTGATAGGCGTCAAAACTCAGCGCTTGTCCTTTAGCCAATCGGGAGGAGAAGAGGGGACACATGGAGGATACAGCTTGCCACTGTCTGACCAGCTGCAAGGTGTCGTCGCCTACCACCCCCGCCCAAAAAAAAAATTGAGCACCAGCCGCCACTGTACATTTGCCTTTACTAAATCGACCCCATAGATCAGTGGTGGTGAACCTTGGCACCCCAGATGTTTTGGAACTACATTTCCCATGATGCTCAACTATGCTGCATGCATAGTGCACAAGCATCATGGGAAATGTAGTTCCAAAACATCTGGGGTTCCAAGGTTCGTCGTCGCTGCCATAGAGTGTCGTAGAAATCTGTCTTGCGGTAATGTGACAAATGGCAGAACTTGCACCATGTTCATGTGTGTTGCTAAGGTGACAGAACAGTTGCAGACATCTACACTAAGCTAGGCTTTACAGGCAAAGAAGCAATTTGGAAAAGTTGGGAGAGAGTCGTGGAAATTGTGTTTAAACATCAGTTCTAAGGAACATTAAGGGCTGAATCACCTCTGCGAGATTGCGAGATTCCTATTCAACTCAGAGTGGTGCGATTTCGGTGACTGTTATATATGCAGACAACTTTCTGTAAACTTTTCCTTGATAACATAGACGGGGATGGGATGCTGTGTGCATACCTCCCAACTTTTTGAGATGGGAGTGAGGGACACCTTGTTGAGCGGGGAGGTTCCGCGGATCTGAGTTGTTGAGCGGGGGGGGGGGGGGGGTTCGCAAATCAAAGGGTTGGCGCAAAACAGGACAGTTGGGAGGTATGGCTGTGTGTGCTTTTTGTCAGCCTGTTCTATCCACTTGTAGGTATTTTATTACCCAGATTTCCCCAGGTTGTAACTTGCTATATAGTACCAGTATATCTTTCTATGTACCGTATATATACTCGAGAATAAGCCAAGTTTTTCAGCACTTTTTGTGCTGAAAATCCCCCCCCCCCCCCTCGGCTTATACAGAGTCAACTTTTTGCGCCTGATCTCCCGGACTTTGGGGACCCGCTACTGGCCGGCCGTAGGTCTCCTGGACCCCAAACTCTTCCTCTACAAGTGTGCAAAGTTTGTTGTTTGGGGGACCTACAGCCAGGGAGCACTTTTTTTTTTTCCCAAAGCCGGGCACAGTGAGGCATGCACATGGGCATAGCGAGGCATGCAGATGGACACCCTAGGCTTATACTGGAGTGAATAAGTTTTCCCATAAAATTTTTGTGGTCAAATTGGAAGCTTATATTCGGGTCAGATTATACTCGAGTATATACGGTATATATATTTTTATTTCAGGAATAGAAGAGGCAGATGAGTCGGCGTGTCAAAAAGAACACTTTGCCTGCAAATTGAGTTTCTAATGCTGAGCGAGTAGCTGGCTAAATGGCAGCTTGTGATTTGAGGTTAATGGATTTCAGTTTAGAACGCGAGAAATGTTCGGGAAAATCCTTTCCTTTTATCTGGATTACCAGTCTGTAATCAAAGCAAGGAGGGGTCTCTTTTCGGGTGTTAGTGTAAAATCCAGCTAGATTTCTGCAGTGATGCTCCTCTGTTTCTTCTGTACAAATCGCACTGTCACTTTAGAAGGATTGGATACAATAATGCAGAAAAAAAATGCAAATTTCACCTTTTCTCACTTTTCTGCATGGGGACTTTTTTTTTTTTTTTTTTTTTTTTTATTTCCAATTGCTATTGTTTTGAAATGGGCTTCTTAATCATAATAGCAGGTCACTATGTCTTTTGTGGATTTCATAGACGGCTGCACATTATTACTGTATATTGTGACTTTTACACCTTTTTTGTGTTTTTAGGTGCAGTTTAGTGTGCGCGCGTCTGTTTTCACTACTACGGCGTCATTAACCACTTCAATACAGGGCATTTTCACCCCCTCCCTGCCCAGATTTTCAGCGCTGTTACACTTTGAATGACAATTGCGCTGAATGCAACACTGTACCCATATGAAATTTTGATCATTTTTTTTCCCACAAGTAGAGCTTACTTTTGGTGGTATTTGATCACCTCCTGCGGTTTTTATTTTTTGCGCTATAAACAATAAAAGAGCGACAATTTTGAAAAAAACATTTTTTTTTTTACTTTTTGTTCTCTCTCCATTAAATAAAAAAATAAAAATAAATAAATAATATATATATATATATATATATATATATATATATATATATATATATATATATATATATATATATATATACACACATACACATACACATACACACACATACACATACACACATACACATACACACATACACACACACACACACACATATTAGTAATGGCGGCCAACTGTTTTTTTGATTTAATCGGTACTGCGATATTGCGGCAGACACATCGGACACCATTTTGGGACCATTCGCATTTTATACAGCGATCAGTGCTATAAATATGCACAGATTACTGTTTAAATCGGTGTTCATTTTGGCAGCAAATTTTTGTTTTAGTCTTGGGACTAAAATGGCATTTTAGTTTAGGTCCCATTTTTATTTTCCTGCAATTGTTTTAGTCATATTCAGTCGACTAAATCTCCAGTACATTTTAGTCGACCAAAACTAATTTTAGTCGTCTAAATGGGCGTAATTAAATTGTAATCCCTTAAGTTAACATTTCTCTACAGTTTCCAAACTCGTTATATACGGTTGCAGTGAAAAATCTCATATGTTATTATTTGTTATTTAGGTATGAACATGCACTTAAGACGAGTGTTAATTTTGAAGTCAAATTTCTATTTCGTTTTAATCTTAGACTTTGACTAAAATGGCATTTTACTTTTAGTCATCTCAATAGTCTGTCGTATTTTAGTCGACTGAAATGTTTTAGTCTGCGAAATAAACACTGGTGTAAACGTGACTGGCAGGGAAGGGGTTAACACTAGGACTATCAAGGGGTTAAATTTGTATCGTAGGGAGTGATTCTAACTGTGGGGGGAGGGGACTGATTTGGGGAGGTGACCGATTGGTGTCTCCATGTACAAGGGACACACCATCGGTCTCCTCTCCCTGACAGGACGTGGATCTGTGTGTTTACACACACACGGATCTATGTCCCTGGCTCTGTAACTGCCGATCGCGGGTACTGTAGCTGGCGGACACTAGGCACGCGCATCGGCACCCACGTGACGCGGCGGGGAGGCATGGCCCTGGAGGCCCGAGACACCCTGTGAACGTCCTTTGACATTAGGTGGGATGAGAAGTGGTTAAACTAATGTGAAATTGAACAGCCATAAAGCACTATCCATGCAAAATCTCATTCTTTTTCTGCAAAAGGCTACAATATTGCAAGTTCTAATAATTGATAATGCTTTAACAATCTGTAGTTCCATAAGGAGATGAGTCACATAATGAATAAACTTTATGAAATGTATTATGCTGCCATATATTATCAAATCTGAAGAAAATGTTCAGCAGTATGGCGTTTTATATTAAACATTGCGCAAAACTCACAATTGGATAGATGCAAACTGAACATGCTGGGTTCTATTTGCTTCTATTTAGGGCTGTGGAAATTGAAAGATCAACCGTACATTTTTTTTGATCGATCAAAATTCTGTTGATCGGTACTAGTGGTGCAACGGATCGTAAATGATCTGAACGGGTCACCATATGCGGATCGGCACACCACGTGATCCGCGGAGCTCCGCTGCTGCCTCTGCTATAGGAAAGGCCACGGCTTCGGCTTAGCTCCCGGAGCGGCGGCCATATTGGTCCACCCGGCGGCGGCCTAGGTGAGCCTAGAGCGACGCGTTGACGTCATCACCCGGCCTCAACTGCTCGTGTTTGGCTGGCTACTCTGGTAAGACTAAGCAAGCACTAATCTTCCTATACAGTGGGGGGAGATGTCTGTGGATATTACAGTGGGGGCAAGATGTCTGTGGCTATTACAGTAGGGGCAAGATATCTGTGGCTATTACAGTGGGGGCGAGAGGTCTGTGGCTATTACAGTGGGGGCGAGAGGTCTGTGGCTTTTACAGTGGGGACGAGGTGTCTGTGGCTTTTACAGTGGGGACGAGGTGTCTGTGGCTTTTACAGTGGGGACGAGGTGTCTGTGGCTTTTACAGTGGGGGCGAGGTGTCTGTGGCTTTTACAGTGGGGGCGAGGTGTCTGTGGCTTTTACAGTGGGGGCGAGGTGTCTGTGGCTTTTACAGTGGGGGCGAGGTGTCTGTGGCTTTTACAGTGGGGGCGAGGTGTCTGTGGCTTTTACAGTGGGGGCGAGGTGTCTGTGGCTTTTACAGTGGGGGCGAGATGTCTGTGGCTTTTACAGTGGGGGCGAGATGTCTGTGGCTTTTACAGTGGGGACGAGATGTCTGTGGCTTTTACAGTGGGGACGAGATGTCTGTGGCTTTTACAGTGGGGGCGAGATGTCTGTGGCTTTTACAGTGGGGGCGAGATGTCTGTGGCTATTACAGTGGGGGCAAGATGTCTGTGGCTATTACAGTGGGGGCGAGGTGTCTGTGGCTTTTACAGTGGGGGCGAGGTGTCTGTGGCTTTTACAGTGGGGGCGAGATGTCTGTGGCTTTTACAGTGGGGACGGGGAGATGCCGGTGGCTTTTACAGTGGGGACGGGGAGATGCCGGTGGCTTTTACAGTGGGGACGGGGAGATGCCGGTGGCTATTACAGTGGGGGGGGGGAGATGCCGGTGGCTATTACAGTGGGGGGGGGAGATGCCGGTGGCTATTACAGTGGGGGGGGGGAAATGCCTGTTGCTATTACAGTGGGGGGGGGGAGATGCCTGTTGCTATTACAGTGGGGGGGGGGGAGATGCCTGTTGCTATTACAGTGGGGGGGGGAGAGATGCCTGTGGCTATTACAGTGGGGGGGGGAGATGCCTGTGGCTATTACAGTGGGGGGAAGATGTCTGTGGCTTTTACAGTGGGGGGAAGATGTCTGTGGCTTTTACAGTGGGGGCAAGATGTCTGTGGCTATTACAGTGGGGGCGAGAGGTCTGTGGCTATTACAGTGGGGGCGAGGTGTCTGTGGCTTTTACAGTGGGGACGAGGTGTCTGGCTTTTACAGTGGGGACGAGATGTCTGTGGCTTTTACAGTGGGGACGAGATGTCTGTGGCTTTTACAGTGGGGACGAGATGTCTGTGGCTTTTACAGTGGGGACGAGATGTCTGTGGCTTTTACAGTGGGGACGAGATGTCTGTGGCTTTTACAGTGGGGACGGGGAGATGCCGGGGGCTATTACAGTGGGGGGGGGGGAGATGCCGGTGGCTATTACAGTGGGGGGGGGGAGAGATGCCTGTGGCTATTACAGTGGGGGGGGGGAGAGATGCCTGTGGCTATTACAGTGGGGGGGGGGGGGGGAGATGCCTGTGGCTATTACAGTGGGGACGAGGTGTATGTGGCTTTTACAGTGGGGACGAGGTGTCTGTGGCTTTTACAGTGGGGACGAGGTGTCTGTGGCTTTTACAGTGGGGGCGAGGTGTCTGTGGCTTTTACAGTGGGGGCGAGGTGTCTGTGGCTATTACAGTGGGGGCGAGGTGTCTGTGGCTTTTACAGTGGGGACGAGATGTCTGTGGCTTTTACAGTGGGGACGAGATGTCTGTGGCTTTTACAGTGGGGACGAGATGTCTGTGGCTTTTACAGTGGGGACGAGATGTCTGTGGCTTTTACAGTGGGGACGAGATGTCTGTGGCTTTTACAGTGGGGACGGGGAGATGCCGGGGGCTATTACAGTGGGGGGGGGGGGGGGGAGATGCCGGTGGCTATTACAGTGGGGGGGGGGAGAGATGCCTGTGGCTATTACAGTGGGGGGGGGGAGAGATGCCTGTGGCTATTACAGTGGGGGGGGGGGGGAGATGCCTGTGGCTATTACAGTGGGGACGAGGTGTCTGTGGCTTTTACAGTGGGGACGAGGTGTCTGTGGCTTTTACAGTGGGGACGAGGTGTCTGTGGCTTTTACAGTGGGGGCGAGGTGTCTGTGGCTTTTACAGTGGGGGCGAGGTGTCTGTGGCTATTACAGTGGGGGCGAGGTGTCTGTGGCTTTTACAGTGGGGACGAGATGTCTGTGGCTTTTACAGTGGGGACGAGATGTCTGTGGCTTTTACAGTGGGGACGAGATGTCTGTGGCTTTTACAGTGGGGACGAGATGTCTGTGGCTTTTACAGTGGGGACGAGATGTCTGTGGCTTTTACAGTGGGGACGGGGAGATGCCGGGGGCTATTACAGTGGGGGGGGGGAGATGCCGGTGGCTATTACAGTGGGGGGGGGGGAGAGATGCCTGTGGCTATTACAGTGGGGGGGGGGGGAGATGCCTGTGGCTATTACAGTGGGGGGAAGATGTCTGTGGCTATTACAGTGGGGGGGAGATGTCTGTGGACCATATTGGAGTGGGGACTATATATGGTGGTCATATGAAAAATGTGCGTTTTTTTAATTAATTCGAAATTAGTCGATTTAATTTTATGTTCAATTTTAATTTTTTTCTTTTCTTTTTTTTCTTTTTTCTTTTTTCTTTTTCTTTTTTTTTTTTTTTATCGGTAACAGCTCTACTTCTATTTGGTAGTAAAAACTTTTTTCTTTTTTCCTTTTTTCCGTTTTCTAACTGTCCTCCGGACTTTTTTCACACAATTACTTGTTTTGATTTTGCAACTACAGTTGCGGTTCATTTTAAAATATATTTTATACTTCTCAGGAACTGCTCTTTGTAAGCTGAATTTCTTGTAGACATTGTGCACCTGATGATATCCAGACCTTGTCTCCGTTTCCTTTTCTTCTGTTGTTCTTGATCACTGGGGTTTTACTGAGAGCGGAGCAGAATAAAGATTATTCCAGTCATTGCCTGCTGTTCCTGCTTTCTGACGTCCTGCATTTTATCTTCATAACTATTGTAACAAATGAGGCAGAACGGTGCAGACGTTTTCCATTGTTTATGGGTTCAGTTAATCTCACCTTTTGCTTGAAATAACATTTCATCTTTGCCTATTTTTTTTCCTATTGAATAGATATCTGAAAATAGTGTATATATAAATATATGGCGCGTGATTTCTGCGCTACCACTTCCAGCTATTTAAAAATATCAATGATGACAAATTCAAAGTAGAACTGTACAAAAGCAAAAAACAAGATACCAATATGTTGGAGCGCCAAAACCCAAATAGGAAATATGTGAAGAAATGATTCCGGATGGCTGCACTTCCAAAAATCCTTTTATTGAAGCTTCATATGACAAGTGGTTGGCAGATGGAGCAGGGGACAAAGAGGTAGATGCGTTTCGCATAAATCTCAGCGCTTGGTCATAATGACTAAGCGCTGATATTTGCGCGAAACGCGCCTACCTTTATCCCCTGCTCCATCTGTCAACCACTTGTCATATGAAGCTTCAATAAAAGGATTTTAGGAAGTGCAGCCATCCGGAATTATTTCTTCACATTACACAGCATGCAAGCTGGGCTAGCACCTGGTGTGTGTGTGTGTGTGTGTGTGTGTGTGTGTGTGTGTACACCAGAGACTCCCTCACCTGGAGCAGCTTTTGTTGTTTCATTCTAAATAGGAAATAGATTGTGGGGGAAATAATAAGTTTTCTATTTTTAACACCTAATGGGGCAGGTATGGGGGGAATCTTGGGTATGGGTCTCTAAATTGGGGCCAGAGGGATGGAAAAAAATAGGCAAAGATAAAATGCTTGTCTAGTCTTTATCTGGCCCTTGGGGCACGGTTCCTCCAACTGACACCAGCCATGGGGCACTTTTCCTCCAACTGACACCAGCCATGGGGCACTTTTCCTCCAACTGACACCAGCCATGGGGCACTTTTCCTCCAACTAACACCAGCCATGGGGCACGGTTCCTCCAACTGACACCAGCCATGGGGCACGGTTCCTCCAACTGACACCAGCCATGGGGCACGGTTCCTCCAACTGACACCAGCCATGGGGCACGGTTCCTCCAACTGACACCAACCAGAGTGATTTATGTGCAGAATTTAGGGGTGCGATGTGTACCAAGTGCAGGATTCAAGGGTGTGAACGGAGTGCAAAGTTCAGGGGTGCAATATGTACAGAGTGGAGGGTTGAATAGTGTGCTATCCACAGTGTGCAGGGTTCTCGCAAAAAAAACAACTGGGTGCAAGGGCCACATGAAATGGCCTGGCCGGTTTCGGCCTGCAGGCCTTGTGTTTTGACACCTGTGATCTTTAGGGTTAGTCATCCAACAGATTAAATATGCCTTAGCAACAGGATGCAGCATCGGTTTCTCTACCTCAAGGGTTGTTCTGTATCATTGTATAGTGTCCTGTTAGTGTCAGAAGAATAGTGCATCCACTGGTGTCGTTGAGAGGAGCGGTGCCCTATTGGTGTATCAGCAAGAAGTATGGTGCATCATCATTGGTGTTGGTGAGAGTAATGTCCCATTGTTGGTGTTGCGGAGGAATCGTGCTCCCATGATTTGTGTCAGTGGGAGGGCGTCTTGCTCCATCATTGAGAATGGTGGCTAATCTCTGTGTCAGAAGGTGTATTGGTATTCCATCTTCAAGCTGCATTCACACCTGAGCCTTTTGTAGCTCAAAGCTTATAGTTCAGACGCTCAACAAGCAAAATCCCATTCATTTCAGTGGCCCCTGTTAACGTTGGCGCACGAACAGTGGCCGTTGAAGTTGAACAAATTTTGCTTGCTGAGCGTTTTCGAGCAAACTAGCGCCACATAACCCCCCGCCCCCCCCTCCCGAGGGGGGAGTTATCTTTTCAAGCACCTCCTTGCGTAGGAGGCTGACCTTAACCAGTTAAGGACCCCCGCACGCCTATGTACGTCCACAACATGGCTCGTACAGGCACAAGGGCGTAAATTTACGTCCTCGCCTTAGTGCGGTTCGGGGGTCCCATCGGGACCCCCTCCGCGGCGTGCGGCGGTCCCCCTGGCTCTGGGAGCGATCGCCGACGAGCGGGCGGATGTCCGTGTTTTCCGCCCCCCCCCCCCCCCCCCCCGCGATCGCTCCCAGCCAATGGGAGCGCGCTCCCAGCCTGTCACTTCCTCCTCCTGTGTTTACACAGGAAGGAGGAAATGATCATTTCTCTCATCGCAGCGCTGTTTCCCAGCGCTGCTGATGAGAGAAGACATGCCAAGTAAGTGTGCACCAACACAACACTGACACACACTCACATAGGCATATTAACCCCTTGTGATCGCCCCCCCCCACCCCCCTGTCACAGTGTTACTGAATGCAGTGATTTAATCACTGCATTTAGTGTCAGTGTGACAGGCACTGTAAAAAACAGTTAGTGTTAGGTTCAGGATAGCCCCCCCACCCCCCCTAATAAAGTTTTAACCCCCTGATCACCGCCCTAGTTAACCCTTTCACTCCCTATTGCCAGCGTCACTAAGCGATCATTTTTCTGATCGCTGTATTAGTGTCGCTGTTCCCGCTAGGTAGCTATTTTTTTTATTACGATTTTTTTTTTTACTAAAGACATGTGGCTAAATAAATTTTGGCCTAAATGTTTTACTAAAATTTAGTTTATTTGATTTTTTTTATAACAAATAGTAAAAAAATAGTGATTTTTTTCAAAATTGTCGCTCTATTTTAGTTTATAGCGCAAAAAATAAAAATCGCAGAGGCGATCAAATACCACCGAAAGAAAGCTCTATTTGTGGGAAGAAAAGGACGCAAATTTTGTTTGGGAGCCACGTCGCACGACCGCGCAATTGTCTGTTAAAGCGACGCAGCGCCGAATTGTAAAAACACCTTGGGTCATTTAGCAGCGTAAGTGTCCGGGTCTTAAGTGGTTAAAGTGGAGTTCCACCCATTTTTTTATGTTTGTCTGTGCTGCATGCCCTTATCTCATAGTGTTCAGAATGGACATTTTTTATTTATTTTGTTGTTTGTAAATACCTTATTTTGTAGTCCTTCATTACTTCCTCCTCCTTATTATCCTAGGCTATTGAGTCACAAGGCTATTTGCAAGGGTTTCTGGGATAGGCATCATGTTTCCCAGTAGTCCTTGCAAACCTGACTGAAACCTAGTGTGCAGCACTGAGCATGTGCGAGATATGCAAAGCTGAAATCCAGGAAGTCATACAGTCTGGCTTCATGATGCCCACACTTAAGATGGCCACGGTCTATTTCTAGATTATAAACTAAATGCTGTAACAACCTAACAAAACGGACCTTAGTTTACAGTAGGGTTGTCACGATACCACTTTTTTAGGACCGAGTACAAGTACCGTTACTTTTTTTCAAGTAGTCGCCAATACCGATACTTTTTTTTAAATGTGTCCCCAAATGCAGCCATGTCCCCCCACATATTGCAGCCGTGTCCCCCCACATATTGCAGCCATGTCCCCCCACATATTGCAGCCATGTCCCCCCACATATTGCAGCCATGTCCCCCCACATATTGCAGCCATGTCCCCCCACATATTGCAGCCATGTCCCCCCACATATTGCAGCCATGTCCTGTCCCCCATACCTCCCCAGCCGCCGCCGCTGCTGCAGGGTTAATCCCTGTGTAACACATACCCGCGGCGCCATGTAAAGACACGCGATTGGACGGATCCGTCCAATCGCGAGCAAGGGGGGAGTGTCTATGGACGTATCCGTGTATAGACACTCCCCCTTGCTCGCAATTGGACGGATCCGTCCAATCACGTGTCTATACATGGCGCCGCGGGTATTACATGTTTACAAGATGCACGGGATTAGCGGCGGTCGGCGGCGGGCGATTTGCGATGAGCGGCGGGGGGGGGGGGGAAGTATTCTATTTTGGTATCAGGGGTATTTGCTGGAGTACAAGTACTCCCGCAAATACTAGGAATCGATACCGATACTGGTATCGGTATCGGGACAACCCTAGTTTACAGACTAACTTTACTAGAATACATTAAGCTTGTGTATTACAGGGGTATTTATATTTAAAAAGTGAAATTGTGGGTGGAACTCCCCTTTAACTTGGGGGGGGGGGGGGGGGGGGGGAGGAAGAGCCAGGCCAGTGCCTCACCTCCCGGCTGAACAGGAAGAGTGTCCCGAGACTCCTTGGTCACACAACTGGGTGGGCTCAGGGCCACAGTGCTCTGTGCCCCGAGCCTAACCTTTTCTGAAGCCAATTGGAGCATCAGGCTTCTAAACATGTGCCTCAAAAAAAAAAAAACGTTGGAATCCATATGTCCGGTGCCCTCCATGTAGATTAGGGGCCATAAGCATGAATTATGGGGAGCTGTGCCACATAAGGACGGGCCGCCACTGCTATGTATAAAATGTAGTTGTCCTGAATCTTGGTAGATGAATATAAAGATGTCAATGAGGACATTTTTGAAAATTGTTAGTATTACAAATCATGCATATCGTGACAAAAAAAAAGTAAAATTCCAGAGATTGTGAAAGATCAATATTAGATATTTTATAAGGGCCAGTCTACCCAAAAGTAATTATTATTTTTGTTTATAGTGCAAGAAATAAAAACCGCACAGGTGATTAATCGCCACCAAAAAAAAGCTCCTATTTTGTGTTGGAAAAAGCTTTTATTTGGGTACAACATCGCACGCCTGTGTAATTGTCAATTTCAAAGTATTGCAGTGCTGTATCACAAAAAATGGCCTAGTCGTAAATGGCGGTAAACCTTCCGAGGCTGAAGTGGTTAAATTGGCGCATGCCTGTAATTGTTAGTGTCCCAGGTGGAAGGGTTAAAGCAAAGCAGAGCGTTCAATACTACTTACAAACAGGATTTGTTCCCTGTTGCTCTCGTACCGCTGGGAACATGCAGGTTTAATTAAGCTTATCAGCATAGACACAAAACTAATAACGCTTGGCCATTTTGCTCACAAGGGAGGGTTTTGGCACGGAGACAGTTCTTCTAGAGAGAGCTCCCCTGTAATGGAATAACATGTAAAATACCAGAACGTTTACTACACAGGAGCTTTCTTATTTGTGTCCTCAACCACTTCAGCCCCGGGAAAAATGTACCCCCTTGCGATTCGGCACCACGCGTGTTTTTCGCGATTCGGCACTACGTCGCTTTAACGAGAACAAGCGACGTTGCACCCAAAATTTACATCCTTTTTTTCCCCCCACAAATAGAGCTTTCTTTTGGTGGTATTTGATCACCTCTGCGTGGTGTGTGTGTGTGTGTGTGTGTTGTTTTTTTTTTTTTTTGCGCTATAAACAAAAAAGCAACAAATTTGGGAAAAGGCTACATTTTTATTTTATTTTTTTGCTCTAGTAAATATCCCTATAATATGTATGTATCTGTAAAAATAAGCGTATAGTAAGAGTCGGTTCACACTGGGGCGACACGACTTCCAGCACGACTTTCAGAAGCAACTTCAATACTACTTGAGCATGAACCACAGGGCGATCTGGGGCGATTTACAACACGACTTGAAGTCCTTTTCAGGTCAGGAGACATTCCAGTGGCCAATAAAACAACAATCGGCTCTGGGAGAGGGAAGGGGAAGGAGGGGTTTGCCTGAGAAATGTATGTTATCTTGCTGGAAAGTAGCTTCAATTAAAACAGTGATCAGACTTGGAAGCGACTTCCATTGAAATCAATGGGTACAAATCGCTTAGAAGTCTGAAGTAGTACAGGAACCTCTTCTGAAGTCGAAACGACATGAGTAGTGTGTATTAACACCGCTCCTATTCACTTACATTGCTTTTCTGGACAGCGCGACTTGGGACGACTTGAGACGACTTCAAGTCGGATCCCAAGTCGCCCCAGTGTGAACCGACTCTAATTGGTTTGTGCAAAAGTTATGGCGTCTACAAAATGGGGAATAGATTTATTAATTAAAAAAAAAAATATGTATATGTGTCCGCCGCAATGTTGCAGTCACGATTCAAAATAATATAAATATTGCAGATTGCCACCATTACTATATATATATATATATATATATATATATATATATATATATATATATATATATATATATATATATATATATATATATATATATATATATATTAGTAATGGTGGCAATCTGCAATATTTATATTTATTTTATTTTGAATCGTGAGTGCAACATTGCGGCGGACTCTTTTGACACTATTTTGGGACCATTTGCGATCAGTGCTATAAAAATGATTACTGTATAAATGACACTGGCAAGGAAAAACCTACAGTGCGGTTTTAATATTTCCTTGTTCTTAATTGGCTGTGTACTCTGATAACCTTTGTGCCAGCAATAACTGATACAAATAAAAAATTTTTTTTTTTTTTTTTTTTGAGCGGCTGTAAGATTTGTTTGTATTGACATAATGGTTCCCTGATCTCTGAACCTGCTGATGAAGGTTCCATTATAAACTGATTAGATAATGATTGGCATCCTGTGACGGCTAGCTGTCTGTGTTTTTTCTCGGCTCATTTTTTGCCTGCAGATCTACCGGTATATTTGATTGCTGGTAACAGAAGCCACTGGCAATACATATAACATTTGCCAATAGTAAAGTTGCATATATAATTTGGAATAAATATTCACCCAAAATACTGGATCAATTATGAGCTAAACATTTTCTACTACACTTGCTTCTTGTATTTCCAATTCTTCCAAAAAAAAAAAAAGTTTTTCAAACTTCATTTTAAAAAACGTTGCCTACACACCATCGTTTTCTGAAAATGCTCTTGCAAAACGTGGTTACGTACAACACGTACGACGGCACTTCTGAGCATGCGCGGGTTTAAAAACGTTGTTTGAAACATCGTTTTAGCCCACACACGATCATTTTTTATGACACAAAAAACATTTTGAAAAAAACGACATAAAAAATTGAAGCAAGTTCGAATTTTTTTTTTGGTTGTTTTTCAGAAGACAAAAACGACGTAAAGCCCACACACGATCATTTTAAATGACGTTTTTTAAAACGTCGTTTTATTTCATCACAAAAAAACGACCGTGTGTACGCGGCATAAGAGTCCCAAAGACCATGCTTATACTTGCAATGCTTGAGCTGTGCAATTTTCAAAAAAGAAAAAAACAACTTTTTTTTTTTACAAAAGACGACCGTGTGTACGCGGCATTAGAATATAGAGCCAGGTTTAACCTGGTCATGCATAGGATTGATCTTTCCAACTCCTCTTGGATTTGGTCCTAGACTTTCAGAGATTTGGTCATCTAAACCAGTGGTTCTTCACCTCGTCAAGTATCCTTGAATGAATGAATGAATGAAAAACTTAAGGCCACGTACACACGATCGGACCAAACCGATGAGACTGGTCCGACGGACCGTTTTCATCGGTTCACGCTGAAGTGGTTTGATGTGCGTACACACCATGGGGACAAAATCCTATCAGGCCAATGTTCAATGCTTCCAAGCATGCGTCGACTTGATTCTGAGCATGCGCCGGTTTTCGGTCCGATGCTTTTGCGTACTAACCATCAGTTTGGTCCGATGGTCAGGCGTCTGTCGGACAGATTTTAAAGCAAGTTTTAAAACTTTGGTCCGACGGGCTGTACACATCGGACCAGTCTGATCGTGTGTACACGGCCTTACAGGCCATGTTTTTCAGGCAACGTTATCCCATTTTTTTTTTTTTTTTATATTGTGAAAGATAATGTTTCGCCAAGTAAATTGATACCCAACATGTCATGCTTCAAAATTGTCTGCTCGTGGAATGCCGACAAACTTTTACCCTTCAAAATGTCCGTAGGCGACGTTTAAAAAAAACTACAGGTTGCATGTTTTGAGATAGAGGAGGTCTAGGGCTAGAATTATTGCTCTCTCTCTCTTACGATCGCGGCGATACTTCACGTGTGGTTTGAATACCGTTTACATATGCGCTACTCATGTATGTGTTAGCTTCGGCGTGTGAGCTCATCGGGACGGGGCACGTTTTCTGTCTCCTAACTTTTTTTTAGCTGGCTCCTCGATTCCAAGCACATTTTTCAAACCCTGCAATACACATTATGATAAGTGTAACCACAGGACATATTCACACAATAGCAGGGTCAATTAGCGCAGAGAACAGAGAGATGGCTGGAGGTGATGGCATTAGCATCTAACAGTATGAATGAGTCGCTCTTACAATTTAACCCGTTGAGTTCAGAATCGACAACCAGTAAATAGTTCTTTACAGATATCCTGGAATATATTGTGGATAATAATTGCATAATAATCCCATCTCAGGTAGTCCAAGATATCATTTCTCAGTCATCCTATGCCCATATTGGACATAGGGTGATTTTAGGCATAAGAGGGTCCGAGTCTGTCACACATATACTGTTTAAGGTTACATCGGTCACTAAGCAATGAAAATGTTCATGCAAGGAGGGGACTGGTGTAAGGGAGGCCACCAAGTAACCAATGAGAACTCTGAAGCTTTGGTCTGGAAGCCTTGGTTGCCCAGATTGCATACATCTGTTGCTGGGGTGATTCACCCATCGCCAAAATTGTATATCATTAATACTGTCCATAATGAAGTGCACTTGTGTTAAAGTGCATAATAGGTCAAATTCAAAATGCTTTGTAGCGTGCACAGTTCAATTCCTTCTATGGTGTACGGGGGCGGACTGACCATTCAGGCTCTCGGGCACTGCCCGAGGGCCCCATCAGGGTTGCCAGGCTCAGTAAAACCAGGGACAGTATGTAAAAATCTGTTTTTTTTTTTGTTTGTTTTTTTAACATCTGTCCGATTAACGGCATGCTTTTGATGTGAAAATCCTAAGATTTTAGCTGCCCCGACTCCTGGCCTGGTGGCTATCTGTAGGCCCGGGGGCCCCATAATCTTCTATTGCCCGGGGGCCCCATAATCTTCTATTGCCCGGGGGCCCCATAATCTTCTATTGCCCGGGGGCCCCATAATCTTTTGCCCGGGGGCCCCATAATCTTTTGCCCGGGGGCCCCATAATCTTTTGCCCGGGGGCCCCATAATCTTTTGCCCGGGGGCCCCATAATCTTTTGCCCGGGGGCCCCATAATCTTTTGCCCGGGGGCCCCATAATCTTTTGCCCGGGGGCCCCATAATCTTTTGCCCGGGGGCCCCATAATCTTTTGCCCGGGGGCCCCATAATCTTTTGCCCGGGGGCCCCATAAGTTGTCAGTCCGCCCCTGATGGTGTCTGTGTGACAACATATATAAGAAATGGTATACATCCGTCCATTGACGCCTTTGTGAATAATCAAATGGGCTTTAGATTACATACAGAAACAGTCCTCCAATGTTTATCTGGTCCTGTTCCAGTTTTATAAATCTGGAGTGATGGTTCCTTTAAAGCTTGTCCATATATTAAAATGAAACGGTGACCTCCCATAGTGTAGTATTGAAAGTAAAAACTGTTTTTATTAAAATAGTAACTCTCTTACATCAAAGTATCAGTAAAAATGCTTTTAGTATATCACGTGGGCGTGACGTAACGCGTAGGGCATCTCAGACCGGACGTGATCCACTAAGACCCTAAGCAGTTTTTGTGATTTTTTTTTTTTTTATGTTTGTGTGGGGTTTCTCCCAAATAACCATACCAGACTCGAAGGGCCTGGTATTGTCGGGATCAAAGTCGGATCCCGTTCATTGAAGTCACAGGGCAAAGTCTGATCCACAGTCGTACGAATGTCTTGTTGTACCAGTGTCAACCCAGCCTTAAAGACCAAAAACAAACCTGCAATTTAGGCCCCTTTCACACTGCGGCGTCGGCGATAAATCGCTGTTATTTTTAGCAGCACTTTACCGTCAATTTTGCGGCGCGGTTTTGCCCTCCGTCTTGCTAGCGCAGCGCTCCAGTGTGAGAGCCATCGGTGCTTTCACACTGGAGAGACGGCAGCAGCTGTTTCAGGTTGCTTTACAGGCTCATTTTTTTGAGTTATAGCTCCTGCAAACCGACCCAGTGTAAATGGGGTCTTGGGGGTTCGGAATTGCTGGTATACATTTTCTAAGACCCCTTTTATCACTGGGTCATTTTGCAGGCGCATAACGCTAAAAATAGAGCCTGCAAAGCGACCTGCTGTCTCTCCAGTGTGAAAGCCCTGGCTCGGTGCGCTAACAGGACAGTAAAAAAAAAAGTCCTGCTAGCTGCATCTTTTGAACGGTGAAGGAGCGGTGTGTATACATTGAAATCAATGAGGCACCGTGGCTATCCCGCCGGCAAAACGCCTCTGCATAGGCACTTTGCGGCGGTTTTTAACCCTTTCTTGGCCACTAGCGGGGGGGGGGGGTAAAACCCCCCTGCTAGTGGCCGAATAGCACCACAAAATTGATGGTAAAGCGCTGCTTTACTGCCACCCCCGCCCCAGTGTGAAAGGGGCCTTATTCTGAACAAATTCATGTAGTACCGGTATATTGTAAGATGATTGCTATCCTATCTATCTATATCACGGCAATTGAAGCAAGAGAACCTGTTTACCATGTCTAGGATTTGAATGACGCAGGTCTTTTTTTTCTTTTTTTTTTTTTTGCGTTGCCTTTGACCTTATTTAACCTGTTTAAAGCGAGGTTCCAACCACAATTAGCATTTTTTAAATGCATGTCCTTTCATCCTGCGTTTTTATCATATAAATCCGGTCACTTACTATTTTACAATCCGCCACCGCTCCGCATAGTTATTCAAAATAACTGGGCATTGTGAAGCCCACAAGCACTTACTTCCCGGAAGTCTTGGATGGGGAGTGATGATTGGGTAGCGCACTGCATCCTGGGAAATGATGACACACATTTCCCAGGAGCATTAGAGGGAGATGATGTCAGAATCCTAGGTGATTCCAAAGGCAGATTTCGTGGGACTGCATAGCAACAGGCATTTCCAGATGAGTAAAAAAATATTTTTATTTTTTTTTCCTTTTTTTTAGGTCTAATGAGCACAATAATGAAAAAAGAAATTGGGATGGAAACTCCACTTTAAGCGTTCTATTTGATTCTGGAATTAGAACGTTCTGTCCCAAAACCTGTGCAGTAATTTGGAGTCCTTGATACCTGGATTGCTGCTTATCCCCAGACAACAGGCTTAGAAATGAAGGAGCCAAACAATTATGGCCATTCTAATGGTTCCCCTTGACGGATTATCTGTATTAATAATTTTTAAATGTAAAGATCTGCTGGGAATGAGTCTGTCCTACATTCATTCCTGGTGACCCGGTTCGCCATCTTTTCTGCGCTCCACTTCCTATTCCTACATTGAGCTAGTTTGTCTCTATGGACCGTCTTTTTCATGATGGTTAATTGGCTATGGCTTTTGTTTTCCCAGCTGTGGGCTTTTGGGTTAATAGTTTTTAATCGTCCTAATTTCGAATATATTATACACCACTAACCAACAAAGGAGTGTAAATATAGAATAATAGTCCTGCCAGTTTCCATGGAACAAAATCTAGGACTTGAAAATCATGTCTATAGTAACGACGGCTGCTGCCCCATTCTGCCGGAACACTCTTTTCCGTTAAACACATTAGATACTGGCCACTGAAACTGGGACACACTGGAGAATTTCTCCTTGTCCCAGTTTCTATCCATTTTCTATTAGTTGTATAGGCTTACTTGCTGGAATGGTGTGCTGAGCTGTAACACTTGATGGACCGAAATACACTTTCTGTAACCTGTTCTTATAAGGTGACCAGATTTTTAACCACTTCCATACCGGGCACTTATACACCTTCCCGACCAGACCAATTTTCAGCTTTCAGCGCTGTTGCACTTTGAATGACAATTGCGCGGTCATGCTACACTGTACCCAAACTACATTTTTATAATTTTGTTCCCACAAATAGAGCTTTCTTTTGGTGGTATTTGATCACCTCTGGGTTTTTTATTTTCTGCAACAAAAAAAAAAAATGAAAATTTTGAAAAACAAAAGCTTTTTTTTTTTTTTCGTTACAAAACTTTGTAAATAAGTGTTTTATCCTTCATGGTTGGGATGGGGTGGCACGCATGGGCACAGATGGGGTGGCACGCATGGGGCATGGGCACAGATGCGGCGGCACGCATGGGCACAGATGGCGCGGCACACATGGGGCGGCACAAATGGGCACAGATGGGACGGATGTACTGTAATATTTTGTATGGCCGGATGCCAATCAGTGATGCCCATTGTGGTTAGGTGGTATCCCTGGTGGTCTAGTGTGGGCATCTTCGGGGGGGGGAGGGGCTGCGCTGATAATTGATCAGCACAACCCCCCCTGTCAGGGGAGAAGCCGCTCGGCTCTCCTCTACTTGCGTCTGACAGACACGAGTGAGGAAAAGCCGATCACGGCTGCTCTTGTTTACATCGTGATTAGACGCGGCTGATCACGTGGTAAAGAGTCTCCGACGGAGACTCATTATCTAGATCGGTGTTGCGAGAGGTTCAGACTAACTCCCTGCAACAACGATCGCCACGATGCGTCATTTTGCAATAGGGTGGGCGGCAAGTGGTTAAAATGAAATCCGGGGACATATTTTTTTTTTTTTTACTGGCGGCAATCAGTGATTCTCTGCCCGCCGCTGCCGCCCACCTCACAGCCTGTCAGGTCTCTCTCTGTGCCCCGGCTACTACTGGGTGGGGAGCGAAGGCAGATTACTCCGCCAGGGAAGTCAAGGAGATAAGTAGGCAGGCGACTGGCCAGGACTTGAGCCAAGGTAGAAGAACATGCGAGCGGAGCTGAATGGGCATGCACCCAAAACTGAAACATTCCCTCCGCTCCGACCAGCACATGACCATCAGAAAGGGGCACAGATAATAGGAACAATACACCCCCCCCCTAAGCTAGTAGGAGCGGCGGAGAGTAATTCAGAATTCTTTTTTTTTTTTATTCTGCACTGACTGTCTTTGAAATTGCCTCAGCCCCTTTTCAAATGAAATCTGGGGACAGACTTGGTCTGGGGACAGTGTCCTCAATCCAGGGACTGTCCCCGGAAACCAGGGACGTCTGGTCACCCTACATTAATATGATTATTTTAATTTTAGTTTGATTGGTTTCTTTCCTTTATTATCTGCCCAGGCTTCTTGCTTGTTATTAAATGGCACGCCTGCCTTCGGTAAACCGAATCATTGATCACGCTACTACAGGAAATGTATATTTTATTTTCTTACTGTAAAATTAGACTTCTGTTCATTTGTGTGGCCTAAATCTCAGAATCCTACATAGAGTACCTTTCCTGTTGTAGAGTCAGGAGGCCCTGTAATGGCTTGGAGTGCTCTAAATTGCTTCCTATACTCAAACTTCTTAGGCCTCATTTACTACGGTGTATAGAACAGACCTTCACTTTTGAAGCTTTCCAGTGGGCCTCCAATAAATAAATGTCTAATTTTATTCACTCTGTTTTTTTTTTTTGTATCCCCTGCAACATTTAAGAGGCGTTGGCATCCTGCAAAATGACTAACGCCTCAATTCAGCTCAATGTTGGCAAATGTGTTCTAGATACCCATAAGGTGTTTTAAAAGCATTTCTTGGCAACAAGTGGAGTTCACCCCCCCCCCCCCCCAAAATAAAATGTGTAATTTGTTTTTCTAATATATTTAATTTCATCTTTTATTCTTCCGAGAGAATAGGTATGAGTAGGAATTTCTACCCTGAGGTGCAATGTAATCTGTGAGTTCACCCAGATGTGTCAAGTCCTTCCGCAAAAGTTCCACCCTGGTGGATAAGGACCCCCCCTGTACTGCGCAGGCACGTCACGAACCTCAACGGAGTTTCCGAAAGTAGCCAAACATGTAGAGCTGTGAGTCGGCTCTACACAGCGCCTGCGCAGTCAGCTCTACACGGCTCCTAGTCGGTGCACAGGCGCTGTGTAGAGCTAACTTTCAACTCGATGTTCGGCTACTTTTGAAAACTCTGTTGAGGTTCGTGACGTGCCTGCGCAGTACGGGCGGGGTCCTTATCCACCAGGGGGTGCCTTCTTCGGCAGAACACCGTCCATAGCTTCCAGGAAGTCAGTGCTTGTGGGCTTCACAATGCCCACAAGCAAAATGGAAACTTTCTAGAGCCGATTTTAAAAGTTCATCTTTTGCCCGAAAACAGACAGGGGAGGTTTGAAGTCACCAAACACGTGAGTACTAATTGGTGATCTACAAATACATTGGATGCAACCAAAAAAAAAACGATTTGCTGTGGAACCCCCGCTTTAAGGTGAGGGTTTACAACCCCTTTAAGGGTTTAGGCACCAACTGAAAGACTGACTATTCTTCCTGAAAGGTCAGCTTTCATTTAAAGTGGTAGTATACTCTGTACTACCACTTTTACTTACAGGTAAGCCTATAATAAGACTTACCTGCAAGTATAAAGAATATCTCCTAAACCTCTACGGTTTAGGAGATATTCCCCTCGCAATGCGCCGCTGGGATCTTCGGCGAAAGGCCGGCAGCCGCTGGACCTTGACGGACAGAAGTCTCCCACGCGCATCACACATCGCTGGAGCGGCGATACCCGGAGAACACGCCGAGGAGAGGTGACATATCCCTCAAGGTGGACCAGGTAAGTGCCCCTAACCTCGTTCCAAGGCAAGTATTGCATAATGAGCCAGCAGCAGCTTTACTACCGCTTTAACTTGATGCAAAAAAACTGAACTTAAAAAAACATAAAAATTGCATAACAATGACATTATAACTGTTGTTATCCCAAGGCAGTATGTTTATATGTGTGTGTTTTTTTTTTTCTCAACATGAAGAGTTAAACCATTTTCATTCAAATGGAACCTAATTTACCAATACTGAGCGAGAGCTTGTAAAACGTGATTCTGAAAACGCATTTGCAATGTTTGCATACATGAAGACTTTTTCAGAGTAACCAAGGCAAATACTGTGTGACATCTGTCTGCTTTTTCCTGACTGTCCCCAGAGCTCAGGGCATGTTGTGTTCTTTAGTCTGGAGCATCTGCTCTTTGGCTGTTTAAGGTACAGATGGAACTGTTCCATGAGCCATGGTAATATGCACCCCGTCTGCTTTCTCCCTGGTGTAATGTGTCTGAGGGCACATGTAAATTGGTGAGGCCTAAAATTGTTCAAGCCTTCACTCCACTATGTAGACATCTGCCATTTTTTTTTCTTGCGCTCAAGAAAGAATGGACCGTCTAACTTTTATACCATCCATAAAAATGATCAGAAGATCCTGTGTCAGGTCCTAGCTCCATGTTGGGCCGTAATCCAGTAAGCATTTTTTGTAGTTCCGCAAGCAAGGCTTGCATGTCTCTTGGCAGGGGTGTATTTAGGTTTTGTGCTGCCCTAGGCCTGACGAAACTCGCACACCCACTACTTTATATATGACGCACCCCTTCCTGTCAAGACTACACCCCTTCCTTTTTAAGACCGGCCCTGTCATTTTCATGGGAGGAGGACAGAGGGACATGGTGGGATAAGGACATGGTGGGATAAGGACATGGTGGGATGAGGACAGGGTGGGATGAGGACAGGGTGGGATGAGGACAGGGTGGGATGAGGACAGGGTGGGATGAGGACAGGGTGGGATGAGGACAGGGTGGGATGAGGACAGGGTGGGATGAGGACAGGGTGGGATGAGGACAGGGTGGGATGAGGACAGGGGGACAAGGTGGGATGAGGACAGGTAGACAGGCTTTTTTGCCGCCCCCCACAAAGTGCCGCCCTAGGCCTGGGCCTTGTCAGCCTAGGCCATAATACAGCACTGTCTCTTGGTACTGGTTTTCTTTTAAAGCCTATTGAATCCTCCAATTTTTGAATCTGCTAAATAGATTTCAGGTGCATCAAAACAAAAGCGGCCACAGCCTGAGTAGAAAAGCCTGTCCCTTGCCAGCTGTTGCTCTCTGTGTGGCAGCAGTGGTCTCATTGCAGAGGTCTAACATGTCCACTGCTGAGACAGATCTATGATTTTGCAATCAACAAGGTCATGCCCCCTGCTAATTGGAGAGCTCTAGCTGTGACTCAGCAGTGGGGAAAGTCTTGACACCCTATGAAGAGATCACCGCTTCCTTAACCACTTAAGACCCAGACCACTATGCAGGTAAAGGACCTTGCCCCTTTTTTTTTTTCGATTCGGCACTGCGTCGCTTTAACGGACAATTGCGCGGCCGTGCGATGTGGCTTCCAAACAAAATTGCGTTTTTTTTATTTTTTATTTTTTCACAAATGGAGCTTTCTTTTGGTGGTATTTGATCACCTCCTGCGTTTTTTTTTTTTTTTTTTTTGCGCTATAAACAAAAATAAAGGTACAATTTTGAAAAAAAAAACATTTTTTTACTTTTTGCTATAATAAATATTCCCCAAAAAAGATATAAAAAAACAAACAAACATTTTTTTTCCCTCAGTTTAGACGATACGTATTCTTCTACCTATTTTTGGTAAAAAAAATCGCAATAAGCGTTTTTATCGATTGGTTTAAAAATTACACTGGCAGTAAAGGGGTTAACCACTAGGGGGCGTTAAGGGATTAAGTGTGCCCTAAGGGAGTGATTCTTACTGTAGTGGGCATGGCTGTAGGCGTGATGTCACTGATCGTCATTCCCTATATCAGGGAACAGACGATCAGTGTCACTGCCACACACGCCTCTCCACATTCTTCAGCTCCTGTGACCGATCGCGGGGACACCGGTTGTTATCGGGTCCACGGAGCTTCCGACTGGGCTCTTAAAGGCAACGTACAGGTACGTGCCTGTGCCCAGCCATGCCATTGTGCCAACGTAAATGTGCAGGAGGCGGTCCTTAAGTGGTTGTAAACCCTTTTGCAACCACTTTATGCTTCAGGAAAGCCTGTAATAAGGCTTATTTGTAGCTACCCAGGATATCTCCTAAACCTGCATGGTTTAGGAGATATCCCCTGCATGTGCCGATGACTGAAGCAACAGAAAATGCGCGCGGTTGCTTTAGTCAGTGTGCCGTTACCGGCGGCTCCCACGCGCATGCGCAAGAATGATGTCATCGCGGCCTGTGATACGGAAGTCGCTCCGGGAGAGGTGTTGCTGGCCAGAGGGGGGTATGAGGACCGCTGAAGGGGCTTTGATGTAAGGTAAGGAATTCATAATGTGCTAGTATGCTATCCACTTTAAAAGTCCAGCTCTGCAGCATGCTGGCAGGGGACAGGCTTTTCTACTCAGGCTGTAGCTGATGTTTTAAAGAGAACTTGCTGTAAGACTTTTGCGCTTTTTGGTCTAATGCACCTGGAATGTGCTTTGCTCATTTAAACTGATAGTTTCAAAATCAATGACATAAAATTAAACTAGCTAATTTTTTACCTCTGTAACATCTCTAAAATAGGCCCCTTTTAACCAATGAAACCACCAAGCTACTTGTTCAATCCCTTGTTATCTTTCTCCTTGCCAACGGTGCAGGGACAAGTTAATCCAGCGTCCAGGTCAAAGATGGCAAACTTTGCCCACAACACATTCATGACGTGGGGGGGGGGGGGGTTCCTACACCCAGTAGTCACTTGTCAAAATCACTGCCAATATCACTACTCCTGTCATCCCTGAAAAAGGAAGGCTCCCCCAGGGCCGTCCCTACAGTAAACATTGCGCCCAGGGCAGCTTCTCCTCCCGGTGTCTTGTCGAGCTGGTTCCTCCATCGGATAGGTTCCTGCCTCGACTGCGCCTGCGTAGTAGGAGGCCACGGAAATCTCCGATTGTCAGCTGTAGACGAGCTTGCTCTCTCGATGACTGACTATACACGCTTGGTAATACACAGCGCTCTATACAGCAAGGAGCGGATGTGAGGCACGTGTTTTATTCAGAAAACCATCCCCCGAAGGACTGCTCAATATTACATCCGCCCCTTGCTGACCCTTGCTGTATAGAGCGGCATGTATAACCAATCAAAAAAGCACTGCTCAATATCCCATCCGCCCCTTGCTGTATAGAGTGGCGTATATTGCCAAGCATCGATGGCGTGTATTACCAAGCATCGGTAAAACTGAAGAGGAAAACTAGGACAGCCGCACGCCAAAAAATGTTCCTTTTTAATAAAATTGGTCACAAAAATACCTTGTCACAGCAAAAAATAAGGAAAAACTGATGCGTTTCACACTTTAGTACAGCGCTTAATGTACTAAAGTTTGAAACACGTCAGTTTTCCCCCTAATTTTTGCTGTGACATAGTATTTTTGTGACCAGTTTTATTAAAAATTACCTTTTTATTTTTGGAGTGTGGGTGTCCTAGTTTTCCTCTTCAGTTTTGCATATCATTGCATTTCTGGCACCATAGGGTTTGGATCTAGTGAGTAAAGTTCTTTGGTTTCATCTGAGCGGTTACTCTTTTTCTCATATCAAGCATCGGTGTCGTGTATAGCCGTGCATCGGTGTCGTGTATAGCCGTGCATCGGTGTCGTGTATAGCCGTGCATCGGTGTCGTGTATAGCCGTGCATCGGTGTCGTGTATAGCCGTGCATCGGTGTCGTGTATAGCCGTGCATCGGTGTCGTGTATAGCCGTGCATCGGTGTCGTGTATAGCCGTGCATCGGTGTCGTGTATAGCCGTGCATCGGTGTCGTGTATAGCCGTGCATCGGTGTCGTGTATAGCCGTGCATCGGTGGCGTGTATAATCAGTCACCTGCGCAGTCAAGAGGGGGAACCGTATCGATAGGAGGAACCAGCTCTGCAGAACACCGGCCCTGGTGTGAAGTGTCGTGTATTGCCGTGCACACACGGCAGAGAACCTCGACGGGCAGAACACATCGTTCCGCCCGTCGAGGTTCTCTGCCGGCCGTCGAAATCGGCGACCCGCCCGTCGGGAATGGCAACCAGCTATTCATCCAGGCGGGCCGTCGAGCAAAAAGAGCCTGCTCTCTTTTCGCTCGACGGGATTCCCGACGGGCGGGGCGAGCCAGGAGCGTACACACGGCTGAGGTCCTCGCTGGAATGCAGCTTCCAGCGAGGTTCTCGCTGGTTTCCAGCGAGAACCTCGGTCGTGTGTACGCCGCCTTAGGGATCACTATCTAAAAGGAGAGACTTTTTCTATCTGTAATTTCACATGCACATTTGATTTGTGACATGTTTTTTTGAGGGAAAAAAAAATAATTGGAGTAATTTGAATATAACACATGAACGTAAAATAAGCTCTACACACATTGGAAGCTATAACTCTCCTTCTTCGAAAACATTGGATAAGATTAAGTATGACAGCCATGCATTTAATATTTTAAGAAAAAATCAATACTGGCTGCCCAGTCATTTTTGGTTAACTTTTTAGCATTTTCAGTGAGGGCTACCATGTCGGTGAGGTAAATGGTGGGTGACATTTATATCATCGATGTACCGCTTGCCGTCTCTGGCTCTTGGCTGGCATGATAATGGATTGGCAGCTGACGGCTCATTTGGGGGAAAAAAAAAATCATGTTTCTTTCAGTCTTTCTCCTCCCACTTTTTTTTTTTTTCCCTTTCATTTTTTTAAATGTACATTGGGGCTTGTAAGACATATTCTGCAAGAGTTGGCAGCAGAACAGTTCTCACATTCAGCCTTGTTAGGATATTTTTGCTGTGGGTGTGTATGCTAAATGTCAACTGCCTGGCCTCTTCCAAAGTTATTTAAATTGGTCAGAGATCAAGTTTGATGTTTAACTTGAAGAATTACATTTATTCTGAGGATAGAAGCTGAATTCACATCAGGAATGCTTTGTGGCTGTAATTAGTTTTATTTTATTTTTTTCCTCTTCGTGTTTTCCTTATCTTGGACACGTTTTCAGCTTTAAAACCAGCGTAGAACGTTAGGAATGGCATTTCACAGTATGCTAGAAGAATCATGTCTTTTTGTCTTTTTGTTTTTTTGGTAACTTTATTGAATAAACACTTTAACCACTTCAGCCCTGGAAGAATTTGCTCCCTTCCTGACCAGAGCCCTTTTTGCGATTCTGCACTGCATCCCTTTAACTGACAATTGCGTAGTCGTGCGGCGTTGTACCCAAACAAGATGGGTATGTATGTGTGTGTATATATATGTGTGTGTATATATATATATATATATAAATATATATAGTGTGTGTGTGTGGCGCTACCCCCAAAGCCGCTGGATTGTTTCTAGGACCTACTCTCTTTTGATTTCACACCCCTATTAACTTGCTCGAACCCTCCCTTGACACACCAGAAGTCTGGGGGATGTATTGTGACCCCTGCTGGGCAGAGGCACAATGACAGGCATACAATATTCAATGACAATATAATGAGAGTTTTACCTGAATGATGGATGGCCCCTCCAGACTAGAAGAATACTATCACACAGCGGTATATTTAAATCAAAGAGTGTGTTTACTTAATGAATACTCAAGGAAAACATACACTAATTTACACCATCAAATGAACAGTTGTAGGCAATAACACAGTGTGATTTCGCAAGGGCCCTTGCAGAAATCCAACAATGGCATTTATAAAGGGAACAGATCTATACTAAAGAATGGTACCACTCGGTAACGGACTGTGATCGCGAGCTCCCTCTATTAGGCGATCCTGCAAACAGCTGAAATTCCCGTTGCGGTCGGATGGTGCACTTTATAATTGTATTCCACAAACAAAGAAAGGTGAAGCAGGTATAAGTTCAAGGTGGAAAACAAACAGGGAGGCGGGAGGCCTGTGAGACGATACTAAAGTGTCTTGTGTAAAGAGAGAGCTAAAAGCTGAGCATGTGCCCTCTCTCACCCGACAGGCCGATCCGCCAGATCTCCTCTCGCAAAGCGCGTCGGTGAATCACTGCTCCACAGTCCAAAGATCCCAGACGAGGGTTTCAATCGTCGGCTGGGCTTTTTTCTTTGATCACCGGATACACAGGCTGGATGCAGGAGTCTTGCTTCCTTCTGGACGGCTTCTGGGCCTAGCAGCACGGCTGTTTCCGTCAGCAGCTCCGCAGAGGAGAAAAGCTGGCCCCGCGTGGAAGAAAAAGAACCCCTCCCTCTTCTTAAGTAGCCTCCCCCACAAGTCTGTGTGGAGGTGTCACATGCTTCAACAGGGCAGGGTGTTGTGGGCACTGGCAGGGAAGGGGTTAAACACTAAGGGGCGATCAAGGGGTTAAATGTCCTAGGGAGTGACTCTAACTGTGAGGGGGCTGGGCATGACGGGGAGCAGTAGATCCCTGCCATGTCACTAGGCAGAACAGGGAAATGCCTTGTTTACACAGGCATCTCCCTGTTCTGCAGCTCCCTGACACTTTCGAGGGACACCGGCGGACATAGAGTCCGCGGGTAAGGTCACGGAGCACTCAGCGGGCACGTGTCCGGCGGCAAATTCAAAGCAACGTACCTGTACATTGCTTTGCGCAGCCGTGCCATTCTGCCGACGTATATAGGTGTTAGCCAATCAACAAGTGGTTAACGTTTACAGTCCATTTCCCTGATGCTGAACATTGCAGAAAGCCCATTAAATGACCCATATGAATAGTGAAAGGGTGAAGAAATTTACTTGTTTGCCCCCCCCCCCCGAAGCAGGTGTAGCCTACCAAAATCTCTGTAATTATCTAGATCCCACTCTGAGACCAATGGTATTCTATAAATTAATCAGCCATGTGTTCTTTCTGGGGATGGTTTACCATAGTCCCAATGTTGGCACATGTATGGTATGTCGAGATAAAATAGCAAGTGTCTGGAGCGTTGACAGATTCTGTGCATGGTGCTGTACCACGATCCAACGACATCTACATTCTTTTATTAGAAATTGGACAAGGAAGTAAATGAATGTGCTAAATGTCTGAACCCCCCCCCTGAGATTTACTATCGACTGCCGGCTGGGTGACAGTCTGGATAATATAGATTTTTGTAGTCTCCCCAGTCCGGCCATCGAGCGTGGGCAGACCTTTAGCTGTGTGCGGGGTCGGCCACAACATACCTCCATTACTCCAGGGGTGACCATTGAGCTATATGCTCCGGGGCTCACTTATGACCAGGCTACTGCAGTCCGTGTCTGTATGGGGTGGCTGACTGGTTGACGGTGGGTCTGTCAGGATCGCTTCCAGCGGTCCCGGTGGGACAGGTAAGTAGGTTCCTGGCAGAATGGAGAAGCTGGGCATTCCTGGGGCGGACATTTAGGGTGTCTCTCGCCCTCCCTTTACTCTCCCCCCCCCCCCGTGCTTCCCTCTTTCTCATGTGTGGCTGGGCCTGCTGTTTTCTTGGCGTCCCTAGCGGGGCTCCAGATCCTGAACTGGGGGCTGTGTGGAGGTCCGCTGTCTCGGCCAACTCCTACCCCCGTGGGGATTGAATCTGGTGCTCTCGGCACTTCAGAAACCTCCTTTCGAGACCATCAGAGAGATTCCCCTTTCGACACTCTCTCAGAAGGTGGCCTTTCTGGTGGCCATTACATCAGTCCGGAGGGTTTCTGAATTGGCGGCTTTGTCTTGCAAGTCACTCTACTTGATCCTCCACAAGGATAAGGCGGTGTTACGCCTGCAGCCATCTTTCCTTTCAAAAGTTCTTTCGGCCTTTCCTCTTAATGAGGATATAGTGCTTTCCATACCTGTGTCCTCGGCCGTCTCATCCAAAAGAGGTTGCTCTACATTCCTTAGATGTGGTCTGAGCTCTGCGAGTATGTCTCTCCTGCTACGGCTCCATTCCGGAGGTCAGACTCACTGTTTGTATCGGTGACTGGTCCAAAGAAGGGTCTGGAGGTCTAGTAATACTAGCTCATTATGTATTACGTACCTTGAATCGAAGCCCCCGCAGTGGCCCCCATCTCCCCCTCGGGCTGCCGACATCTCACCCAGGGCTTACTTCCAGGTATCGCATCTCCGGTGCTGTGATTGGCCTGAGCCGCGATGATGTCACTCCCCCGCACATGTGTGCGGGAGCTGCCGGTAACGCCACGTCTAACTGAAGCAACGGCACAACCTGACATAGGGGGATATCTCCTAAACCGTGTAGGTTTAGGAGATATCCAGGGTAGCTTCAGGTAAGCCTAAATATCTCGTCCGAGGAAGAATCTTACGATAATCGGATCGTTGGTACAGAGCTTTCGAGAGCCAATCATGACAGTTCATCCACTATTATTTTATCAAACGTGTACGAATTTTTTTTTTCTCGTATGGTACCAGATCGTACGATTTGCGGTCCATGCCATGGTCCAGCTTCACCCCCTCGGCTTTCTACCTGAGGACTTCCACCTGGCTTCCTCCATGCAGCAGTGGGCCCTAGTTGTCCACATTGCGGAAATCCCGGACTCCCCTTCCTGATAAAGCTTGTTTTACTTCACTTCATGTGAGTTGCACCTTGTATTTTATCGCACCTAATAAACCTGTAAACTGTACTGAGAAGCGGTTTTTCTTCTTTCCTGGCTCACATGAACGTGCTGACCAACGAAAAGCACTTTTTTTTTCTAAGACATCTTACTGGAAGAAGCCTCAGGACTGGATGAAACCTACAGGTGTGGCGAGCGCGAGCTCATTTCTGCATGTCCTATGTAATGCACCCTATTCATTTTAGTAGGTTGCCCTACGTGTGAGAAACTCCAAAATGTTCCTAACCCTTTTAAAAAAATGCCAAGCACTGAGCCTGATGGTTTGCAGATGTGAGGGGATGCTATTTAACAACAATTAATGAGGCTGCTGCATGTCTTAAGTGCAGCTCATTTTCTGCGTGTCGGGAAAGTGCGCGAAGGTCTGAACTTGGCATCCAGATTTGCTGTTCTTTGATCAGAACAGTCCAGTAGTTGCGCTGACCAATGCGCTCTTGCCTTTTTAAATATGATTTGAAACCCACTCTAGGGTTGTGTGCTATGGTGTATGGATACCTCTATGCTGGCAGTACAGGGCACCATGGCCACTATGTGCAGCAGGGTCTGGAGGGGTGTCTAGAATATGTGGCATTCACCTTTTAAAAAATGTCACGTGAATTTGCACTTTAAGCTGAGACCATAAAAAAAAAAAAAAAAAAAAAAAAAATCCTTAATTCTAATTTCCTTTTAACAAAACTCTGGTTATAGGATACAGTTTTCAAATTTCATCTTTGAAGCGGTAAATATACCATTATCATGTATATAGAATTCTGCGTACTATAAAGCAGGGGTTGGCAACCTCTGCCCTCCAGCTGTGGTGATATCTACAAATCCAATGAACATTGCAAGACCCTGACAATCACAGGCATGACTCCTAGGCGGAGGCATGATGGTATTTGTAGTTTCAAATAGAGCTGGGTGATTTTATTTATTCCCCCCCCGTGGACGCTGCGCCGGTCCCAAGTTTTTTTTTAGGTGAGGCTTCAGCCTAGTCCGTTGCGATTCTGGGAAAAAGTTGCGGACTAGGCCGAAGCCATAGCCTCGCATGAAAAACCATGCCCGCAGCTTGCCGCGATCCAGGGAAAAGTCCGCCCTCGCGGCCTTTTCCCAGGATCGCGGCGAGCTATGGGAAGGATTTTTTAGGCGAGGCCCCGGCTTTGGCCTAGTACGCTGTGATCCTGGGAAAAGGCTGTGGACTAGGCCGAAGCTGCGGCCCCACCTAAAAATCCTGCCCGCAGCTCGCCGTGGTACTGGGAAAAGGCCTTTTCCCAGGATTTTTAGGCAAGGCCGCGGCTTCGGCCTAGTCCGCGGAGCGCAGACCTATGGAAATAAATCAAATTATCGATTTGATCAAAATGCTGTACTGCTTTAAAAAGAAAAAAAAAAAACATGGGGGAATTATCCTATTTTTGAAAGGCAGAGGCTTTAGCTACTAGTAGGGCCATGGGTGTTGGATTTAGGCTCCATTCGCACTGCTGCAACATGGGATCTGACGCGAGACTCCAAGTCGCATGCCATGTCAAAAATCATCGTTTTCCTGTGAGAGCTGTCTTGACTGATGCTACAAAAGGCGTTTCGAATTTAATAAAAGGTTCCTGCACTACTTTGGTCTGACTCGGGTGTGATTTCGGCCCTTGTACAGTCTCCTAAATAGCAACCAAGTCGGAAGGAAGTCGGTCACCTGGCAAAGTAGTACAACTTTGCCGTCACAGCAGAGTGAACCGAGCCTTAAAGTGGGATTTCGGGCATAGTTTTTTTTTTTTTTTTTCAATCCACAATACAGTACATTCAATATTCTTTTACAATTATCAAAACAGGCTCGGTACATAAAACAGTGTAAACACTTGCCTGATATCTGCTCAGCTTGTGGCTGTTTCCATGTTGGCTATGTGTCTTCCTGGATTTCCCTAGAGAGGTGCATGCTGGGATTTGAGACTCCTGGGAAATGAGTGTCGTCATTTCCCAGGAGGCGATGGGGTCTTGGGACAGGAAGTTGTACCACTCAGAACTAGGAACTAGGCAGATTACGAAATCGATGAGTGAGTAAAACCCTTTGTTTTAAAGCGGATGGTTCACAAAAAAAAAAATATTAAAAGCCAGCAGCAACAAATACTGCAGCTGCTGACTTTTAATATTAGGACACTTACCTGTCCTGGAGTCCAGCGCCGTCCGCAGCAGAGGATGAGCGATCGCTCGTCTCTCTGCTGTTCCCCGCTCCATCCACGGTGAGGGAACCAGGAAGTGAAGTGCTGCGGCTTCACTGCCCGGTTCCCTACGGCGCATGCGCGAGTCGCGCTGCGCCCGCCGATTGGCTCCAGCTGTGTGCAAGGAGCCGAGTGTTCCCAGCACACAACGGGGGACGGACGGGATGTGATGCAATGCCCGTCTTTTGCCCGTGAATGCTGGGCCGGAAGTATAGACAGGTATCTGCACCCCCCTCCCCCCTGAAAGGTGTCAATTGTGACACCGGAGGGGGGGAGTGTTCGGATCAGCGGATCTTCACTTTAGGGTGGAGATTTGCTTTAAGATTTTTTTTTTTTTTTTTACATTAACGGCAAGCTTTTAATAAGTTTGTTTTTAGGGAGGAACGCTGCTTTAATTTTTTTTTTTTTTAATCCTGTTAGAATATAGCATGGACTTGTCAACATTTTCCTATTTAAACAGAACGGAAAATGTTTAAATACTTCCAACTGTAAATTTGAGCTTTAAATGGGAATAACTGCTCAAAACAAGCGATGTGCGCAGTCACCTTTTGTCCTTGTACATTTCTGGGGTATTTTTGTCTTTTCTATAATCCTTTCTGTACAAAGGCACACTTTCCAGGCTGTGCTTCCTTACTTGGTAGAATGCTTTGTAAGGCTTCTCACACTCTGCTTTCCAAACAGTTTGTAGAAGAACCATACACTGTGATGATCCTAAATATAGATATCCTCCTCGAGAGGATGGGGATCAGCATTTGTTTACCGCGAGCCTTCATTTTCAGAAATCATTTCTCCCCCCCCCAGAATGAAATATTGAATTCCAACCCCAGCCTGGAGCGTGAAAGAAGTGGAGTTAGTAAATGCATTTTCCGGGGGTAAGACGAGGCTTGGCATTCCTCGTTCTCCTCTCTATATTCAAGACAAATTGATAAACACTACCCCTGCGCTAATTCTGTAAGTCCAGAAAACCATTTGTTAACCCCTTAAGGACCTTGGGTGTTTTTCAGATTTGGCGTTTACAAGACTAAAATAGTTTTTTTGCTATAAAATTACTTAAAACCCCCAAACATTATATATATATATATATATATATATATATATATATATTATACACCCTAGAGAATAAAATGGCGTTCACTGCAATACTTTTTGTCACACCATATTTGCGCAGCAGTCTTAAAAGCACACTTTTTTTGGAACAAAAACACTTTTTTAAATAATAAAATAAAACCATAAATTTGGCCCACTTTTTTATATATTGTAAAAGATAATGTTACACTGAGTAAAATTATACCCAACATGTCACGCTTAAAAATTGCGCTCGCTCGTGGAATGGCGTCAAACTTTTACCCTTAATCTCGATAGGCAATGTTTAAAAAATTCTATAGGTTGCATCTTTTGAGCTACAGAGAAGGGCTAGAATTATTGCTCTCACTCTACCGATCGCGGTGATGCCTCACGTGTGTGGTTTAAATACCGTTTTCATATGCGGGCGCTAGTCACGTATGTGTTTGCTTCTGCACGCGAGTTTGTCGGAGCGGGTGCTTAAGAAAAAAAAAAAAAAAAACATTTAAAAAAAAAATTTTACACTGGGGAAAAAAAAAAAAAAAAAAAATTGATCACTTTTATTCCTATTACAAGGAATGTAAACATCCCTTGCAATAGAAAAAAGCATGACAGGTCCTCTTAAATATGAGATCTGGGGTCAAAAAGACCTCGCATCTCATATTTAGAATTAAATGCAAAAAAATAAAAAAATGAACATTTTGTCATTTGAAAAAATGACATTTAGAAAATGTTGCTTTAAGAAGCATGGGCGGAACTGATGTTTTGATGTCACTTCCGCCCTGCTATGCTATGGGGACGGGTGGCGGCCATCTTGCCCCCAACAGCAGGAGAAAAGACCCGATAGCCTCCGCCACTACCGACTGCTCCAGTAAGCGGCGAAGGGCGTAGAGGGGGGGCCCTCTCCCGCTGCCGATAACGGTGATCTCGCAGCGACTCCACCGTTATCGTTTTACAGGACCGCTCAAAGAAAAGATGGAGATATCCATCTTTAAAGTACCGACGTATATGTACATGAGGGGGTCCTTAAGTGGTTAAAGTGTGTTCACTCTTTCAAAATGATCCTCTATTTTTATTTTAAAGATATTTAAATAAAAATGTGTTCCCGTTTTTTATTTTAGTAACCCATGTTAAGAGTATTAGAATATTTTTATTTTATTTTTTCCTTGAACTGGATTTAACAGCGTAGACTTTTTTTTTCCTCTACGCGAGCAGCGATTGTTATAAATTTCAGTACTTCATAGCAACCATGGGAAATGGGAATTCCTCTTTTAGATAACCACAAATTAGTTTACCTTGTTGTAAAAAAATAATATATTGTTGGATACCTTGGCCTTCCAGCTCTCGGCGCAAACCAATCAATAAACGCTGATTTTTTTAATTTTTTTTTTTTGACGAAAAATAGGTAGCATACGTATCTGCCTAAACTGAGGATTTTTTTTTATTTTTTATTATTATATATATATTTTTTGGGGGATATTATAGCAAAAAGTAAAAAATATAGATTTTTTTTTTTCATAATTGTTGCTCTATTTTTGTTTATAGCGCAAAAAGTAATAACCGCAGAGGTGATCAAATACCACCAAAAGAAAGCTCTATTTGTGGGGAAAAAAAGGATGCCAATTTTGTTTGGGAACACGACCACGCAATTGTCAATTAAAGCGACGCAGTGCCGAATCGCAAAAAGGGGGCCTGGTCCTTTACCTGAATATTGGTCCGGGTCTTAAGTGGTTAACCGAAAAAAAAATTGAAAATGTCCAGTCTTTTATTTTTTGCTAAATAAAAACAAAAAACAAAAAAAACCCAAAGGAAAGCTCTATTTGTGTGAACAAAACGATCAAAAATGTGTTTGCTGACAGCGTTGAATAATCGCGCAATTGTCATTCAAAGTGCGGCAGCGCTGAAAATTGGACGGGGCAGGCAGGGGTTAAAAGTGCCCGGTAATGAAGTGATTAAACAGCGCTGCAGTGTATGTGAGCAGGCTTTGTAGCTTTCTTTTTTGCCCAGGAAGCTGCGATCATAAATCTTATATTTAGTCTGTGTGTTCTTAGTGTGGCCATGCAGCTGTAGGAACCACTAGGCCAGGGGCTGATACAACGTCCTAAATATAACCTGACACATTACCCAAAACTCTTGTATAAATAAATAATCCCAACATTGTATATGAGCGTTCCACTACCGAACTCATTAAATCTATTTTTAGCGCCGCTCGCTGCCAGAATTTTTTTTTTTTTTTTTTGCTGACTGTCTACCACACACATATATATATATATATATATATATATATATATATATATATATATATATATATATATATATATATATATATATATATATATATGAGAGATCATTGTTGAAGAGAAGTATACTGCCTCTATAATGAAGGGAAATTACTATTTTAAAGGATAAGAGAAGTCCATAGGACAGGATTTCCTCAGGAAATGACTTGCATATCCCAACCCTCGCTTTGAACTTTATGGCATGTAAGATTGTCTTGCTGGGCAAGACGCTCGGCCAGCAATAGGCTACAATATTCTTCTGGTAGCTTTATCTGTCTGACATGGACAGGGAGGACCGGAATCAACTGATAGAAGGAAAAAAAAAAAAAAGTCTGAGAAATCTGGCCAACAAAGACATTGCGAAGTATCTTTAGATATCGGAGTGAAGATTCCAAATGTTTGGACTCTGCGATTTCCTGCACTGGGATTGGCTTTGGGGCTTATACATATGAAGTGGTTCAACTCGTACAGCGTATTTGGGCGCAAGGGAGGTACATGTGCAGCGTACATAAATCAGTCAATGGTAGGTTGGAAAAAGCAGAAGCTGTATATAGGGCCGAAACAACTAATCGATCAACAACTAATCGATTATGAAATTAATCGATTACAATTTTTATGATCGATTAATCGGCCAGTAACATAATGGGGTTAAACGACTAAAATTAGCCCTTTATAGTACAAAAAAAGCAAATCGCTACTGTGACGAGACCCTTTCTCGCCCAGGTCCTGCTCTCCCGACACTACTCTGCTTCTATTTGATCAGCTTGCAGATTGCAACATCTGATGGTCCAGTCATCCAAGATTCCGGGATCCAACCTACAGCTATGTGCCGATTGGATCCATGAAGAACACACACCAAGCGAGTTGTATGTATGTTCAACCAGAACCCTTTATTGAAAGACACAGCACACTTTTATACAGAATTTGGAACATCCCGCCCCCAACAACCGCTTTTCTATTGGTCAATTGGAAAGTACATTTGTGGTTTTCACTCAGGTCCTCTTCCATGCAAATGAGGACTTCAAAATGTCTCAGCAGACATTGGTCCCAAAGCTTGAATAGCCTGACTATGTGTGTTAAGACAGAAGCCCCCAGGGGGTAATTACTACAATGAAGCAATCGGAACAATAATTAACACCTCTACACACTGGACTATAAAATGTCTCTCACAAGCCCGGCTCCACTTATTTCACTAGTCGGAGCCAAGCATTGAAGGGTCATTGTCCTAGTGACCTAGTCAGGACAAATTAAGCCACTTCCAGTATCTCTTGCAATATGTACTCCACAATGTCTCATCTTCTGCAATACATGAATATGGATTTCACATAGAAACACTTTAATATCTCACGATCCATGACAGCTACTGTAAATATTACTTTCACTGTCCCACAGTAAAGAATGAACCCCTTACAGTAGCGATTATTTGGTTTTTTTGTACTTATTTTAGTTTTTTTAACCAAATTATGTTACTAAACATCTCAGGCCGGGTCGCACCTCTGTGGGTTTTTTTGGTGCTTTTTGCAGAAACACACTACAGATCAGTTACATGTTCTCCTATGGGACACGTTTATATCCATGATTTTTTTTCAGCTGCTGCGTATTTGGAAAGGGCAATGACTTTTTATTGCAAAACTGTGCTATTATTTAATTTTAATTTTTTTTGGTTCAATATACTGCAATGGAGAAGCTGCAGAAAAGCATGTAATGTGTTTTTGCGGCAATTTGTGTTTTGTAATCTGCCCAACAACAAATTGGCCCAAATTTTAAAAAAATTCAATTTTTTTTTTTTTAAGGCTATTATCCGATTAAATCAATTAATCGAAACCATAATCGGCAAACTAATCGATTATGAAAATAATCGTTAATTGCAGCCCTAGCTATATGCCAGGTGTCAGCAAGGGCCGGATGCAATGTATGTGAATGCATGGAGAGCCACGTTCACTTGCTAATAAATGAAGATGATAATAAGATACCTAACATGTCGTGCTTTAAAATCAAGCACACTTGTGGAATAGCGACAAACTAGGGTGCTTAAAAATCTCCATAGGTGGCGCTTTAAAAATGTCTACAGGTTACCAGTTTAGAGTTAGAGGAGGCCTAGTACTAGAATTATTGCTCTTGCTCGAGTGGTCGCGATGATACCTCACGTGTGGTTTGAACACTGTTTAAATTTGCGGGCGTGACTTGCGTATGTATTCGCTTCTGCGTATGAGCACAGAGGGATGGGGCGCTTTTACATTTAATTTTTTTAATTTTTTGTTACACTGCCTCTTAAATAAAGTGTTTATGTATGTGTGATATATTCTCTATCTGTATTTATCAGCATATAACACTCACTTTTTTTCCCCCTGAAAATAGGGGGAAAATCTCGGGTGCCTTTTAGACCCTTATAGTGTACCTCGGAGGAGAAGGAGGGGGACGAGCGCCGCCGGAATCGCAGAGCCGTCATATCCTGTTTACTTGGCTCTGACATAACACACACGTCCCGCCTCCGCCACCGTCATTGGACCAGTGTTCTGTCAATCACAGGAGCTGGTGCGATGGCGGAGGCAGGACTGTGTATGTGACTGCCGACTGAGCCAAGTTCTCTAAACAGAAGATGACGTCTCGGTGGTAATAGCGGCAGCGCTCGTCCCTCTCCTGATTTCCTGCACTGCATGAGATGGTAAGGCTGCAGATAGACATCAGGCTGCAGGTGGGCATTGAGGCTGCAGATGGGCACTAACCAGGCTACATTGATTGGCACTGACCATTATTTTGCTTCAAAGTGGTTTATTTGGAAAAAAAATATTATTTTTATTTTATTTAATCACTTTTATTGCTGTCGGAATGTAAACAACCCTTATGACAGGTACTCTTTTATGGAGAGATCTGCACTTAAAATGCGTCAAAACCGCAGTAAAATCTTGGCACGATTCTGCCTCCTTTTGCATTTTCCTGCAGCCAGCGGTCATATTGGGGAATATGCACATGAAGCCTAAAGAGATACCTGCTTACCCATATTGTACAACCTGGCATGTGTAAAATATTGCTGCATTGCAACTTTATTTTTTTAAAGCACTCTTGGAGCCCCAAATACCAGCCTGCTCTTCATGGTAGCAATGAGTTTGATGCACCTTCCTGTTGGGGAAAAAAAATGTGGTGGGGTGGACTGGCAGAAAGGGTTTTGGCTATACCACAACCATGCAGGATGTGATCACAGTGGCGGTATCGCAGACGGCACCAGCAACCATCCACATGCGATTGGTTAGTCGGTCATCCAGCCCCGCACTTACCCCATCTAGGTCGCGGGCAGTGGCTTCCATCGTGTCTCCTCTTCCTCTGCATCACAGCGGCTCCTCTTCCTAGACATCCAATGATCGCCTGTTTCTCCAGCCAATCAGCTGGTAGTGCGAACAATTGACATGACAATAGCGAATAAAAAATTGCTAATGTGACACAAGTGTGTGTGCTCGGGGCACAGAGCTCTGTGCCCCAAGCCCACCCTTTTTTAAAGTCAATTAGAACCTCTGGTTTTAATCGCATGCTTCCAAAAAGAAGAAAACCCATTGGAAGCCATGCGTCCGGTGCCCCGCATGTAGATTAGAGTCCGGATGCATGGATGGGGAGGCGGTGCCACTTATGGACGGGCCGCGGCTTCACAGTAGTGTACCCCAGGGATTTTGTCTGCTGTTTTAAAAGTGTAAAACAAGTAGGCCTTTCTCAACAAGCTTTTATTGGGATTGCACAATCCACTCAAAGCAGGTCAACGGCCGATCAAATGCAACCATCAATAAATATTGAATGATCTCAGTCCCTTCTTAAATTGATGTCAACATGAGGCCATTAACACAAGCCGACAGCCCATAGAAACGGACCCTTAACTAGAGAAGCCACAGGAACACATTTCACGGCCTGATCCAGATTGACAGAGTGGGCGCTCACTAAGTAGACATCTAATATCCTGCTACGGCATCATTTTGCTTTGCAACAAATTCATTACAAGCTGGTAAATTTGGCACTTTGTATTGTTTTGAAAACAACATGGGGTAAGCTGTAATTACAATTAAACATTTTGTTACGACAAATTTATTCCCGTAGTCCTCCAAGGCAAAATATACATCGTACAACATATTGCCTTTCCATCTTTTTGTTCTGCCCAAGTCACGCCGGTATCCCAACTAAATTCTGCTTTGCTTTGAAAATGTGCCCCAATGTTGATTCTTGTAACAAGACCGAAAGAGACAGACGGCTTCATTATACATTGGCACACTGGAGCATATTTCTAAAGGGATAACTGCATATTTAAAACGCGTTTCACTTATATAATGGGGGATATCAAGCTACTTTATAAACATAAGCCTTTACCTCTGTTTCTTTTCCTATGTGCTTTAAGCTGCCAATACAGGGCTTAGCCAGTGTAAACATTGACTTGTTTATGCTGAGCCATCTGCAGTTTAGAGATCATTATATTTTAGTAGAGGACAGAAACAACAAAAAGTTGTCATAAATATTAAACCAATGGCGGCTGGTGCTGAATTTTTTTGGGGGGGGCACAAACATAAAAATCAATGGCCGCCGGTGTGCTCCCCGTGAATGGCCGCCGGTGTGCTCCCCGTGAATGGCCGCCGGTGTGCGCCCCGTGAATGGCCGCCGGTGTGCGCCCCGTGAATGGCCGCCGGTGTGCGCCCCGTGAATGGCCGCCGGTGTGCGCCCCGTGAATGGCCGCCGGTGTGCGCCCCGTGAATGGCCGCCGGTGTGCGCCCCGTGAATGGCCGCCGGTGTGCGCCCCGTGAATGGCCGCCGGTGTGCGCCCCCGTCAATGGCCGCCGGTGTGCGCCCCCGTCAATGGCCGCCCGTGTGCGCCCCCCGTCAATGGCCGCCCGTGTGCGCCCCCCGTCAATGGCCGCCGGTGTGCGCCCCCCGTCAATGGCCGCCGGTGTGCGCCCCCCGTCAATGGCCGCCGGTGTGCGCCCCCCGTCAATGGCCGCCGGTGTGCGCCCCCCGTCAATGGCCGCCGGTGTGCGCCCCCCGGCGCTTACCTGTCTCGGGTCACAGCACTGTCCTCCACGCTCCCTCCGAGTCCTCAATGTCTTCTTCTGTCCTCTTCCTGTCTTCCACTATGATTGGACGCTTGATAGGCATCCAATCGCCGCGTTTTTGGCTTCGGCTAAACGGGTAACCAGACCCGCCGCACCTGATTGGCAGAGAGGCGGGTCAGTGTTAGGGAAGATATTTATTCTATTCCCTAATACAACACTGTGCAAATGGCGTACGAACAGCATTGCGCCTGCTGTATACCAATTTGGAAGCCTATTGAAGCCGCCGGTGTGCGCCCCCCGTCAATGGCCGCCGGTGTGCGCCCCCCGTCAATGGCCGCCGGTGTGCGCCCCCGTCAATGGCCGCCGGTGTGCGCCCCCCGGCGCTTACCTGTCTCGGGTCACAGCACTGTCCTCCACGCTCCCTCCGAGTCCTCAATGTCTTCTTCTGTCCTCTTCCTGTCTTCCACTATGATTGGACGCTTGATAGGCATCCAATCGCCGCGTTTTTGGCTTCGGCTAAACGGGTAACCAGACCCGCCGCACCTGATTGGCAGAGAGGCGGGTCAGTGTTAGGGAAGATATTTATTCTATTCCCTAATACAACACTGTGCAAATGGCGTACGAACAGCATTGCGCCTGCTGTATACCAATTTGGAAGCCTATTGAAGCCGACGTCTCTAATCGGGCGCTTCCAAAAAAATGCCCCCGCTGCTGTAATTCAGATCCCCAATGCTCGACAAGGAGCCGCACACATGAATAGGGGGCGGCAGCGGCGACAATAGATGGATTTAAGCAATGAATGAATCTTATCTGTTGGTGATGGAGCGGTGCAGGAAAGAGGGGGTTGCGCTCCTGTACCCTCTAAAATAGTATTAATTTAGTTGACAAAATTAACACTGGTTTATAGTCGACTGAAATAGGACTAAAACCATTGGGATGAATATAATGGGACTACAATTAAAATGGCATTTTAGCCAAAAGACTAAAACTAAATTTAAATTTGACTTAAAAATGAACACTGGTCTGTAGTGGATGTTCATACCTCAATACCATAAATAATAACATATTAGATTTTCACTCCAGCCGTCTATAATGAGTTTGGAGAAGGTAGAGAAATGTTAACTAATGCATTACAATTTTGATTATACCCATTAGATTTTAGATGACTAAAATTAGTTTTAATCGACTAAAATATACTGGAAATTTAGTTGATTAAATATGACTTAAACCATTGCAGAACACTAAAATGTCATTTTAGTACTAAGACTAAAACTGAATCTAAATTTGCTGCCAAAATTTAACAGTGCTATGGACTGAATAACCCTGTTTTTTTCACTGTGCCATGTTTCACTGTGTCCATTGCAGTCTCTATGTGCCATGTCTTGCTGTGCCATGCCTCACTGTGTTCATTGCAGTCTCTGTGCCATGCCTCACTGTGTCCATTGCGGTCTTGCTGTGCCATGCCTCGCTGTGCCCATTGCGGTCTTGCTGTGCCATGCCTCATTGTGCCCATTGCGGTCTCACTGTGCCCATTGCGGTCTCGCTGTGCCATGCCTCTCTGTGCCCATTGCGGTCTCGCTGTGCCATGCCTCTCTGTGCCCATTGCGGTCTCGCTGTGCCATGCCTCTCTGTGCCCATTGCGGTCTCGCTGTGCCATGCCTCTCTGTGCCCATTGCGGTCTCGCTGTGCCATGCCTCTCTGTGCCCATTGCGGTCTCGCTGTGCCATGCCTCTCTGTGCCCATTGCGGTCTCGCTGTGCCATGCCTCTCTGTGCCCATTGCGGTCTCGCTGTGCCATGCCTCTCTGTGCCCATTGCGGTCTCGCTGTGCCATGCCTCTCTGTGCCCATTGCGGTCTCGCTTTGCCATGCCTCTCTGTGCCCATTGCAGTCTCGCTTTGCCATGCCTCTCTGTGCCCATTGCGGTCTCGCTTTGCCATGCCTCTCTGTGCCCATTGCAGTCTCGCTGTGCCATGCCTCTCTGTCCCCAAGTACCTGCAATCTTCCGCTCATACTCGGACTCTGTGTCTGCTGGAAAACTGTCCGAGGATGAGGACCTCTGTGATAGGCGGAACACAGTGTCAAATGCCTATCGTGGAATGGAACACCCTGGAGGCAACCGCGATTTTTAAAAAAAATGGACGCCTGGCAAGAATTCAAGCACTGACTCGAGTATAAGCCGAGGGGGGTATTTTCAGCCCTTAAAGGGCTGAAAATCTCTGCTTATACTCGAGTATATACGGTACATTAATGCTATATTGGTACATAGGGGAGCTGGAATTTAGAAGAAAAAAAAGATAAACTTGGCCTTTTGGACCCCTTTCACACGTCAGCGATCAAAGTTGTGTGATTTTTGACACTATTTCAGGGAATGCCTGTATAAGCTTGAGGTATCTGGACCTCAACTCTCATGAAAGTCGGTCCAGGGACTACTTTTGAAGTCTGCATATATGAATTGGTTATCATTGGAAATCATGGGGAAGGACTTGTCATGTGACTGAAGTCGCACAAGTGTGAAAGGGGCCTTTAAAGTGATAATAATAATTTCTAGCGGAGACACAAACGGCTTCTAGAGAACATTTCTGCCAGCCTCTCACTAAATCTTATTCCCTGGCACTCATTTACAAAAAATGGGCCTAATTAAAGGATTACTTATCGTTTACAAGAAAGTAAATTGCTTACAAAAATCTATTAAAATCGCAGCGCTCATTACTCATTTGCTAAATAGACTGCTAACCTGATTATGCTCTACAGTCATTGCGCATATACTACATACAGCGCTGCCTTCTAATGATGGTATTGTGCCGTTTTGCGGCTCCAATTACAAGTTTTGGAAATCTACATTTTTGGGCAAGCGCCTTAGATGGCACGCTATTCCCATGGCCTGGACACTTTCCGGGGATTTACTTCCACTTTAAATGTCTTTCTGTTTTTAAGGTAAAACAACACTTTTATAATCCTGTTTATCATCAGACACCATTGCGGTTCTATTTGGCTGACCCAACACAAATTAATCATGCACTGGAAAAGTAAAATTCGAATGGGGGGGGGGGGGGGGGGGAATGTTACTAGTGTATCCACATATAAACACCAAACCACAAATCTAAACTGTATATTTTGGCTTTACCACATACTTCAGAGCTGATTTGTTTTGTTGTTGTGCTAAATGTATACATTTTGGAGTGGTTGCGCTGCATCTTGCGACCTGAACTGCAAGAATGTATTTAAACCGCTGGACTATATTTATACTATACATCAGGGGTGTCCAAACTTTTTTCAAAGAGGGCCAGATTTGATGAAGTGAACATGCGTGAGGGCCGACCATTTTGCCTGACATTCTGTGAACCATTAAAATTTGGTCTAATTTTGGTGTGTTCGTTCGAGCAACTAATACACTGCCCAACACGAATTCTCTTGCCTTTGTGGCTGTGTGTGGTGAAGAGATGTGCGTGGGCGTGTTATTTGGATATACCGTATTTATCGGCGTATAACACACACCTTCACTTTAGGAGGGAAGTTTCAGGGGAAAAAAAATGTAAATAAAAAACTGTAAAGCAAAATAAAGGTCATTGCCCATCAATGCAGCCTAATCAGTGCCCATATGCAGCCTCGCCATTGCCTTGAATGCAGCCTCGCCATTGCCTTGAATGCAGCCTCGCCATTGCCTTGAATGCAGCCTCGCCATTGCCTTGAATGCAGCCTCGCCATTGCCTTGAATGCAGCCTCGCCATTGCCTTGAATGCAGCCTCGCCATTGCCTTGAATGCAGCCTGATCGATGTCCATCTGCAGCCTCGGAGGGAGGGGGGGGGGTGGGATGAGCACCAACAGATTACAAACAGGAGAATCCCCTGTTTACACAGCAGCCTCTTTAATACAATTTCTCCCGCCTCCTATGATAGACAGGAGTCGTCCAACGGCAGCCCAGAAGACGAGACTTCCGATTACAGATGTCACGGAGTAAACGGGAGATTCTCCTGTATGTAATTTGACAGCACTCGTTCCCCCTCTCCCTGTCCCCTCCGAGGCAGTGCCGATAAATACAATATATATCCAAATTACCAGGGGGGGCACATTCAACTGGAACGGGGGCCGCACTTGGCCCCCAAGCCGGACTTTGGACATGCCTGCTTTACATGTTTTGCCATACCTCCCAAGATTTTGAGATGGAAATGAGGGACACCTACTAGCAAATGTATGTAGGCATAGGACACACCCCTTGCCACACCCCCTTAAAAGAGAATTCACAGAAAAAGGTTAATTAAATCCACAAGGGATTATTTTTTTTATTTTATTTTTTACCACTACTATTCCTTTATATTGGCTTTTCAAATGTACAAATGCAGCAATTTAGAAATGAGATGAAAGGTTTAGAACTGGGAAACACTTTTTGAAAGCTTTTTGAAAGCTAAAAAGTACATCTTGTATACATCTATATAGATCAGACCAACATGAGGGACAAATGAGGAGGAATGAGGGACAGAGGGACAGTCCCTCGAAATCAGGGACAGTTGGTTTTGCTGTTACTGCCCAATGCGTATTGGCAAAGCTGTTGTTGTTTTTTTAAACCATTTATCTACTGGGGCTATTGCACGTGTGTGTGTGTGTGTGTGTGTGTGTGTGTTTTTTATATATATCTATATAGATGTATCTCTATTATATATATATATATATATATATATATATATATATATATATATATATATATATATATATATATATATATATATATATATATATATATAATCTTATATACTTGAGTATAAGCCAAGTTTTTTTTAGGATCCACTCCCCCACCCAAAAAAAAGTTATTTTCTAAATCCCGCGATAACTCGCGGCAGACGCAGACATTGCGTCATCGAGGAAGTGACGGAATACCCGCACAGTACGCGATGAATCCATATACAGGAAGGGGCCAGTAACATAAAGGATTACTAAGGTTCGCCTGCCCCTGACAGTGACTCGAGCTGGGCATTGCCGCTTAGTGAAGGATTGGCTCGGGCGGTTCGGCTGCTCTAGTCCTGCAAAGGGAACTGAGTTCCTGCTGTGAAAAATGGACTTGAGCCCTGGTAATGCCTACACACCCCAATGCAGCGTCACCAGCGGTGTATTTCCTTGTGGCTTTAGCAGACATTGGGACCAACACTCAATGTAAAAATTCCTGTTTATTTCTGCAAAGCCAAAACGTTAAAGAGGAGGTTCACCCTAAATATAACCTCTCCCAAGTGATCCAGCATACTGGCGTCAGCGCCAGTATGCTGTTTTTTTTTTTAAATCCCCCACTTACTTTGTAATGTTCAATTTTTCATTCCGTCCCCCGTGGTGGATGGCGCCTCTATAGCGCGTCACATCTTCCGAAAATATCCGATTTAAGACTCGGGTATTTCCGGCGCAATGCCGCGCCTGCGCACAGACCTAGGTGCTGACTGCGCAGGCACCGTATTTCTCCGAGTCGCCCTCCGAAAAAACGGAAATAGGACTCGGAGAAATACGGCGCCTGCGCAGTCAGCACCTAGGTCTGTGCGCAGGCGCGGCATTGCGCCGGAAATACCCGAGTCTTAAATCGGATATTTTCGGAAGATGTGACGCGCTATAGAGGCGCCATCCACCGCGGGGGACAGAATGAAAAATTGAACATTACAAAGTAAGTGGGGGATTAAAAAAAAAAAACAGCATGCTGACGCCAGTATGCTGGATCACTTGGGAGAGGTTATATTTAGGGTGAACCTCCGCTTTAAGAAGGTGATGTACTTATAGGCTCCATGCACACTGAAACTGCAGTTTATTGGCGTTTCGGCTTTTTTTTTTTTTTAAAGCCCAGTGTTGATGAGCTTTGGAGTTTATTGGCTTTTTTTTCTGAACGACCGAAATTTGCGTTCAAAGTGCAGTTTTTTGGCGGGAAAAAATGCTAAAAATCGCAAAAGCTGCAATGCCGGCGCCAGCTTTTTTTTGCGTTTTTTTTATCAATTTAAAAAAAAAGCTGATAAAAGCTACACTGAAAAACGCTGATTAAAGCTATTGCAAAAACGCTAAAAAACGTTGCAAGGCTCCACGCAAAGCTACTGGCGTTTTTTTATAGCTTTTACCAGCTTCAGTGTGCATGGAGCCATAAAGTGCCTCCTTTGCCTGTGCTTATTCTGTGTAGCGTTTTCTGTCTGATTCCCGCATACAAGAAATATTCAAAGCAGTTGTGACTCTGATTGCTCGGAGGAAAGCCTTGGTATTGCGTTATTTTTATATCGGGCTTGTAAAAGCTATAAATTTTGCACAAACCAATCGATAAACGCTTTATCCTATCTATCTATCCTATCTATCTATCCTATCTATCTATCCTATCTATCTATCTATCCTATCTATCTATCCTATCTATCTATCTATCCTATCTATCTATCTATCCTATCTATCTATCTATCCTATCTATCTATCCTATCTATCTATCCTATCTATCTATCTATCTATCTATCTATCTATCTATCTATCTATCGTATCCTATATAATATACCGTGGCCATCTTAAGTGTGGGCATGATGAAGCCAGACTGTATGACTTCCTGGATTTCAGCTTTGCATATCTCGTACATTCTCAGTGCTGCACAAGCAATGTAATAGGTTTCAGTCAGGTTTGCAAGGACTACTAGGAAACATGATGCCTATCCCAGAAACCCTTGCAAATAGCCATGTGACTTAATAGCCTAGGCTAATAAAGAGGAGGAAGTAATGAAGGACTACAAAATAAAGGTATTTACAAGCAACAAAATAAAGAAAAATTGTCCATTCTGAACACTATGAGATTAGGGCATGCAGCACAGACAAACATAAAAAAAATGGGTGGAACTCCACTTTAAGTGGTTACTGCTTTTCAGAATATCCAGCTATTATGTAATATGTAGAAGCCCTGCTGCCCCCGTCTCCTGTAGTTACCAGCTTCTTCTGATTAGCATATGTTTTTCCGGTGATCAAAAGTGACTTGGATTGTTGTTCCCTGATCTTTGTGCTGAGCATTTCAATGATGGTCGGACTGAACGCGTAGAAGACGGGCCACAGCCGCCTTGGAGACCAAAATCTAGGAAAGCGTGTCAAGGAACTTCCCCACTCACCTCTAGTTTTCTTAAGAAAGACGTCAAGGGACTACTAATGGCATCCTGTTTTTTATTTATTTTTTAACAATGTATCGGTCTATTTTCAGGCGTAGGAAAAGTGTGCCCACTGTGGGCACGAGAGGAATAATGATTTCCAGAAGTCAACAGAAAATCAATGTCCTCTGTTCTGCCTTGAGTGAAGTAGGTCAGTACGACCCTGGGTCATAGGGAGTGAAATGTGTCCGCCTGTTGTCACCTTCCACATTACAGTAAAGCCATGGATTGAGAGTAACTTGGTCTGAGAGTGTTTTGCAAGACCATCAACTTTTTTATTTGTATTTTTTTTTATTAATTTTTACTTGATTTTTACTTGATGCTACTTGAATATCAAGACATTGCTCATTTATCATGTCACAACTGAGTATAAAAGAGAAGAGAGGCGCCTCTCTTAATGAAGGTTCAACGTTTAGCAACTCACATGATTGATGATTAGGAGAGGTACATCCAAGTATGGGGGCATCCGGGGTAAAGCTGTCCACATAGACCGTCCTCCTCACCGCCATCATTCCTTCCATACTGCACTCTACGATCGCTTCATGCCTCGTTTTAAAATTGCTCTACTGCTGGGTAGTCTTCCTGATCACGATTGCAGACTGGCCGTAAATTTATTTGTATAATGTGAAAGATGTTACGCCAAGAATTGTGATCTTTAGTCTAAGCACAAAAAAAATTGTGATTCTCATTTTATCCAGAATCGTGCAGCTCTATAGCGCATGATGGGTTAAACTGCCCGGGCCAAAGGTTTTTTTTTTTTTTTTTTGCGTTTTAAGGCTGGTACACACGGGCTGAGTATGGTGGGGGTGTAATCCCCCTGTGAACGGAAAAAAAGTTTGGTGTGTACATAGCGTTAACGTTGAACTTCGGAATAAAAAAAAAAATTGTCTGTGTATTTCTTTCAGATCATGGCAGTTATTCAGTGTGACACGTTGCTTCTGTGCAGACACTTCTTGTCAGCGGTGTATTTAGGTTTTGTGCTGCCCTAGGGCTGACTAAACTCATGCACCCCCTAATTAATATATGGTCCACCCCTTCCTGTTTAAATCCTCCCCATCTCTAAATGACACCCCTTCCTAGTTAGGCTCCACTTCTTCCGCTATGTACATTAAAGCGGTATTTCACCCTAAATATAAGATCTCCCATGCGATCCAGCATACTGGCGTCAGCGCCAGTATGCTGTTTTTTTTTTTTTTTAATCGCACACTTACTGTATTATAGTGGAATTCCTTTTTTGTCCCCCGTGGTGGACGGCGCCAGTATAGCGCGTCACATCTTCCGAAAATACCCGATATGGACTCGGGTAATCTCAGCGAAAATGCGGCGCCTGCGCACAGAACCTAGGAGCTGACTGCGCAGGCGCCGTATTTCTCCGAGTCCTACGGCTATGGCGCGTCACGCCCTCCGAAATAGGACTCGGAGAAATACGGCGCCTGCGCAGTCAGCTCCTAGGTCTGTGCGCAGGCGCCGCATTTTCGCCGAGATTACCCGAGTCCATATCGGGTATTTTAGGAAGATGTGACGAGCAATACTACAGCCGTCCACCGCGGGGGACAAAAAAGGAATTACACCATAATACAGTAAGTGTGCGATTAAAAAAAAAAAAAACCCAGCATACTGGCGCTGACGCCAGTATGCTGGATCGCATTGGAGATCTTATATTTAGGGTGAACCTCCGCTTTAAGTGGTTACCAAGTGGCCTCATCAGTGCTGCCTTATCAGTGCATCTTAAGAGTTTTGCCTCATCGGTGCCCAATCGTGCAGCCTCATCGGTGCTTATCAATGCAGCCTATCGGTGCCCATCAGTACAGTCCCATCAGTGCCTATATCAGGGCTGCCTTATCGGTGCAGTGCAGCCTCATCAGGGACAACTAGTGCAGCTCATCAGTGCAGCCTAGCAGTGCCCATACCCGCAGCCCCGGCTTCTTGCTGGGGGTTCGTTCCCCTTGTGCTCGTCTCACTCTTTTTCTTATCTCCCCCACGCCGCAGAGAAGAATCAACAAAGAAAGCCTTGCGGAGAGTGGGCGGAGCATTGGGCTCTGCCAAGCAAATTACGTGCAGCTGGTCTGGCCAATTATCGGCTGCTTGGAGGGGGGGTGCCGGTTGGCCGTCGCATGCTCTCCATATACTGTCTGCTATATTTGTGCAGGAGGTGGCCGTGGGAACCGGGACGGGGGATTTTTTTGCCGCCCCCTGCAAAGGGCCTTCCTAGGCTTGGGCCTTGTCGGCCTAGGCCAAGAGACAGCACTGCTTCTTGTGCCAAGGAAAGTCGCTGCTGCCCTGTCTCCTTGCGCAGGGTGGCTGGTCTTGTGCCCAAACCCCTGTAGTTTTTCTTCGGGTAGCCTGTAGTGCAGGATGCCCAACCTTTTTGAAGCGCGAGGGCCACTTAAGCGACTTGGTATCTAGTCACGGGCCATAATCAGTGGAGGGGGTGGATGGCAGGTCCATGTCCACTCTGCATATGCAAAGCGGACACGGACACAGCCGGATCAAATTGTAGGTAGGAAACGGTTTACATCTGCCATTTCAGAGGCGCCGTACACACGGCCGAGGTTCTCGCTGAAAATCGGCGAGAACCTCGCTGGAATGTGCACGTGTGTACGGTCTCAGCGAGCTTCCCGTCGGGAAGCCCGTCGAGCCGAAATAGAGAGCACGCTCTCTATTTCCTCGACGGCCCGCCTGGAAGAATGGCTGGTTGCCATTCCCGACGGGCGGGTCGCCGAATTCGACGGCCGGGAGAGAACCTCGACGGGCGGAACGATGTGTTCTGCCCGTCGAGGATCTCTGCCGTGTGTACGCGGCCTTATAGGTGAATGGAGGGTCCAATTGGGTCGGACTGACCGTGTGAAGGGGCCCATGGCTGCTTTTAGACCAGGGATCCTCAAACTACGGCCCTCCAGCTGTTGTGGAACTACACATCCCATGAGGCATTGTAAAATTCTGACATTCACAGACATGACAAGGCATGATGGGAATTGTAGTTCCTGAACAACTGGAGGGCCGTAGTTTGAAGACCCATGTTTTAGACCGATGCACTGTGGTTTACCCACACCGCAGGTAAACCTTTGGCTTTTCTGCACTTTGCAATAGACTTCTATTATATTCTGCAGGTTTGGTGCACTTTTCAGAAAGCTCACCAAACTTGCAGGCAATAGAAGTCTATGGCTCAGTGCAGGTAACCCGCAGGTGCGCTGCTCTGCATCTGCAGATTAGTTTGAAAGCAGCCCGGTAACCACTGCAGATATACCTTGATTTTAGTAATAAACTGACCTCTAATAACAGTATTCTATTCCATCCCAGAGCAGGAGGCCGCGGGCCACATCAGAGGGCTCCGCGGGCCACTGGTTGGGCACACCTGCTGGTGTGTGTGTGTGTGTGTGTGTGTGTGTGTGTGTGTGTGTGTGTGTGTGTGTGTGTGTGTGTGTGTGTGTGTGTGTGTGTGTGTGTGTGTGTGTGTGTGTGTGTGTGTGTGTGTGTGTGTGTGTGTGTGTGTGTGTGTGTGTCCTTTTTTTTTTTTTTTTTTTTTTTTTTTTTAGAATTTTTTTTTTTTTTATGCACATGGTGGCAACACCTCTTCAAGTGTGTTCTTCAAAGATTGTCTATGTTTAATTAATAGACCGCAAAATAGCTATTCCCTATGGGGATATACGCAGATGCTGTTAAGTCGGCGAGGAGCCAGGACAGAAAAAGACTGTTTTTATTAGTTAATTTTGTCAAAGTATTGCTGCTTATTTCTTGTCATATTGGCAGTAAAAAATTAATATAATTGCAGTACTGTATAAGTTGGTAGTTTTCATTTCTACAGTGTATATAATACAGCCGCGGACAAATTTGTTGGTACTACTTGAGAGCTTTGAAACAATGCTTCATTCCTCCTGAAAAGTTATGAAACGTAAAGCAATTGTCTTGTGTACAGTAGACCTGTAAAACTGAAAAGCCGGACTGGAATTTGCTAAAATGTATATCGAAAAAGCCACAATGGTTTTAGGAGAATGTCCATTGAACAGAAGACAAAACTGGAGCTTCTGGCAATTCACATGGGTTTTAGGTTCACAAATGAAAAAATGTAAGCTTTCAAAGAAACAAACACTATACCTATAGTGAAACATGGAGGAGGCTTGGTTATGTCTTCAGGTTGCTTTGTTGTGCCTGGCCTTGGGTGCCTTGAATCTGTGCAGGGCAAAAAAAACTCAAGACTATCATGGAATTGTGGAACAAAACATGCTGTCAAATGTCCATTGCATATCATGGATCCTCCAAAGGGATAACAACCAAAAATGCATCGCTAAATGCACCCAAGAATGCATCGCTAAATGCACCCAAGAATGGCTATGAACAAAACATTAGACTAACTTGAAGTAGCCTTCTATGAGCCCCAATCTGAATTCTATTGGTCATCCGTGGAAAGAGCAGAAACTGCAGTCTGGAAAAGGCACCCTTTAGGCTGGGTTCACACTGGTACGACACGACAGTGTTTTTGGATGCAATTTTGCCGTCCAACTTGAAGTCCAACTTCAATAAAAAGGGATCCTTTTTCCCCAACAATTATTAAAGGGGGCTCTCGGATTCGGATATGCCCGCAGACCCCAATGGCCAGGGTTGTCGGTAAGAGGCCCTTGTCCTCATCAACTTGGGGTGGCGCAGGGCCCCCCTACCTCAAAGCACCCACCCCCCCCATGTTGCGTGCATGTGGCCAGGTACGGTTCAGGAGGAGGGGCGCTTGCTCGTCCTCACCCCCTTGTTTTTTTTTTGTCGTGCTGCATGCTCGGATAAGGGTCTGGTATAGATTTTGGGGGAACCCCCGTGCCTTTTTTTCAGCGCAAGGGGTTCCCCTGAAAATTCATAATAGAACGAAAGGGCCTGGTATGCTCTTGGAGGTGCAACCCATGCCAGCTTTTTTATTTAAATTTGGCTTGGAGTTTCCCCTCACGATCATCAGAGCACAAGTCGCATGCTAAAGTCGGATCATGCAAGGTGGCAATCCGACTTCAGTGATGATCAATGGGCTGAAGTAGGATCAAAGTCAGACCAAAGTAGTGCAGGGACTACATGTGTCGGACCACTTAAGACTGCTCCCATAGGGAAACATTGATTTTTTTTTTTCACACGTCATGCGACTTGAGCATCCAATGTCGGAGTGTTTTTTACACCAGTGTGAACCCAGCCTCAAGCCTGAGATAATTGGGAACAAACTACCTGTTGGCAGGTACAAAAATCTCATTAAGAGCTTCAGAATTCGCTTGTTGGCGGTGATTGCCTCTAAGGGTAGATTCACATTCGATGTGGGTGGCTACTCCAACGCAGTTCCATTGCACCCCTTCCAAAAGACAAGGCAGAATGCCTTGTGGCTGGTTCACAGCACTGTGTTTTTGGTGGAGAGCACTAAAAAAAAAAAAAAATACATATCATGCAGTTCATTAAAGTTAGAAAAAAGTTTAACTTAAATTTTACTTAAAAAAAAAGGCCAAATGTATTTTTTGGATAGAGTGGCGGCAGATAACACCTGCCAGATGTGTGAAGTTAAAAAAAAATCTCCCCAAAAGGGACAAGGCAAAAAATAAAAATGTCCCTTACTCTACTCTATACTCTAAATCAGGGGTGTCGAACTCTATTTCATTGAGGGCCGCATTATGATTGCCCTTAAAGGGTCGGTTGTATGTGTAAAATTAGATGTCCAGTGCATCCCCTCCCCTTGCATTAGATGTTAAGAGCCACCCCCACCATAAGAACTTGAGTCCCCCACTCTCCCTTAAATCACAGTGAACCCCCCCCCCCTTTCCTTAACCACTTAAGGAACACCTCCTGCACATATACGTCGGCAGAATGGCAGGGATGGGCACATCCACGTACAGGTCACTCCTGTACTAGTACCCAGCCGTGGGTCGCAGGCGCGCTCCCGCGACCCGCTCCAGGACCGCGGGATTCGCGGACCCGATCGCCGCTGGAGTCTGGCGATTTGGTCCCCGGAGCTGAAGAACGGGGAGAGCTGTGTGTAAACACGGCTTCCCCGTTCTTTACTGTGGTGGCGTCATCGATCGCGTGATCCCTTTTATAGGGATACACAATCGATGACATCACACCTACAGCCACACCCCCCTACAGTTGTAAACATACATTATGGAACGCATAACCCCTTTAGCGCCCCCTTGTGGTTAACTCCCAAACTGCAAATGTCATTTTCACAATAAAGAATGCATTTTAAATGCATTTTTTGCTGTGAAAATGATAATTGTCCCAAAAATGTGTCAAAATTGTCCGACGTGTCCGCCATAATGTCGCAGCCACGGAAAAAAATCGCTGATCGCCGCCATTAGTAGTAAATAAAAATAAAAATGCAATAAAACTATCCCCTATTTTGTAAACGCTATAAATTTTGTGCAAACCAAACGATAAACGCTTATTGCCATTTTCTTTTTACGAAAAATATGTAGAAGAATACATATCGGCCTAATCTGAGGAAGAAAAACATTTTTATATATATTTTTGGGGGATATTTATTATAGCAAAAAGTAAAAAATATTGTTTTTTTTTCAAAATTGTGGCTCTATTTTTGTTTATAGCGCAAAAAATAAACGCAGAGGTGATCAAATTCCACAAAAATAAAGCTCTATTTGTGGGGGAAGAAAAGACGCCAATTTTGTTTGGGAGCCACGTCGCACGACCGCGCAATTGTCTGTTAAAGCGACGCAGTGCCGAATCGCAAAACCTGGCCGGGTCCTTTTTAGCTGACTAAAGGTCCAGGTCTTAGGTGGTTAAGCTGCTGCTGGGTAGACGCTGGATGCATTGTTTTAAAAGCAGAAGATTAATGGTCTTGAAGAGGACCAGAGAAAAGCGAGGGCCACATGAAAAAGCCTGGAGGGCCGGATTCGGCCCATGGGCCTTTTGTTTGACACCTGTGCTCTAAATGATACAAAATGTTTTGCCTATAGTTCTACTTTAATCTCTTAAAATTGCCACTGATTGGTACAAGCCCAGCATATTCTGTGCTTAGCGTGTCTTCTCGGGGAGGATTTCATAACTGACACCTACAACGCTTCTTTAAAAGATCATCGTGGGCTGATTAAAGCAGTAGAAAGGATTGAAGTTCTATTTCATCATTTTTGAGTGACAGCGTTGGACCAGAAATATATGGGAGGGCCGTGTTGCACGTTTGTCCCCCTCTGTCTCACAGAGCATTTAGTGACATTTCTGCCGGGGCTTGAGGGTGCTTATGATTAATTCAGTGATTTTAATCACATTTTAAATGTAACTGAGAATTTATGCATTGTAAAAAGGAATTCTGCTCAGCCAGTCAGAAACTATGGCAACGAATGGATTATAATCCATAGCCAGTTAAAGCTACACGACCACTTGCCGTTTTTTATAAATGTCATAACGCAAGGCAAATATTGTATAATGGACTAGGAAGTTACAATCGAGGATTGAGCTCTGCATGACGAAAAAAAGAATTCACTCATAGGATGCATTGATTGGAAAAGTACATCAATGCATCCTATGAATTTTTTTTTTTTTTTTTACTTTAAAGTGTATGTAAAGGTACGGTAATGTTTTTTTTTTTTAATATGTAATAATTAAAAAAAAAAAATTATATTGACCAACTGTGCAGCTCGTTTTGCACAGAGTGGCCCCGAACCTGGTCTTCTGGGGTCCCTCGGCGGCTGTCTCGGCTCCCCCTCGCAAGAACTCATCACCTTAATGCGTGCAAGCTTGCATGGTGGTTGGTTCTTGCGGACGTGCTCCTGTGATGCAGCCGGCGGCCATAGCCACTCACTGTATCACTCGGCCCCACCCCCCTGGCACGCCGCATCATTGGATATAATAGAAAGAAGTGCCACCATTGGCTCGCGCTGCTGTCAATCAACCAATGAATGACCCGAAAAGCCGACCAAGAAGCCTGCCTTTTGCTGAGATTTTGGTGTTTACACGTTCTTTTTTGCTAGAAAATTACTTGGAACCCCCAAATATATATACACGCCGCGTAAATTGATACCCAACATGTCACGCTTCAAAGTTGCGCCCGCTCATGGAATGGCGACAAACTTTTACCCTTCATCTCCATAGGCGACATATAAAAAATTCTACAGACTGCATGTTTTAAGTTGGAGGTCTAGTACTAGAATTATTGCTCTCGCTCTAACGATCGCGACAATACATCACATGTGTGGTTTGAATACCGTTTTCATATGCGGGTGCGGCTCACATATGCGTTTACTTCTGTGCCCAACCTCGACAGGGCACCTTAAAAAAAAAAATTGTCTTTTTAATTTTTTATTTATTTTGAGACGGTTTTAATTTCTTTTTATACATTTAGGTAACTTTTATGCCTATTACAAGGAATATAAACATCCCTTGTAATAGAAAAAAGCATGACGGGTCTTCTTAAAGTGGTAGTAAAGTCTTTACTACCACTTTTACCTACAGGTAAGCCTATAATATGGCTTAACTGTAGGTATAAAGAATATCTCCTAAACCTGTACGGTTAAGGAGATATTCCCCTCGCAATGCGCCGCTGATTTGCAGCGGTGCATGTGCAGCGGGGAGCCTTGGATTGTAGTCTCCCGCACGCATTCGCGGGAGTGACGACATCGCCGCTCCAGCCAATCACCGCGCTGGAGCGCCGATACCCGGAAGACACGCCGACGCAAGATGACATCTCACTCGGCGTGGACCAGGTAAGTTCTCTACACCTCGTTCCGAGGTAAGTATTTCATAATGAGACAGTTTGCGGTGCATACTAGCTCATTATGGCTTTTGCCTTTCAGGTGAATAAAATAATAATCGCGGGTATACAACTGCTTTAAATATGAGATCAGGGGTCAAAAAGACCTTGCATTACTAAAATGCAATAAAAAATAAATTCTTGTCATTCTTAAAGGGACTTTTTTTTATTTTTAACTATGGGCGAAAGTGACGTTTTTAATGTTGCTTCTGCCCTGCAGTGATATGGAGATGGGTGGGGGCCGTCTTCCCCTCACTTGTCTCCATACCCAGCAAGGGAACAGACCCGATCGCCTCCGCCACTGCCAGCAGGTCCGGTAAGCGGCAGAGGGCACCAGAGAGTGGCAGGGGGGCCCTCTCCCGCTGCTGATTAAAAAGTGATCTTGCGGCGTATCTGCCACAGAGACCCCTTTTATCTTGTAGCGGACCGCCCACTGAAGAAGATACCGGGGTTATGGTAGCTAGCTGCTACCATAACAATAGTATTCCTCTTTAAACAGCCGACATATTCCTCCGTAAGTGGTTAAGAACCAGTTGTATTTTTTTTTTTTTACTGAGCAAATACTTGATCCAAAACTCTTCAGTGCCCATTTACACCTGAGAGTTTTGTCACACAATTACCGATGTGTGACAACACTTGAGGAGATTAATCTCATTGTTCTAAATAGGAACTGAGCGTTGAGACACTTGTCACCTGCCGTGTAAAGACATGAGCTTTAACTAGCACAGATGTGATAAAATTGAGGTAGATGTCGCAAGAGGCGCCCCATGTGAGGACGGTCGTGCAATTTGATGTAGTCTGGAGCAATGTGTCTTCAGTGATAACAGAACAGCTACACAATTGCCTTGTGTCTGATACAATAGTGGGGGTTTTATTTATTTTTTTTCCCTTTCAGAAAGAATAGAAGTTGTCTGATACCTGATAATCATTCCTCAAAGGAGGCTCTTATGCCGCATACATGCGACCGTTTTTCGGGTTGTACAAAATTTAATTTTTTTTTTCACGAACGTGTGTAGGCAAGGCCTTTTTAATGATCAAGTTAAAAAAAAAACGTTTTTTCTAGAGCCTGAAAAACGTTTTTTACAACCCGAAAAATTTTAGTTTAAGATTCCTACATAATGTCCAAAGAAGTGGTGGGACCGCTAGATCATGGAAAGCCAATCTGTTTCCCAAGTTAAACCTGTTTAGCCACTTTGTTTTCATTCAGTATCATTACTGAGAGGCTTAAAGTGGTTGTAAACCCCCCCAAAAAATATATTTTTTTAATGTCACAATGTAGAGTATAAGATTTCCTATCATCTGTGCCCAGTCTTGCCACACAGCGCTGAGTAATCCTCTTTTAAAGTTCAGTGCAAATTAACAGAATTTCAGATAAAAACCTGCCAAATTAGTTTAAGTCCGTTTCTCTGTTTTTGCTTTCAGTAACAGGTTATTTACAAATCTAGCTTGGACATGTTTATCATAACAAGAGGTGATCCAAAGTTCATTGTATATTACTAGGATGTGTTTTGATGTTATATCACCTCCATGTTATTGTAAACAAAACATAACATATGATAAACATGTCCTAGCTATATTTGTAAATAACCTCTCACTCAAAGCAAGAAGAGAGAAAACTGACTTTTGATTTAGGCAGGGTTTTATCTGGAAGGCTGTTCATTTTCACTGAACATTAAAAGAGGATTGCTCAGATCTGGATTAACTCTGTGTGGCAAGACTGGGCACAGATGATAGGAAATATTATACTCTACCTTGTGACATAAAAAGAATTTTTTTTTTGGGGGGGGATTTACAACCACTTTAACCCCGGACCATTTGGCTGCCAATAGGGCCGAAACAACAAATCGATTAATCGACCACTAATCGATTATGAAATTAATCGATTACAATTTTCATAATTGATCAATCGGCCAGTAACATAATGGGGTTAAAAAAACTAAAATTATCCCTTTTTATAGTAAAAAAAAAAGCAAATCGCTATAAATATTGTTAATATTAATTTCACTGTCCCACAGTAAATAAATGAACCCCTTTACAGTAGCGATTATTTGCTCTTTTTGTACTTATTTTAGTTTTTTTTACCCCCATTATGTTACTAAACATCTCAGGCCGGGGTCGCACCTCTTTTTTGGTGCTTTTTGCAGAAACACACTACAGTTCATTTACATGTTTTCCTATGGGACACGTTCACATCCATGATTTATTTTCTGGCTGCTGCGTATTTGGGAAGGGCAACGCAAAACAGTGCTATTTTTTTTTTTGGTTCAATATACTTCAATGGAGAAGCTGCAGAAAAGTAATGTGTTTTTGCGGCAATTCGTGTTTTGTAAACTGCCCAACAACAAATTGGCCCAAATTTTTTTTTTAAATGCTATTTTATTTTTTTAAAGGCCATTATTCAATTAATCGAAACAATGATCGGCCAGCTAATCGATTATGAAAAAATAATCGCTAGTTGCAGCCCTAGCTGCCAATGACCAGGCCCCTTTTTGTGATTCGGCTCTGCGTCACTTTAACTGACAATTACGCGGTCGTGCGATGTGGTTCCCAAACAAAATTGACACATTTTTTCCCCACAAATAGCTTTCTTTTGGTGGTATTTATCACCTCCTTTTATTTTTTTTGCGCTTTATGATGGGGACCTTTCTGGTGTTTGCCAATATTATATGAATCTGTGGCGATGCTTCTGTTTTGATGCAATTCCTTTTTTTCAATAAAAACTATTGGAGATCAAAAAGTATTCATTCATTTTGGAACCAGAACCAGAGCTTGTGTCTCGGTTATTCTAGGGAATGGAATGGGTTGGATAAGCTGTCTTGGGTTGGTGGAATGGAAATCGTGAACGGTGTTGACCGTTGCAGCAATCTTGTGCCTTCTATCAGTGTCTGGCTAAAGCTTGTAGGAGTGTTTTTTTTATAATCCCCTGATTGTCCCATGAGTCTGCAGGACTCCTGACCCTTTGGACAGTGCTGATTGGCCCTGTGCTGATCACATGCACTCTCCCAAGAAAAAAAAACCCTCAAGCAATACACACCAAACTGAGCATGTGCAGCTTGCTCCCAAGGCTCTGGTCTATCAGCAGATACATTTGGGGGGTGGGGGATCAGAGACGACAGGATCTAACAGCAGGATTAACCCCTTGGGTTCCACAGTGAGTATAACAAGCATGCTTTACTGCAAATACAGACGGTGTGTTTAGTAACACTTTAACTGAAATTGTATTGCTGTATGCAATTCATAGGCAAAAAGCATGTAGGCAAAAACAAGCACCGAAATTACACCTGTGGTTTGTCTTCTATGGCATAACTGGACAGGATATTATCAGTTTATTGGGAAATGCCTCCCCTCTATATTACACCATAATCCCTCTTCATATTCAGGTAACATGTATGATGTTCCACATTTATTACGAAATTAAATGTACAGTGGAACCTCGGATTGCGAGTTACGCGGTTAACGAGAGTTTCGCAATATGAGCACTGTATTTTTAAAAATCCTGACTCAGTTTGCGAGTGTCTCGCGAAACTAGCAGGATTCAAGCCACAGCGTGCAGTACCGCGTTTTATCCTGAGGTTGGGGGGGGGGGGTGTCGGAGCTGTTCGGAGGTCCTTCATTCCGAGCCTTGCTAAAGTTTTCCGAGTTTAGCCAAGCTGTCCCTGTGCCTTTCCAAAACTCTCAGGTGCCTTCCACCTCTGGCCACATGCGGTATTGCATGCCATTGAAGTTGATGCGGAACAAATTCTTTTCATTTCCATTTACTTCTATGGGGAAACTCACTTTGATATGCGAGTACTTTGGATTACGAGCATTCTCCTGGAACGGATAATACTCGTAGTCCGAGGTTCCACTGTAATAAAACAACAGATATCAGAATAGAGGCAGTATTGATTTGCACTAGGAAAGCAAGAAGGGGAGCTGAAAGAATACACGGGGGACCTAAGATACTGCTTTAGATTGCCGTTGAGTTTAGCAAATATCTTGAATCTCTCCCACCATACTACTTCTTGAATTGATAAAACTTTGCTTTTGTTAAATTTGTTTTTCTATGAAAATGTGGCTTTTTCAGTTTTATGGGAGGACATTTCCATCATTACAAGCTCTTCTGCATTCAGCGCGCTCGCTATGTGCATGCCTTCCTTGTCGAGGAATTCTCCATAGTCTCATACATATTCTGATGAACGGTGATTATTTTCAGGCTGGGTAGGAGCGCAGGGCTGTGAAGCAAAGCAATATTTTCTGCCTTTTTTATATATATAGTAATGTACCCTGGCTATGACATTTATGAGCCATTTAACCCCCTTGGTACATATTGTACACCAATATTAAACGCGCATTTTATTATTTTTCTTCTGTAAAAACAATTCATTATCCTACCCAAAAATGTCCCTTTTGCTCCAGGCAGCTAAAATCGCACCCTCACCTTTTGTGCGCCAATAGATGGCCCAATCAGTGCTCCTAATTTAAGCATTGCTTACAATAATTAGACTGACTAGCTCATTATGAATTACTTGCCTCACATTAAAGCCCCTGCAGCCGTCCTCGTCTCCCCCTTCAGCAGCCGACATGTCACCCGGGGCTTGCTTCTGGGTATCGCGGCTCTGGTGCTGTGATTGGCCGAAGCTGCGATGACGTCACTCCCGGGCATGCACACGGGAGCCACCGGTAACGGCACCAAGACTGAAGCAACGGCACATAGGTGCCATTACTTCAGTTTGCCCCAGTGTGCACATGCAGACACGGGGGGGGGGCATCTCCTAAACTGTGCAGGCTTAGGAGATAGCCAGGGTAGCTACAGGTAAGCCTTTAACCACTTGCCGACCAGCTGCCGTCGTTCTACGTCGGCACTTTCGACGGCCACTAGGGGGCGCGTGTGCGCCGGCGGCCCGCGCGCGCTCGCCCCTGAGTCCCGCACCCGGCAGGTACGATCGCCGCTGGGCACCCGCGATTGCTCGTTACAGAGCGGGGAACGAGAGCTATGTGTGTAAGCGGGGGAAACGCTGATTTTCTGTTCATACAATGTATCAACAGAAGATCAGTGATTTCCCCTAGTGAGTCCACCTCCCCCCCATACAGTTAGAACACACCCAGGAACACACTTAACCCCCTTCCCTGCCCCCCAGTGTTAACCCCTTCACTGCCAATGGCATTTTTATAGTAATACAATGCATTTTTATAGCATTGATCGCTAAAAAAATGCCAATGGTCCCAAAAATGTGTCAAAAGTGTCCGAAGTGTCCGCCATAAGGTCGCAGTACTGAGAAAAAAACGCTGATCGCCGCCATTACTAGTAAAAAAAAAAAAAATGCCATAAAACTACCCCCTACTTTGTAAACGCTATAACTTTTGCGCAAACCAATCAATAAATGCTAATTGCGATTTTTTTTTATTTTTTTTTTACGAAAAATATGTAGAATACGTATCGGCCTAAACTGAGGAAAAAAACTTTTTTTTATATATTTTTGGGGGATATTTATTACAGAAAAAAGTTAAAAATATTGATTTTTTTTCAAAATAGTCGCTCTATTTTTGTTTATAGCGCAAAAAATAAAAAGCGCAGAGATGATCAAATACCACCAAAAGAAAGCTCTATTTGTGGGAAAAAAAGGACGCCAATTTTGTTTGGGAGCCACGTCGCACGACCGCGCAATTGTCAGTTAAAGCGACGCAGTGCCGAATCACAAAAAGTGCTCTTGTCTTTGGACAGCAATATGGTTCGGGGCTAAAGTGGTTAATATAGGCTTACCTGTAGCATAAAGTTGCTAAAAAGGGTTTACAACCACTTTAATATTATGTGATGGCAATCTTACAATATTACAGTATTGGGTAGGACAGGGAGGTTGTAGATCGTGACAGTGTTGGTGTCATCAGAGTTCGTTATGAGGCTGACATAGTCTTGATAGATTCTGAGTGTACTGCTTACTCAGATAAGGACCTTGGGCAATGTTGAACACTTCTACCATGTTTCACCGAAAAAAAAAAAAAAGGCCTACCCTGAAAATTAGACCTGGCGCGATTTTCGGGAAAGGGCTGAAATACAAGCCCTACCTCGAAAATAAGCCCTAGTAAAGTTAATTAAAAAATAAATAAAATTATCCACTTTGTAAAATGTCCTCGGTGGCATAAGATGCAGTGTGTCACCCCCTGCAACGATCATGCCAAATACCCCATCCACAGCTACCGCTGACCTGCCAGAGGCCTTCTCCTCTCTTACCGGCTGACGTCTGCGGCCCCTCCCTCTGCAGTTCTCGGAGCGGGCTGACGTCGGCGAGACTCTCGGAGCAGAGAAGAGCTGAGACAGGTTACATGATCGCCGAGGGCTGCTGTAAAATGGTACTTCTCATAAAACGGCCACAAAGGGAGATGCACTGCACCCTACACCACACAATCCTCCCACAAAACGACTACTTAATATTAAAAGTACTTTAAAAGGACCCCTTCACGTGGATATATGGCACGGCTGGGCACAGGCACGTACCTGTACGTGTCTCTTTAAGGCCCAGCTTGTGACCCGGTCCAAAGCTTCACGCCCGCGGGACCCGCGGACCTGATCGCCGCCGGTGTCCCGCGATCGGTTACCGGAGCTGAAGAACGGGGAGACGCGCAGCTTTCCCGTTCTTCATTGTGGCAATGTCAGTGATCGTCTGTTCCTTGATATAGGGAAAGGCGATCAGTGATGTCACACGTCCAGCACCGCCCCCCTACAGTTAGAAACACATATGAGGTCACACTTAACCCCTACAGCGCCCCTAGTGGTTAACTCCTAAACTGCAATTTGACATTTTCACAGCAATCAGTGCATTTTTATAGCACTTTTCGCTGTGAAAATGACAATGGTCCCAAAAATGTGTCAAAATTGTCCGATGTGTCCGCCATAATGTCGCAGTCACGAAAAAAATCGCTGGTCGCTGCCATTGGTAGTAAAAAAAAAAAAAATGCCATAAAACTATCCCCTATAAATTGTGTGCAAACCGATTTAACACTTATTGCGATTTACTAAGGGAAAAAAATAAATATTTTTTATATATTTTTTGGGTATATTTATTATAGCAAAAAGTAAAAAATATTGCATTTTTTTTTTTTCAAAATTGTCACTCTATTTTTGTTTATAGTGCAAAAAAACAAAAATGCAGAGGTGATCAAATACCGCCAAGAAAAAAAAAAACCTCTATTTGTGGGGAAAAAAAGGACGCCAATTTTGTTTGGGAGCCACTTTGCACGACCGCGCAATTGTCAGGTAAAGCGACGCAGTGCCGAATCACAAAAAGGTGCAAGGTCCTTAAAGGGGTTGTAAAGACAAAAATATTTTCCTCTTAAAGTAAAGTCTGACAGTAGCTGAGAAGTAAAAAGTAATGTTTTGCATTATAACTAGTTTGATACCTGTTGAAATTGAGCTGTTTTATTCACCTCTGTCACCCCTGAATCGTTATTATCATTGACTTCCTGGTTTGCGGTGCGCGTTCATTCTTGCTACATTACGGCCTAATGGGAACTACAGTTCCCATTAGGCTTAGCCTCCATGCATGTGAGAGATAAGAGAGCATCTTCACGCAGGGCTGTAGTCATAGGGAGGGGATGAGAACATTCTGCTTTCCACCATGCCAAACAGCTCAGGTGCTGGTGGAAAGCAAGAAGAGGAGAGACAGGAAATGGCATTTTCAAACCTGGATTACTGTATTTTGGAGGTCAAAAGGAAAAACGAGGTAAGTGATATTTAAATGCTCTAGCTTACAGCAATCAATTGATCTAATAAAAAACGAACCTTTAGTGTTCCTTTAACCTGCATATGTTCCGGGTCTCAAGTGGTTAATCATGATGTTTTTTGGGGGTTTAAAATGTTGTCAAAATACTGATACCAATAAGACATCCCCCGAAAATAAGCCCTAGGATCTTTTTTTTTGTTTTGTAGCCAAAATTAATATAAGACCCGGTTTTATTTTCGGGTAAGGGTTGTGTTCATTAACTGAACACACTTTTTTTTTTTTTATAAAACATTGCTGAATTTCATGGATATTAAAACTTGGATTTTTGAGCAGCATTTTCTATCTGTTGGGCACCTGCTAAAACATTTTCGGCATTTTTGTTTTCCAAGTGTGTACTTGGAAGGGTCCCCCATGTATTCTAGCTGGCTGGAAAAAAAAATAATTGCCGAAGATGAAGAAATTACCATGGCACTATGTAAATGACACATTGAACAACCTCAAATAGCCTGACTCCGTCTGAATAATCGAACAGCGTTGCTTTCAAGAGAGCCTTAAAAAGTCGCTAGTAGTGACTGCTGCTTCTTAAAATGAATGACATATGTGGTATGTAGATTTCAATGCTCACATGGGAGCTTTACTGTAACATTTTAACGGATTTGTGTTCTGGGCTTCTTGTTGGAGGACCTTCAGATAACATTGATGTGAATTTTACGCTAAGCTGTCTTTTCTGGTGAAAAAATTGTGGCTCTGAAGTTTGTAAGTAATGTCCATTCCAGCACTTGGGCCTTACGTTGTAGAGAAAGGAGCTGTGTGTTAGTGAGCGTCCTGACTCTCCTGTAGTCCAAGGGAGGAGGCGAGCACGACACTCCACACCAGGGAGAAAGCCTCGCATTACGGTGTGGAGTTACAGACAGGAGTACAGGAAGTGAGGATTTCTCGGAAGAAATAAGGACATTTAAAAGCAAAATGGAAGGATGAGGTAAGTGAAGGAGGACTGCACTAAGGTAAAGGAAGATATATAGGGAAAAAAAATAATTGTACCTTTTACATCCACTTTAACCACTTAAGGACCCCTTCACGTCGATATACGTTGGCAGAAGGGCACGGCTGGGCACAATCACGTACCTGTACGTGTCTCTTTAAGCCCAGCTGTGGGGGTCGTGAGCGCGCCGCCGGTGGCCAGCTCACAACCCAGTCTGAAGCTCCGCGCCCGCGGGACCCGATCGCCGCCGGTGTCCCGCGATCGGTTACCGGAGCTGAAGAACGGGGAGAGGAGTGTAAACACACCTTCTCCGTTCATTGTGTCGGTGATCGTCTCTTCCCTGATATAGGGAAAGACTATCACTGACGAAGCAACATCCAGCCCCACCCCCTACAGTTAGAAACACATTTGAGGTCACACTTAACCACTAGGTGGCACTGTAGGGGTTAAGTCCTAAACTGCAATTGTCATTTTCACAGTACATTTTTATAGCACTTTTTGCTGTGAAAATGACAACGGTCCCAAAAATGTGTCAAAATTGTCCGATGTGTCCGCCATAATGTCGCAGTCCCGAAAAAAATCGCTGATCGCCGCCATTAGTAGTAACAAAAAAAATAATAAAAATGCCATAGAACTATCCCCTATCAGTTAATCAGTAAATCAGTTAATAAACACTTATTGCGATTTTTTTCCCCAAAAATATGTAGAAGAATACGTATCGGCCTAAACTGAGGAACAAATACGTTTTTTTTTTCTTTTTATATCTTTTTTTGGGATATTCATTATAGCAAAAAGTTAAAATTATTGAATTTTTTTTTTTTTTTCAAAATTGTCGCTCTATTTTTGTTTTATAGCACAAAAAATAAAAACCGCAGAGATGATCAAATATCACAAAAGAAATCTCTATTTGTGGGGGAAAAAAGGACGCCAATTTTGACGCACGGCCGCGCAATTGTCGGTTAAAGCAACGAATCGCAAAAAGGGCAAGATCCTTAACCTGCATAATGGTCCGGGTCTTAAGTGGTTAAGGATTATACTAGGATCACAGTTGGCACCGAGTTGGGAGAAATATTTTTGAGAACCATGAACCTACATCTCATATGGAAAGAGATAATAGAGTGCGTAATGAGGGAGATATTGGATGCTTGAAATGTGGTTTGTAATCTCCTGATTTAAATCCTATGCTATATGAATGCTGGAAGATTAGGAGAAGTCGGAATAAATTGGCGAAATGACTTGAGAAGTTAATTGAACTGGTTGTACTATAAGGTCCCGATACGGATATAATAGTAAGGTCAATTCCGGTGGCCCTGAAAATATCCAATAGGCAATTGAGAAAAGGTCCTCCCCGGGTCATGGATGTCCAGAGGCATTTGTCTCATTATATTGGAATATATTGAAATTTCATGCCTTTGTGTGAAGCCCTGATCATGTAATGGAACGTTAATTGAGCGTTGGTGTTCTTGTAGAATAACTGTGTCTTCTTCAGCAAAAAGCACAACATTAATAAGGTGCTATGATATAAAGGTTTGATGATACTTGGGGAGTACGATGTGTTTTTTCTGTATGATGTTGCTTTTTAATCTTTTATTTGAAAATGTAGAAAATGCAGTACAAAGGATTTTAAATGGCTTTGCTGTTCCCCCTCGGCCCCACGTCGTTGTTCCCCCCCCCCCCCCCCTCGGCCCCACGTCGTTGTTCCCCCCCCCCCCTCGGCCCCACGTCGTTGTCCCCCCCCCCCCCCTCAGCCCCACGTCGTTGTCAGCCCCCCCCCCCCCCCCTCGGCCCCACGTCGTTGTTCCCCCCGTCGTTGTTCCCCCCCCCCTCGGCCCCACGTCGTTGTTCCCCCCCCCCCCCCCCTCGGCCCCACGTCGTTGTTCCCCCCCCCCCCCCCCCCCCTCGGCCCCGCGTCGTTGTTCCCCCCCCCCCTCGGCCCCACGTCGTTGTTCCCTCCCCTCGGGCCCCACGTCGTTGTTCCCCCCCCCCCCTCGGCCCCACGTCGTTGTTCCCCCCCCCCCCCCCTCGGCCCCACGTCGTTGTTTCCCCCCCCCCCCCCCTCGGCCCCACGTCGTTGTTCCCCCCCCCCCCCCCTCGGCCCCACGTCGTTGTTCCCCCCCCCCCCCTCGGCCCCACGTCGTTGTTCCCACCGTTGTTCCCCCCCCCCCTCGGCCCCACGTCGTTGTTCCCCCCCCCGTTCGGCCCCACGTCGTTGTTCCCCCCCCCCCTCGGCCCCACGTCGTTGTTCCCCCCCCCCCCTCGGCCCCACGTCGTTGTTCCCCCCCCCCCCCCCTCGGCCCCACGTCGTTGGCCCCCCCCCCCTCGGCCCCACGTCGTTGTCCCCCCCCCCCCCCCCCCCTCGGCCCCACGTCGTTGTCCCCCCCCCCCTCGGCCCCACGTCGTTGTCCCCCCCCCCCCCCCTCGGCCCCACGTCGTTGTCCCCCCCCCCCCCCCCTCGGCCCCCGTCGTTGTCCCCCCCCCCCCCCCCCCCTCGGCCCCACGTCGTTGTCCCCCCCCCCCTCGGCCCCACGTCGTTGTCCCCCCCCCCCCCGGCCCCACGTCGTTGTCCCCCCCCCCCCTCGGCCCCACGTCGTTGTCCCCCCCCCCCCCCTCGGCCCCACGTCGTTGTCCCCCCCCCCCCCCTCGGCCCCACGTCGTTGTCCCCCCCCCCCTCGGCCCCACGTCGTTGTCCCCCCCCCCCCCTCGGCCCCACGTCGTTGCCCCCCCCCCCTCGGCCCCACGTCGTTGTCCCCCCCCCCCCCCCTCGGCCCCCACGTCGTTGCCCCCCCCCCCCCCCCTCGGCCCCACGTCGTTGTCCCCCCCCCCCCCCCCCCCTCGGCCCCACGTCGTTGTCCCCCCCCCCCCTCGGCCCCACGTCGTTGTCCCCCCCCCCCCCCCCTCGGCCCCACGTCGTTGTCCCCCCCCCCCCCCCCCCTCGGCCCCACGTCGTTGTCCCCCCCCCCCCTCGGCCCCACGTCGTTGTCCCCCCCCCCCCCTCGGCCCCCACGTCGTTGTCCCCCCCCCCCCCCCTCGGCCCCACGTCGTTGTCCCCCCCCCCCCCCCCTCGGCCCCACGTCGTTGTCCCCCCCCCCCCCCCCCCCTCGGTCTCCCCCCCCCCCCCTCGGCCCCACGTCGTTGTCCCCCCCCCCCCCCCCCTCGGCCCCACGTCGTTGTCCCCCCCCCCCCCTCGGCCCCACGTCGTTGTCCCCCCCCCCCCCTCGGCCCCACGTCGTTGTCCCCCCCCCCCTCGGCCCCACGTCGTTGTCCCCCCCCCCCCCTCGGCCCCATGTCGTTGTCCCCCCCCCCCCCCCCCCCCTCGGCCCCACGTCGTTGTCCCCCTCGCCCCACGTCGTTGTCCCCCTCGGCCCCACGTCGTTGTCCCCCTCGGCCCCACGTCGTTGTCCCCCCCCCCCCCCCCCCCCCCCTCGGCCCCACGTCGTTGTCCCCCCCCCCCCCTCGGCCCCACGTCGTTGTCCCCCCCCCCCCCCCCTCGGCCCCACGTCGTTGTCCCCCCCCCCCCTCCCCCCCCCCCCCCCCCCTCGGCCCCACGTCGTTGTCCCCCCCCCCCCCCCCCCCCCCCCCCTCGGCCCCACGTCGTTGTCCCCCCCCCCCCCTCGGCCCCACGTCGTTGTCCCCCCCCCCCCCCCCCCTCGGCCCCCCACGTCGTTGTCCCCCCCCCCCCTCCCCCTCGGCCCCACGTCGTTGTCCCCCCCCCCCCCTCGGCCCCACGTCGTTGTCCCCCCCCCCCCTCGGCCCCACGTCGTTGTCCCCCCCCCCCCCCCTCGGCCCCACGTCGTTGTCCCCCCCCCCCCCCTCGGCCCCACGTCGTTGTCCCCCCCCCCCCCCCCTCGGCCCACACGTCGTTGTCCCCCCCTCGGCCCCACGTTGTTTGCTCCCCCCTCGGTCCCACACCGTTGTCCACCCCCCTCAAATATTACGCATTTTGTTGGTTTTCCAGCTTATTTTTAGGAAATACAGAGTATTTTTAGGAAATACAGAAAATATCTGCTGATCTTGCTAGAAGCAAATGTGTTGATTTATTAAAGTCGAATTTACTGAGCACTTTTGAAAGAGCAGTTGCTCCTGAGCTTAGTAAATGAGCAGACGCTCTGCTGACTTCCATCATCCAATCATGTGCAAGCAAAATTTCTGTTTTTCAATTTTCCTTGCATGTGATTGGGTATTTTGTAAAGTGAAGCTTTATCTCATTTATTAAGCTCTGGAGCAACTGCACTTGCAGAGTAGTATACCCGCACTTATTAAAGTGCACAGTCTCCTTGTCACTTTTTGTGGGCTGCAGTAATGTATCTAATGTAAACTGCCAATTGCCCTGCCTCCCCCCAATGTAACTGAGATGGAGACACTGACAAGTTTGTAGTCCCCTGTCAGGAGAACCTAGGTTGGCAACCATGGCTTCCACCATGGATACAGTGGAGGAGTGACGTAGCCACCCAGAACGGGAAGTGTGGTGTTCGCCAGAGTAATGGTCCTTTCACACGGAGCGGTCCGTTTTTCGGTCCGCTCCGTGTGTCCGTCGGCTCAGCGGGGGGGGTCTCCGCTGAGCTGTCGGGCGGACAGGGCGGTCCCCGCACACTGTGCAGGGACCGCCCTGTCTCTCCTCCGCTATCCCCTATGGGGAATCGGATGGAAACGGACCATCTGTCTGTTTGCATCCGATCCGTTCGGCCGGACTGAAGAAAAATAGGACATTCTCCCGTCCGAAAAAACGGATGCGGATCTGGCGGACGTTAGCGGATGCATCATCCGCTAACGGATCCGCTCCCATAGGGAAGCATTGAGGTCCGTTACCGGACGTCCAAAAAACGGACGAACGGAACGGACATGTGAAAGGGCCCTAAAAAAGCGAAAGAAGCTTGAAACAAACACATCCGCCCCACCAATGACTAGTAAACTGCTTCTTGATGCTTTTTATAAAAGCGATAAATCTGAGAATTAAAGTTTTAGTTGCAGTGAAACCTCAGATTTTGAGTAACGCGTTTCGCAATTCAAGCTTTTTTTTTCTTAATCCTAAATCCGGTTTGCGGGCGTTTGTCTCGCATGACGAGCAGGAGTCAAGCCGCTGGGGTGTGCAGTACTGCATTTGGCCAGAGGTGTGGGGGTGCCGTTGACGCTCGGACACTTGGAGATGCTCGGAAATACTCCATTCCTGAGTGTCTCTGAGCGCTCCCACACTTCACACACATACAGTATGGATACAGCGCCCAGAGGCGATTCAGTTCGCATGTGTTGCGTTATATATGCTTCTCACTCACTCACCTCTGGCCAAATGCGGTACTCCATACACCAACAGTGACTGTGGAACCAATTATCTGAGTTTCCAGTGATTCCTATGGGGAAACTCGTTTTGGATTACAAGCATGCTTCTGGAACGGTTTATGCTTGTAATCCAAGGTACGATGGAACCTCAGATTGTGAGTAACGCGATTAACCAGGGTTTTGCAATACGATCACTGTATTTTGAAAAATCCAGACTCGTTTTGCGAGTGTTGGCTCGCAAAACGAGTATTCAAGCCAAAGCAGTGTGCAGTACCGCGTTTGGCCTGAGGTGGGGGGGGGGGGCGCCGCAGCCGAGCTGAGCTCCTGAACCTTTCCAAGGTTTTCCGAGTCCAGCCGAGCTGTCCTCTGGCTTTTCTGAGGCTCTCCGGCACCCCCTCGCCTATGGCCACATGCGGTATTGCATGCAATTGAAGTCAATGTCCACCTTTTCAAGTACATTTTTTATTTTTTAACACTTATTTTGGAATGGAAAAATCACTGTCACAAAGCTAAGGAGACTTTATTTTGGAGGGGGCGCTGAATTTTCTCTCTGTCAAGGGAACGCGCTGTTTTCTAAACTGCAATACAAGATAATGAAACACAATAGCGATCTGTTTTCCTAGGTCCTCGGCAACAGTGCAAAGATTCCTTCTCAATAATAATTCCAGCAATTAAAGGTGTAATTACAGCTGGCAAGCTACCCTAATATCTACTTCTGCATGTTTGTGAATCTTTTTAAAGTGTTTCTTTATATAGTAAATGTACTCGTATAATTCTTGCTACATTCCTTATGAAAGCTGCTTTGTGTTTTATATATTTATTCGGTTTTAGTTCTGATTATTCAAAAACAATTTAGGTTTCTAAATACTCCGAACCATTCCAGGCAGCGGGAGAAGCCAGCTTGTGAACGGTTAGTCAGTCTAACTCGTACGTTTTATTGGCCCTTGGAAAAGGTTTGTTTGGGACAGACGGGCTCAAACCAACTATTTGCTGCACTAACAGGTGCGCTTGTTGGGAGCACGTAGCTGAAGCTACATAAATTGGGACAGTGGGACAGGAACTTCCTAACAAAATAGATTGTGGCATCTTCCTCCGGCCATGCAGGTTCAGCCAAGGGTGTTAAAATATACTTTCCTATCCGTTTCCTAATGTTTGCAGCGTAATGATTAAAAAGTCCATGTTGATTGAGAGAGTGAAGTTGCACTTCAAATCACTTTTCAGGAGGCAAACTTTTGACATATCGGCCTTTTTGTTTCTCCCATTAAGGCCCCTTTCACACTGGGCATGGGAAGTGTGGTGGCGGTATAACGTCTTATTTACCGCGATATTCGGCCGCTAGCGGTGCGGTTTTGACCCATGCTAGTGGACGAAAAAGGGTTAATACCGCCCACAATGCGCCTCTGCAGAGGCGCGTTGCCTGCGGTTCCCCATTGATTTCAATGGGAAGAAGCGGTAAACACCCCCGCTCCTATAACTTTCCAAAGATGTAGCTAGCAGGACTTTTGGAGCAGTCCTGCTAGCGCATCGCTTCAGTGTGAAAGCTTTCACACTGGAGACTACAGGGCACGATTTTTTCAGGCCAGTATGGCAGCGCTATTTTTAGCGCTAAACCGTCTGAAAAACATGTCGGTGTGAAAGTGGCCTAAAGCCTTGTACACATGGGCATGGATCTCGTCAGGAATAAAACATTGTTTTCTCTAAATTCATGGACGGACACAGCAGCGACCTTAGGGTTATATCGCCTTCCTTCCAGAAGAGCTCTCCTGGAAGGAAGGTGATATAACCCTAAGGTGAATGCTGCTGTGTCCGTCCATGAACTCAGAGAAATGGATTTTACGGTGAGTACAAAAATCCTATTTTCTCTTCCGTTCATGGACGGACACAGCAGCATTGACCTTAGGGTTATATCACCTTCCTTCCAGAAGAGCTCTCCTGGAAGGAAGGTGATATAACCCTAAGGTCAATGCTGCTGTGTCTGTCCATGAACGCGGAGAAATGGATTTTACAGGGAGTACAAAAATCCTATTTTTCCCGACGAGATTCTTGGCAAGGAACTCTTCCTGCCCGAATGTACACACACTCCTTTCAAAAGAACCGCGGTTCTTTTGAAAGGCAAAGACGCGGTGACGTCATCACGTACGCAAGCTACCGCGCATGCGTCAAAGTCATTTCGAGCATGCGCAGGTTTCCACGGCGACACACTCTGGTGGAGAGCAGGATCTCTATTTTTCTCGTCTGAGATTCTGGGAAGATTTCCAGACGAGAAACCTGAAAGCCTCGTACACACGCTCGGTTTACTCTGCAGTTTTTTTGCTGGTTCTTGCCGAGAAAACCGAGCGTGTGTACGAGGCTTTAGAACAAAAGTTTGCTGGCTTGCATTATAAGGAAATGGGCAAACCGAGATTGAAAACAAATCGTACTGTTTGCTCAACAATGGTTAGTTTATATTTAGTGCGGCAGTTCTTTATTACAATGGAACAGTCTCTTGCATTTCGGTGAAAGAGGAGTCTCTTTCTATTATGTCTGTAGAAATGTGCCGTGCTTGGGGAAATACAACCTAGCTGAACAGGGTGTTTCACTGTATGGAAAGAGCCAAGAGGCTTTCGTTACATCAGGTTCCTCTGGACCCGGGCCAGCTTGGTATACCTGAAGGACTTGATGTTCCGTAGCCACCCTCAGGCTAGGAAACACTTGGTAATTATTCCAAATACAGCTTGCTCTATGCAGTGCTGTCCCAGTCATTATACATTGGCAGGATAATCCTGATTTATTTTGATACTGAATTATGTCATTTTGTGTTAAGGTCTGCATAGGGATATTTTTATCTGCACTCTGTCGGCCTGTGATGGTCATAATAAACGGAAAGATTTTATGTTCCTGGGAACATGGCAGTGCACGGAGATTTAAAGCTGACCCCTGTGCAAATCCACCCCCCCCCCCTACTTGTTTGTTTTTATTTTAAGGGAGAGGACTTCGGAGATATACTTACCTGATCCGCCAATCTTCCCTGCACAAAACTGGTCCAACACCCAGTGGCGTATCGTGGGTTGTCAGTGCCTGAGGCGAGGCAAGTCATTTGCACCTTCCTGACCCATGGACTTTCCTGTTTTCAGCTAGCTCCAATCTGGTCACATGATCGACTGTGTGAGACAGCAGTGGCTGTAGGGAAGAGGAGAGTGTGCTTGATAATGACTGGTAAAACCTAGAGTGGTGACATTATGCATATGTTCCAACGTTCAGTCTGTTGTTGGTGCTCCCTCCTCTCCACACTTGTGACAGCGCATCTCAAATTTTTTTGCCCGGGGCGGTGGCCCCCCTGGCACCCCCCACGCTACGCCACTGCCAACACCCCCACACTCCAGTGGTTTTGAAAATGGACCAGCACTCTCCATAGATGCACTCAATTTTCAAAAGTATTGGGACAAAAAAATAATAATAATAATTGAGCGCACTCCCAATGTGTACCAATACGTAATAAGTACTAGTGAAGGGGGAGGAAAAAATATAAATAAGGGAGGTTTCAACAGTAACAAAAAGAGTTCATGACTGTACATTAGTCCACATTAAAGAGGAGGTTCACCCTAAATATAGTATTTCCCATGTGATCCAGCATACTGGCGTCAGCGCCAGTATGCGTTTTTTTTTTTTTTTTTTAAATCCCCCACTTATGTGTAATCTTTATTTTTTATTTCTTTCCCCCGTGGTGGATGGCGCCTGTATAGCGCGTCACGGCTTCCGAAAATTCCCTGAATTAGGACTCGGGTATTTCCGGCGCAATGCGGCGCCTGCGCACAGACCTAGGAGCTTACTGCGCATGCGCCGTATTTCTTCGAAATACGTCGCCTTCTCCGAAATACGGCGCCTGCGCAGTCAGCTCCTAGGTCTGTGCGCAGGCGCCGCATTGCATCGGAAAAACCAGAGTTTAAAATCGGCTATTTTCGGAAGCCGTGATGGGCTATACAGGCGCCATCCACCGCGGGGGAAAGAAATAAAAAATAAAGATTACACAGTAAGTGGGGGATTTAAAAAAAAAAAAACAGCATACTGGCGCTGACGCCAGTATGCTGGATCACATGGGAAAGACTATATTTAGCGTGAAATCCGCTTTAATGTCCATGACCCTATAAAGATGAGAGCTTTGCTCAGTGGCAGCCAGCTAACAGAAGAAGTGATCTGTAAACAACACAAGAAAGAAAGAGCGGCGCCTTCTAAGCGTAGCTATGAGTATAGCTACGCTTAGAAGGCGCCGCTCTTTCTTTCTTGAAAAGTATTGGGACGCCTGCCTTTACACGCACATGAACTTTAATGGCATCCCAGTCTGTAGGGTTCAATATTGAGCTGTCCCACCCTTAGCAGCTATAACCGCTTCAACTCTTCTGGGAAGGCTGTGCACAAGGTTTTGGAGTGTCTACAGGAAGGTTTGACCATTCCTCCAGAAAAGTATTTTTGAGGTCAGGCACTGTTGTGGATGAGAAGGCCTATTTCGGCTCTACTTCATCCCAAAGGTTCATTCATCGGGTTGTGGTCTGGACTCTGTGCAGGCCAGTCAAGTTCCTCCACCCCAAACCCACTCATCCATGT